>CM062235.1:8605834-9805834 GCA_031216185.1 Syzygium aqueum | reverse complement strand
AAAGGTATTTCATCGTTGATTTCGATGGAACAACTTTTTGATTATATTGAAAGGTATATTATTGCCAATTCAATTTTGGTGAAACAAGATTATATGTGGAAAACATTTAATGCTCACATCGTTTTGGGATGTATTATTAAGCTAAACGGCGTTGCTATCATGTTGAAATGCTGGAACACAAACTGCAGTTTCTGTGGAAAGTCATAAGTATTCCTATCATCCCACACGGTTGTTGCTGTTTTGAATTTTCATACTTAGAACGCAATTAGTCATTGCAGGGAGAAAGGAAATGAATGAAATTGACGGACAGTTCTAAAACTGTCTAGAAGCGACATGTGAACGAAGATTGAGGACCATGGGGTCACTGATCCGATAACCCGATTGTCGCTTGTTATAGTTATATCAATAGGAGATGTATTGGGGGATGAGATCGCGGATCAATTGGTTGAAATGGGGGGACAAAAATACAAAATATTTCCATGCGACAACTATTCAAAGGAGGAGCAGGAATAGAGTATCCATGCTGCAATCCCCTGAAGGGGAGTGGATAAGGGCTAAAAATCAGCTTTAGCAGATGACTATGACATATTTTACTGACCTTTATACCACTGTGGGTCAAAGAAACATATTACCCATACTGAACCAGATTTCCAGGCAGGTAACTGATGAAGTAAATGAAGCTTTGGTGACGGAAGTAACAATGGCAGAGGTTAAAACAACAGTATTTCAGCTAGGAGCGTCTAAAGCCCCTGGACCAGACGGATTAAATGGTATGTTCTTTCAAGGCCATTGGGATGTTATTAAGCAGGATGTATTCTTGGCAGTAAAAATTTTTTTCATGTCTGGAATCATGGACCCAATACTGAATAGAACTTCTATTTGCTTGGTCCCAAAAAAAGCCTAATCCAGAAAAACTAGAGCAATTCCGGCCCATCAGCTTGTGCAATTTTGCATACAAGATTATCTAAAAAATTCTAGCTAACAGGTTCAAATCTGTGCTGCCTGAACTGATTTCTGAGGAACAGAGTGCTTTTGTTAAAGGTAGACAAATACAAGACAACATAATGATTGTACAAGAGGTCCTACATCAATTTAGGATCCGCAATCGAAAGAGAAAATTCCAAGCTATCCTTAAACTAGATATGCAAAAGGCATATGACCGAGTAGAATGTGACTTCTTGGAAGCTAGCCTGTTGAAAATGGGATTTTGCACTAAATGGGTTGGATGGGTGATGCAATGTGTATCTACTGTCACTTTCAGTGTGAGGCTTAATGGAGAACCTCTCCCTTTTTTCAAGCCAACGAGAGGTATTCGGCAAGGAGACCCCTTATCACCCTACCTCTTCGTTCTGGTCACAAATTATTTATCTTCTTTGATGAAAGTAGCTGTGGCAAATGAGAGCGTCAAGGGGATTAAGCTAAACAGGTATTGTCCAACCTTATCCCACTTGTTATTTACGGATGATCCCATCTTTTTCTTGCATGGAACAGTCTTAGAATGCCAGAATATTTCAGCAGTCCTAAATCAAAATTGTTATGCTTCTGGACAAGCCATAAACTTGAACAAGTCAGGGATTTTTTTTCAGTAAAGGATGCTCGCAGTCGCTGAGGGATAACATGGTAAGGGAATTGAGGATTCTAGAGATTAGCCATACAGGAAAATATCTTGGAATTCCATCTGATTGGGGTGCTTCAAAGAAAGAAATGTTTGCTTGGATTTTGGGGAGAGTAAATTCTAAACTGGAGGGTTGGAAGGAACAATTGATATCAAAGGCTGGGAAAGAAGTTTTGCTGAAAACCGTGGTCCAAGCATTACCACAATATGCCATGTCGATATTTAAAATCCCTGTCTCTGTTTGTAAGGCCATAGAGCAGAAAATAGCTAATTTTTGGTGGAAAACCAGCACCTCAAGAGCTGGAATGCACTGGAAAAAATGGGAAATTCTAAAGACTAGGAAAGATGAGGGAGGGATGGGCTTTAGAGACTTGCTCACATTCAACAAAACTATGCTGGCTAAACAAGCTTAGAGGCTAATCACAAACCCAGCTACTTTATGGAGCAAAATACTAAAGGGAATTTATTTTAGCCAGAAGGAATTTTGGCATGCTGAAAAAGGAACAAGACCATCTTAGGGATGGCAAAGTCTGCTGGTGGGGAGGGATGCCATTGCAAATTCAACAATGTGGTCTATTGGCAACGGGCAGAGAGTAAATATCAGGGAAGATAAATGGTTGAAGAGGGGAGTGATTGGAGGGCCAGCAAATGTTCATGAACCTAAGAGGGTAGCAGAATTGATAGATGTTGCATAGGGCAAATGGAACGAGCAAAAGCTTGAAGAACTCTTCGATGAACAAACAAAGCAAGAAATTCTGTCCATTCCAATTCAACCACAAGAAACAAATGATGAATTAGTTTGGAAGGGAACAAAATTTGGATGCTACACAGTAAAAAATGGGTATAATATAATCAGGCAAGAATCGAGCAAGAGACTGACAAAACAACCCTCATCCTCTACTCAAACACCCAGAGCACTGTGGAACTCTATATGGAATCTAAAGGTATGCACAAAAGTGAAAATTTTTCTGTGGAGTACATGTCATAACGCATTACCAACGAAGGAAAATTTGTGGAAAAGGAAAATAGTACCTGATCCATTGTGCACTCTTTGTCGAAGCGAAGTGGAAACAACAAAACACACTTTGTTGCTCTGTCCCTGGATCCAACAGGTATGGTCTAACCCAAAACTCAACTTATTTGTTTCCAAGCAGGGGATAACTCGACTTGAAGCATGGTTAATGAAGTTTACAAAGAAACATAATGGATTACCATCTATGGAAATGGTGGCGACTACTCTGTGGCATATCTAGAAATCCCGGAACAACTCAATCTTTAGAGGCCACAAACCAAATGCGGAGGAAATTATAGAAGCTGCGCAAGTGATGGAAGCAAATTATGAAAAATGGGGGATTCATATGGCAACAACAGGGAACGGAAGAGAAGGGGCAGCTTCACCAACCCGGATTGCACCGGAGAGAGGGAGGCTGAAAATCAATGTAGATGGCTCGCTTGTGGAGGGATCAACCGACGGTGCGATAGCATGCATATGCCGGGATCATACCGAGGTTCTTGTAGATGGACTCACAAAATCTGTTAAGGCGTCCTCAGTGGCTCAAGTTGAAACACTAGCTGTACTGGAGGCATTGAGATTTGCCAAACAACGAAGCTTGAAGGAAGTTATAGTTCAGTCAGATAGACTTGAACTGATTCGAACATTGTCAGGTGCAGATCAAGTCAATTGGGAGATTCGAGTGCTCATTAAAGAATGCAGGGACCTTTTGGTGGACCTCCCTTTGTTGCGGTTGGAGTATTGTCCAAGGAGTTCAAATTCGGTTGCAGACTGGGCAGCGAATAGCCACCGAAAACAACTTCTTCCACTGAACTGGCTGTCTTCCCCACCCCCGGCCCTCTGGGCCTTGCTTTGTAAAGATGCCCCGCCACTGGGCTCAGCTACTCTATCACGCTTTTTATATAAATAAAAATCTACTTTGGTTGACCAAAAAAAAAAATATCAGCTATTGCCCAGTCCTTAGGGGTGTCAAAAAAGCCCATGCCGTCCTGGTCCTGGTCTGACTTGCGCTGGCCCAGTCCGGCCCTAAAATTGGGGGTATTTTGGGTTGAGCCTTAGTCTTCTTCAGGTATGACTTTTAGACGTGGGCTTTATTAGCGTTGAGGTTAGGTCGAGCCTAATCCACTGACACCTTGGGACTGCTCACAAATCTCCCCCCTTTCTCTCTCTCCTTCTATATCCTTTCTCTCTACATGACCAAACCCTAGATCTAAGGTAACAATAGCACTGTTCTTCAGTCGTCTGGAGCACAGACGCCCCTTTTCTGGCGATGCCCATCTTGTCCTCATGCTGCTTGCCCTGTTCCTATTCCCTCCTCCGTCTTCAACCTTTCCGTTCATTGATCTTCTTCTTCTTCTTCTTCTTCTTCTCTTTTCTCTCTCTCTCTCTCTCTCTCGTACCTCCTGACCTGCTCGTTACAACTAGAAGGGCAAATCCGTCAAAAAGTTCCAGTCTCGCCTCCTCCGTCGGCTCGAACGATTGAGGACCATGGGGTCACTGATCCGACAACTGTATGAGGCGGGTGGTGTTTGGTGGATTCGACGATGATTACAATGCTGGCTATTTTTGGCTAGCTATCTTTAAATGCCCGAAATGCCCTCAAGAACCTCCTCCTCCTCCTTCTCTTCTTTTTTGGTTTCCTTGTTGGATATGCTGTGGTGTAGTCATCGTGGCCGGTTATGATGTACTTACTCTTTCCCTCTCTCTCTCCTTCTTCTTTTGCCCCCCATCACCCCATCACCATCGCTAGAAAAGCAGCCTCCCATCCCGGGAGCCTGCGACTACCTCCACACTTCCAAGGTGGTTTCGGTCCCCGGATCTTTCGGGCCCGAGAGCCTCATCTTCAACTCTAGCGGCGAGGGCCCATAAACCGGCATTGCCAACGGCCGAGTCCTGAAGTGGGAGGGCGACGATCGTGGATGGGTCAACTTCGCTGATCAATTAAACTCTACAAGAGAGATATCAATGAGCTGAAAATGAAGAAGCGAGAGACGAAACCGAGAGAGATGAAGAGAGCTCTCGCTCTCTTGAGTTGAAAAATAAATAAAACCTGGCCCTACCTGACTCGACCCGACCTGATCCGACTCTCTTTTGGGAGTATATGCTGAACAGGATCTTGGGACGGGTCTTAAATTTCGGGTCGAGTACGGTATCATGAAAGCTCGATCCGACCTGACTCATTGACATCCCTACCAGTCCTAGCTAGAGTATAACTGTAATTTAATGCTTAAAAACGAAGGGAACGGTTGCTTCTAAAGTTTTTCGTATGTCTTTTGTTTGTAGCTGTCCACTTCCTCCAATTCAGTTAATAACTAGTTAACTACCCATTTTGGTCTACAGTCAACCCATTTAAGGTTGGATGGCCTGGCTTCTTCAGGTGTTCGAATTTGACGACGTACCTCCTAAGATCACGAAACGACGTTCTTGTCCCTGGAAAATGCTACAAATAAAATGATTTTGAAACGGTGACTTCGTGTAGCATCAGATTTATATGCACGTCGACTTTGACCGGCGGAATAAGAGAGAATATATTGTTTGACGTTTTATTGTTTTGGGTTAATACCATAAAAAATCCCAAACTGATATACTTGTGATAAATTTACTCTATATTATTTTTTTTATCACAAAAAACCCTTATCTGGTATACCTGTGACAATTTTACCTCGAACTATATTTTTTACCATAAAAAATCCCATACTGGTATATCTGTGACAATTTTACCCCCGAACTAATTTTTTGGTCACCAAAAACCCCAAACTGGTATACTTGTAATAAATTTACCCTTCGTTAGTTTTCGTTTAATTTTACTATCAAATTGTGAAGTTTAATGACATGTGGTAATTGACATGTGTACCGATTTTAGGTTTTACCCTTCTGTTTGTCACAAATTTACCAATTTGTAATTTTTTGTGATATTAATATAATTTAACGGACACTAACAGAGGGTAAATTTGTCACAAATGTACCAGTTTTGGATTTTTAGTGGTCAAAAAATTAGTTCGGGGGTAAAATTGTCACAGGTGTATCAGTATATGATTTTTTATGGTCAAAAAAATAGTTCGAGGTAAAATTGTCACAAGTATACCAGTTTGAGATTTTTGGTGGTTAAAAAAATAGTTCGGGGTAAATTTGTCACAAGTGTACCAGTTTGGGGTTTTTTTTGTAAAAAAAAATAGTTCAAGGTAAAATTGTCACAAGTGTATCAGTTTAGGATTTTTTGTGGTATTAACCCTATTGTTTTTGCCTTGCTGTTCTTTCATACATGTGGTTCTCTAAATTATTCATGTATGAAATCTCTACCAACCCATAATTCTTGCTTAAAGTAAGAAAAATCATAAGATATGGGTCCTCAAAATTTATGGGTAATGAAATTGACTTAGTTTAATGAAAAATCACTCCAAAACATTGAATGCTTGCATTGTTTTGGGATGTGTTATTCAGCTAATGTACGGGTCAAGAAACTGAATTCAAAACATAAAATACGACCACGTTTCTATCATGCTGAAATGCCGGCACACTCTGTGGAAAATCATTAAGTATTCGTGTCAATGTTGTCATGTTTATTTCTTTAGCTGTTACGGGCTTAAGGCTTACAAATATTGACCAAATAAAAGTAATATGACCAACACAAACCCTAGGGCAGTCCTCCAAGAGATCTCCCTTCACCAGGTACACCTCCGACTTAGTGTCGACGAAGCCGTAGTGATTCTTGGACTTTCTGGATTATTAATGTTTCTCTTATCTGGTCCAGAAAAGGAAGGTCATGTTTTTATGGCAGTTTCAACTTCGGAGACTGATAACCGTTCGTTACATCAAGTCAAGAAAATGCATAATCCAGAAGAGGTCAAAGCACGTAACCTAAGCTCAATAATCATTTTTTATTGAACAAACCCCCATGAATTGACTGCATGGCAATGCCGCCTTCCTCTATAAATAGGGACAATCCGTGGTGGTCTCTCACCATCGCAACCTCAGCCATCTTTCCTATCAGTATTAGCTTTGTGCCTTCTTGACTGAGAAGAAGATGGAGTTCTATTCCCAACTGTTTCTTTACCTCGCCATCCTCTACATTTCTCTGTACCTTCTACTCCTTGTCTTTGGAAAGAAATCCTCTGCTCCTAACCTGCCGCCTGGCAAAAGGGGATGGCCGATTATCGGCGAGTCCCTTGATTTTGTCGGTGCGGCGAAGAGCGGTTGTCCCGAGAAATTTATAAATGACCGTACCACCAAGTACTCGCCGGATGTCTTCCGTACCTCGTTGCTTGGGGAGGACATGGCCGTGTTCTGCGGGGCCGCCGGCAACAAGTTCTTGTTCTCTAGCCAGAACAAGTACATCACCACCTGGTGGCCCACCTCCATGAAGAAGGTCACCATCTTCCCCGAAACCATGGAGAAGTTCAACAAGGATGACCCCAAGAAAATGCGCAGCTTCCTGCCGGAATTCCTAAAACCCGAAGCCCTCCAACATTACATACCTATCATGGACTCCATGACTAGGGAGCACTTGGAGAGTGATTGGTCTCCTTATAAGGAAGTGAAGGTGTTTCCTTTGACAAAGAACTACACCTTTGCTTTGGCATGCCGTTTGTTCATGAACATTAAGGACCCTAAGGTCGTGTCGAAGTTCGCCGACCCATTTGCTCGTATTGCTCCGGGATTCACTTCGGTGCCTATCAATGTTCCCGGCACGCCATTCAACAAAGCAGTTGAAGGAGGAAAAGTCATAAGGCAAGAGCTTCTGAACATTATTAGACAAAGGAAGCAGGAGATTTCGGAGGGAAAAGATGCAAATGCGAGGGACTTGCTGTCTCGATTGCTTACCGAAGCAGATGACGACGGTAGTGTTTATTACGAAATGGATGTGTCCAACAAGATCATCGGATTGCTCATTGCAAGTCATGACACCACCAGTACATCTATCACCGTAATCGTGAACTATCTAGCTTCGTTGCCTTACATCTATGAGAAAGTTTACAAAGGTAACTGTTCTAGTGATCTTGTTCTTTTGACGCAAAATCAATGTAATTTACATATATTCAACTCACTGGCTTCACGTCAACAGAGCAAATGGAGATTGCAAAGTCGAAAGCCCCGGGTGAATTACTGAACTGGGAGGACATTCAGAAAATGAAATACTCATGGAACGTGGCCTGTGAGTCAATGAGGCTAACTCCACCTGCACAAGGGGCGTTCCGGGAGGCCATCACCGATTTCACTTTTGCTGGTTACACAATTCCAAAGGGATGGAAGGTAGTTGTTTACTTACCACCCTTTTTCTTGGCATAGTTATCTAATAAATCAATACATAGGGTCAACTAGTGATAATATGCATTGATTTTCTTCAACTTTTTTTTTTCTTACAGACGTTTTGGACGGTGTATACAACTCACAAGAACTCCAAGTACTTCCCTGATCCTGAGAAATTCGACCCCTCAAGATTCGAAGGAATTGGACCCGCACCTTTCACCTACGTTCCCTTCGGAGGCGGACCTCGCATGTGCCCTGGGAAAGAGTATGCTCGTCTCGAAATACTTGTTTTCATACATAATCTCGTGACGAAATTCAAGCTCGAGAAGGTCATTCCAAATGAGAAGATCATTTACAATCCGTCACCAGTCCCTGCCAATGGTCTTCTCATTCGCCTCCAAGCACTTAACTAATATCCTAGCTTACTCATGTGATCTTAAAATCTTTTAGAGCTCAAATACGCATACTCACATTGTATACCCAAGATTTTTTCAATATTACTACCAAAGTCTTCTTATTTTATTTTCCTCAGTGTGATAATGTTCTATTGATCAAAAATAAAATTTTCATCTACTTCCTCCAATGTATCTCTATCTTCCCTTATTTCTTTTGCATAATTTGTTCCTTTTGTAATCCGAGGGCGTGAGCGTAGATGCCCTTTTACATCATTTGATTCAGATGATAGTCTATAGCGAGTGATTTTGCAATACTGAAGAACATATTCATCTTCATTGATCATGTCTTGATCCAAAGCCTTGAATTTGGACCATATCATAAGTCCTAACCAACGCCACAGAAGGATATCCGAGGAAGTGATAATATCACAACTTGCACCATAAATATTTTTATACTTTTATAATATTCACGATTTATAATGACTTTTCATAAGTCATTTAAGAATGCACAGTTTATTCACGAATTGATTTTTTGCTAGTAATAATTAAACTCAAATAACTTGGAGAAGCATTCAAGAAAGGAACGCCAAGTAACAAAAAACAGTTACCATCCTCGGCTCTATAGTCCACAAGTCAAAGTTGACGAGCATAAATAATTCCATAAGATATATGAACTCATACTTAACATTCTCTTCAACGACAAAAATGGCATTTAATTTTCTAAAAGTTACTCCGTCAACATGGAACAACGTGAGGAAGTGAACACGTGTCATAGCAATAGCGGCTAACCAAATGCAATTGACCGAGAATGACCCAAAAAAAAAACTATTTTTCGAGCGTAATTGGATATGCTGAGCAGAGTTAATGAATTTGGAACTTTAGGAGTGTGCTTAATAATTTTTTATGGGTAATTATAAATATTATTATTGCCTGCA
This sequence comes from Syzygium aqueum, assembly GCA_031216185.1. Classification (NCBI taxonomy): domain Eukaryota; kingdom Viridiplantae; phylum Streptophyta; class Magnoliopsida; order Myrtales; family Myrtaceae; genus Syzygium; species Syzygium aqueum. Next base: position 9,796,630 of record CM062235.1, on the reverse strand, counting down.
CTAATTGTAATTCTTCAACTCTAGGTCAGCTTGAATCGTTTGAACTATATAAAAGAACGCATCTTACACTAATTAGTTTCTATAGAAAGATGACGTACGCAAAACCGTTTAAGAAATTTTTAAAGGGCCTATAGCTGGTGTGTAATTATGAAAAGATATCTCATTCCACATTTTTCGAGAGATGAATGTCATATGATATTTTTAGAGTTAGAACGCTTGAGGAAGCATTTCCTGCATCAAAGTGTAGATATGTAGAAGAGAAAATTGTGTAACGTTTATATATTTTTGCGTGTTCCAAAATGAACAGTACATGGGCTATTTTATAAACCATATGAGATAACTATCTATGGTAATAAAATTATAGATAATCAATCAATGATATGCATAATTTATAGAGATATATGAATCGAGGAAGATATGAAGAATCTCCTAATTATATCTTTAATAAGCACTTTTCAAAAAAATTAAAAAATAAAAGAAGACTGAAAATGTCACAAAAACTTTGAATTTTTAAAAGCTACCAAATTAATTTAACCTCCATTTTCTTCGGGTTATAAAACTTAACACAACGGATTTGATCAGCATTTGGAATGGAAGTTAATTCCATGGTTTTAGCTCTCGAACTGTGGATCTTGAAATGAATAAACGTCCGAAAGTGACTACTTCCTTTTGTTCTGTATGATCAAATTAATGTGCAATTTAAATTTCTAACTAACAACCGGTCCCGGTAGCGACCATTGCCACATGAAAATAGGAAGGTGGAGAGTTCGAAATTCCCCTCCTTCGGATGGGGGTTTTATGGGATTTTTCCTTGTGGACCCACTAGGGGCTCTCCAAATTCCTCGTAGAGGAGCTCCAAAGTCCTGGAATACACCTGGTAGACCAAAAATAAAAAAAATAATTACCGTCTCAATGATCTTATATCGGTCAAAGTGTCTTGCTTTTCTTTCTTTCTTTCATTTCTTCTTTTTTATATATTTGAGGAGGCAAACATTGGGGATTATTTATGTATTGATGTTCTCTTGTTTCGTGACAATCGATAAAAGGTTTTGTGTTAATCTCACCGTAAAATATCCTTTTTAGTCGAATTAATGTCACCTATTTGTACCATCCTAGAACCAAGAATTTATAATGCTGATTACTCGAAAGTGTCTTGTTGTATTCATTACTAGGAATATGGACTATTCTCGTCCAGAGGTGAGTTTGGAAGCTTCATTTTAACGGGAATCGACTTAGGTAATTATAATTCTTATAAATTGATGGAAAAATTGTATACTCCTTATATAATCATCATAGAAAAGAAAATATGCATACCCTTCGGATATTGATAAAATCGAAAGTTTTCCTTATGTGTTTTTGTTGAGAGTGTTTACTCATGTTGCGAATTGCAATTCGCATCTATGCATTTCAATTACGTTACCATCTTTGGTGAGGGGAGGGGGAAGCCAATGGGTCTAGACTCCAAAGTGTCCACCCAAATTTGTGGGCGTTAAGATTTGCCACACTAGAGAAGGAGACGCCGTCACGATGCAACCGGTGGCGGTAGGTTTTGCCATCGTGAAGTGCCACTATTGACTTTTATTCTTTTGGGAGACGCGGGGGGGGGGGGGGGGGGGGGCGCGGAGCGGTGGGGGGGGGGGCGCGGAAGACACATATCATTCGTCGAAATTTTAACAGAGGACCTATGTAAAATTCGAGGTCTAGAAAAAATTTAAATCAAATATAGCACTCTCATGATTAGTTGTTACGTTACTTGAGTGTTTCTAGTTTTATTATCTGGGTTTTATTTCTTTTTATCTAAATAAGGGTATTTTGGGCATATATAATTTATATTCAATATAAGCGATCGGAGCAGGGCTTTAGTAATTGACGCAGTCAACCCTTTGTTGGCTTTTACTATCTGTTTCGTCCACTTTTCTTTTGTTCTCTATTTCTCCTCTCTTCCATATTCTCTCTTGTGTATTTAATGTAAATTCTCTAAATAGCTTTGGCACATAGTATCAGAGCAGATCTGACTACCCGATTCCTTGATCCTACTACTGGTTTAAGAGTCCCCTAATAACACTTTTCTTCTCTGGTGCGCAGCCACCCAATTCTATAAGTTCTACCTATTTTTCTCTTCTAGTCTCGATACATATAAGACCAGGAGAAATCAGATCCACCAAGTTTTGTTTGTGGCTACGGATTACAACACTCATTCATTAGCAGATTCAAGAATCAAAATTTTTCGCTGATTATGATCGGTGTTGCAGGATTTCCATTGAAAATATAATTAATTTAATGGGATTTTTTTTTTCTGGTGAGATACTTTTCTTCTATGCAATAGCCTATATTTATGAGATTTGAGCATCCCCTTTGTGAAAATCGATGGAGCCAATTGCTTCTGATCATATGCCGGTATTGATTATATGGAGCCAAGGGCTTTCTATTTCTTGCACTAAAGTTTCGGTCTTCTTGATTTGTGGTAGATATATTCATATTGAGATTATCACCATGAGTGATACTAGGGGTTCTACAGACAATGTCAATGTTCAGATTACCGCCATTAAATTAAATAGGGCCTCTAATTACTTGTTATGGGCTCAAGCTATTAAGGTCTATATTAATGCCAAAGGGAAACTTAGGTATCTTACAATAGACCCCCTGCTGTAGATTCTAAAGATTATGATGACTGGATGACAGAGAATGATACACTTTTGGTGTGGTTATGGAACAACATGGAACCACCAATTGTTGCTAATGTTATGTTCTACACAACTGCCAAGGGAGCGTAGGGAGATCTTATGGAGAGCTACTCACAAGACAAAAACATGTCTAGAATCTTTGAATTATATGAGAAGATATTTAATTTTAAACAAGGAGACAAGTCTCTTAGAGAGTATTATAGCGCTTGGAAAGGCATGTGGGAAGAAGTCAATCTATATCAGCCCATCACTACTAAACTTTAGAGACTAAAGACACAACGGGTTGAATTTCAAGTGGCCAAGTTTTTATTTGGGTTGAATACTGACTTGCGACTTTTGAAGAGCCAACTTCTTGTTGGAGAGAAAGTTCCCTCTATGAATGAAGCATTTTGTTGGATTTAGCACATTGTTCCTTTATCTTGTACATCATCTAAAGATAGTTTAGCACTTTTTGCTAGTAGTGGTGGTCGTGGTCATGGTGGATTTTCTAATAGAGGTTGCGGTTCAAGGGGAGGCCGTGGCCATGGTGGTGGACGTAATGGATATAATTTTGATTGAGACTGCCGTTAGTGTACATATTGTGGCAAATCTGGTCATAAAGTTGACACTTGTTGGACCAAGCATGGCAAGCTTGAGGAGGCTCAACGTTTAGTTACCGCAAATGGTGTTATGTCTGAATGGAGTGCTAGAAATGTCTCTTCTAGGGACACATACTCATCTATCCCAACTGGGGGTAATTCTTGAGAGTCTATGGCTCGGGATGATATGATTTCACAACTTATCAAGCATGTCCAGCAACTAGAGGCTTCCAATTCCTCATCCACTGCAACTCTTGCACATACAAGTAACATGGCCTTTTTCTCTACATTGTCTCCTAGCACATGGGTCATTGGTTTAGGAGCTTCTAGTCATATGACGGGTAAGCATGAACTATTCTCTTCCCACCATAGTTCTTCATCTGAAGTTATTTTAGTTAATGGTTCCTCTACTTTGGTGGTTGGATCAGGGGATGTTTCACTCACACCTTCCTTATCTTAGTCCTCTGTCTTACATGTTCCCCAACTTCTTTTGAATTTGTTGTATATTAGTCAATTAACTAAAGCTCTTGATTGTTCTGTTACATTTTACCCCTCTTCTTGCATCTTTCAGACAAAGAAGACGATTGGTAGAGGGCATGAACGTGATGGACTCTACTATCTGGATGGTGTCTCTACTGCTGGCGCGAATGGTCTAGCTACTAGTTCTACTACCCCCTACTATGGCATTCCCGTTTAGGACATTTATCTTTATTTAAGTTACAACAAATAATTCTCAAGTATAAATCAGTTTCTACTCTTAAGTGTGAGGTGTGTGAACTTGGGAAACATCATCGCAGTTCTTTACCTAGTCGTATTGATTCTTGTGCATCTACTTTACTTTAACTTGTTCATTCGGACATATGGGGACCTTTGCGTATTGATAGTAGAAATGGTTTTAAGTACTTTTTACTTTAGCGGATGATTATTCTTGTCTAACATGGCTTTATATGCTTCATGACCGTTCTGAATTTTTATCTGTTTTTAAATTATTTCATCATGAAGTTACTAATCAGTTTAATACATCCCCTAAAATTTTGTGAACTGATAATGCTCTAGAATACTTATAGAAATCAATTTCTTTGTTTTTTTCTAATCAGGCATTATACATCAAACAAGTTGTACTTATACCCCTCGACAAAATGGTGTGGTCGAGAGAAAGAATCGTCATCGTCTAGAAGTTGCTCATTCACTCTGGTTTTATATGCATGTTCCAAAATCATTTTCGAGTGAGTTGTCCTTACTACCTGTTACCTCACAAATCATATGCCTTCCACTGTTCTCAATAATCAATCATCGATTAGTGTTGTGTTTCTTGACAAGCCGGTATTCCCTCTTACCCCTCGTGTCTTTGGATGTGTTTGTATTGCTCATAACTTACGTTCCGATGTTGATAAACTATCCCCTCGTGCCTCTAAATGTGTTTTTCTCGGGTATTCACGAACTCAAAAAGGATATTGGTGTTACGATCCTATGACTTGTACTTAACATGTCAATGGTGATGTTACTTTTTTTTTGGACATACCATACTATTCTGTTGAGGGTCAAGAGTTTTCAACTGACATTGTGGCTGATCCTCCTATCCCACTACTTATCCCTTTAGACTCTGTTAGTCCTTCTCCCATGTCTCCTCCCTTGCAGGTGTATCAGTGGCAAAAGCAGTCTACGGCACCACCAATCTCCAGCCCTTCCATGCCCTCCATCTGATCTCCCTCCTTGTCTGCTAATCCGAATAATCTTCCAATTGCCCTTCGCTAGGTCTAGTGCAGAAGCTAAATATCGTGCTATGACACATACTGTGGCTGAATTGTCGGTGTTGAAATCCCTTCTCCAAGAGCTTGGATTTTCTATTAATCAACCTATGGATATGATGTGTGATAATCAAGCATCTATTTATATCTCTTGGAATCCTATTTTTCATGAGCAAACCAAGCATATAGAAATTGACAATCACTTTGTTTGTGATGCTATGAAGCGAAAGTTGGTTGCTATTCCTTATGTTGCCTCTAGGGACCGGTTTGTTGATATGTTCACTAAAGCGTTGTTTTGTCCTGCCTTGCTGTTGGTTGTTCCCAGTTGGACATGGGTGACCTATATGCTCCAACTTCAGGGGAGTGTTACGTTACTTGAGTGTTTTTAGTTTTATTTTTTGGGTTTTATTTCTTTTTATCTACTTAAGGGTATTTTGGTCATATACAATTTATATTCAATATAAGCGATAGGAGTAGGGCTTCAGTAATTGAAGCCGTCAACCCTTTGTTGGCTTTTACGATCTGTTTCTTCCACTTTTCTTTTGCTCTCTATTTCTCCTCTCTTCCGTCTTCTCTCTTGTCTATTGACCGCATATTCTCTAAATAGCTTTGTCACATTAGTCATTCCGGATTGAAAATTTAAAAAGGGAATTATGATCGTGTCAATAATCAAGGGAGCCTCACTGAAATAAAAGTCCCAACGGAAATTGAAAAGAGGGACCTCTTTGAAATTGTGCTTGAAAGCGGTAGGAAAATCTATGGCGGGCGAGATGAGGCTGAGAGATTCTAGAATAAGAGGCCCGGTCCTCAGTCAATTTAATATGGTTTCTAGTCAACACTTGCGGATCAACGTTGGAGAGACTATTAAGAGTCAACCATCCCTCAGATTGAGAAAGACTGAGTTCATGGAGCGATGAATTTGAAGTTTCCACTCCCATCTCCATCACATGCACTAAGGTCACTCTCTCTGTTGAATTGAATTGGCCCGTTATGGCTGCTAAGCATTCACTGATCGGGGGAACAAAACGACGTGAGCACTTGATCGGCAATAGTAACCTCGTACATCTCTAGCAACTCGTCTTTTCGACCTTGGTTCTGTAGGTCAGAAGCACCGGGTGAATACAACGGCTCATTTCTGTGAAAAATCATAAATTGAGTTCAAATGTTGTGCCTCTTAATTAGGACATCCACATAGATGGTAAGAATAGATAAGAAAATGTTGATGACCCATAATATATTAATAGGTAGTTGATATTATGCACCCTCACTTTGACTCTTTTAAGTTCTTTCAAACATATAAGGGTAAAAATAGTATGAGAACCTCTTTCAAACAAATGACCAAATAAGGTTTACGAATATTGACCGAATATTACTAATATGGCCAGCACAAACCCTAAGGCAGTCGTAAAATCTCCCTTCACCAGGTACACCTCCGGGTTAGTATCGACGAAGCCGTAGTGATGCTTGGACTTTTTTCGACTATTAATGTTTCTTTTACCTGGTCCAGAAAAACGGAGGTCATGTTTTCCAGGCAATTTCAACTTCGGAGACCGATAACTGTCTGTTACATCAAGACAAGAAAATTCAATATGCAGAAGAGGTCAAAGCACGTAACCTAAGCTCAATAAGTATTTTTTATAGAAAAAACCCCCCCATGAAGTGCTGCATGGCAATGCCATCTTCCTCTATATATAGTGACAATCCGTGGTGGTCTCTCTCCATCGCATCCTCAGCCATCTCTCCTCTCAGTATTAGCCTTGTGTCTTCTTGACTGAGAAGAAGATGGAGTTCTATTCCCAACTGTTTCTTTACCTCGCCATCCTCTCCGTTTCTCTGTACCTTCTCTTCTTCATCTTCCGAAAGAAATCCTCCACTCCTAACCTGCCGCCCGGCAAAAGGGGATGGCCAATTATCGGCGAGTCCCTTGATTTTGTCGGTGCGGCAAAGAGCGGTTGTCCCGAGAAATTTATAAATGACCGTACCACCAAGTACTCGCCAAATCTCTTCCGTACCTCATTGCTCGGGGAGAACATGGCCGTGTTCTGCGGGGCCGCCGGCAACAAGTTCTTGTTCTCTAGCCAGAACAAGTACATCACCACCTGGTGGCCCACCTCCATGAAGAAGGTCACCATCTTCCCCGAAACCATGGAGAAGTTCAACAAGGATGACCCCAAGAAAATGCGCAGCTTCTTGCCGGAATTCCTAAAACCCGAGGCCCTCCAACATTACATACCTATCATGGACTCCATGACTAGGGAGCACTTGGAGAGTGACTGGTCTCCTTATAAGGAAGTGAAGGTGTTTCCTTTGACAAAGAACTACACCTTTGCTTTGGCATGCCGCTTGTTCATGAACATTAAGGACCCTAAGGTGGTGTCGAAATTCGCCGACCCATTTGCTCGTATTGCTCCGGGATTCACTTCGGTGCCTATCAATGTTCCTGGGACGCCATTCAACAAAGCAGTTGAAGGAGGAAAAGTCATTAGGCAAGAGCTTCTCAACATAATCAGACAAAGGAAGAAGGAGCTTTTGGAAGGAAAAGATGCAAAGTCGAGGGACTTGTTGTCTCGATTGCTTACCGAAGCAGATGATGACGGTAGTGTTTATTACGAAATGGATGTGTCCAACAAGATCATTGGATTGCTCATTGCAAGTCACGACACTACCAGTACATCTATCACCGTAATAGTAAACTATCTAGCTTCGTTGCCCCACATCTATGAGAAAGTTTACAAAGGTAACAATTCTAGCCACTATGTTCTTTTGAAGCAAAATCAATGTAGTTTGCATATATTCAACTCACTGGCTTCACATCAATAGAGCAAATGGAGATTGCAAAGTCTAAAGCCCCTGGTGAATTGCTGAATTGGGAGGACATTCAGAAAATGAAATATTCATGGAACGTGGCCTGTGAGTCAATGAGGCTAACTCCACCTGCACAAGGGGCATTCCGAGAGGCCATCACCGATTTCACTTTTGCTGGTTACACAATTCCAAAGGGATGGAAGGTAATTTTACTTACGACCCTTTTTCTTGGCATAGTTATCCAACGAATCAATACATAGGGTCAACTAGTGATAGCATGCATTGATCTTCTTCAACCTTTTTTTTTTCTTGCAGGCGTTTTGGACGGTGTATACAACTCACAAGAACCCCAAGTACTTTCCTGATCCTGAGAAATTCGAGCCCTCAAGATTCGAAGGAACTGGACCTGCACCTTTCACCTACGTTCCCTTCGGAGGCGGACCTCGCATGTGCCCTGGGAAAGAGTATGCTCGGCTCGAAATACTTGTTTTCATACATAATCTTGTGATGAAATTCAAGCTCGAAAAGGTCATTTCAGATGAGAAGATCATTTACAATCCCTCACCAGTCCCTGCCAACGGTCTTCTCATTCGCCTCCAACCACTTAACTAATATCCTAGCTTACTCATGCAATCTTAAAGTCTTTTAGAGCTCAAATACGCATACTCACATTGTATACCCAAGAATTTTTCTATATTTACTACCGAAGTTTTCTTATGTTGTTTTCCTCAGTGTAATAATGTTCCATTGATCAAAAATAAAATTTTCATCTATTTCCTTTAATATATCTCTATCTTCCCTTATTTCTTTTGCATAATTTGTTCCTTTTGTAATTTAAGGGCACGAGTGTAGATGCCCTTTTACAAAATTTGATTCAGATGATAGTCTATAGCGAGTGATTTTGCAATGCTGAAGAACATATTCATCTTCATTGATCATGTCTTGATCCAGAACCATGAATTTGGATCACATCATAAGTCGTAACCAGCGCCACAAAAGCATACTTTAGGAAGTGATAATATCACTACTTGCACCATAAATATTTTTAAACTTTCATAATATTCACGATTTATAATGACTTTTCATAAGTCATTTAAGTATGCACAGTTTATTCACGAATTGATTTTTTGCTAGTACTAATTAAACTCAAGTAACTTGGAGCGGCATTCAAGAAAGGAACGCCAAGGAACGAAAAACAGTTACCATGCACGGCTCTCTAGTCCACAAGTCAAAGTTGACGAGCATAAATAATTCCATAAGATATATGAACTCATACTTAACATTCTCTTCAACGACAAAAATGACACTTAATATTCTAAAAGTTACTCCGTCAACATGGAACAACGTGAAGAAGTGAAGACATGTCATCACGATAGTGGCTAACCAAATGGCATTGACCGATAATGACCCAAAAAAAAAAAATATTTTTCGAGCATAATTAGATTTGCTGAGCAGAGTTAATGGATTTGGAACTTTAGGAGTGTGCTTAATAATTTTTTATGGGTAATTATTATTATTATTATTGCCTACACTAATTGTAATTCTTCAACTCCAGGTCAGCTTGAATCGTTTGAACTATATAAGAACAACGCATCTTAAGAAATTTTTAGAGGGCCTATAGTTGGTGTGTAATTGTAAGAAGATATCTCTTTCCACATTTTTTGAGAGATGCATGTCTTATGATATTTTTAGAGTTAGAACACTTGAGGAAGCATTTCCTGCATCAAAGTATAGATATGCAGAAGAGAAAATTGTGCGACGTTTATATATTTTTGTGTGTTTCAAAATGAATAGTACATGGGCTATTTTATAGACCATATGAGATAACTATCTACGGTAATAAAATTATAGATAATCAATCAATGATATGCATAATTTGTAGAGATATATGAACTCAAGGAAGATATGAAGAATCTCCTCACTATATCTTGAATAAGCACTTTTCAAACAAAAAAAAAAAGATGACTGAAAATGTCGTAACGATGTTGAATTTAAATTTTCTCTTCGAATCGTGCTCACAAAAAACTTGAATTTTTCAAAGCTACCAAATTAATTTAACCTCCATTTTCTTCAGGTTATACAACTTAACACAACGGATTTGATCAGCATTTGGAATGGAAGTTAATTCCATGGTTTTAGCTGTCGAACTATGGATCTTGAAATGAATAAACGTCCGAAAGTGACAACTTCCTTTTGTTCTGTATGATCAAATTAATGTGCAATTTAAATTTCCAACTAACAACCGGTCCCGGTGGCCACCATTGCCACATGAAAATAGGAAGGTGGGGAGTTCAAAATTCCCCTCCTTCGGATGGGGTTTTATGGGATTTTTCCTTGTGGACCCACTAGGGGCTCTCCAAATTCCTCGTAGAGGAGCTCCAAAGTCCAGGAATACACCTGGTAGACCAAAAATAAAAAAAAAAAAATTACCGTCTCAATGATCTTATATCGGTCAAAGTGTCTTTCTTTTCTTTCTTTCTTTCTTTTCTTCTTTTTTATATATTTGAGGAGGCAAACATTGGGGATTATTTATGTATTGATGTTCTCTTGTTTCGTGACAATCGATAAAAGGTTTTGTGTTAATCTCACCGTAAAATATCCTTTTTAGTCGAATTAATGTCACCTATTTGTACCATACGTCACCAAGAATTTATAATGCTGATTACTCGAAAGTGTCTTGTTGTATTCATTCCTAGGAATATGGACTATTCTCGTCCAGAGGTGAGTTGGAAACTTCATTTAAACGGGAAATTGACTTAGGTAATTATAATTCTTATAAATTGATGAAAAAATTGTATACTCGTAATCATCATAGAAAAGAAAATATGCATACCCTTTGGATATTGATAAAATCGAGAGTTTTCCTAATGTGTTTCCGTTGAGAGTGTTTACTCATGTTGCGAATTGCAGTTCGTGTCCATGCGTTTAAATTACGTTACCACCTTTGGTGAGGGGAGGAAGAGGCCAACGGGGTCTAGACTCCGAAGTGTCCGCCCAGATTTGTGTGTGTTAAGATCTGCCACGTTAAAGAAGGAGACGCCGTCACGATGCAACCGGCGGCGGTAGCTTTTGCCATCGTGAAGTGTCACTATTGAATTTTATTCTTTTGGGAGAGAGAGAGAGGGGGGAGGAGGGGGAAGGAAATACACACATATCATTCGTCAAAATTTTAACGGAGGACCTATGTAAAATTGGATGTCTGGAAAAAATAAAAATCAAATATAGCATTCTCATTCTTAGTCATTCCGGATTGAAAATTTAAAAAGGGAAATATGATCGGGGCAATAATCAGGGGAGCCTCACTGAAATAAACGTCCCAACTAAAATTGAAAAGTGGGACCTCTTTGAAACTGTATTTGAAAGCGGTAGGAAAACTTATGGCGGCCGAGATGAGGTTGAGTGATTCTAGAATAAGAGGCCCGGACCTCAGTTTCTTTAATATGGTTTCTAGTCAACACTTGCGGATCAACGTTGGAGAGACTATTAAGAGTCAACCATCCCTCAGATTGAGAAAGACTGAGTTCATGGAATGATGAATTGGAAGTTTCCACTACCATCTCCATCGCATGCACTAAGGTCACTCTCTGTTGAATTGAATTGGTCCGTTATGGCTGCTAAGTGGTTACTGTTTGAATCACGAGCAAACAAAATGAGTTTAATGCATCACCTGTCGGGGGAACACAAACGACGTGAGCATTTGATCTGCAATAGTAACTTCGTACATCTATAGCAACTCGTCTTTTCGACCACGGTTCTGTAGGAACAAGTCAGAAGCATAGGGGGAATACATCGGCTCATTTCGGCGAAAAAGCGTAAATTAAGTTCAAATGTTGCGCCTCGTAATTGGGACATCTACATAGATGGTAAGAATAGATAAGAAAATTTTGATAACCCATTATATTTATCTATAGGTAGTTGATATTATGCACCCTTACTTCGACTCTTTTAAGTTCTTTCAAATATATAGGGGTAAAAATAATATGAGATAATACCAGAACTTTACATTTAAAAAAATAGAGAATTAATAAACTTTTTAAATTCCAAATGAACGATACCAAAATTAGAGGAATGTTAAAACAAATCTACAGAGTTTTTAGACAATATAAATTACTGATACAATTAGCAAGAAAATCACCTATCAGCATGATTATAGAGAGAATCTATCGATTATCAAGGTTGATCAAAATGTTAATTGAACAAAGAGAATAAACTTATAACATATCATATTGTATGATCTAGCATTGCAAGAATTGTTATTGAATTTTTTTTGGAATTATTAAGATAATATATTTTCATAATAAGACTCAACCAAACAATATAACGATTTTGATACAAATATTATGTTGACATTAACATTTATGAAACCTATTAAGAAAAAAATGAGATTTTCAGGGAAAATTTGTCCCAAGAGCCCAAGAACTATTGCACTTTAGTCAATTCAATCTTAAACATTTTCACGTTTTGCCAATTGAGTCTATTTGGTTAATTTTGATCAGAAATCACTGACATGACAGTCTAGTCAGCACCGACCATCCTATGTGGCATAGCCGGCATTGATATGGATAAATTTTAATACTTTTTATTTATTTATTTATTTATTTATCTTTTCTTTTCTTTTCTTTCTTTTCTTTTTTGGTTCCCTCACCGACTGGTGACTAGGGTTGGCCCTCGCCAAATCTTGCAAGGGATCGCTCACCGTCACAGTGAGGGTGAGGGTAATAACGCCCTCACTATCGATACAAATAAGTTTAAGAAAATATTTTTTTTGTCACATACAATGTCGGTACAACATTTCTCATCTACTATACAATCAGAACTAATGCTCTCACATTTGTCGCGAACGACCTCCCGGGAGGCCACAGCCTGGTACATGCTAAGTCTAGGTTCAAGACTTAACTCGGACTCTCCCAAGCCCATACCATATCGCGACTTAGGGTTTAAGTTTTTAACATGCAAGAGTCGCCACTAATCGATTTGGGATAGGTCGATTAGAAACCCAAATAGGATGACGGGAGAATCACCTAATTCATACGAACCATAGATTAACTAGATTCGGGGATTTTGTTACACTAGTTGAATAACTAATGCCCTTTCGGTACCTTTTTACCCTATTTGTTTTTTAAAACATTTGTCAAGCAATTTGGAATGATTTTAGGACATTTCTCCTAACTGTGAGGTGATCAAGCGGGTACATAATCATAAACGATCAGCAGTCAGGAACACAACAAACCGTGCAGCCTAAGGTTCTAATCTTAACTGAATCAGATGACATTCATAACATAACAGCTTATGCAATTATATTAAAAACATGCATAATAATACCATAGTAGGCTTATCTAATTAAACATACAACCTATACAATTAAATAAAATATGCATAATAAAATAAAAACACTCCAACATACAATATAAATATTTTTAAAAAATTTAATTTTTTAAAATTATTTTAATTAATAATAATTTTTTAAAAAATAAAATAAAAACGAAAATTTGAAAACTTTTTAAAACTCTTTTTTTAAAAAAATTTAATTGATTTTTTTTAAAAAAATAATATTATAATAAACCGTGTCGAGCGAATCCGAGTCGGAATCGACCTGAGTCAACAGATCCGACCCAAGAGTTGACTCGGGTCAACGGATTCGACCCGGGCGTTGACTCGGGTCGGATCAGTCGATCCGGATCAGTCATAACCGATCCGAATCCAAAGACCCGCGAGGGGAGGACACCGATGGGGCCAAAATTGGCTGTCCACCGGCCGATCCATGCCGGTGCCGCCCCCAAATCGGCCCCACAGGACCGCCACGAAGCCGTGTCACTCACCTGGGCCGCCATCGGACCGCCGTTCGCCGGTCGGCGGACGAACAAAAAATCGGCCTCATTGAGGCATTTCATCGAACAGGTGGCGTGCGAGGTGAAGAACGGAGGCCTTCGACCTCCTCCGGCGACTGGGTCGGCTCCGACAGCTAAGGCTCACTTCCGACGGCAATTGGGGGTCGGGGCCAGAGACGGTATTGGCCAGGATTTGCACGAAACGGCTAGCGTGAGTCCCAACCGAACTGTGTCCGCGAACAGGGGAAAACAGAGGAGGCTCTCGCCCAGAGGGCTCACTAGTCGATGGCACAGCTAGGAGGGGCCTTCCAGCAGCTACGTTGGTGACGGCGAGGCTGCAGGCTCTCCTCACGGCTTCGGTGGGCTCTCGGCTCGCTTCGTCCCTCTCTCTCTTTCGACCTCTCTCTCTCTCTGTTTTACTTTGAAAAGGCCGAGAATGATCAAACGGGACGTCGGCTTGGTGGATCGTCGGTGGCTCTGGTTCAACGAGGGGGTTCCTATGGCTATGCTCTTTCACCTCATTCCCGTTTCTCTTTGGTTCTCTCTCTATCTCTCTCGGTTTCTTTCTTTTTTTCTCTCGATTTCTCTCTCTACTCTGTTTTCTCTCTCTCACTGTTTTCACCGACCGGAGCTCTCTCTCTCTATTTGGCTTTTATAGAAGACGGCGACGACGGGCCCTCTGTTCCTCTACGTCGGCGTGACGACGGCCTACACTGACCGTCGTCAGCCCCACGACTTTCGTGGCTAATGCAAGCTGGTGCAGAGTAGGACAGTGGGAACAGAGAGCTGAAAGGGAGGAAGGGATAAGGGGGAGTCGGGAATCAGGAATCGGGGAGGACAGGATTGGCCTTAATGGCTAGTCCCTGTGGTGTGCTGCCCCAGCCTACTTTGGCGTTGATGGTGACGACGGGGAGCAATGCCGCTATGCGTCATGCTACGGTCGCGAAGCAGAGGAGAGTAGAGTAGGCGAAAGGGACAGCTAGAGAAGGAGAAGGGGAAGCTGGGCTCCGGCGGGCCTAATTGCTCGGAGGGGAAGAAGGAAGAGGTGGCCGAGCCTGGGCACGCGCGGGGGAAGGGAAAGGAAAAAGAGAAGCTGGGTTGGACCCAGCCGCAAGGGGAGGGAAAGAAGAAAGAAGAAGAAAAACAGGCTGGGTCAGCCCGGCTCCGACCCGGTCCAGCGCGATTTTTTTTATTTTTTATTTATTTTATATATATTTTAAAAGACACACTAAGAGACCTATTAACATAAAATGCACCTAATTTCTATATGCAATGTATTTAAATTGAAATATTTTTTTGCTTTAGGAATTAAGGAAATTAACTCCTAAATCGCAGAGGTTGAGCTAGTAGAGGTTTCGTTTGAAGACAAAATGCCACCTAAATTTGGCCCATGCATGCTCAATGAATGTTATTTTTTGCGAGACTGGAGTCTCATTTTTATGATACAATATAAGATGATGCATGCTAAAGCAAATAAAAACATACCTGAGGCTACTTACCTTGCCGAAGGGTAGAGTAATTCCAGATAGTTGATATCGTGCATCGAGGCCCCAAACCTATCTTCGGTCGCCTCGACTAGGAGAAATCGCTTGCCTAGAGCCCGAACCTATCTTCGGTCGCCTTGACTGGATTTCATTTGTCCAGGACCCGAACTTTTCTTCGATCGCCTTGGCTGAGGAAATCACTTGTCTAGGACCCGAACTTATCTTCGGTCGCTTTGACTGGATTTCATTTATCTCGAACCCGAACCTACCTTTGGTTGCCTCGACTGGAGAAATCACTGGCCTAAGACCCGAACTTATCTTCGGTTGCCTTGACTGGATTTCATTTGTCTCGGACCTAAACCTTTTTTCGGTCGCCCTGAATGGGGAAATCGCTTGCACAGGACCCGAACCTGTCTTCGGTCGCCTTGATTTGATTTCGTTTGTCCAGGACCCGAACCTTTCTTCGGTCGCCTTGATTGGGAGAAATTGCTTGCTTAGGACCCGAACTTATCGTCGGTCACCTTGACTGGATTTCGTTTGTCCAGGACTCGAACCTTTCTTCAGTTGCCTTGATTGGGAGAAATCATTGGCTTGAGACTCGAACTTACCTTCGGTCTCTTTGCTTGGATTTCATTTGTCTCGGGACTCGAACTTTTCTTCGGTCGCCTCAACTGGAGGAAATCGCTTGCACAGGACCCGAACTTATCTTCGGTCGCCAGCTGGATTTCATATCTCTCGGTAACCAAACCTTTCTTTGATCGCCTTGACTGTCTGGATTTTGCTTTGTCTCAGACGCGAACATTTTTTCGGTTGTTTTGACAAAGTACCTAGGGGTCCTCGCCCAATGATTTGGTGGTTTGCCTAGTGGGTCCTTGCTAGCAGGGCTTGAAAAGGCTCAAACGATGAGCACTTGAGTATGTTGCTGCCTCTTAAGGGCATGTCTCCTATTAGACAAATTTTCTTGTACAAGGACATACGAATTCATCGAAGAAATAGACAAAAAGCTATTCTAGAATATCATATGAAATTTCTTGACTGCAAGTCAAGATGCATTTCTTTTTCAAAGGAACCTGATTTACCTTCCGGGTAGTTTGAAAAGAAATCTAATGAAATACTTCGGATTTCTTACCCGGAGGTTTAATGCATCATTTGCTGAATAACCAACCTTTTTCGGGGCATCTCTCTTGGAGTGATAAGGAGGGCTTCTTCAGCACCTGAACTTTTGTGTCTTATCACTGGGGATTAAAAATCTGAGTTGTCAAAGACGATTAGCGCAAACATGTGTGCATTGATCAGGGATAGACAAGCTAGGCTATTCTAGAATGCGTATGTGAAAATTCATGCGTGATGATTTTGCCATGTTTGCAACACCAAACATCCACCGAGGGTCAATTAAGACAATTTTCGTTCGCGAGGTGGACTTCTCAAAATGCTGAACGAGGAACTTTCGGTCAGAAAGGACTTTCCACTCGCTCTCATTGAAAAGGGCTATTTCTCCTGTCCATTAATGCGGGAACATCGAAAACACTCATTCTGACCGCTATCACATCCGCAAGGACCTGAGCTTTCTCGCAAGCGGTACGACACTGCCAATCTGAGAGGTCTTCTTCAGAGTTGTAATACTGGCTTGGTCAATAGCTTAACAAAGGTTACTATTCAAGTCAAGGCCATGAAGGAAAATATTTTGCAATTATTTCCAGGTTTGCAAGTCACGAATCCTATAAAACGAGATAAAAATAATCTTGCTTGCACTTCCTCGAGCGTTATTTATAAACATTTGAAATTTCGCGTTAATTCAATTGCTCTAGTCAGAAGAGACTTCATGAGAGATGTAACGTGGGCTTGGTTTACAAGTTGAGGAACAAAATGATCATTAGGCTTAAAAATATGTGTAAGGGTGAGAATTGATGATCATCTAGCATTGTCACCAGCCTTCTTCTCCGCCGTCTGCATCTTTTTGGCAAACTCCCTAGGCAATGTGGTGTTTAGCTTCTTTGACAACTTTTTCTTGAGAAGTTTTTGTGTTAAGTATTTTCCTGGATACCATTCTATCCCTATCTCAATTGTTTTCTTCGGAATAGGTTTGTTTCTATCTTTTGGAGTCGCCTATTCTACATTACTTGACAACTTTGAGGTATTTGAGAGCATCTTCATCATATTCTGAGATCTCCTCAGCTGAAGCTTCATCGTTTTTCATAGCAGTTATCAAAAAATTAAGGACTCTTATCTTTTCATCGTTTTTCTTCTTCTTTTTCTTCTTTGCTTTTCATGGGCATTGACTTTGCTTTTACCAGGTACACTGCTTTTTCATGCCCCTACCCTTTAGCATTTTTTGCTGTTCTTCTGATATTGTCAGGACAAGCCTAAATAAAGTTGAACAGAACAATGTTATTAGGCTTTTGGAGTCTTTATCTTGATTTGTATTTTGGAGCCTAACGCTCGAATTGTGGTGACTTTTGCCTTGGCCCAGTGTGGGGGATAATCACTAACTGGGTTTATATGAAATGAAATCGCTGGCTCAATTGGGCTAGCAAGGAATGTAAGTGTGTAGGATAGAAGAAGAACTACTCTTCGTCATCCTAAAGCACTTAAATCAGCGTGAGAGTTCATCTGTAATAAAAACACTTAAAGATTAATGCGAGTGAGAGCAAGAAAACTTTTATTCATCTTTTTCACCTTGTGCGAGCTGTTGCAGCTGATGATCAAAGATAATTTTATATATTACAAACTCCTCCTTCTTGGTGAAAACATTACTGTTATCAATAAGATATTGACATTTTAGGCAGGCTTTAGTTTGCTGCTCCTCTCTTGACAAAGCCTTCTTAACCTCGACTGTCCTGTCATTGATGGTGTGTTTGTCTTGGAAGACTCTATCGGGGACCATCGGGTTCATGAAGATGATGAGGCCAAAGCCACGAGGAAAGATGATAAAAGGAATAGGATGTTTTTCTCATCTCTTTTGAGTCTGAATCCATCCTGTGATGTTGATTCATCTCAAGCTGCCCTAATGTGGAGTGATTTTTGACAGGAATAACTTAGAAGAAATCTCTAAGTATATAGGCTTGAAAATGGTCGAGCAAAGGATTAATGGTAGTATATAAGGGAGAGAAATGAATTGCCTCTCGTCATTTTGGCTACCGTAACTTCTGCGAGAAATCCCTTTACCTTGTAGAAATAAAACCTTATCGTTCATTTCGCAAGAATTTGGTATGTAAGGATGTGTATGGGCCAAGGATTGCCTCTCATCATTCTGACATACCTCATTCAACACATTGGAGTAGTTCGACACCTTTTGTCGGATTATCAAAATTTTCATAGGGAATTGGTGAATTAAACATGCAAAATTACCATGTAAAATCACTTTTCAAGTAATGCACTTGAGGAAGGTTATGCATTTATTTGGTTTAACACGCCTCCTCTTACTCTTGTTTTTTTTTTGGTAAAATCCTCTTATTCTTGTTGTTTTGCATTATTATGAGGAGAGCCTTTGAGGAAAGAAATACTTACCTATGCTACAGTGACAAGGCAATCCGACAAAGTAATAAGAGAAACTGTGTTAATGAACAACTCTTTGAGGGATAAGAATTGGAAACGATACAGATTACCCCTCATCGATTTTGCCTTCAAAGCTAGCAGAGTCTTTTCTCATCTTTACTTTGTTCAACCTTCTCTGTCGATGATCTCTTTTTGACAAAAGCATGAACTTACGTTAGAAACAAGACGATAGAGGGTAAAATGAAAACGATATAGGTTGCCCTTCTTCCACTTTGTCTTCAAAATTGGGAGAGACCTTTCTCCTCTCAGGGTACGAAGCTTGAATGAAATCCTCTATAATTAGACATACTCCTGACTAAAAAGTCCTACTGTCGGCGCATGTTGCATCAATGCGGTCTCGACCTGTTCTCTGATTCCTGAATGTACAAGACATTTGGCAATTGCTTGTATGGGAATCTTCACAGCAAAGCTAATCTCTACTTTGAAGGTCTTCGATAGATGTGGGCCTTCGATGCTAGCAACACTTCTGTAGTTGCTAGGATCGGTCTTGACGCAATTTCGTTGTGTGCGAAATCCTTTTCCGGTTAGACTTGCAACTAGGAGTGTTCTTTACTTAATTTCGTCCTATGTAAAAGGGAACAAAATATGTCATTTCTATGCTAAAGTGGATGAACTTTAGGAATGTAATACACCCTTTTTTGATTGACCGGGGGATTGCATGCCCCCTAGCCTACTCTTCCAATTAAGCACTTCTTCGTCGTGTTTCATTCGAGAAGTTCTGACATTGGTGTTCTATCCGGCTTGTTAGCACGTCAGGGTCTAGCATGTTTCCCAATTCATTATCTGCAAAAAAAAAAAAGGGATAGAATGTCATTTCCAAAATTTGTTAAGGAATAAGACATACCTTTTTTCTTTCAGAAAGTGTAATCTTTTTTTGATCTGCCCTTGACTTTTGTACAAAATAATGTTTCGCTCATCATGGAGTCAAGGAATGCTCAATTCTCTTTGACTCCCTAAGGTTGATATCCTCCACTGATGGTAATGAGATTTGCCCCATGTTTCATTTGAAGATTGGATGATCTTTACTTGAACAGCTCCTATCAGATGAGTTGGTCCGATAGCATCATCAGGGTCTGATGTACTCTTCAATTTGTGTCATTTTCAAGTGTCCCCTTTTGTAATAACAAACTAAAAGGATTATGTTCTGAGACACGAAATGAGCAAGTTAGAAAAACAAACAGGGTTATGAGCATGCATGCTTTTCTACTACCATTTTTCGTCCTTTTGAAAAATGATAAAACGTTTGTTTTATTTTCAAAAGCTTAGAAATAAGAAAGCATGAAGAAGCCCGAGCCTCAGAATGCCTTCCTTTACATGACTGGATATCATCAACGGGCCGGTTTGGGATACTTCCTTAGGCCCTCAAAACAAAACATTTGTAATTCTTTTGAATGATTCGGGCGAATTACATTTGTTAGAATGGAAATTGCAAAACCAAAATTCCAAGCATAATTACAGATTCAAAAAACTAGAAATCTTAGAAAACAGTTGAGACTTCTGAAAGCAAGAAAAACTCCCACATAGGGGAGGATTCAAACTATTAAATATGCCTCTATTCTAAGGGAGCAAAATTAAGTCTTCAGTTTACTCAATGACGACATCTACACCTCCTACATGATTGGGTGGTGTGTTGCGGAATGTAAGCATCTTTGTATACAACAATTTCTGAACCTTATTTTTCAAGACAACACAGTCATTGACGGAATGTCCCGTTTTGCCCAAATGATAGTCACATGCCTTGGAAGAATCGAAATTGGGGAACCGTTCAGGATTTTCACGCTTTTGCTCTTTAGCAAGCAACCCCTTTTCCAGGAGAATAGACAAGATCTGAGACATAGGCGAAATGAGTGGCGTGAACTGCTTTTTGTTATTTCACCTTTGGGGTGGCCGGCGGCCTGAGGCCGGTTGCTATCTACTATTCTTCTGAATCATTGGGGAAGGACAAACGGTTTGGGTGTATGTAACATCCGTATCTGTTAGGGGTTCTTTCTCTTTCTTCATGCCAAGTTCCTTGCTTGTGGAAGTGGGATCCGTGAACCATCCCTCATGTAATCTCGTTTCAATTCGTTCGCCTACAGGGATAAGACGATTAAGGGATTCAAGTATGGTACCAACCAGGCGGTGTCTGTATTCATATGGAAGGGATTTAATGAACAACTTCACTTGTACATGATCAGTGAGTTGTGAGGTAACTTGGGAGGCCAAGTTTCTCCACCTGGTGGCTCACTTTTTGAATGACTCGCTTTTCTTCTTCTTAGCACGTTCCAAGTCGTCACAAGTGAAGGTGACGTTGAGGTTGAATTGGTACTGTTTGAAGAATGCATCGGTGACATCATCCCATGATTTAAAAGCGTCCATATCTTTTGATATATACAATGTCAGAGCTGTTCCCGTCAAACTCGCTTGAAAAGTCTGAATCATGATAGGTTCGTTATCAACATATTGGGTCATCCGCACATGATACATGTCCAGATGGTAGAGGTGGCCACGGTTCGGAACCGTCCGGTTTTGGTTCGGAACCGGCGGTTCCGGTTCGTCGCCACACTTGAATCAGAACCGGAACCGCCCCTAGAGGTTCCGGTTCCGGTTTGGAACCGGCCGGTTCAGGTTCGGAACCGGCCGGTTCAGGTTCGGAACCGGACGGTTCCGGTTCGAAATTTAAAAAATTTTAAAAATAAATTATAAAATAAATAATAAATTATAATTTTAAAAAACAGAATAGAAACAAGGAAAAAAGAGAAAAGAGAAAAAGGAAAAACAGAAAAGGAAAAATAGAAATGAAAATAAAAAAATTTAAAAAATATTATTCTTGTGATAGAACATTATTCAATATAAATTGTGATTAAAATGTAAATTGTACTCAAATTTGGGGACAAAAAGATAAGAGAGAAAAAGAGGGCTTCAACTTAATAAATTATCATTAAGCACATTACAATTCGTTACAACGATCTTAAAAAAAAAGGTGTACACTACAATATATATACCCTAAAATTATCCCAAAACCTAAGCATTCCGTGTGCAGGGGACAAGAGGTCACATATCGTCGGATTATATTTCGGTTTCCCTAAGCTCACGTGGGCGTACCCGGTATGAGAAACAAGAGTTCCCGAAATATTTGCCAACTCCAATAGTTCTTCTACCCTCAATCGTCACTACCCGTTCCAGTACCGATGCTGGTAGCGGTAGTATCTCCATCGTTAAAGAATTCGGATTCATTATTCCGATCTATCTCCTGTTGCCGGTATTGAGCCTTCGTCCAATCAGCAACACAAGCTTGCATCTCCACTGATTCTGGATCTAATCTTGAACAATGTTCGTTCAAAATATTACCTCCGGCACTGAATGCTTGTTCGACCGCAACTGTAGAACAAGGGGTTGAAAAAATTTATTTTGCAATAAGAGAAAGGATTGGGTATTGGCTTACGTGCCTCTTCCACCAATCCAAAATTAGAAAATCTGTACCACCTTCGGCTTCAGTAAACTCAAATAAAGTGGTTAGATAACTCTCTAATTCAGAAATATTTCCTATTACTCCATTTTGTTTTTTTTTTGTCTATGTAATAAAAGTTGATACCCTCTATTAATTTTACCTGTATTGTCATTTTGTATATCCGTAGATTGAGAAGATCCAATATCACCTAAATTATATTTAGTATAAAATTCATTATATAATTCTATTACTACATTTTTAACATCACGTAATATGGTTGTAACATTTGTCACATCATAATGTAAACATTGATAATATACACACAAAAAATCATTTAAGCCATCCAATTTGCAACGCGAATAAAAAACACAAGCAACTAAATAAATCATGGGAATTTCACTATAATAATGAAGCCATTTCATTTTCATTGCAACTATAGTATGTTGGAATTCAACATCATTTTCATATTCATCAAAAGTTCCGACAATATTAATACACTCTACTAAAAATAAATGTGTAGTAGGATAATAAACACCGGGCAAAGTATAAGTTGCATCATTAAAAACCTTTAAAACATCTAAAATTTTTTGGCAAATATCCCACTCTTGTGGGTATAAATTAATCTGAGGTATATTATTAGAAATGAATGCACATAATAAATCTTTATATGCTAAAGATTCATTAAGCAAGTGGAAAATAGAATTCCAACGAGTTGGAACATCTCTTGGAAATTTTTTTGGCTTTGTGCCATTTTCTCTACAAAATCTACCCCATTCTTTCATTTTTTGGGGATGTTTCCATAAAAATTGAATCGCCTTTTTTATTGGTTGAAGAAAAATATCAAGAGTTTTCAAACCATCTTGTACACATAAATTTAAAACATGACAAACACATCTAATGTGAAAAAATTTTCCGCCAAAAGAGGGTTTGCAAATATTTTCTAACTCGGCAATTGAAGCGGTATTTACTGCGGCATTATCAAAACCAATTGAAAAAATTTTGTTAAGCAAATAATATTCTTCTAAAACTTGCCTAATTATTCTATAAATATTATTTGACGTATGATGATCATCGAAAACTCTAAATGCAATAACTCTTTTTTGAATAGTCCACTCGTCATCTATCCAATGACATGTTATGCCCATGTAAGAATGATTTTGCCAATTATCACTCCAAATATCACTACCTACATGCACGCATCCATTAAATTGCATAAAAAAATTTTGTAAATCCTTTTTTCTTTTTTTGTAAAGATCTTTAATTACTCGTTTAATTGAATTTCTAGGAACACATTTTGCTTGTGGAGTACATGTTTTTTGTACAAATTCATTAAAACTAAATCTTTCTCCAAAATTAAATGCTAAATGCTCAACGGAAATAAATTTGCCTAATTCTTCCTTATAAGTTTTTTCATTAAAACGAAAAAAAGGGGAAGTGTTAGGATTGACGTACCCGGAAATTTGTTGTTGCCCGATATTGATTCCCGTTTCGGTTGGATGTTTGCTCCTAAGATGTCGTTTAAATGTTCCATATCCTTGTCCACCTGTATATTTATATATTTTTCCACAATATTTACAAATTATATCATACCTTTTTTGACCGATATCAAACCTTTCCATTTTCGTGAAGTGATTCCAAATGTCATATGTAAATTCCCGTTCCGTTTCCTTTGTTGTAGATATTTCGGCAGGAGGATGAAAACTTTCTTGCGTCGGGACGCGCTCCATATCGGGAAAAATGTTGATTTCATCATCTTGAAAATCTGCATATTCACGAGGATCAAAAGAATGATGGGATTCCGTCGCTATATTCTTACCTTTGCCAGTTGGCACTCGATTTCCACTTGCCATTTTTCGAATGTATTAAGAGAATTGAGCGGATTAATTGAGAGAATTAAGAAAGAATTGCGTGGATTGAGAAAATTGAGAGAATTTGCGAGAATTTCGAGTATTGAGAAAATTTGAGACTTGACTTGAGATAAGAGAATTGGAGAGAATTTGAGAGAATTATGTGTGTATTGTGAGAATTTGAGAAAATTTATAGGAAAAAAATAGAACAAAATTTAGAATTAAAAAAATAAAACATAACCGTTGCAAAATTACAACGGTTATGTATCCCCCCAACCCAACGGCAGGCTGCTGCACAGCTGCAGCATGTCTTGCAATGCAGGCTGTGCTGCAGCCTTTTTTTTTATTATTTTTTTTTAATTTTTTTTAAAATGCCTGTTTTGGGGCGTAGGCGTAGCCGTTGCCCCCGAGTTCCCAACGGCAGGCTGTGCAGCCTTTCTTTTTTTTTTTTTTTTAAATTTTAAATTTTAAATTTTTTTAAATTTTTTTTTAATGCCCGTTTTGGGGCGTAGGCGTAGCCCCCCCAAGTTCCCAACGGCAAGACCAGGATGTGCTGCACTACTGCAGCCTTTTTTTATTTTTTCGTTGCAGAACCGGCCCGGAACCGGCGGTTCCGGGCCGATTCATATTTTTTTGGAATCGGAACCGGGCCCGTAGGCCACGGGCCGGTTCCGGTTCCGAACCGCGGGCCCGGTCAACGGTTCTGGGCCCGGGTTTGACCGGGCCGGTTCCGGGCCAAACCGGCCCGTGGCCACCACTACTAGATGGTGTCTAGGACAAGAGATGCCATTATATTTCTCAAATTCAGGCATCTTGAACTTTTCTGGTACTTTGACCCGTTTGTACATAGACAGGTCAAGCGGGACGGCATTCCGCGAGCCTTGTAGCTGTTTTAGCATCTCTTCGACCTTGGCAAGGCATTTATCCTATTATGTCATCGATTCAGCTTCGAGTTCAAGCTTTCTGATGGCAAAGGGAAGTGGATCGTCCTCTAACAGGGGCATTTGGCTATCGCTGGCGGAGGCTTTTTCTTTTCCAGTAGACAGGAGTGGTAACACCATCTCGACTGCTGCAGGCGTGGGTGTGAGATTGCTGTTGATGGCTTCAATCTACTTAGTAATGGTTTCAAGTGCATTGAAAACCAATTTCATCTTATTTTCCATGCTATTGAGACAGGCATTTTTCTTGGCCATTTTTGTAACTATCTGGCAAAACGTTGAAATAAATGATAATAATGTCCAAGAAATAATCATTCCATGACCTAATCATAATATTATTATGTATTTACTTTATTTGTAAAGAAAAATAAAGCAAAAAGGGATTTTATTAATATTAACATTACAAGCGGCGTCCCCGGGGTTCGAACCCCGGTAGCCTCGAACCGTTTCGCTCCATTGCGGGTACCACTGGGCCAAAGGCCGCGGTGGTGTCATCTTTGCCCCAAAAAAATTATATAAGGTATAAAAACGGCCCAAACTAAATTAACATTAATACAACCCATAAACACTTTTGAAGGAGAAAAAAAACCCCTAATCATAAAAAGGATATGTACAATGGGATTTTTTTGATAAAAAAGGATGCTCTTCCCGGATGCTCATTCTATGGATGATGGGGAAGCTATAATCTCTTGAAGCTACTTAATTTCTCAATCAATGGGTGGCCTAATAATAACAAATCAATTGACCAAGTAGGCAATATAATTAAATAAGAAAGAATATAATATATATATACCTTTTCTTGAACCATGTCAATCACAACGACATACACATAAGGAATGAGGTTCGATTTCTATCTAAACTGGCTCAGCACAATGACATTAAAAGAGGGCCTGACCAACGCAGTCTTGCGTTGATGTCAAGTCCTTTTCACCTCGGCCAAATCGAAAGAAATATTTTATAATCACGCAAATAGTGGTTAAAAATATTTCTTTATAATTTTTTAGAAATGAATTTCGAGGAAAAGAAAGGCAACCGCTACATCGCGAGCTTGCATTCGAAGCCATATCTTTCTTAACACCATCCTAAGGTGCCCTATTGCGGCCTAGGTCCGGCAGCATGGTTGTTTGTGCAATAGTGTAGTGCTAAATCATTAAAGCATGCACAGCAATCTATAAACAATCAATTCGAGCCTGCAAGACAAATAACACCTTAATGTCAAGATCGTACCTGAAATTTTTGCTGCCAAACAAAAAATATTTTGAACATGATAAAATTTTTGGCCTAAGTCCACTTTTATAAGTCTCCAGTGGAGTCGCCAGTCTGTCGCGACCGACCTCCCGGGAGGCCACAGCCTGGTACGTGCTAAGTCTAGGTTCGGGACTTAACCTGGGCTCTCCCAAGCCCATACCATATCGCAACTTAGGGTTTAAGTTTTTAACATGCAGATGATTTACATGCAGGAGTCGTGACTAATCAATTTGGGGTAGGTCAATTAGAAACCCAAATAGGGTGACGGGAGAATCACCCTATTCATACGAACCAGAGATTAACTAGATTCAGGGACTTGGTTATACTAGTTGAATAACTAATGTCCTTTTGGTACTTTTTTACACTGTTCATTTTTGAAAATATTTGTTAGGCAATTTGGATTCATTTTAAAACCTTTCTTCTAACATGTGAGGTGATCAAACGAGTGCATAATCATAAACGATCAGCAGTAAGGAACACAACAAACCATGCAACCAAATGTTCTAATCTTAACTGAATCAGATGACACTCAAAACATAACGGCTCATGCAATTGTATTAAAAACATGCATAAATATATCACAATAGGCTTATCTAATTAATCATGCAACCTATACAATTAAATAAAATATGCATAATAAAATAAAAAACACTCAAACATAAAATATAAATATTTAAAAAGAATTTAATTTTTTAATTTATAATAATTTTTAAAAAAATAAAAACAAAAATCTGAAAACTTTTTAAAACTCTTTTTTTTAAAAAAATAATATTATAATAAATTGGGTCGAACGGATCCAGTTCGGAATCGACCCGGGTCAACGGATCTGACCAGGGTGTTGACTCGGGTCGGATCAGTCGATCTGGATCGGGTCAGAACCGACCCGGGTCAACGGATTTGACCCGAGCGTTGACCTAGGTTGGATCTGTCGATCCGGGTCGCATTCAACCCGAATCCAAAGACCCACGGGGGGAGGACACCGGCTGGGCTAAAATTGGCCATCCGCCGGCTGACCCATGTTGGCGCCGCCCCTAAATTGGCCTCGCAGGACCGCCACGAAGCCGTGTCACTCACCTGGGCCGCTATTGGACCGTCGTTCGCTGGTCGGTGGACGAACCAAAAATCAACCTCATTGAGGCATTTCATCAAACATGTGACGTGCGAGAGGAAGAATGGAGGCCTTCGACCTCCTCCGGCGACGGGGTTGGCTCCGACGGCTGAGGCTCACTTCCGACGACAACTGGGGGTCAGGGCCAGAGACAGTATTGGCCGGGATTTGCGCGAAATGGCCGGCGCGAGTCCTGACCGAACCGTGTTCGCGAACAAGGGAAAATAGAGGAGGCTCTCGGCCGGAGAGCTCATCGATCGACGGCATGGCTGGGGCGCCTTCCAACAGCTGTGTTGGCGACAGCGAGGCTACGGGCTCTCCTCCTGGCTCTAGCAGGCTCTCAGCTCGCTCCATCCCTCTCTCTCTTTCGGTCTCTCTCTCTCTTTGTTTTACTTTGAAAAGGTCGAGAATGACCAAACAGTCAAGGACGTCAGCTCGGTGGATCGTCAGTGGCTCTGGTTCAACGAGGGGGGGAGGGGGGTTCCTGTGGCTGTGCTCTTCCACCTTGTTCCCGTTTCTCTTTGGTTCTCTCTCTATCTCTCTCGGTTTCTCTCTTTACTCGGTTTTCTCTCTCTCTCACTGTTTTTGCCGATCGGAGCTCTCTCTCTCTATTTGGCTTTTATAGACGACGACAACGGTGGGCCCTCTGCTCCTCTACGTCGACGTGATGACGGCCTGCACCGGCCGTCGTCACCCCCACGACTTTCATGGCTAATGCAAGCCGATGTAGAGTAGGACAGCGAAAACAGGGAGCTGAGAGGGAGGAAGGGATAAAGGGGAGCCAGGAATCGGGAAGGACGGGACTGGCCTTAATGGCCAGTCCCTGTGGCATGCTGCCTCGGTCTGCTCTGGCGTTGATGGCGACGGCGAGGAACAGCGCCACTATGCGTCATGCTGCGGTCGTGAAGCAGAGGAGAACAGGGCGGGCAAAAGGGACAGCTAAAGAAGGAGAAGGGGAAGCTGGGCTGCGGCGGGCCCAACCGCGCGAAGGGGAAGAAGGAAGAGGTGGTCGGGCCTGGGCCAATACGGGGGAAGGGAAAGGAAAAAGAGAAGTTGGGCTGGGCCTAGCCGCAGGGGGAGGGAAAGAAGAAAGAAAAAGAAAAATGGGCCGGGTCGACCCGGCTCCTACCTGACCTAGCGCGATTTTTTTATTTATTTATATATATTTTAAAAGACACACTAAGAGACCCTATTAACATAAAATGCACCTAATTTCTATATGCAATTTATTTAAATTGAAATATTTTTTTTAGGAATTAAGGAAATTAACTCCTAAATTTTATGTAATTAATTTTGGGCAAATTAAAAATAGGTGTCAACAACATTTTCCAGAAAAAAAAATGTATGCATATATATATTTAAACTTCCATAATTGTTCACTAATTTAAGAACCATAACATTCAAAGGATAGAATGTGTTGATACTTTATGAGTTTCAAACATAGTGATTGATAGATCTATAGATGGAAAACATCGTGTGCTTACATCGTTTTGGGGATGTGTTATACAACTAATATACTAGTCAAGAAACCTAATTCAAAACATAATATATGGCCATGTTTCTATCATGTTAAAATGCCGGCATACAAACTGAATATCGACCAAATATTACTAATATGACCAGCACAAACCCTAGGGTAGTCCTCAATAAGAAATACCTTCACCAGGTACACCTCCGAGCTTAAGGGCTACGAACATTGACCAAATATTACTGTCAATATTGAAATGCCGGTAAACTCTGTGGAAATCATTAAATATTCCTATCAAGGTTTAAATATTTTCTTTAGCCGTTACGGGCTTAAGGCTTACAAATATTGACCAAATAATACTAATATGGCAGTCCTCCATATGTTCTCCCTTCACAAGGTATACCTCCAAGTTAGTATCGACGACAATTGTAGTAATTCTTCATCCTTTTTGGATTATTAATGTATCTTTTACCTGGTCCAGAAAAGGATGGTCATGTTTCCAGGCAATTTCAACTTCGAAGACCGATCGCTGTCTGTCACATAAAGTCATGAAAATTTGATGGTGCAGAAGAGGTCAAAGCACGTAACCTAAGCTCAATAATCATTTTTTGTAGAAAAAATCCCAATGAAGTGCTGCATGGCAACGCCATCTTCCTCTATATATATAGGGACAATCCGTGTTGGTATCTCACCATCCCATCCTCAGCCATCTCTCCTCTTAGTATTAGCTTTGTGTCTTCTTGACTAAGAAGAAGATGGAGTTCTATTCCCAACTGTTTCTTTACCTCGTCGCCCTCTACATCTCTCTGCACCTTCTCTTCCTCGTCTTCCAAAAGAAATCCTCCGCTCCTAACCCGTCACCCGGCAAAAGTGGATGGCTAATTATCGGCGAGCCCCTTGATTTTGTCGATGTGGCAAAGAGCGGTTGTCCCGAGAAATTTATAAACGATCGCACCACCAAGTACTCACTAGATGCCTTCCATACCTCGTTGGTCGGGGAGGACATGGCCATGTTCTGCGAGGCCGCAGGCAAAAAGTTCTTATTCTCTAGCTAGAACAGGTACATCACCACCTGGTGGCCCACCTCCATAAAGAAGGTCACCATCTTCCCCAAAACCGTGGAGAAGTTCAACAAGGATGACCCCTAGAAAATGCGCAGCTTCTTGCTAGAATTCCTAAAACCTGAGGCCCTCCAACATTACATACCTATCATGGACTCCATGATTAGGTAGCACTTGGAGAGTGACTGATCTCCTCATAAGGAAGTGAAGGTGTCTCCTTTGACAAAGAACTACACATTTGCTTTGGCATGCCTCTTGTTCATGAACATTAAGGCTCTGCATAGCAATGTTTCTGTTTTCAAAAATAATTTTTTATCAGAAATAGTTTTTTCTATTTCTATTTCTTGCAATAGTTTTTGAGCAAAAAATAACGTTTAGTAACTGCACAAAATTTCTATTCCTAGAATAGAAAAAGAATAGAAACGCATTTAGGGCGCAAATGATCCATTTCTATTCCATGGACGAGTTTCTCCCTTTTGGGCTACCGGCGGAGGATAGCGGGTGTCGGTGAGGGGCGGAGGACGGTGGTCGGCGGCGGCAGAGGATGGCTGCCGGCGGTGGGAGTCAATGAAGCACGGTGATCAGTAGCGGAGTACGGTGGCGTCGGGTGGTGATGACGGCAGAAGGGGGCGACGGCAGGAGGTGGCTGGCGACAGAGGGTGGCCATCGTTGGTCGATAGAGCACGGCGGTCTATGGCGAAGGATGGCGGCCGATGATGGGTGATTGTCGGCGTCGAGTGGCCAAAGGCAAGAGATGGCCGACGGCCTAAGGTAGCCAACGTCAGGTGGTAGCCGGTGTTGGGCAGTGGAGCATAATGGTCAGCGGTGGAGGATGGCAACCAGTGGTGGGTGGCTGGCGGCGGTGGAGGACGGCGACTGGTGGTGGGTGATCACCAGTGTCGGGTGGTTGGCAAAGGGAGGCAACCAGTGGCGACGGAGGACGGCGACCGGTGGTGGGTGATCACCGACATTGGGTGGTTAGTGGGAGGAGGCGGCCAGCGCCGGGTGGCGGCCAGTATTGAGTGATGGAGTACGGTAGCCAACGGTGGAGGACGGTGGCTGGAGGCGAGTGGCGACAAGTATTGAGTGGCGGAGAACAATGATTGACGACAAGAGGAGGATGGCGGGGGGAAGGCGGCCAGCAAGCATTGGTTGGCAGGCGGCGGCGACGAAAGGCAGGCAACAGCGGCGGAAGGCGAGCGGTAGGTGGCAGCGGAGGACGGCGAGAGGCAACGGTGGGCGGGTTGAGGTCGATGGATTGTTTCTTATTTTTGGAGAATTCTAGAAAAAAATTGTTTCTTTTTTCTTGTTCAAGAAACAAGAAGCAAATTTTTTTTTGCTTTTTGTTTTTATTCCAAATCTATTTCTGGAACACTTTTTTGTTTTAGAAACAAAAAATAGATTTTTTTTACTATATGGATTTCTTTTCTTTTTCTATTCTGGAGAACAAAAGAACAGAAAAATAAAAAAACAAAAACATTACTAAACAGATCCTAAGGACACTGAGGTGGTGTCGAAATTCTCTGACCCATTTGCGCATATTGCTTCGGGATTCATTTCGGTGCCTATCAATGTTCTTGGCACACCATTCAACAAAGCAGTTGAAGGAGGAAAAGTCATAAGGCAAGAGCTTCTCAACATTATTAGACAAAGGAAGAAGGAGATTTTGGAGGGAAAAGATGCAAAGTCCAGGGACTTGTTGTCTTGATTGCTTACTGAAGCAGATGATGACGGTAGTGTTTATTACGAAATGGATGTGTCCAACAAGATCATCGGATTGCTCATTGCAAGTCACGACACTACCAGTACATCCATCACCGTAATAGTGAACTATCTAGCTTCATTGCTCCACATCTATGAGAAAGTTTACAAAGGTAACTATTCTAGTTATGATGGTCTTTTGAAGCAAATCAATTTAGTTTGCATATATTCAACTCACTGGCTTCACGTCATCAGAGCAAATGGAGATTGCAAAGTCTAAAGCCGCTGTTGAATTGCTGAATTGGGAGGATATTCAGAAAATGAAATATTCATGGAACGTGGCCTGTGAGTCAATGAGGCTAACTCCACCTGCACAAGGGGCATTCCGAGAGGCCATCACCGATTTCACTTTTGCTGGTTACACAATTCCAATGGGATGGAAGGTAATTATTTACTTATGACCCTTTTTTTTGCATGGTTATCCAATGAATCAATTCACAGGGTCGACTAGTGATAATATGCATTGATTTTCTTCAACTTTTTTTTCTTTGTAGACATTTTGGATGGTGCATACAACTCACAAGAGCCCCAAGTACTTTCATGATCTTGAGAAATTCAACCTCTCAAGATTCAAAGGAAATGGACGCACACCTTTCACCTATGTTCCCTTTGGAGGTGGACCTCACATGTGTCCAGGAAAAGAATATGCTCGGCTCGAAATACTTGTTTTCATACTATCACGACCTAAAAATTTCTTTTCATTTTCTAACTAATGAATTATTAAGATTAAGCTTAACTCGGGCCCTCCCAAGCCCTATTAATTCGTAACTTAGGGTTTAAGTCTTTAACGTGCAAATGTTTTCATTCTTGGAGTCGCCACTAATCTATTTGTAATAGATTGATTAGAAACCTAAATAAAATATAGGGATATATGTTTTATTTCTACGAACCAGAGATTCCAAGTTCGGGGACTTAATTACGCTAGATCTAGTCTAACGCCCTTTCGGTACCTTTTCTTTTCAAAAATATTTTGGCATGCAGTTTGGATCCATTTCAACCTAGTCACTAACATGTGAGGTGTTCACGCAGGTGCGCAAACCACCAATTTAACACCCAAGAAAGCATTAAATAAATTGCAAGATTAGAAGAATTACTTACCTCGAAGCCACGTAAGCATCTACATTGTTAGTTAGAAAATCACATCAACAACCCTAATATGATTTCTAATTAACAAGCATTTCACTCGAATTTTTTGGATTTTCACTTATTTAAATGAAATCTAATTTATATGCAATGACGTGCAAAAATGACATGCAATTAATGCAACATAGCATGCAAACTATATGTCATGCAACGACGTGACCTATTTCTAATGATGGACGAATGATTTATTTTTGGTATTTTTCAAATGAAATTCGGAATTAGAAAATACCTAAAATAACATGCAATCTAATGACTTCTTTTTTTTATTATTTTCTATTAAAATTCGAAATAAAAAAATTACCCAAATTAAGAATGCAATCTGTCCTAAGGAAAATGATTTATTCTATCTTAAAGCAACTCATTCTTTTTTTTTTTTTTGGATTTTCATGGAAATTCGAAATTTAAAAATAACCAAAATAATCTATTAAGATTAGAATAATACCTAATTTAAACTAGGAAATAGATGATCTCAAGTCCTAATTTAAATTAAATAATTATCCTATTCTTTGAGACAAATTTAAAATTCCTAGACATGCAAAAACTCTAATTTAAATCCTAACTGATATTTTTTTTAATTTTCTTTTTTTTAAGGAAATACATTAAACAGAGATAATGACTACATTCAAACCAACCACGCAATCTGTCAGATTTGTTTCAAATTCAAATTAGGCACAGAAATCGAACTAACGGTCATATCTAAAAGGTTATAGATATTGACGGAAAGTTGATCGTTCAAATTTGGAAAGCAGATAAAATTTATTATCGTATCCATGTGATTATGGATAGGATAATAATTTTCTATATCGTTGCGTATCGTACCTTAGGGTTAAGGTCGAATAGTCGTCCAGATACGTTGCTAAATTAGGAAAATTTCCTAATTTTGAATATTTAAAATATTGCAGATATCAGCCTAAGATATCTAAACATCCATTAAGTATTCACGAAATATTCCAAACATTCAAACTAGGAAATTAAATATTTCGGAAAAACGTTAGGATAATAATCTTATCTAATTTCAAGATATTTCCAAATTTGGAATTCGATTCGAAATCGGGATCATGGCAATGACGGTGGCGGTGACGGCGACGTTGGGAATGGCGGGCTTGGCGACAACGTGCTCGACAATCCCACCAGCAGGAATAGTGGTTGCGGCAGTTAGGCTGCTCTGGTGGGGCTGTTCCGACGGCTGTGGATGGCGACTGTGGCTAGGACGTCGGCTGATCTGGGGCAACAACACTGACGGGGCTATGAAGGCACACAGTGGCTGCTCCAGACGGCGGCGTGCAGCGCCGGGCAGCAACGAGAAGCGGCTGAGCAGGGCGTCTCCGGCGCAGCAATGGCAGGAACGGCGGTGCAGCGCCGATGCATCTGTGGACAAGAGGCGGGACGGACACGGCAGCTCCGAGGCAGTGGCGGTAGAGCAGCGAAGGGGCGGCTTTGATCGATGGCGGTGACTTCGCCGGCGAGAGGGCTGAGGTGGTGGAAGTGGCGAACGACGGGAGGCAGCACAGACGATGGTCGAAGGTGCGACGGCAGCGGCAGAGGGCATGGCGGCAGGTGGCGTCATGCTGCTCCAGCGTGTAGCAGGCAAGGCAGACGGCGTGTGGCACGGCTGGGCTCCGGTGGGCGCGACGTCGGCGTGCAGGGCACGGTGGTCCGACGAGGCAGGGGTGGCGGCATGAGGCACTTGCAGAGGGCGGTCGCCGGTCTCTCTCTCCCTCACTCTCTCACGTGTTTCACTCATGTCTAATTTTCTGATCTTAATATTTTTTGTTGTGTCTCCCGATTATGATGTATAAGCATGTATTTATAATGCAAAACTAGGTTAATTAGCTGGGCTTTCTAATCCTAATGGGCTTGGGCTTGGGCTTGGGCTCTAATTTTCATTTAATTTTAGGTGGGTTGAATTAACATGGACTTCTATTTAATTAAGTTTAATGGACTAAATTAAGCTCAAATTAAAACAACCGAGCCCATTTAACTAGTGATTTCCGGCCCTTGCCTTCCGAGCGAGTTGAGTCTCGTTCGATGCCCGAGCTCAATTTTCATGACAAATTTTAGGCTCGCTTGTTACCGCCGATCCAATGCGGAATGCAATTAACCTAAATGAACCTAAACTACATGCTATGCAATTTTAATATTTTTGTTTAGGGGTTAAAAATTTAATCCCTAATTTTCTATGCAAATTACGACTAAATGGTCGCCAAAATTTAGGTGTCAATACATACATAATCTCGTGATGAAATTCAAGCTTGAGAAGGTCATTCCGGATGAGAAGATCATCTACAATCCCTCACCTATCCTTGCCAACGGTCTTCTTATTCGCCTCCTACCACTTAAATAATAGCCTAGCTGACTCTTATGATCTTAAAGCTTGTGGAGCTCATATACGCTTGCTCACGTTGTACACCAAAGATCTTTTTAATATTTTCTACTGGAGTCTTTTTATTTCATTTTCCCCAGTGTAATAATGTTCTTCAATCAAAAATAAAATTTTCACTCAGTTCCCCCAGAATATCTATATCTTCCCTTATTTGTTTTGCATAATTTGTTTTTTCTTTATTGGGCATGAGTGCATATGCCCTTTTGCATATATATTTTAGATAATAATCGATAGCGAGTGATTTCGCAATGCTGAAGAACATATTCATCTATATTGATCATGTCTTAAACCAGAACCTTGAATTTGAACCACATCATGAGTCAGAATTAGTGCCACGAAAGGAGACTCGGGGTAGTTGTAATATCATAACTTGCATTATATATATTTTTATACTTTCATAATATTTACGATTTACAATGACATTTCAAATACTCTAAGCTTTTGTAGGTTGATTGCTAAATCTATAACACAGTTTGACAGTCCTCTAATTCAGGGATCTTTATTTAACGACCATTTAAAAATGCACTATTTTTTTTCTTTTAATCCAAAAAAAATGCACCAATTTGATACTAAAATCTTGTTTTCAGATAAAATGGTAACTTCAGAACTAATATTGGTTTTCGGTTATATTTTCTCCCTTATGTCTGAGAATTAATATTAAAGAAAATTTTCGCTGAAATGAAGTTGTATTAGTTATAGACTACATTGGTTTAGTTAAAAGGTTTAAGACTCGGTGGAACTCAATACAACTGGTTTATGACTGATTATGCAATTTTCCTTTGGTTTGAATGTGTTTTCTTTTATGTGTCCAAGTGTCAATTAAAGAAAAAATTCCAATTTAATGAAGTCGTACTAATATTGGAAAATTTTGATTATATGCAATAATATAAAGTGCGATACTTCTAATTATTCCTCGTGACATGCATGTACTAGCGTAAATTAATTTTGGCATATGCCCGGGGCAATTGTGGGAAAGGAAGGTATTCCATCGTGACTTGATACTACAAAATAGCATTTTATTATGAAATTATAATTTCTGTAATAGATATTAAAATTGAAATAGGACTGGAACCGTGTGCTTTTGTGTGTTCATCCAGTATGTTTGGTCAATATTTGCAAG
Source organism: Syzygium aqueum (assembly GCA_031216185.1). Taxonomy (NCBI): domain Eukaryota; kingdom Viridiplantae; phylum Streptophyta; class Magnoliopsida; order Myrtales; family Myrtaceae; genus Syzygium; species Syzygium aqueum. The sequence goes on along the minus strand of CM062235.1, from coordinate 9,760,441 downwards.
CTATATAATTTGAAATCTGAAAATATGACAATGCTGACTGGATTAGTACTCATAAATCTTCCACAAAATCAAAATGAAGATTGGGTACAGCATTTCCACATGACAGAAAGAAAACTTAGTCAATTGATTAAATTGATCTTTAGGGTTTCATTTTTTGCTGGCCTACGTTGCAAATTGTCCAAAAATCACGCGAGGCTTCTAATACAATCCGTAATTACTTATTTCTCGATCATTCATCTCCGTCGTAGTCATATGCGATTTCCTTGTTTTGTTCACGAATTGATTTTTTGCTAGTAATAATTAAACCCAAATAACTTAGAGAACCATTCTAGAAAGCAACACCACGGTTCTCTAGTCCACAAGTCAAAGTTGACGAGGATAAATTATTATTATTATTATTATTATTATGATCTTTAGGGTTTCATTTCTTGTTGGCCTAGGTAGCGAATTGTCCAAAAATCACGCGATGCTTATAACAAAACAATCCGTAATTATTTATTTCTCGATCATTCATCTCCATCGTAGTCATACTCGATTTCCTTGTTTTGTTCACGAATTGGTCAGCTTGAATGGTTTGAACTTTATAAGAAGGATGCCTCTTATATAAAAGTCACTAATTTAGTTGGTGTGCCATATTTTATGAGATGATATCTCTTTCAACATTTAGCGAAAGATGAATGTCATCTGATAGTTTTAGAGTAGGAACGCTTGAGGAAGCATTTTCTGCATAAAAGTACAGTTATGCAGAAGAAAGAATTGTGTAATTCATATATATATTTACGTGTGTTTCATAACGGATAGTACAAGGGCTATTTTATAGACTATGTGAGGTAACTATCTAAGGTAATAAAATTGCAAATGATCAATCAGAGATATGCACAATTAATGAAGATATTCTATCAGTGAGATTTAGTGGAATCATTACCAACTGTTCTAAAAGTTTAAGTTATTAATTAGATGAAGACGTGGTAACACTTTCCCTCATGCTTAGTCTGGTTTTTTTGCTTAATACTAAATATGGACATATTTAATTGAAGAGACAAATAAGATCTCGAAAGATTTGAACTTAGAACCTCTTGCTCTAATACTATATGAGATTTGGTGGGACTACTGCCAACTGTTCTAAAAGCTTAAGCTAATAGATAAAGACATGATTTAATATTTAATTATTCTAACACCATTCATGTGAATTAATCTATAAGAATTAAGTAAGATTTTACTCACAGGGTAACAAGCGGATTGCGTTGGCTCCTCCGACACGAAGGAGTTGCAACCGAACTGCGGTGGCATCGAGGCATGAGCCAGATTCAGTCACAAAAGCCAGAGAGAGAGATGGGTGGGTAAAAATATTCTATGATGTAAAACGCATTTTCATGTTTGAATATTATAATAGAGGATTAGTAAAATTACGTAGGTTCAGGTCCATCCAACTCTTTTCCACATTCGCAATCAGGAACAGTTTAACTCCAAATATACATGTCACTAATCCAATGGCGAATGTATATATATATATATCTACACAAACGGAAGTGAAAATAATCCTTAAAAAAAAAATATCAAAACGGGGTTGAAATATAAGTGAAAACATTTGATAGAGGTGGAAGAATTTATGGTGCACTATGATGTAGTAAGTGATTCAAGATGCTCAGGCACGGTCTTCGTTCGATTAACTTCAATCAACGTTGGAGACTAAATATAGAATTAATCATACCCCTCATAGTTAAATTAGACTAATTTCATTCCAAATGAATTAAAAATTCCACTCCCAACGACATTACACCCAAAGGTCACTATCCTTTGAATCGGCCCATTATGGCTACTAAATCTTAATTATTAAATAGTTAACAAACAAAAAAACATTTAATACTTCACCTGTCACTTCCCACTAAGATTACACAGAATTTTGATCTTCTTGTAAGGACGTACCCGATTGGATCATATTTAAAAAAAAAGGGTTTTATATACTATTATTTGCAATCACATAGCTTAAATATCCTTAAGCATTGCTGTTGTTTACACGACCCACCAAATTCTGTTCTTATAATAGCTAATACTAGAGCAAGATCTCCATCGGAGTCCTATATTATTGTCTCAAAAGGGTGAATTAAGTTAATTTACTCCCCCTAAATTAAGAAAAACATTCCACGTTCTATTTGAACTCATTTCTAACTTTCTCTCTTAAAGGAGAAGAATATCATTTCGTACTTTTGAGCTACCCTTTAAATATTAAAAATTATCCACGTCAATGCCGACTAAGCTATGTAGGACGGTCAGCATTCATGTCAATGTTGGCTGATCAAAATTGGCCAGATGGACTAAATTGGCACAAATGCAAAATATTTAAGACTGAATTGGCACAATAAAAAGGATTACGATTGAATTGGCACAATTGCAATAGGCTTAAGAATCTTTTGGTAATTCTCCCGACAAAGGGATAAAGAGGATGCTGGATAAGATGACATCCTAGTGGGAGTGATGGAGCATCATATTGTGAAACTAATGAAATAGACAGTAGAAATAAAGTTAGTTTTCTTGGGTCAAAGAAACATCAAGTTTACGGGCAGTGACAATTTCACAAATATCTTGTAAATTGTCTTTGAGCATCAATATTGAAACGGAAGTACTTCGTGGACGTCCAAACTGTCACTGCCCGTAAACTTTTTTTTTTGGTTATTGCCGATCAAATGTTCGTCGTTTTCTTTTCGATTATAAAGAATATGAGAGGTGAAGTATTCAATGATGGTTTTGTTTGCTAATGATGTAATAATTAAGATTTAGTAGCCTTAATGGGCCGATTTCAGGGGATAGTGACCTTCATGCGTAATGTAGTGGGGATGCGGTTGATTCTATTCGGTTGGCAAAAAAAGTAATAAATAAACATATTACATGTTCTATGTCTTTCAATTTAACCAATTTTAGTCATTTCGACTAATTTTGGCTGAAAATCATTAAGGTGGATGCCAACTATCCTATGTGGAACGGCCAACACTGAGGTGAAAATTTCATATTATTATTTTTTTGAATTTATTTTATTTTTTTGTCATGGTGGCCAGCGAACTTGAAAGGAGAACTTATTTAGGGCCACAAAGGCTTCGCCTCTTGTTCTTGAACATTATTTTTCTTGTTACCTTGTGGGTGAACTCTTACTTCACATGGATGTGAATTTTTTCTTTTTTTTTGGTGCTGTGTGAATTAATTGAATTGTGAGTTTAGAATATCTCGTCTTATAAAATAACACAAATATGTCACATAAAATGAAGATGTACGGAGCTTGAGTCCGACTTTAGACACTCGTAGTTGATAATTAATGGCCTAGAAAAGATAGGTAACTAAAAAATTGATTAACAAATGTACGATATGCAATGGAGAGGGCAATATACACATTAATAATTTAAAAAATCTTAGAAAAAATACAGATATATATTTTTGTATTTGTCTCTGAAATATAGATCAATCGTTCTATTTTTCCTTCGATTTAGGAAAAATTGAAATTACCCTAAGCCGATCCACGTCGACTTGAAGATTCCAACCTCGCCGCCAGACGACAATAGTTCATGTTTTCCGAGCGACGAATACCACTACACATTTTCGAGTTATCAGAATAATAATCCTTGGTTTTGGCTTTTGCGATGGTACAAATAGGTGACATTAATTCGATTAAAAAAAGGATATTTTACAGTGAGATTAACACAATTTTTTTAATGATTTTGACTAAAGAAGAGAACATGCATGACTTTGAAGTGTTCCACAATGTTTGCCTAGAACGAAACAGAAAAGAAAGAAAAGCAAAACGCTTGGACCAATATAATTGGTGTTCATTTGCCATGATATTATCACTTTGATTTGGCTTTAAACTTGCATTAGCTGTAAGATCAGTGAGACGTTAATTTCAATTTTAAATTGCACATAGTTAATTTGATCATACAAAACAAAAGGAAGCATTTACACGGGAAAGGAACGTTTATGTCCTCAGTGATATAACCCAAAAGAAGGAACAAATTAGAGGAGAATCTTCTTACAAACACAAAGATGAGTATCTTGCATAAGTGGCCAAAGCAGGCCAATTTTTTTCCCTATATAAATCTTGATGATGATTTTCCTCTTCATTCTCATCCTTAGTCAATCCGTTTCTTGCCAAATTATCAGTAATTGTCTTCTGAGAGAAAGAATAAAAATGGATTTCTATGCCACATGCGTTCTCTACGTCTCTCTTTCTCTACTCTTCTTCGTATTTCGGAAGAAGCGCGTCACTCCTCGCCTACCACCTGGCACTAAAGGATGGCCCATCCTCGGCGAGACCCTGGAATTCATGGCCGCTGGACGGAGCGGCTGTCCGGAGAAATTCGTGAATGATCGGGCCGCCAGGTACTCGCCTGATGTCTTCCGGACCAACTTGTATGGGAAGGATATGGCCATGTTCTGCGGCGCCTCCGGCAACAAGTTCCTGTTCTCTGGCGAGAACAAGTATGTCACGCCCTGGTGGCTTGAATCCATGAGGAAGATCATCCACTTCCCGGAAACCCTAGGGAACATCAATAGCAAGGATGTCAAGAAGAAGCGCAGCTTCCTGTTGGAGTTCCTGAAGCCCGAAGCCCTCCAACATTACGTACCCGTTATGGACTCCATGACTAGGGACCACTTGGCCACCGATTGGTCTCCACAGAAGGAAGTGAAGGTCTTTCCTCTATCAAAGAGCTATACCTTTGCTTTGGCTTGTCGCTTGTTCATGAACATCAAAGATCCTGAGATTGTGTTGAAGTTGGCCAACTCGTTTGCCCGAGTTGGTCCTGGGTTCACCGCTGTGCCAATAAATATCCCTGGCACGCCATTCAACAGAGCAATGGAAGGAGGAAAAGTTATAAGGTAAGAGCTCTTGAACTTAATTAGGCAAAGGAAGATGGAGATTTCGGAGGGCAAAGACGCGAATGCGAGGGACTTCTTGTCTCGATGGCTTCTTGATGGAGATGATGACGGGACCATTTTCTATGACATGGATGCTTCCAACAAGATCATGGGATTGCTCATTGCGAGTCACGAGACCACCAGCACTTCGATCACCGTCGTGGTGAACTATTTGGCTCAGTTTCCTCACGTCTATGAGCGGGTACATCAAGGTAATAAATTTCAAATTAGACTTCGCTTTTGATATACTTATCAAATGCCAACCTATTCGGCTTATTATGAAGGGATGGAGAAACAACAGAAAGAACACACCAGTGCATTTAGGGTTTACACGGGCCTCGTATGCATGTGCTCTTTTTCAACCTAATTAGGCTTTTAGGTTAGATTTTCGAGCCCGTGGTCATAGGCAGATAAAACTATTTTGGGGCAGAAACCCTAATTATGCCAAATCAAAATAGGAAACTCGGTAAATAAAGAAATTGTTTTGAAAACGGTCCGATCATGTAGCTTAATTAATTAACCCTCCTGGCCGAATCTTGAGGCCTGTAAATTCAGTATATGCTTAACAATACACTTCTCTAATATCAATAGAACAAATGGAGATTGCCAAATCTAAGGGTCCGGATGAATTTCTCAACTGGGACGACATTCAAAAGATGAAGTATTCGTGGAACGTGGCATGTGAGTCGTTGAGGTTGTTACCACCTGCACAAGGGTCATATAGAGAGGCAATGACGGATTTCACTTTCGCTGGTTATACAATTCCAAAGGGATGGAAGGTAATTCTGGAATCTGTATTGAGTGCTCTTCAAATGCTAAGTTGTGCCATAAGTGTATCAATAATCGGTGTAATGACGCATGCATGTTGATTCTCACTGTTTACTAGACATTTTGGATGGTGTACTCAACGCACAAGAACCCCAAGTATTTCCCTGATCCTGAGAAATTTGACCCCTCAAGATTCGAAGGAAGCGGACCCGCGCCTTTCACCTACGTTCCCTTTGGAGGTGGACCTCGGATGTGCCCTGGAAAAGAGTATGCGAGGCTTGAAATACTTGTTTTCATGCATAATTTGGTGACCAAATTCAAGCTCGAGAAGGTCATACTGGACGAGAAGTTTATCTATGCTCCGTCGCCAATTCCCGTCAAAGGTCTTCTTATTCGCCTCCAGCCCCACAACTAGATAGCTTCGAGCTATTTATATGATTTTACAAGGCTTCTCGAAACTTGATCGCGAATACTCACATAATAATAAGTATGATTTCATGGCTTCACGCCAGCAGTAGCCGCGAAAAATAATATTTGATCATTGTCTTTGTATGTCTATGATTTAAACTTGTTATTTTCAGCTCATAATGATTCTCGTGCACTTGACCGCTTGATGCACACCTGTGGACACCACAGAATTCGAACAGATTTCAGAGGCAAATGCATGCTCTCTGCAAATCTTGATGAAAACGCACGAACCTATCATTAATTAGGTTTTTCGTGAATGGGCTCTACATAAATTTAGTCGAGTTCATCAACAGAGTCCAAAAACTCGTTAAAAAGTCTAAACAAGATGGGTAGAGCACTTCATGAAATTCAGATATGTTAATAAATAATTTGATGGTGAACATGCACTAGAGTCCAAGAGGAGTCTTTTTTCCTGAACAAACAAATAATTCGTGTCATACCAACCAAAAAAATAAAAAATCGTGCACGTTGGTCGTCCATGAGGAGCTTTTGAAAAGGTTTTTATCGTGGTACTGTACAAGTGTGTTCATATATAGGCAATATTTTCATCTAACCTTTTCCTCCAACCAGATATTTTAATCGCGGTACTATACATACAGAATTATCACCTCGATGTAGTTTTAACTAATTTCCATTATCATATAAAAGAGACACATTTTTCTTCGTATCAAGTTTGAAAGAAGTTCCTCCCGCCAATTGATTAGTAAGTTACATTCATATGATGGTCGAGTACAGCGACACCAATCGAAAATCTGGTTGGATAATGAGAGGCAAATATGTCGTATGTACTTATATTCTAGAGTGATGCGGATCTTCTAACTCGGACAGTCCTCACATTTGTGTCTCGATCAATCTGCAATCGTTCGTCCATGTAAATGAGGCATACATCAACAATTAAATTAGGTTGAGGTGCCCAAGGAAGCACTCTCTATGATAGAGAATCCACATCAGTTCCGGAGTCCACATGAGGAGCAATTTATGCATATAGTAAATTTGAGAAAGTAAGTAGGGTCGATGCTTCATGATACTCATATTTACCTGTAGTTCCAATACCACAAATTTATTAGGCCTATTGAGCACATCTTTCAAGTACATGAAACACACTATAGCTTTAGGTGGATTATATTAGATAACTTTGATTTAGTGCTGCACTTTAAACATTCTGCACTTTAAACCTAAGGCGAGGTAAAATCCAGATCCAATCATAAATCTTTAAGGGTGGGATATACGTAGATTGGATAGTAATATTACAACAAGAAAAAAACAAAGACAGTAGAAAAAGGTAGGGTAAGTACACTTGTAGTTCTAAAACTATCACAAATGTGTAGTTGAGTCTTAAAACTTTCAAAAAGTGCAATCAAGTCCTAAAACTTGTCACGAAAGTGCAATCGAATCTTAAAATTTTCAAAATACGCAACCAAGTTATAAAACTAGTCACGAAAGTGCAATCGAGTACCAAAATTTTCAAAAAGTGCAATCAACGGAAAGACTTGATTGGATCAATTTGACAAGTTTTATGATTTGATTGTATTTTTTGAAAGTTTTAGGGATCAATTGCACTTTCATGATAAGTTTTAGAACTTTATTGCATTTTTTGAAAGTTTTAAGATTCAATTATACTTTTCTAATAAGTTTTAGGACTTTCAGTACAAAAGGTACATGGCAACTTGTAGCCATGACCACCTTGCCTCTGGCTCAATCTTAACAACCATTGGTCAGCCGTAAAGATAATTCATAATAGGCTCATTAAACATAGAGAAACGGAACACAAGGCCATCGTGAACGGAAATCCCATTAAAGGACCCAAAGCATATTCACATTTCCACCAGATGACAAGGGCCCATTTTGTTGAGATGAACATAGATATTATGTTAGAAAAATCCATATTGATGAGCTCAAACTTAAGCCTACTCTTGGCAATCTCCCCAGGTGGAGGTGTCAAGCTTTTGCTGCGCGCTCACAATAAATACTATCAGAGCCTCACAACAAATGGTATCAGAACTGGTAATTGATTGGTGGTCCACTCCCAATGTATTAGATTTCCTGCCAGTGACTGATGAAGAAAAACAGAAAAATTCAGAAAATCTTAAAAAGATTGCAAAAATCGTTTATGTCAACACTGACCATGTCACGTAAGAAAACGTTCGGTACTTATTGGGTATCCACGTAAACATTTCTAGGCCAAAATTAGCCGAGATGACTAAATTGGTAAATCATTAAATGGTTTAAAACTAAATTGGCAAAATTAAAAAGTTTAGAACTGAATTTGTCACCGTGTTAGAGGTTTAGGATTTTGTGGATAATTATTCCCACTTTTGCCTAATGTATTTGACTAAATTGGCAAATCTTTTTTTTTCTTTGCTAAGACTTGTAGAATGATTATTTCCATCAAATCACATCCTAAGACTTTGGCTGCCTAGCATGAGTCTACTTTGGATTTAGAAGAGGTTTCTATTTTGGATTTAGAAGAAGGAAATGGTACGTTTGGTGGCACCGGAGCCACTGAAAAAAAAAAACAAAAGTCATTAAGAAAGACAGTAATAAGGGAATTGCTTGTTATCCTTAATCATCAATTTATTTCATGAAGAGGTTTCTAATATGGATATAGAAGAACGAAATGGTAAGTTTGGTGGCACCGTAGCCACTAAAAAGCAATAAAAAATTTACAAAAGTTTACTCTTTGTGTAAGTAAGATTTACAAATAATGGTGTGCAAAATTTCACTCTTCAAATACTAATAAACAACGACTGGGCAAGCATCTGGCAGAGATCATTTCGGTGCTATCAACCTCAGAAGGAGAAGAACAAGAAAAGACTTACCCGAGAGCTTGCTCCTCCTCTTTGGGGGTCTTCCTCTCCCTCCGTGGGATTCGTCCTCTCCCTCAATGGGAGTCGTCCTCTCCACTTGGTTGAAGTTTTCCCTTTCTTAATCACATCATCTTCACTTAGTCCCTTCTTCCTCCGCTTCTCACTATAGGTCGCCAACTTCCCCCTCGACCGACATGAGGATGATCTGCTTCGTCTGGGGTAAAATTTCATCGGCCGGTTGTGTGATAGTGAAGTAGTAGGACCGTTCAGCAACAACTTGGTGGTGCCCGGTGATGTCAGTACTAGAGTGGCTCCCCGTCTTCTTCAAATTATTGAGGTATCAGTAAGTGCACACCAAGCGTTTGCTTTTTTGCCTGTTAGAAAATCGTCAGAGGAGTGTGGTGTTTTCTTTGGCGGCGGTTGGTGATTGAGGAGGAGAAGGGGTGATGTACTCTCCTCTCTTGGAAGTGCTTCCCTCCACCCATTGGGGCGGCCTAGCTAGTGGAAACCCAAAATGTCCCTCTTCTTCCTTCCCCAATATAGCTCAGTCACCATGAACCATGAACTGCTCCTCAGTAACCTAATGCCTCATCAACTCAACACCCACCCACAACCCTTCAACTTGTCTCACTAAAATCACTCTCTGGAGTGGAACTCAACTGTGAAGACAAGTAAATCTTGTGTTCCTTCAGCTCGAGGAACTACAGTTGCTGAGATTCAGTTCCAACTCCATGGAGCCAGATGAAGATGCAAACCACAGGTTGGCCCTGCTCTGCAAAAGATTAGGAAGAATGTGGTTAAACAACGTCACTAAGAATGTCGGAGGGATTTTGGCATCAGTGAAAGGCAAGGATGGGAATTTAACTCTGATAGGGCAACTCCTCAAAAATCCAAAAATCAACTTCCAAGCTTTTTAAACACAATGCGGAGAGCATGGCGAGTGGAAAATGCAGACTTTACTCCTCTAGAACAAGGTATTTTTGCAATAACCTTCGACTCTCAAGCTATGAGGAAAAAAGTGATGGACCAAGGTCCATGGTCTTTTATGAACAATCTCTTGATCTTAAAACAATGGGAACCAAATACTACAGCTTTAAGCTACAACTTTGACTCGTGTGACTTCTGGGTACATATTCTGGGGCTTCCTTTTGAGTGGATTTCAGAGGAAGTTGTTCGAGAAGTAGCTGGCAACATCAGACAAGTGCGAGAAGTTAAAATTGAGACAAGAGGAATGGTGTCGTTTGGAAGGGTGCAAGTGACATTGGATTTTAACTTACCCCTGCAGTCCGGAATGCTTGCTGACAATGAAGGGAAGAAAATCTGGCTGGATTTTAAATATGAGAGGCTCCTGTTTTTTTGCTTCTCATGTGGGAAAATAGGCCACTATGCTTCGGACTGTGAAGAGGTGCCTTTTAGCATCGATGATGTGAACACTGATGAGGATAGACTATTCGGCCCTTGGCTGAAGGCCGAGGTAAGCAGCAACGGCCCCTTCAGGAAGTTATTTCATGGGAAAGACTTAGTTGAACCTATGGTAGAGGAAAGCATCCTGGAGACACCTACCCACTCTGGACAAATAGTGATCTACGAGAAGAGCAGCTCCAACCAAATCCAGAAAATTCAGCATATTAAGTAGGACAGCACAAAGACTAATCTTACTGTAATGAGTATTCCAGCAAATCAAAGAGAACATTTGGGTAAATTTCCTGTTACATTGGCTGGAAATCAGGCACCTCACAAAAAACCAGATCTTAGTCTGGTACCAGCTAGTGCCAATAAAAAGAAACAAAGTGGGCAGAACACTCTTGTTCGCAAGAGGATTAGAAGATTCAACCCATACAACTCTCAAGGGGGCAAACCGTTACTCATAGATGAAGATCAACTACTTGAAACACCAATCCAGGTGGTGGAAGGCTCGGGACAATGGGTTGTGCTAGCTAGCCCTAATAAGCCACCGGGATCCAAATGAAGATTTTGAGTTGGAACTGTCAGGGGTTGGGCACACCTCTGACAGTCCAAGCTTTGAGAGCCCTAGTGGCTCAAGAAAGGCCCGAGGTACTATTTCTCATGGAAACAAAAAACAGAGAAGAAAAGATACACTAGGTAAGGAAGATGTTGAAATACGTTGAGTGTTTTGGGTTAACCCAACGGGAATAAGAGGCGGCCCAGTGATTTTGTGGAATGTCCCTACTAATCTATCAATCTTATCAGCTTCAAAGGGATTAATAGACATCGAATGTGAAGAGGACAACTATAAAATGAGAATGCGAGTCACATTTGTCCATGCACCAACAACCTACTAGGAAAAAGACAAGATGTGGGAAGAAATATATAGAATCAGCCAAGTAAACCAGCTGCCTTGGGTGTGCTTGGATGACTTTAATGAAATTATGTATCATTGGGAAAAGGTAGGCAAAAGAATGGCTGAGCATTATAGACTTCATGCTTTTAGAGAGTTCCTACATAACTGCGAACTAATGGACCTCGAAAGTAAGGATTGTGCCTTTACCTGGTAAAACAATCGTGAAGGAGAAGAGCTGGTGAAAGAAAGACTGGATAGAGCAGTTAGTAATCTGGATTGGAGACTACAATTCCCTGAGGCAGAAATATATGCATTACCGACTATTGTTTCTTATCATAGCCCGATCCTATTGTCTACCTATCAAGCCCATAAGAGACAGAAGAAAAATTTCAGTTTTGAAGCTTTTTGGGTAGAAGATGAAGAATGTAGAGAAGTTATACAAACAGTATGGAATTCTTCAACGCATGCGAATGAGGGCCTCTTGATCAGGATGGGAAAAGCTGCAGCTGCCTTACAAAGCTGGAGTAAAAAAAATTCACAAATGGGCAGGACATGACAGGATTAAGCTCTTAATGGGACAAATACAGTGTATAACAAATAGTCCAGCTGCTGAGAAGGAAAAAGAACAACTACAAAAGCTGAGGGATGACATTCAAAGACTGTGGAGTTGGGAGGAGATGTATTGGGCAATGCGTTCGAGGATTAATTGGCTCAAGTGGGGGGATAGAAACACTAAGTTCTTTCACGCCTCTACTGTTCAGAGGAGACAATGAAACAGAATTTCTATGTTGAAGGACTCAACAGGAAACTGGATCCAAGACCAAGGATAACTAAAGAGGATGACATCTGACCACTTCAGGGAACTGTACACTTCAGTTAGACATCGACAGTTTACTCCACTGCTTCAATATTGCTCTTGCCATGTGAAGGAGGAAACTAATCTCAAGCTGATTGAGGATGTAACGCTAGAAGAGGTCAAGCAAGCAACGTTCCAACTTGGAACCTCAAAGGCCCCGGGTCTGGATGGCTTGAATGGCCAGTTCTTTCAACATCATTGGGAAGTCATAAAGAAGGAAGTATTTTCAGAGGTCAGAAACTTCTTTCAAACTGGTGTGCTAAACCCCCTTTTGAATCGAACACTTATCTCTTTGGTGCCAAAAGTTAAAAACCCAGAGAAGCTGGACGAGTTTAGACCTATAAGTTTGTGCAATTTTGCATACAAGATCATTTCCAAAGTGCTAGCAAATAGGCTGAAACCATGGCTCCCGGAATTGATAGAAGTTGAACAGAGTGCCTTTGTAGGAAAACAACAAATCCAAGACAACATTCTTGTAGTCCAAGAAGTTCTGCATCAATTACGGGTTCGCAAGCGAAAACAGAAGTTTCAGGCTATCCTAAAGTTAGACATGCAAAAGGCGTATAATCGGATAGAATGGGATTTTCTGAAGGCTTGTATGACTACAATGGGGTTTAATGAAAGATGGTTGAATTTGATAATGCAATGTGTCACAACAACCTCTTTGAGTGTCAAGTTGCATGGGGAACCCCAGCCTTTCTTCCAACCTACAAGAGGGATAAGGCAAGGGGACCCTTTATCCCCATACCTATTTATACCGGTTGCAAATTTCCTGTCAATGCTGATGAAAAGAGCTGTGCAAGATGGCACTATCAAAGGAATACAACTCAATAGACATTGCCCTATACTATCTCACCTACTCTTTGTAGATGATTCAATATTTTTCCTCGATGGTAAGCTACAAGAATGTCAGAACCCAGCTGCAATCATTCACCAGTATTGCTTTGCCTCAGGACAAGCGGTTAACTTGAACAAGTCAGGGATATATTTCAGCGAGGACTACCCTAGTGAATTAAGAAGTAATATGGCTAGAGAACTAAGAGTCCCAGAGATTGAAACGATAGGGAAGTACTTAGGTATTCCTTCTGATTGGGGAGCATCTAAAAAGCAAATGTTTGCTTGGATCCTGGCAAGGGTAAATATGAAGTTTGAAGGGTGGAAAGAAAACACAATGTTTAAAGCGGGGAAAGAAATTCTGATCAAAACTATTGTCCAAGCATTACCACAATATGCTATGTCAATTTTCAAGATTCCACTTTCAGTATGTCGAGCTATTGGGAAAAAAATCACAGCCTTCTTGTGGAAGAACCAACCAGCAATAAAAGGAGTGCACTAGAGGAAGGCCGAAGTTCTCAAACAGAGAAAAGACAGGGGAGGCCTTGGGTTTAGAGATTTAATATCTTTTAACAAGGCCATGCTAGGTAAACAAGCTTGGCAATTAGTGCAAAATCATACAACTCTGTGCAGTCAAGTTTTAAATGCTATTTACTACCCAACCAAGAGCTTCTGGAAAGCAGAGAAGGGATCCAGACCATCTTGGGAATGGCAGAGCATACTCGTGGGGCGCACATCAATTAAAGACCCGGTCATGTGGTCAATAGGGAATAGGCACAATATTAACATCAAGGAGGATAAGTGGCTCAAAAGGGGAATTATAAGGGGACGGGCTAATGCAGGGGATCCAAAAAAGGTTGATGAAGTGATAGACCAAGAGGAAAGCACATGGAAGGAACCACTTTTGCGATGACTATTCGATGAGCAGGTAGTACGAGAGATCCTCACAATACAAATCAGACAACAAATGAATAAAGACAAACTAATCTGGACGGGCACAAAGGAAGGCGACTACACTGTGAAGAGCGGCTACAACACCCTTCGCAAAAAGGTAAACACAGAAACTCAACCTGCCTCCTCCTCTCATCAAACTCCTACTAAACTCTGGAACAGGATATGGAGAATGAAAACTCCCCACAAAATCAGAAACTTTGTATGGAGTGTATGCCAAAACGCACTACCAACGAAGGAAAATTTGTACAGAAGGAAAATGGTACCTGATCTGAATTGCCCATTCTGTCGAGTTCATGCAGAAACCACAGAACATCTATTCCTACTATGCAAGTGGACGAGGGAAGTCTAGGATGTTCCTGCAATCAACATCCAGATCTCAAAATACCAAACTTCTCGTTTTAATGAATGGCTGATTAAATTCACACCCAGCAGCAGCAACTCCCCTGAATTTGAGTTAGTTTCTGTTGTCCTCTGGGAAATCTGGAAAGCAAGGAATAGCCTCGTCTTTAAAAAACTCCTCCTGGACCCACAGCTGTTAGTTGAAAGAGGACGACAATTGCTAAAAAATTTCAACAGATGGAACAACCTTGACAGATCAATTGAAGCTGTAAACCACTCAGAGGAGGATGTTTGGAGTCCCCCGGAGAGGAGCGAAACAAAGGTAAATATGGATGCAGCTCACCAACCTGGTTCCTTTGAAGGTTCAATAGCTTGTGTATGCCGCAACTCAGCTGGGATCTTGATCGACGGCTTTGCCAAGGACGTCCTTGTCTCCTCCGCCAAGCAAGCCGAGAGCCTAGCCATGATGGAAACCCTCAAATTCCTCTCTCCTCGTGCGGGTGAAAACCTAATTCTGGAGTCAGACTGCCTAAATCTGATCAACAGCTTGAAGTCTCCAGAAGGTATGTTGTGGGAATATCATGCTCTCCTCAGGGAAGCACGTGAGCTGCTGTCTTCATTTTCAAACATAAAACTGCATTTTTGTAATAGGTCCAGAAATAGTGTGGCGAACTGGGTAGTTACAACACATAGAAAAAAAAACACTCACTGAACATTGATTGACCCATCCTTCGCAGGCCCTCAAAGATCTGCTTTGTTTTGAGATCCCGAAAGTGGGTTCTGTCTTTACTAGATATCAATGAACAGTCTTTTCTTCTGACCAAAAAAAAATTACTAATAAACAACACTTGGAATTACGATTGAAAATGTGTTGATTAACACACCATCAAGAAGGTACAACCGTTCGACATCTTCAAATAGCATACAAGCAATGGAAATTTCACGTTTATAGTATAATTCTAAATAAGTTATTTGAGCAACCCACTCATAATTATCAACAAATCGAATATACTTGTAGAATGATTATTTCCATCAAATCACATCCTAAGACTTTGGCCATGTGTAGCACGAGTCTATAGGCTTTTTCCATTTTTTAGAGTGACTTTGTTTTCAATCAATCCAAGTGTCTTTTCAAATTTGTATAGTGCATGAATGGCCAAAGCAGCATGAAATTTCAATGATCGAATTGCTTTTCGCTTCCTATAAAAGGTTCTCCTATGAAAACAAACTCCACCAAAAAGAAGAAAAACAACACAAAAATATGGCACCCTCATTATTCTACATGTTTTGTACTTGGATCATCTTCCTTGCTATGTTTTCTACTTCATTTGCTAATGCCCTCTATCATACATACGAGAGATTTGCCTTGATGGAATTCAAGAGAAGTTTTCAAACCAGCAGAGCATATTCATTTTCAATACAACTTGGGTTATCTGAAGGTTAAATCATGGTCACTAGATGGACATGGAGATTGCTGTTCATGGGATGGCGTCGAGTGCGACAAAGGCCACCAGTCATTTGGCAGGCCTTGACCTCAGTAACAGTTGTCTCTCTGGTACCATAACTTCCAACACTAGCCTCTTTCACCTCCACCACTTGGAATCGCTCAATCTTGCTTGGAATGACTTCAACACTTCCACAATCCCGCACGGCTTCGGCAATCTTTCTAGGTTACGCCATCTTAATCTCTCTGGTTCATACTTTTCAGGGAAAATCCCATCAGATATCTCACAGCTCTCGAGATTAATTTTCCTTGATTTGTCTTTTGCATGGGTGTCTCTTGAGATGCCCAACATAAACAACTTTGTTTAGAACTTAACCATGTTGAGAGAACTCGATCTCTTATACAAGCATGCCATCACCTTTCCCAAATGTACTTGCAAATTTCTCCTCTTTGAAGTTGCTTAAACTTATATCTTGTCAATCGCATGGAGAATTTCTGGGAAAAGTGCCAAAAAAGTCCTAAACCTTTTGCATTTGTGCCGATTGAGTGATAAACCTTTTTTTGGTGTCAATTCAATCCTAAACCTTTTGCATTGATGCCAATTTAGTCCTAAACCTTTTTTTTTATGTCAATTGAGTCCTAAACCTTTGCATTTGTGTCAATTCAGTCCTTTCGATCAATTTTGGCCTGATTTTGCTGACGTGGACGTCGACCAGCCGGTGGCCGGTCATCGGCATTAACGTGGACAACTTTAACAATATTTTAATATTTTTTGTATTTTTATTAATTTTTTTATTTTTTTCTTTTCTTTTTTTTTCTTTCCCCTCCCTCCAGCCAGTCGCCGGACCGGCTGGTGGCTAGAGGCCAGAGGTCGACAAGGCTCGCCCTCGCCAGATTCAGTGAGGTCAGGCCTCGCCTAGCCACCGACGAGGCTCGACCTCACCAGATTCAGCCAGGTCGGGCCTCGCCTAGCTGCTGGCGAGGCTGCCCTCGGCGAAGGCGAGCCCCACCATGGCTGGGCGAGGCCCGACCTCGCTAGATCTAGCGAGGTCGTGCCTCGCCCAGCCATGGGGAGGCTTGAGCCCTTGCTAGCGACCTCCGGTGAGGCCTGACCTCGCCGGCGGCTGGGCGAGGCACCACCTTGCTAGTGGCCGGCGAGGGCGAGCCTCGTGGCCGACGTGGGCGAGCCTCACCGGTGTCGGCCTCTGGCCACTGGCCGGTCGCCGTATCGGCGACCGACTGGAGGGAGGGGAGAGCAAAAAAAAGAAAAGAAAAAAAATTAATAAAAATTCAAAAAATATATCAAAATATTATTAAAGTTGTCCACGTCAATGCCAGTGACTGGCCATTGGCCGGTCAGCATCCACGTCAGTAAAATCCGATCAAAATTGATCGAAAGGACTGAATTGGCACAAGGCAAAATGTTTAGGATTGAATTGGCACTAATACAAAAGGTTTAGAACTCATTTGGCATCAAAAAAAGGTTTAGAACTAACCGGCACTAATACAAAAGGTTTATGATTTTTTTGGCACTTTTCCCAAAAATTTCCAATAAGCATCTTTCAGTTACCAAACCTAGAATTCCTTGACATCAGTGACAATGAAAACCTTTCTGGTTTTATTCTTGAACAACATTGGGGTAATCGCTTGAACAAATTTTTTAGGGGGAATACCCATTTCAATTGGAAACCTCGTTTTGTTAAACAAATTATCAATTTAGGATTGTCATTTCTTAGGTTCACGTCCCATTTCACTGAGTAATCTTTCTCAGCTTGCTTATTTGGACATATCAGTTAATAAATTCCAGGGTCAAATCCCCGCTTCCTTCGCTAATCTCACCCAGCTGTCAACTCTACATCTCCGTTCCAATAATTCAGCGGTGGTATTTGGCATTGGCTTGTCAACTTGGCAAAACTCACCTATTTGGAACTTTCAGGTATTAGTTTATCCAGTAGCAAGGTTCCTCAACCAAAAAAGAAAACAAAATGTTGAGATTCACTTGATAGCCAAACTAACCGTCCATGTTTCTTTACATTTGGCAGATGTTCAGCTAAGTGGTCCAATTCCATCTTCATTTGAGAACCTTACGCAGTTGGTTGAGCTTGACCTTTCATCCAACTATTTGCAAGGTGAAATTCCAAGCTCATTATGGGAACTCAAGGATTTTGAATATTTGGATCTTAGTGGGAATAATTTGAGTGCCATCGTGGATTTACACAAACTCAAGAGCTTGAGAATGTTAAATTTGAACTCCAGCAACATATCTTTTGTCATCAAGATTGAGATGAATGCCACTTTTCCAAAACTTTCCACTTTAATTTTAAATTCATGCAACTTACATAGGTTCCCAATGTTTTTAGGCTACCTAAGCGGATTAGAGTGGGTAGATCTTTCACACAATAAAATCGGGGGGAGTACTCCTACATGGATGGGGAATGGTAGCAGAGAATCCTTATGGTATATGGATCTTTCTCACAATTTTCTAACTAGCTTTGGGAACAACCAGATCAATCTGCCACTACCCAAGTTGACCTATCTTGACATTAGTTCTAACTTGTTCACAATGGAACTCCCTACTCCACCTCCATCAGTGACTTATTACAACATCTCCAACAACATCCTCTTCGGAGAAATTCAATCTATTTGTAGAGCAAGATCCCTATTTGTTCTTGATTTGTCCAACAATAGTTTGAATGGCACAATTCCTTCTTGTCTAGGAAATATCTATTCTTTGTCAATTTTGGATCTTGGGAAAATACATGAGGGCACGATTCCTCGTGCTTACCCAAAAGGTTGTGCGTTGAAATTGATTGACCTCACAAAGAATCAATTGCAAGGGCCTATCCCAAGATCTTTGGTGAATTGTACAATGCCAGAGTATTTGAACCTTGGCTACAATCAAATTCTCGATGGCTTCCCTCCGTGGCTATCCGAATTGACCAAGCTGAAAGCTATTATCTTGAAATCCAATAAGTTACGTGGTCCAATAAAAACATATCGAAGCCAATTTAACTTCAGCAATTTGCGTATCATGGACCTTTCCAATAATAGTTTCAATAGTGAACTTCCTTCCAAGTTGTTGAAGAGTTTCCATGCCATGGAAGTGGTTGTTAGTCAAGATCAATTGGAATATATGAATACTTTTGAAGTGATCCCTTCGTCCTTGTCTACAGTTGCTAGATCTTTATATTATGAGATGAAGTTGACAAATAAAGGAACGGAAAGGGAATACTTGAAAGTTCCATTTGCGCTTCTGCAAATTGACCTTTCCGATAACGAATTCGAAGGACACATACCTGATCTCGTTGGAGATTTGACGTCACTTGTTTTGCTTAACCTTTCAAACAATATTCTCTCTGGTTCCATCCCACCTTCCTTAGCAAATTTGACAAAGCTCGAATCTCTAGATCTTTCTCAAAACAAGCTCTCCGGAGAGATCCCTCAATACCTAGCTCAACTTACATTTCTTTCATCTTTCAATGTCTCTCATAATTAACTATTGGAACCAATACCACGAGGAAGTCAGTTTAACACATTTGTGAAAGATTCATTTTCCATGAATGAATTATGTGGTAGTCCCTTGCCAAAAAAATGCGCAACGGGTGGGGTTAACTTACCATTACCACCATCTTTCGAGGAAGAAATTGGCGAAGAGTCTCCTTCAACTTGGATTGGACATTTGTGCTAATTGGCATCGGAGTCGGGTTTTTGATCGGCGTTGTGCTAGGGAACTTGATCATTGACGAGAAGAATAGGTGGTTCTTACACTACTCCAAGAGAATGGCCAAACGATGGAAAAGATCGGGAAGGCACTGAACAATAAGGAGTTGTACATGCAGTAACATACTTCTGTAACACTTATCATTAATGTAATCTTTTGTGTGTTTAGTTTGTGCTAGAAATAAGAAAAGATAGAGCACATAATATTCCTCTTATTGTTATATCGTTCATTTGAATTTAACTAGAAGAACGATCACACGAGCTAAACTAGTAGACGTGAAGACACAAGAGCGAGGCCAAACAGTCCTCATTCAAAGCAGAATTGATCCTGACGTTCATGTTAATGTGATAAGCAGCGAACACCTCAAATCACAGATTCAATTTACCTTCGATTTTACATGCTTAATGGCCTTCCTAAAGTCGACACTAATGTATTAAATAAAAAATAAAAAAAGAGTCAAATACGAGCAATACAAAATATGAAAAAAAAAACTATGCAGAAATATAAAATTAAATCCAAATAGTCTTTTTATATGAGTGTCGCGACCTAAAAAGTTTTCTCATTCTCAGGCTAATGGATTATTAAGACTAAGCTTAACTCGAGCTCTCCCAAGCCTTACCAATTCGCAACTTAGGGTTTAAGTCTTTAACATGTAAATGTTTTCATGTTTGGAGTCGCCACTAATCTATTTGTGGTAGGTTGATTAGAAACCTAAATAAAATATAGGGAGATATGTTTTATTTCTACGAATCAGAAATTCTAAGCTCGGGGACTTGATTACGCTAGATCTAGTCTAACGCCCTTTTGGTACCTTTTCTTTTTTAAAAAAATATTTTGACATGCAGTCTGGATCCATTTTAACTTAGTCACTAACATGTGAGGTGTTCATGGGGTGTGCAAACCACCAAAGTAACACCCAATAATTAAAACATTAAATTGCAAGATTAGGATAATTACTTACCTCGAAGCAACGTAAGCATCTGCATTGTTAGCTAGAAAATCACATCAACAATCCTAATATGATTTCTAATTAACAAGCAATTCAGTCAATTTTTTTTATTTTCACTTATTTAAATGAAAGCCAATCTATATGCAATGACGTGCAAAAATTAACATGCGATTAATGTAACCTAACATGCAATGTATATGATATGCGACAACGTGACCTAATTCTAATGACGGTCAAATGATTTATTTTTTGGTATTTTTCCAATGAAATTCGGAATTAAAAAAATTTCCTAAAATAATATGCAATCTAATGACTTCCATTTTTTGGTATTTCTTATTAAAATTCGAAATAAAAAATTACTCAAATTAAGAATGCAATCTATCCTAATCTATCCTAAAGCAACTCATTTTTTTGTGATTTTCATGGAAATTCGGAATTTAAAAATAACCTAAATAATCTATTAGGATTAGAATAACACCTAATTTAAACTAGGAAATAAATTATCTCAAGTCCTAATTTAAATTAAATAATTACCCTATCTTCTAGATATATTTATGGTTCCCTAAACATGCAAAATTTCTAATTTAAATCTAACTAATAGATTTTTTTGGGTTTTCTTTATTTTAAAAAAATTAAACAAAGATAACGATCACATTCAAACAAACCACGCAATCCGCAAGATTCGTCTTGTCAAACTCAGGTTAGGCAAAAAAATCAAACTAACGGTCATATCTATAGGATTATAGATATCGACGGAAAGTTGATTGTTCGAATTGGGAAAGCAAATAAAATTCATTATCGTATCCAAGTGGTTATGGATAAGATAACGATTTTCCGTATCGCCGCGTATCGTACCTTAGGAATAAGGTCGGATAGTCGTCTAGATACATTGCTAAATTAGGAATGATCCCTAATTTCGAATGTTTTCAAATATTGCAGACATCAGAAAATTATCCTAAGATAACTAATTATCCACCAAATATTTACAGAATATTCTAACAATCGAAAATTAGGAAACCAAATATTCTGAAAATTGGATAATGTCCTTACCTCGTTTCGAAATATTTCCAAATTTGGATTCGACTCGGGATCGGGTTTGCCGATCGAGACGTGTGACACGGCGGCACGGTGGCTCACGGCGGCGTCGACGTCGGCGGTGCAAGGCGGGGTAGCAGCGGTGTGGGCGTCCGGCATCGAGAACGGTGATGGTGGCTGGCAAACGGCAGCAGTGGCGGGGCAGCAGGCAGCTCTGGCACGGCAGGACTAGGACGACGGCTGTGCAGGGCGTGTCCGGGGGTTGTTCCAGCCGTGCAAAGCAGCGGTAGGCGGCGCCGTTGGCTAGCGACCGGCGCGGTGGGGCAACAACGGTGCAGGGCATCTCCGGGGCAGCAGAGCATGGGCGGTGTAGCGACGGCAGCAGTGGAGGAGGCGGAGTAGAGTCCGGTGGTGCGGCTGCTCCGAGGTGGTGCAGGTCCGATCGTGTGGCTGCTTCGGCGAGCGATGGTGCGGACGGTGGCAAGGCTGTCTGGTGGCTGTGCTGCTCCGGCGTGGTGCGGCGATCGGCAGGGACAAGCAGAAGGGCAGCAGCGGCTATGGACGGCGCGGAGGCGAGCAGCGATGCAGCGAGGAGTTGTAGCGAGCGACGACTCCAGGCGAGCAGCGTACAGCGAGGGGCAGCGCGGCGGCTATGCACGTCCGGGCAGTGACGTGCTTAGCGGCCCTCCGGCGGCGTGCTCAGCGGCCTGCCTCTCTCTCTCCTTCTCACGTGCTTCACTCATGTCTCACTAAAAAAACTGATCTGAAAATTTTAGTGTTCCCCCGATTATGTGACCTAATGATATATTTATAATGCCAATCTAGGTCAATTAGATGGGCTTGCTAGTCCTGATGGGCTTAGGCTTGGGTTTAGGCTTTAATTATCATTTAATTCTAAGCGGGTTGAATTAATTTGGGATTTTATTTAATTAAGTATAATTGACTAAATTAAGCTCAAGTTAAAACAACCAAGCCCGTTTGACTTGTAATTTCCGGCCTTGCTTTCCGAGTGAGCCGAGTCTCGTTCGATCAATTTGAAGCTTGTTTGCCACCGTTGATCCGATGCGGAATGCAATTATCCTAAATGGACTTAAACTATATGTTATGCAATTTTAATATTTTTGTTTAGGGGTTAAAATTTAATCCTTAATTTTCTATGCAAATTACGATTAAATGGTTGGTCGAAATTTAGGTGTCAACAATGAGATAATTTAAATGATCTGAGACTGCTCTAACTAAATTTTTTACATAAAATAATATGAGCACGAAAAGAGAAGTACATTTTGGGACATAGTGACTTGATGACCAAAAACGAATGCTCCAAAATTTAAAATAGAAAAATCATTATTGTTGTAGATATCATATTTTCCTATCAAAACGATTGTAACAAAATCATCTTCTACACGCACAAAAAAAGAAAATATAATAATAACGTCGACGATACGTTATGTATTCTTTCTTTGGTCAAGTCATCTTGGTCATGCATGTGCCTTTCGTCCACTACCACCCACGTAAGTCTTCTTCATGACCGAATGTTGACGGAGGATTTCAAAGCTCGAAATTCCGAACATCAACTTTGACCTGAGTAAGACAGCAGAACGTGGGTTTCTTGTGTGCGTTCATATTTTTAGGCTTTTCCTATGTTGTTCGTGCATAAAAATACAGCCAAAAAGAATGCTCTCTACCATGATTAAAACTTTAGGATGTGGATAATACAAGTAATTAGGATGTGGATCCTAGTATTAGGAGATTAAATCGACCCAGATGTCCTATTTGACTTAGCTTAGGGTAGTAGCTTGTGTCGTCGCGCCTGATCTGTCTAAACTAGGAGGAATCCTAATTCAAAGATCAGTTCGCAGATGATATTAAGTCCATAATTTTAGCATGTCAGTACACATCCTATATATTGAGGAATTTTTAAGCAACCAAGTCCTATATAATTGCTTGTGTAGAAATGAGAAGATATAACATATGCTATGTTTTGAATACGATGCTCCGCATAGCGTTCTTGCAACACGTGTCATCTTTTCCTTTCGAGGTACTTTGAGTAAATTCACATTATACCATCTTTTGATATCGTAAAAAACGTCACTCACCACAAGTATTTCAATTACCATCCATCTATTCTTCCTACAATTGTTTGATCTCAATGAATGAAAAGTTGATCGGTCAATAAAATTGGAGAAACGGTCTAATACCGCAAACATCATTAAAATTTGGTATATGAATGTTCGTTTGGACAATGAACCCAAAGTTGTTCGTTGTTAATGCTCTTTCACAATTCTTTGGCATATAGACAATGTGCAATCAATTAATATCGACATTTAATTAATTTAATCTAATAAAATGAACCATCATTTGTCCTCTCACCTCAAATAGTAAGTTTGACAAGTAAAGATTAGCGGACGTGTAGCAGCTTGGGCACTTGCTGAACTTACACGGTGGCCCCCAAAATCTGTCGTTGAATTCTGCGAGTTTTTCTCGGTGAGGGAGTGGAAACCGAGAGAGAAAGTCTTCGTGCGTGTCCTTCATTGACCTCCAGAGAAATTGCCTCTCTATCTCTCTCTCTCTATTGTGTATGATGGTGTGTAGGTGAAGTCTCCAAAGTGGGCGTGCTCTCCTTCAGCAAAAGAGGTGATGAAAAGGAAATCAAAATAAACCACCAGCACTCCTTTTGCCTCTGACCGATCAATGGATGTCAACGTGCAGCCTTTTCTTTTCATTTTCCCAAGCTCTCCTTTCTTAAGCGACTTTCAGAGGCCTCCTCTCTCTCTTGTGTTTCGATTGTGTTTTCTCTCTATGTTTTCCTAAGTCCAACCGCAGCCGATCCAACTAATTAACTACTAATGCAAATGTACCTAATATCTACATGCAATTTAACTAATATTTTTGTTTATGAGTCAGAATCGATCTCTAATTTTTTATGTAATAAATGACTAATTGAATCGCCAAAGTTTAGGTGTCAAGTGGTATATATCCTTCGAATTTGTCACGAGAGAGGTCAATTTGCATAAGTGCATATGGAACTTTTAATTCCTCGTATCTTACTGAAGGCCCAGTCCATTTTCCTATTTCGGCTAGCCCAGACCTAAAACACTAAGTAGAGCCCAAAACTAAACAAATAAGCAAAGATAAATCCAAGTCTCACTAGAAGAAACAAGGGTTAACACCATGAAAACCTTAAATTGGTACACTTTTGACAAATTTACCCAAAATTAATTTGTTGACCACGAAAGACTCCAAACTACGGCATGCGTGGCTCAAAGACAAGTCAAGTCGAACTACAAGCGGGCCACCTGTCATCGTCTCTGAGCCGAGATCCTTGGAACAAAGAACTCTGAACCAAGTGACTAAAGAACTCATCGGAAATGTTGGGAATCGGGAGAGGGAGGATGTCGGCAGGAGGTCGTCGAACGGAGACCTCTTTCCTTGCCCAAAAGTAGAACAATCTAGGTTGCCACGGTAACAGGTGCCACACTCACAATGGTCAAGATGTGCCGTGTGTCATGCTTCGATTCATCAGTTCTATAAGTTGAAACTTTGTTTTACCATAGTCGAATTCCTAAATCAAATGTCTCAAAAAAATTAGAAACTAATGAAATTCTAATTTTTATCGGCCTAAGGTTAAAAAATTTTAGCGCTTTTTATTTTTTAATCTAATTTAAATAAAATTTAAGTTAAAAAAATGAGGTCATTTTAGTGCTTTAGTATAACAAATATGACTCGAACAATCCATGAATAATTCGAATTTTATACAAAAAAAAAAAACTCTAAACCGAGGCACAACACTCTTCCGGCAAGAACCTCAAATCATAGATTCAAGTTCCTAAAATCGGCACAAATGTATGCGACCGTTATGAGTGAAGAGAGTACAGCATGAATCCCTTGAGACTAGACTTAAATTTAGCAACGAAAGTCGACGGTCGAAGTGTGCACCAACGATAAAAAGGAAAGCGTGCAGAGATCAAAACAGAGGATACCAGACCTATCTATATCGTCCAAGGTAATCAAATGAACACTCTTGAAGGCTTTCGGTTCCAACATGGAGGGGAATACAAGACTTCAAAATTCGAAAATACTTCTACACAAAGTTCATTCACCGCAACAAACATGCATACTAAAACAGTTAAGGAAACCAATCAGACACACAGAAGGCATTCGAATGAGAGGTTAGATGCAAAACTAACAGGGAAGGAGCCACGGCCAGGTCAAAGTAAAGGCAATGAAGCACACTCGAGGTCATTCCTCGGACGCAACCGGTTTTCACTCCGGTGGAGGCGAATGCTCTCGGTCTCCACCCCACGGAAACAGAGTACGAGTGTTTGACCTTGAAGGTGAGGTAATCGGAAGGAGAAGGCCTCTGAGCCGTGAAGAGAGAGTGAACGAGAATCGAACGCGGTGACAGGAGTGACCGAGAACAGAGACGAACGAGGTACAATTGTGGAGGTGAGGCGTGATGTGCTGGGACCGGTTACTAAAACAATCGGCAGAGAGAATGGAGGACGAAAAAGATGAAGATGGAAACCAGGGATGGTGGAGGTTACGGTAGCCGGAGAGTGGAGGGAGGTTGGACGGTGATGTAGTGGCCGGAACTTGAAGGTGAGGGAAGTGGTGGCTGGCGAGGGGAGGAGCTGGAGCTGGTGCTGCCGACGGACTAGAGGTGACGCCTCTCAATCCAACAGCTTCAAATGTCAGACTAATGGTCGCGTGTCGAGGAAGAGTTTTCAGGTGGTGAGAGGTTGAGGTCTCTGGGCTCGGTTCGGGCCGAAAAAAATTCAATTGGGCCTTACTACAAGAGTCAAACTGGACTGCTGAAGTTGACGGGTTCTCAATCCTCCATTTGTCAAAATTTTAATTGTTGGGCCCGAGGTATCGATCTTGAAATGCCCCCAATTTGTGTATTAATCTTCTTTGGAAGAATGTATTTTGAAATCATTGTCAAAATTCGGGTGCCGGTCAATTTGTTGTTGATTCGATCATGTGAACTCATATGCACTTGCAGGAAGATACGGCATCAATTTTCATTTCAATTTATCGCCAAATAATCACGAATCTTGGTCTTGAATGCCCCTGAATCAATTCTGAATGTTGCTGGATGTTAATGATTAGGCGTGAATTGGAATGAAATTGAAGGGCATTGATGGACAATCGATAGAACAACCGGAACTAAGCCGAAACCATTCCAATTCACGCCTTCATCAAGTTAGCACACGTTCACAGTTCATTGGCATGGGTAATTTGTTGACCTTAAATGTTGGACATTGCAGATAACGTATTATTAATTTCATAGCCTTTCAAGGGTGTTTAAAGGTCATTTGTCATTATAATTGCAAGCAATGCATGCTGGATTTTATTGAAGGGCATTGATGGAGATAATTCGAGGTTGAATTTTACGGTTCATGTAAGTATATTGGTATGTGATTCATTTCTAAGGCTTTTGGTTGGATAGAATTTCATTTGAATAGATGAATTGTGGGTTACAAGTGTTTGAACGTTGCTGGTGGTTTCGGTTTAGGCTTTGATCTTGGAAGAGGTTGCGATAATTTAGGGGTTAAGTTGCTAGTTCATGTAGACACATAGGCATAAGATCCATTTCATGTCATTTGAATATAGTTTAGTGTAATTTCCTTAGCATAAATACTTAGGTTTGCTTATGATAGTGGCGTCTTTAGCTTACCAAGTTTTAGGATCGTAATACAAGAAGAAACCTTTAAGTAAATAGGTCTCTTTAAGATAGTGGCGTCATTAGTTCATAGTGGCTCATCTCTCGGGGCTCAATAATAAGGCCGTGTATATTTTCTACCCGACATCATATTGGATTTATCATATCCGAATTGCTCAAAAGGCTTTTGGGATCACCGTTTTCAATTGGAAAAATCACAGTCATACACATCCAGAACAGACCACAACAACAGTCTTCCTCATCTATCACCCTTCGTCAATCGGTTAAGCCACAGTCACTGTTGCGTAATATAGCGTGGGGGCAAGCAAATCGGTCAAAATAGTCAAAAGGAAGGAAAGGAAATTCATTCACCGCAAGCTTTTGTATTTTAGGAGAGGAGCTCTCATCAGAAGCAAGAAGAGAAGTCCAGAGAAGTTGAGAGCTCAAGAGAACAGAGGTGTGAGCTCGGAGAAACTTGTGCGTAGAGAGAGTCCATTGAGTTGAGTTATTAAATACTGTGGATATTAGGCATATACTAGGGTTGGGAAACACTCGAGTGAGTGTGAGTGATTGTAATATTAAAATTCTCCAATTTATTAGTAGATTATTTGCTGGCTCTCCCTGTAGACATAGGTTCCGACATTTGGATTAAATCACGTAAATTGCTCATGTCATTTTATTATTCCTCATTTTATTTCTCTGTCGACTTTTGTAGCTCTCAACTAAATTGCAAAGCTTATGATCCGCTTCCGCTGTATCACCAATATATACAACGGCCACAAATCCAATCGCAATTCTTGCAGTAACCCCAACTGCTCATGACCTAGTTTGCACCTATGTCGGTGGCTCCGAATGATGCTGGTCCTATCGTCACATTGTCCAGTTGTCATAGAAGCTTTGCGCGTTGTTTTGGTCCTGATTCACTGTACGCATAGTCACTTCGCAGATGTCGACACTATTTCCAGAGTAATCGTTTGTTCCAGATCACAACAGATGCTATTTCAAGTAATCTGCCATCATGGGTGCTAAAATGCTAGCGTCATTGTACAACAAGAGTGAAAAACAATGATGGAATATTCTCATATCGAAATTAACTTTTGACGTGATTATGGACAAGGAATGTTTAGAAAGGAATAAAAGATTGATGAATACACCGGAGACAAAGCTTTTTTTCTCCCATTTTTTTCGGGTAAGTAACAGAACTACACAAAACAAAACAAGTCAAGTTTCATCGTCTAAAGCATACGTGCTCCCAGCGGAGTCTACATACAAGAGCTCTTTAATAACATCTGGAACAAAGGGATAAATAACAAGCTGCAGTTACTGTTCCTTTGCAAGTAGGGCCAAAGCATCCGATGCAACCATATGCTTCTCTGAATATGCGCTCAATTTTGTATTCGTACAGCTCTACAAGCAAGTTTCTGCATTCAGCAAAAAAGGTGTTCCATCAATAAATTACTCCTGCGAGTGCCTGTAATTGCTTGAATAACAGACATGCATCCATTTCAATGTGTAAATGGGTAACATAATTGGCTAATTCTAATATAAGGCCATCTCTTGGCACCATGTTTTTGCCGCGATGTGTTCACCGTCCATCAGAGCTTTATAGTTCTTAAGAGATTTATGCTTGCTCGTAATTTGTTATAATCACGAATATTTTGTCATTATAAACTTTGGAGATGATATATAAAATCTAAAAATATTTTCAATTGATGATTACGATCTTTTAATATTGTGATTCCAGAACTACGTAATACTATCATAAACTTCCTAAACTTCCTATTTGTTAATTTACAAGATAGGCAAAAGTCTTTTCGTGGTCTCTTAAGTTTGGTCCTTTATGTGGAAAAAAATATGAGATGCCATTTACGAGGACCACCTGTGCAATTATGACTGCACATGAACAATCAATCACATCATGCATGGGAACACGACCTAATTTGTACCCTGTTGATGTATGACCATTTTTTCCAATTTGAAAAAAAAATTGCCTATATGCTTGTAACTCGTAACGTTACTTAAAAATAAAAACGGGGAGGCTGAAGCAATATGTTTAAATTGCACAACATCTACGGCAAGACATACATACCTAGTATGTTTCATATTTAATAATCACTTTGTCAACACCTCAATTTTTCATGTTAATTGGATATTCAATCGTAGGAACCTATGGAAACAGTAATTTGTCAGGAAGTCAAGCTGCTAGATCAATAGAATGTGCCTGTTATTTACACTGCAAAATGTCATATTTTTTTCCTTGTTTGTATCAGACGATATCTTGATTTGCCCCTTTGATCTGATCGGAGGTTGGTTATCGATACCGAAATTGAAGAGTTCATGAAGAATTGCTTTCTTGGACGAGGCTTTAGTAGCTGTGCAAAAGAAAAAAACACCTAGATTTTGGCAGCCGTGAATGAGGATGACCCCACTTACGTTAAGATGACAAGTAATGCAAAAAAAAAAAATCGTGACCCGAAAAGACTCTGGCATTTTGCCTTGAGTCACCCCCACGTGTCCTTTCACGTAAAGTTATGAAGTGGCTAAGAAGAGACTCCAGAATTCCTATCAACAAAAATTGCTATCTATGAAAGCTATGGCGTCACGATCTCCTCTGGCTCTTCTATGACATGCGCGCTCTAATAACAAACACAAAGACTTAAAAAAAGAAGAAGACAATATGATGTCACCGTCCTAAGTGTAAATGTTTTATACTTGGATCATTTTTTATATCGGTGTTTCATGAATGCTTTCCTAATCCATTGTGTCTCATTGACGAGAGCTCGGCCATAATACGATTTTAAGGAATCTCATAATCAACCAAGCATAGTCTCGTTGCTTTTATCCTAAAAGCCAATCATGGTCGTCACTCATCACCGGGTGGAAATGAAGATGAGTGTTTGGGGGAGGGTACAGAGTGCGACGAATTCAACAGCCACGTTATTGGCCTGAACCTCAATAGCAGTCGTCTCTTTAGTACCGCTAGTCTTTTTAATCTGCTTTGTCGTGCTCATCTTCTGTAAAAAATTCTTCTGTCGAAATTTCTATAGTTCTCAAGGGATTTATGCTTGTTTGAAATTTATCGTAATCACGTGTATTGTATCACTATTTTTATATAAAACGAGGTAATGATATACAAAATCTGAAAATATTTTCAATAGATGATTACCATCTTTCGTTTTCGTGATTCAAGGACTAGGAATACTCCTAAGGAATGGAGAATGACTCCTGTTCGTCAACGAGAAAGATGGGCAAAAGAATTTTCGTTGGCATCTCAAATTTGGTCTTTTTGTGGAAAAAATATGAGATGCCATTTAAGAGGACCAACTACGCAATTATGACTGCACATGAACCATTAATCACGGTATACATGAGAATGCGACCTAATTTATCCCTTGTGGATGTGTGACCATTTTTTTTCTTTTTGGAAAACTAATGTCTATTTGCTTATAACTTTTAGGGAAAAAACCACTAAAAACCCAAAACTTTGTCACTTGTGACACATTTACCTTGAACTTTTTTTTGTATTATGAAAAACCCCAAACTATGTAACTTGTGACACATTTACCCCAATATAATGTAGCCTAGGGCATTTTAGTCTTTTTCCCCTTTTCTATTTTTTTTTTCTTTTTTTCTTTCTTTTTTCCGGCGGGGCTGGCCTCGCCGGCAAGGGCCAGGGACCCTCGCCCCCTCGGGGCCACTACACATCAAGCGATACGCAACAAGATGACAGTCTACCAGTATAACCGGGCTTCGTCCCACCCCGTCGGGCACGGCTACGTCAAATAATACACAGGATGATAGCATTCCAATACGACAACATCAAACGATACACAGTAAGATGGTATCCCGTAAGGGACATCGAGTTCGGCCTTGGGCCACGACAAGGCATCCAGGGTATCAGCACTCCAGATAATCCTTAGGCATCTGATAAATTGGGTATCGTCAAGCGATACACAGCAAGACGAGTGATGATGTGTATATTTGACTTATATTTTGATTATATTTGGTAGTATTTTGGGCAAATATTCGAATAAATAGAGTGGAATTTATTTGGTTTTATGCATTTGTGATTAGGTGATGGTGAATGATGCAATCGCGAAGATTTTGGATGCTTTTGATGTATTTTTGAGCTGTTGGTTGGGATTTTGCATATAAAATATCCATTTTTCAGAGATCCGTACTCGCAGTTTAAGATCACGCGAATGTAAAGCTGGCGCAGAATTTGGGGACGTGATTTGACCATTAATTTCCATATTTTTCAGATCTGATTGAGGAGGATTTTTGTACTTAAATAGAACTCTTAATTAGGGACATTAGGGAGAAGCTTTTGCATTTTGTTTTCTCTTTTCATGTTGGATAGAATTTCTTTTTCTAGACTTTCTCTTTTTTATTTAAGAGGTTGAACACAAGAGGGGAGGACAGGCTGGACTCCAGAAAATTCAGAAACATATTTTTTTTTCTCTTTTGCATATTTTGTAGCCATGTGTGGCTAACTCCTTTTTAGTCTAGCAAAGGATTATCAAAGTTCAAGTTCATTCAAGTTGTGAGATCTAAACTTAATCATTCTTCTTAATTTCTGCAGTATTTATATATTCTTTGTTTTATTGTTTACCATTGCTTTGTTGGTTATTACAATAAGAGCTCGTTGTGCAATTGATAGGGTGATAGTTTGCCAATTGAAATACCCAAACCCGTAATTGTTTAGGTGTTTTAATAATAATAGCCAATAATATGACTTGATTAAAACTAAATTTTCAAGTTGTATTATGAGAATATATGATCTAGCTTGAATAAGTTACGCGTGTGATTTATTGGCTAGGGTTGGGCTTTTCTCGTTTTTCATGCTATTAGCGAATTGAATCCTTAGCGCGTGTCGGGGTTATTCGTTAATAAGGGATTAATCACAGGTGCGTGTCCGGTTAATCTAATATTAAGGAAAGATTAGGTTGTTAGAAGCGTTTCAACAACCATAACCAGTCTATTGCAGTGTTTGAGATTATTCATTTGACTCAATGATTAACTTCCGAACTTGAATGAGATTACCTTTGCCAGATGTTGCATAATCTGATTTTCTTTAATTTCTGTTTGCTTATTTTATTTAAGTCTTTTCTGCGTAACCCTCCTTTTTAGTTTCGCTTTTATTGTTTACTTGGTTTTCAAAGAATTAACAATTTGTCAGTCTCTGTGGATTTGACTCTGCTCACCCTAAGTACAATTTATTTGTGATTTAGAGAGTAGAAATTATTTTTGGTGAATTCGACAACCACCACTGTGACAAAAAAAAACAACACCTAGATTTTGAAATTTTATCCTCACATTTCTTGTCTTCCCCACCTTAATTGATTTCTCTTCACATGAGATTAGATTAAAAACCGGATGAAGTTATGCTACTAAGGTCGAGGCCAACAATGTGACCGCTAAATTCGTCGCACTCCACACCCTCCACATCCAGGAATCTCCATTTCCAACTAGTGACGACCATGATTCAAGCTTAGGATAAATGCAACAAGAATCTGCTTCATCTATTCCGAGACTCCTCTTCAATCGTGTATCAAGGCCGAGCTCCCATTGGCATGACCTGTTGGATTAGCAAAATATGTACGAAACACCGAGATCAAAATGACCCAAGTAGTAAGCATGTACACTAATGACAGTGACGTGATATTTTCCTTTATTTGTTTTTGTGTTCATTATTAGAGCACGTAGGTCATGGGAGAGCCACAGGAGATAGCAATGCCATAGCACCATGTTTCTGCCGAGATGGGTTCACCATTTGTCAGGACTTCTATAGTTCTTGAGAGATTTATGCTCACTCATAATTTGTCATAATCAAGTATATTTGTCATTTTAAATTTGGAGATGATATATAAATCTAAAAATATTTTCAATCGATAATTGCGATCTTTTAATTTTGTGATTCCAGGACTATGTATACTTTTGGAAACTTCTTATTTGTCAATCTGAAAGACGGGGAAAAGTCTTCTCGCGAGTCTCTCAAGTTTGGTTCTTATGTGAAAAAAAAATTGAGATGTCATTTACAAGGACCAATTGTGCAATTATGGCTGCACATGAACCATCATTCGCGACATGCGTGTGAATGCGACCTAATTTGTTTTTTTTTGTTTGGGTCGAGTTGCGACCTAATTTGTAACTTGTTGATGTGCGACAATTGGAAAAAAAATTGATTATTCGCTTATAACTCCTAACATTAATTAAAAAATGCAAGGGGATTAGGCCATATATTAAAATTGCACAACATCTATGGCAAGACATATATACATACATAGAATGTTTCATCTTAATTGTGACTTTGTTAGTATAATTCATGTTAATCATAAATTAACTTATAAGAACCGATGGAAACAGTGACCCATCAGGAAGTTTAGTGGCTAAACCAATATAATGTGCCTATTGTTTATGCTCAAAATGTCCAGATTTTTCACTTATTTGTATCAGGTGATATCTTAAGTCGAATTACAAATAAATTAAAATTTTCCCTTTGATCTGATTGACGGTAGGTCATTGATACTGAAAATGAACGAGTTCATAAAAAATTGCTTTCTTAGACTTGGCCTTAGAAGTTGTGAAAAAAAAAACACCTAAATTTTAGCAGCCACGAATGACGACTGAAGATGAAAATGGGTCATCCAATGAAAAATAGTGAGCCCAAAGGATTTTGATATTTTGCCTTTAGTCAATCCCACGTGTCCTTTCACATAAAATTAAGAAGCCCCAGAATTCCTATCCACAAAAATTGCTATCCATAAAAACTATGGCAATACAATCTCCTCTGCCTCTTCTATGACATTCGTGCTCTCCCACAAACACAAAAACAAAAAAGAAGAAGACAATATCATGTCACCGTCATCAGTGTACATGCTTCATACTTCGATCATCTTTTATCTCGGTGTTCTATAGGTGCTTTGCTAATTGGGATATAAATGACTTCAAATTCTAAGTTTTAGCGATTACTTGTATTGTTACTAAAAGAACATATCAAAGTCAAAATAGAATTTTGCCTCTAGATAATATAAGATTGTCTTGTGTCCATGATCGAAAGCTTGAGATTTGTTTCATTCGTCATTGTCGCTTATATTTGAGGAGATATATGAACGATGCTGGGGAAGCTATGTTGAAATGACTTGTGAATGCATCTTAGACTATGGAACATATATATATATATATATATATATATATATATATATATATAAGGTATGCGCTATTTCTGGTTCCAGCCGAATCATTAACGGGCAACTAAATCTTTTTGTTGGGTTCTTCAAATTTATATGGTATGCTTGATAAACACAGAAAAGTTTATATGGTAACAACTATCATGATACTCGCATGATCCATTATTCTCTCGGCAGACTACATTTAATTTTCCTAGTGGAAAATGAAACTACTCGCATGATCTCTCGATCCAGAGACGAGGATACAAATAGTTTCAGGCCAACCGAGACAACCCATGGACCTCATATTTTCACCTTGGAGAGGGAAATGGTCCATTCAAGTCCGGAAAAAGAGAGAATATGTTACGGACAGAATGTGATGAGGAAACCAGCCCCACCCGCGCAAGTAAAAGTGCTGCTCTTGTCGTCGTAAGCGTAGCTGTAAGCTTGAGGGCACTGGGCCTTGAAAATCTTCGAGTAGTACGTCGGCGGGCCTCCTTGGAATCTCACCCAAAGTAGCCTTGGCCGGCCGCTACAGTCATTAGACTATGCCCTGCATCATGTGGAAAAAAACTGAACGGAATGTAATAAAATTAGCTAGGAGGTGAGGTATAGCTAACTGAATCTCCTTAAGGCTATTAGTTCTTGCCAACTGTGTTAAGTAGCTTCACAAACTATGCCTCCTAAATACAACACCTCGAACTTGTTTTAATTAGCACATGCAAACAAGACTCCGTTGAACATTTCTCGAAATCGGCACACTTAGAGAAAAAACAAATTGAAGAGAACGTTTATTCTATTCTCTATGGTCTCTATATTCCATATGCTCTATCTTCTATGAAATAAAGAAACGACTCTATCTTCTATTCTTCTCTTTTCTCAATTCTTCTATTAAGAATAATTTAATTCCATTTATAGAGTTTGAATGGAAATGAACTAAATAGACACATTAACTGAAAAGATATATGAATTCAAGAGATACATGAATTTTTATTTTTGTCTGTTCTACTTTAACTCTCAACTCACTCTCAAACTTTTGCCTTGCTTTTTCCAGGGCGTGGAAGTTGAAATCCACACCTGAAATTATACATCTCCACCCTTAGGCCCCCTTAAAAATGTGGAAAATCGAACTCCCCATCTCTTCCTTCTCAAGTAGGAAGGTGATACATGAATTTAACAAGTACATATACTAAAAAAATTCATCAACTAAAGAAATACATGAACTAAAATATTCATGAATTGAAGAGATTCATAAACTTAACAGATACATGAACTAAAAAAATTCATGAACTTAAGATAATCATGAACGTAAAGATACATATACTATAGAGACATATGTTGATCCATTAACCCAAATTACAACTTCTTCCGCACGAGTCTTAGTATACTGAAAAGTGACTACAAAGTTTATTTACCGCAATGAACATGCATACTAAAACAGTTGAGGAAAACAATCAGATGCACAGAAGGCATTCGAATGAGATGTTACATGCAAAAGTAATAGGGAAGGAGTCACGGCCAAGTCAAAGCAAAGGCAACGCAGCACACTCGAGGTCATCGAGACAGCCTCGGACTTAACCGGTTTTCACTCGGAGGAGGTGAATGCTCTCGGTCTCTGCCTCAAGAAAACAGAGTATCAGAGTTTACCTCGAGTAAGAGCAGTGATTGGACGTGATTGACGAGTGGAGCGGGAGGAGGAGGCATCTGGAGCGGCGATGCCGAGAATTGGAACCGGTGAAGAGAGAGTCAACGAGAATCGAAGGTAGTGACAGTGGTGACTGAGAACAGAGACGGACAGAGTATGATTGTGGAGGTGAGGCTTGATGTACTATGAACGATTACGACAACAATCGGTAGAGAGAATGGAGGAGGAAAAGATGAAGATGGAAACCAGAGATAGTGGAGGTTACAGTAGCCAAAGAGTGGAGGGAGGTTGGACCGTGATGTAGTGGCCAGAGGTTGAAGGTAAGGGCAGTGGTGGCTGGCGAGGGGAGGAGCTGGAGCTGCCGGTGGTGACGCTGCTGGTGGACTGGAGGTGACGCCTCTGAATCGCCGGTGGAACCGAGAGAACCAGCTTCAAATATCAGACTAATGGTTGTGTGTCGAGGGAGAGTTATCAGGTGGTGAGAGGGTGAGGTATCTGGGCCTGGTTTGGACCAAAATATTTCAATCGGGCCTACTTCGGAAGTCAAACTGGACTGCTAAAGCTGATCGGCTCAATTTGCTGTTGATTTGATCATGTGAACTCGTGTACACTCAGTAAAAGAACACGGCATCTATTTCATGTCAATCTATCACAAAATAATTATAAATTTCAGTCTTAAATTCCTCTGAACCAATTATGAATGTTGCTGGATGTTGTTCGTTAGGTGAGAATTGGAATGGTTGTTCCTTACTTCGGTTGTTCTATAAATTGTCTATAGCACAGGGCCAATGTGAGATTGATTATTTATCAAGTTACCACACGCTCACGGTTCATTGACATGGATAATTTGTTACTTGAATATTGGACATTGCCGGATGTTGCTGGAGGCCGCAATTTGAGTGCGACTTTGAGGGCATAGTTTATTATTACTTTCATAACCTTTTGAGCGCGTTTAGAGGTCATATGTCATGATAATCGCAAGCAATGCATGCAGGGATGAAATTGAAGGGCATTAATGGAGATAATTCCAGGTTGAATTTCATGATTCATGCAAATACATTGGTATGCAATTCATTTCCAAGGCTTTCAGTTGGATTGAATTTCAATTGAATAGGTGAATTGTGGGTTACATGTGTTGAATGTTGCTGGTGGTTTTGGTTTAGGCTTGATTTTTGAAGAGGTTGCGGTGATATAGGGGTTAAGTTGGGAGTTCATGAAGGTAAATAGGCATAGGGTTCATTTCATGTCATTTTAATATAGTTTAGTTTAATTTCCTTTGCGTAAATAGTTAGGTTTGCATATGATAGTGGCGTCTTTAATTTACTAAATTAAAGTTTTAGGATCGTAATAAAAGAAGAATCCTTTTAGTAAATAGGTCTCTTTAGTTAGAATTAAACTTAGACTTAATTTTAATTTAGCTCACAATAGCTCATATCCGGAGGCTCAATAATAAACTTGTGAATATTCTTTGCCCAACAACTGTATGGGGTCTATTTTATCGCTCTTTATTTTTATCGTCTTTACTTTTAGTACTATTTTGCTTGTAAGTGTTGATTTCATCGTCTTGATTTGATGTGTTGATTACACTATGCCTTTTAATTCATCTTGATTGTGCAACCATCTACATGTGATCACCTAGCAGGACATGCCTAGTAATTAAAATTGAACAAGATCGAATCTAGGAATAACATATTGACAATCGGTATTGAAAGGACATTGATTAGTGTAATTAAATCCCTGATCTTAGAATTTCTGGTTCATAAAAAGTGAAGTGTCCTCTCACTTTTCACTTGGCTTATAACTAGCCCCAAATTCCTTGCTAGTGACTCCAATTAAATATAAAATCTTCTTCACTTAATTGAATCCCTCAACGTCGTGCACATTAGGGTTTGTGGGAACCTGTGCCAAATGCTAGCGAGCACCTCGAGTAGAGGGACCATCTGTTCCCGTTTTGGCAAACTGTTAAATCTGCTCTCCCTACACACCTTAGGGAGGGTCACGACAAGGACAAAGAGAGAACAACAAGATCGTGGCTATTTTTATTTAGTAATATGCAATAACGGTATTAAATTTCATGCTATGACCTCTCCGCATTTGACGATGAGTTCCATGTGAGCCCCAAGGGTCGTCTAGTCTGTTGTATCTTCTTTTGACTAGCTTGGGTCCAATTTTTTTTCCCATTGGAAAAGAAATTTGCTACCAACCAGTAAAATATAAATCAATAACATTTTATAAGGAGTCAATAACATTTTATGAATTAAAAAATATATAGAGCAGGATGAAAAGATTATTCAAATCTCGCTTTTTAAACAACACGTGATTGACATCGCCCAAACATGTGCTCTGCTAGGGTTCCCGGCGCCATTGTTCACCCGACGGAAATTTTGTGATTTCCAGCGGATTCCAGCGGCGATTGAAGGCGAGTTCAGGTGACGTAGGTCGCTGGACCCTTCTCCTTGCACACCCCCTTTGATTCCTCCTCTCTCGTAGAGAAGAGAGTGACATTCCAGATCTGGGTTTGTCGTTGAGCTTCGTCGCTTGGTTCCATTCGCACTCCGACGATTCCTTTGGAGGTGCACTGAGGAGGAATCCTTCACGCCTTGAAGGTATTCATCTCCCTCTGGTGTTACTGGATTTCCTTGGCTGAGCTCTGTTGTGGATTGAATCTCAGTTCTGGGCTGTCGCTGGCATGGTTGTCGTTGAACTCAAATCGGGAGCTGATAGGGTTGGTTGTTGAGTCTGCTGATTGTTGGGCATTCTGGTGGTAGTATTGTCCTTATGGAGACTACAACGAACCCATTAGAACAGGCCGGGACGTCTTCCCAAATCCCATCCAAGGATTCCCATGTTCCTGGAACAGAACAGCCTAGAACTTCAACCTTGGCTGATAAACCAGCTAGTGCTAATAGGAGTCGAAGTAGGGGCAGGTCCAAGTCGAGGAACCATTCCCTTCGTCGAGGCCAGGTTGCTGCATCCACTAGTCGCCAACATAGCACTCAGGGGAATGCAATGGTGACTGGACAGATCGGAAACCACACTCAAGGTCTCCCACCTTTGAATACCAAACCAAGAACATGGGCAAATATTGCCAAAGTCTTAACCAAAGGATATAGCTTATCTTATGTCCCTCCGAGTGAGGAGAATGGTGAGTTGATCGTGGATATTCCACCAGAGGTCACAGCTGAAGAGAATCACATCTGGAGGGAGTGTGTTGTAGGACACTACTTAGGGAAGAAAATTTCCTTCAAGCTTACTGAAGAGGCTATTAGGAAAGCCTGGGGGGACAAAGTGGCTGAAATTAAACTCCACGAAAACGGGTTTTACTTCTTTAGGGTCCCGGATCTAGATTATCGCAGGAAAATCATTGACTCGGGACCGGTTTCTATCTTCAGTTGCATCTTGCTGTTGCAGCAATGGCATACCAAGTTAAAACTCAAAAAAGGAGCCCTTGATACCATCCCAGTTTGGGTTCGGTTAAGAGACATCCCCTTTTCCCTATGGTCCCCTGCGGGCATAGGACGTATTGCCATCGCTCTAGGGAAACCACTGTATGTTGATGCTCAAACAGAAAAAATGGCACGAATTTCTTTTGCCCGAGTCTGTATTGAAATAAAGGCTTCGAAACCTAGAGCTGACCAAGTAAAGGTTCGATGGGAAGATGAAATGAATGTAATACATGTAGAATATGAATGGAAACCGTTAGCTTGCCCATCATGTGGCATCTTTGGACACAAAGAAGGCTCTGCTGGGTTCAGTTGTGCTTCTGTCCTCCCCGCCAACAGAGACAAAGCTCCTGCAAAGCATACTGATCCTGCTCAAGGCGGAAAAGAATGGACTCAAGTGATTTCCAGGAAAGGCAAAGCCTCTTCTGGACCTTCCTCAGCAACTGCTTCTGCCCCAACTCAGGCCCCCCCAGGCTCATCCTCAGGTGCGTATCTCAACTTTGCAGAGGCCCTGACGGCTATGATACAACCTGGAACAGGTGATGCTGTCCCATTGTCCACCACAGGAATAGATCCAGCTCCAACTATAGACATTGTACCGGCTCCTAGCTCCCCCCTGGCCCAAGTCCTTTGGGCCTCCCTGATCAGATGATGGCAGCACACTCTCCTCCTTCGTAGGCCTCTACTGCAGAATCCTCTGAGTCCCAGCCAATTTCGGACAAATGCAATGACTCGGACGACATTATAGGAAAGGAGGCAGCTCCAGCATCACCTCCAAAAACAAGATCCCGGACCTCATTGTCCGGTGCTTCGGAAGATATCAACAGACCCTCCCCTGCTTCTGCTCATGTCACCTTACAACATGAAGCCCTCCCTAGTCCGTCTTCCTCAGGAAAGAAATCAAAAAAGAGGAAGCCGAGAAAACCTCAGCGGTAGCTCTGCGTTTATCTATGTTTTTTGGCGTATGAAACATTAAAGGCCTAGTTGGGCCTTTAAGGCAAGCTGAAATAAGGGCCTTCATTAGTAAGAACTATCTTCAGTGTATTGGGATCATTGAGACCAAAGTTAAAGCCTCATCTTTTGCTGTGATTTCTCGAGGCATTTACCCAAATTGGCGATGGATTGCCAACTATGATCACTCCCTCTTGGGAGGATTTGGTTCGGATGGGACCCTCATGAGATGGATATTAGTCTTGTTTTTCTCTCCGGTCAAATAATCCATCTTCAGGCCAGATTTTTGAACTTGCAAGAATCATGCTTGCTCACTATTGTCTACGGTGAGCACACCTTCACCAAGCGAAGGCAACTATGGGCTGACCTTCATCGCCTCTCTATTAAAGACTTACCTTGGCTTGTTGCTGGGGACCTTAATGCAATTAGGGACCCGGATGATAGGGTGGGCAGCTCTACCCCGTGGATACCAGCATTTGATGAATGTCGAGAAGGTCTCGACCGGGTGGGATTGGATGACCTTCGGTATATCGGTTGTCGCTACACGTGGACACATTCATCATGCGCCAATCAGAAAATGCGCAAGATTGACCGCGTACTTATAAATGACAGTTGGCTACAGCAATTCTCTTTCTCTGAAGCCAATTTTCTCCCGCCTGGTATTTCCGACCACAACCCAATGGTGATTAAAATTGCATCTCCTAGATCTTCCAACAAGCCTTTTAAGTTCTTCAACTTTTGGACAACTCACCCATCCTTTCCGGAGTTAGTCAACCAAGCTTGGGCCATTCACATTGTTGGCTCCCCTATATTTATTTTGTGCTACAAACTCAAGAATCTCAAGCATAAACTCAAACTCTTGAACAGGTCTTCCTTCTCGGACATCTCCTTCGGAACAGAACGAGCTAGCTTGGATCTTTTCGCTGTCCAAGTAGCCTTGGAGGCAAATCCTGTTGATCAAAGCCTTATAGCAAGCGAAGTAAGTCTTCTTCGAGCCTTCTCTGACTTGAGATCCCAAGAAGAATCCTTTTTCCGGCAAAAATCGCGAATTCGTTGGCTCAAGGAGGGAGATTTGAACACAAAATACTTCCACCACTATGTAAACAAGAGAAGACTTCACAATAGAATCCTCATTGTTTCAACAGAGGATGGAGTGCTACTTACCGAATCTCAGGCGGTTAGTAACCATATCATTGGCCACTTTCAAAATCTCCTAAATGGAGGGCCAGCACCGGTCCAACCTCATGTCACGGAGTTGGAGGCTCTTCTTCAACAAGTATTGGATGAAAACCAGAGTGCTACTTTAACTCAGCCGATCTCTGAGGAGGAAATTCAAACTACCTTTTTCTCGTTGGCTAAGAATAAAGCTCCGGGCCCTGATGGTTACAATGTTGAATTCTTCAAACACACTTGGGGGACAATTGGACCATCAATTCTGAAGGCGGTCAAGGATTTCTTTGACGCTGGTAGTATGCTTAGGGAGATCAACAACACCATTCTAACGTTGGTGCCGAAATCCCCGAATGCATCGGCCATGAACGACTTCCGGCCAATTGCTTGCTGCAATACCATTTATAAATGCATTTCAAAAATCCTAGCCAGACGCATTGCAAAGGTTATTCCGGCATTGATTGGACCAGCCCAAACAGCTTTTGTTTCGGGTCGAAGAATCAGCGATAACATTATGGTGGCCCAAGAACTCTTTGCTGACTTTCACCATGAAGCATACCTGCCTAAATGCGTGTTGACACCTAAATTTTGACGCGTCATTTAGTGTAATTTGCATAAAAAATTAGGGATTAAAATTTTAATCCCTAAACAAAAATATTTAAATTGCATAACATATAGTTTAGGTTCATGTTAATTTAATTGCATATTTTTCCTTTTTTGCATCGGACCGACGATGGCGAGCGAGCTTAAAATTCATCGGACAAAAAACGGGACGCTCGGGAATGCACGGGCTCGGAATTTCAATGTCAAACGGGCTCGATTGATTTAATTTGGGCTCGATTTGATATGTTTGGTTTAATTAATTAAAACTTAGGTTAATTCAGCCCATCATTTTAATTAATTAAATCAGCCCATTTAAATTAATTAGACCTAAGCCCAAGCCTAAGCCCATTAGGACTAGAGCCCATCTAAATTGACCTAGGATTAGTACTATATAAACATACATTAGGTCAGATTTTGAGAGGGGGTCACAATTTTTCAGAGATCAAAATTCTTGAGAAAGTGAGAGGGAAAGAGGAAGATCGGCCACCGCCACGCGCCGTGCCCCGCCGTCGCGCCTTAGCCACCGGAGCTGCTGCCCGTGCACCCCACCGCAAGTACCGCCAAACGTCGCTGCCTTTGTCTGGGTTGCCGCGCGTTACGTCCCATTCGATTCACGAAGACAACGCAGCTCTCGGCTGCTTTGAACTCCTTGATCAACAGACCCGAGAAGCATGCATGAAGTTCTTTTTGTCCGACCAATCAGCAGCAGCGCCAAGCAATTGAAGATCCATCCACTTTGACTAATCTCTCCACTCAACCGAGACCAACGTCCATCAGAAACAGAGTTGTTGACTTTTTCTAAGCAATCAACAAGTTGGGTGCCAGTTCTAGCCGAGCCCAGACGTCCCTGCGCCTGTGGACGTCGCTGCTTTGCTGTTCTTCATCCACGGACGATTTCCTCATGCAGAGAAGCCCAGCGAAGCATCACTTCGCAAGTCCTGACAACCTCCCATGCAGAGCAAGCCAAGAGGAGAAGAAGTCAACAAAAGTTCCTTCGTCCAACTCTGCACCCGTTCCAGCGAAGCCGTGAAGAAGCCCACGCCTTTGAAGCTTTGAAGCGAAGAAAAAAAGAAGTCCACGTTCAGCCGCTCTCCCTCGCCAAGCTGAAGACCCATTCCTGAAGCAGCAGTCCACTTCCTCCCAGAATCGCTCACTCCACAGAGCTTATTTGTGGAAACTCAAAACACGAAAGTTGTAGATCTACGAGTCCTTGATCTGTGGCTTTTGGAATCGGGTCAATCCGACGTGTATTGAGGAAGTTACGCCCATTTTTCCGAAATCGTGCAGTCCAGAAATTTTCCACCCGCAGACCGCCGGACGCTAGCCGTGCTCGCCGGAACAGCAGCCTTGCCGGACATCCTTCCCGTCCCGACGCCGTGAGCCTCGTTGTGCCGTGCCTCGTCGTCATCGTCGCTGGTCATTGTGATCCCGAGCTCGATCCCGAACCGAATTCGAA
Organism: Syzygium aqueum; assembly: GCA_031216185.1. Taxonomy (NCBI): domain Eukaryota; kingdom Viridiplantae; phylum Streptophyta; class Magnoliopsida; order Myrtales; family Myrtaceae; genus Syzygium; species Syzygium aqueum. Next base: position 9,716,963 of record CM062235.1, on the reverse strand, counting down.
ATTTGGAGGTTATCCGAATTAGGTAAGTGAATGTTATCCAATAAATTTTCAGAATATCCAATTTCCTAATTTGAGTATTTTGAATATTGCATGATTATCACGTTGGAATATTGGATAGCTTTAGGATAATGTTTGATGTTCGCGATATTTGAAATATTCAAATTAGGAATCGTTTCCTAATTTAGCAACGTATCGGGACGACTATCCGACTTTAACCCTAAAGTCCGATACGCGGCGGTACGGAGAATCATTATCCTATTCATAACTATTTGAATACGATAATGATTTTAATTTGCTTCCCAAATTTGAATGATCAATTATCCGTTAATATCTATAACCCTTTAGATATGACCGATAATTTGATTCTTGTGCCTAATCCGAGTTTGAAACAAATATGGCGGATCGCGTGGTTGATTTGAGTTCGATGGCTATCCATGTTTATTTAATTGCTTTCCCTTTCCAAATAAAACAGAAAATTTTCAAAAAAAATATCATTTAGATTTAGCTTAGAATTTTGCATGTCTAGGAGTTTTGAATATATCCCGAAGGATAAGATAAGTATTTAATTTAAATTAGGACCTAAGGTGGCATGTTTCCTAGTTTAAATTAAATATGAGTTTAATCCTAACGGATTATTCACGTTATTTTTTAATTTCGAATTTTCAAAAAAAAAACCCCAAAAAGATAATGAATCACTTTAGAGTAGATTAGGATAGATTGCATTCTTAATTTCAGCAATTTATTATTTCGAATTTTTACAAAAAAAAATCCCAAAAAAGAAATCATGTTAGGATAGTTTAAATCATCATAGGTTGCATTCTATTTTAGGCATTTTTTACTATTCCGAATTTCATCAGAAAAATACCAAAAAATATATCATTGCACGTCATTAGAATTAAAGCACGTTGTCGTATGACATATAGTTTGCATGTTAGGTTGCATTATTTCGTGTGTCATATTTTTGCACGTCATTGCATATAGGTTAGATTTCATTTAAATAAGTGGAAAATAAAAAAAAGAAATTGAGTGAATGCTTGTTAACTAGAAATCATATTAGGGTTGTCTGTATGATTTTTCGCTAACAATGCAGATGCTTGCGGGATTCAAGGTAAGTAATTCTCCTAAGCTTGCAATTTATTTAATGCTTTGATTATTGGGTGTTAAATTGATGGTTTGCGCACCCGCATGAAAACCTCACATGTTAGTGACATAAGCTAAAATTGATCCAAACTGCTTGCCAAAAAATATTTTTGAAATGAAAAGGTACCGAAAGGGCGTTAGACTAGATCTAGCGTAATCAAGTCCCCGGGCTTAGAATCTCTGGTTCGTAGGAATAAAACATATCTCCCTATGTTTTATTTAGGTTTCTAATCAGCCTACCATAAATTGATTAGTGGCGACTCCTATTGAAAATATTTGCACGTTCACAATTGGACCTAAGTTGCGATTTGGTAGAGTTTGGGAGAACTCGAGCTAGGTTAGTTAATTTAATTAATCTAGTAATCCATTAGCCTTAAAAAATATAAAATTTTTTTATGGGTCGCGACAGCTTGGCGACTCCACTGGGGACTTTTTTTTAAAACTTTTAGTGGACTTAGGCCAGTTTTTCATTTCAAAAACAATTTTTGTTTGGCAGCAAGGATCCCAGGTACGTCCCTAACGTGTTAAGGTGTTAAATGTTCTTGCAGTATGGGAGGTATAAGGGGAGGCGTGATTGTTAACCCTTGTTTTGCAGGGAGGTGGTTGAATGTATGGTTTATTTTATGCACGAAGCGCTGTTTGATATAACCTGTTGTGCATGCCTTACATTTTCACTACACCGCACACACTACCCGCTGCCGGACCTGGGTGGCATAGGTTTAGGATGGTACTGAGATAGTGGATACCCCGACCAAAACCATGTGGTACGGGTCGCCCTCCTCGGTCCCGAAATGTTTTTCATGGTGTCATTGATTACCCACCACGGTTGTTTCCCACGCAACCCGGGTCGGCTCTTTGACTAAGCCGGAGTCAGGGGAATCCTAGCCTAACCACCACCATGACTGGTTCAGCTCGGTAATCCTCTCGTCTCCATTTTGCAAGCCAGAGTCTAGGTAGAAATCGAACCTCACATTTCATGTGTATGTCTATGTGATTGCCATTTTCCTACCCGGTGAAGTAAGATTTCTTCAACCCTTATCTTGCAATTTATTTATGTTTCGCTTTTCTTTGGTCGGTCCATGACTTTAGGTCGGTCGTGAGTTTGGTCTATACACTATGGGAGGGTCGGACATCCGGATTCTCGATGCTCCTAAGGACGAGCTCCGTGCCTGGTGGAGTCTACTCAGTCCGACCAACCGCAAGCTAGTCGAGGGCCACATCGGGAGGCTACTCCCCCTACTGGAGGTCAAAGTCCGTACCGGCCTCGTTCGGGCATTAGCCCATTTTTGGTGTCCCGAGACGTCCACCTTTATATTCGGTAAGCATGAGCTCACCCCGACTTTGGAAGAATATAGTGTGCTCATTGGAAAATCTTTGGAGTCAGAACTAGTTTCACCATCTTTGGGAGTCGATTCCACTCTAATGTTGGCTGAATTTTTGAATGTCGAAAAACATGACTTAGAAAAAGTTTTGAAAGCAAATCGTGGGTCTTGTCCTTTTTCATTCCTGAGTCAATGTTTTGAAAAAGCCACACCTTTTCAAAAAGGCAGAATATTTTTGCTAGCATTTTTCGGGATTGTCGTTTTTCCCCATTGCAAGAACGCATGTAACCCGTCAATTGCATGGTTGGTCCAACAAGTTTGTCTTCAAAAGAATTTTGTCAACACTATTTTAGCTGAAACTTTCATTTCCCTCACTAAATTCAAGCAAAATGGTGATAAGACATTTCACGTACCCATTGAGCTATTGCAAATCTGGTTTTTGTCTCACATAAAAGGGTGTGGTGATTTACTCAAAATTTCCGAACTCAGTGATTCTAGCCATCCCATTTTGAGCTATAAAGAAAAACAAGAGAACGCACCGGATTACCATTACTCCGAGTGGATCATTTTTATGAAAAACGCTCGACCCCAAGGTTTCCAATGGCATGCTAACTGGTTCAAAGTCGAGGAAGCTCGGCTTACGTGTAATGGTGTTGGACCGGTACCACTTTTGGGCTTCACTGGCGCGATCGAGTATTACCCCGCCAGAGTGTCTCGTCAGTACCAGATTCTCCAGGGGCTCCCTCCAGCGTTACAACCCGAGCTCCTCCGTGTCGATTTCTCTGACCAGGGTGAGGATCATGAAGAGACCGTAGCTCAGCTCCAAAAGATGTGGAAGAAGTGTCGTCTCCTGAAGATAGCTCGACCCGAAGGAGAATTAAAGGGGGAGCAGAAATCCTACTTCGCGACGACCAAGTATATCCGACGGCACAAGATTCCTCAGGAGCTACTCCCGAAGATACCCAAGGTGCCTCTCAAGTCCGCCAACTGCTCAGAGAACAACCGTCTCAAAAGGAAGGTCGAAGAAGCCGAAGAAAAGGCAGCCAAGATAGCCCGGGCTTATGAGCAGTTGAAGAAGGATGTCACCTCCCATATGTCTATAGATCAAGCTAATTAAAAAGCTTGAATTTGTTTTCATTTCCAGTTTAAGTTTGTTTAGGAATCGAGTCATTTGTTTTTAATTCAATTTCATTTCAAGTCAGTAATTGATGTAAAAACTTTCGTCATTTCAATAAAGAAGTCTTTTCAATTCAAAGCAATTAGACCAATGTCATGGATCGGCGTGTAATATTTGGCTTGACACTTATATATGCTTGTTTCTTCAAATTAGGTAATTTGCCACGGATCCTCCTCATCCTCATAATACTCGATCGGTGACCAAAAGAAGGATGGCCAATCAAGCCGAGATTGCAGCCATGATCGACGAAAAGCTGAAGGAACACATGAATATGATCAATGAGCAGATCACGGCTGCCATGTCCAAAATGATGGGTGATTTCATGGCCAAGCAGCAGCAGGTCAATATCGCCTCTCAATCGGAGACTCTGCGTCCAACCCATCAAAGCCTCCGCCTCGACAAAACTCCTGCAGTGAACACTAATCCAACCCTCCAATCGGATGGTGTCATTCTGATCGACTCCAGTGCTTCTCCATCGGTCCCTGTTCTTCAGTCACCCCCCAATGATGAGAATGCCAAGTTGTTGGCTAAGCTCGACCAGAGATTACGTGAAGTGGAGGGAACTCAAAGTGTTCCGGCTGTTGATTTGTCCGTTTTTACCCGGGTTCAAGTGCCCGAAAAGTTCAAGATGCCAGCCTTTGAGAAGTACGACGGCACCTCAAATCCAATTCAGCACATCGATATGTACCAGGGACTAATGAATAGGTATGTTTCTAACGGACCTTTGATGATCCAAACCTTCCAAGCAAGCTTGAAGGATGCTGCAATGAGGTGGTATACCAACCACCAGATCAACCGGAAAGACTCGTGGGAAGAGGTGGCAAACCTTTTCATCAAGCACTTTAAATTCAATCTCGATGTCACCATTACGAGAGAAGATCTGGAGAGAGCTGAACAGAAGAAGGGCGAGACTCTAAAGGAGTATGCCACTCGTTGGAGGAACATGGCGGGGCAGATCATGCCGGAACCCGCAGAACGTGACCTAATGAAGTTGTTCGTGTCCACCCTACCACAGCCGGTTCGTTCACGAATGTTAGTGACGACTGCCCAATCTTTTGGCCAACTGATAGCCATGGGTGAAGAGATCGAGACCGGGCTCAAGAAGGGATGGTACGGTGAATCAGGTTCATCGGCCAAGAGATTTACTACTAGGAAGGACAAAGAGCAGGTCCCCGAAGTCAACATGACTTATTTGCAGAAGCCACCGGCTCAAACTCCAAAGCTACAATTCAGCACCCAGCAGACAACCTCTTATGGACGGCAAGGCCAACAAGACTCACGCCAGCAGCGCAAAACTCGCCAGTTCACTCCACTTCCCGGGACGTTATCTCAAGTACTAGCAGTCCTAAGAAAGAAGAACTTGCTAGGCTCGGAACCGCAAAGAGCTAACGCCGCTGGCTATGCAAAGTATGATCCGTCGAAGAAATGCGATTACCATAGAGGTGAGGTAGGGCATTCGACTGATGATTGCCAAATACTCAAACATCGAGTGCAGGATCTACTTGACACTGGAGCGTTTGCGCTACAGCCAGCTGGTAAGCCCAATGTGCAGAACAATCCACTCCCTGATCATTCGAACAGTGTAAATGTTGTCCTTGGTCCGGGAGTCAAGCAGGTTCGAGGCTTCAGGGTCTCTCTTGAAGATATCTTTGATGCTTTAGTCCGAGCTGGTTATGTTTCGGCTGGTGAAGTATTGTCACTCAGTGAAATAGAAAAGAAAGTGGATGACTTAGTGAAAAAAGGAATGATCGGGACAGCGAATGAATTCGGGGTAGTGGCCACTATATCCCAAGTCATCATTGACTGGAATGAAGAACTTGCAAGGATCACCGATGAACAAGTGAAGTTGGATCCTGACATGCCCACTCTCGAGGACGCCTCTGACGATGACCTTGGGATCATTATACCTGACACTCCGGAAGTATTGACCCTGGCATCACCTCAGCCCTACGCTTATGAAAGTGACAAGATGGTTCCATGGTCGTACGACGTCGATCTAAAGCACGAGGTTCAGGACCTCTTAGATACTGGGGCATCAACATTTCGTGCTTCGTGGCTCTGCGAAGGCCGAGATGATCTTGTCATAGTTCCAGACATCCAGACTACATCCCCGAGTCCTGCAAGAATGATACATGAAGAGAAGGAGGTGATCGACACCCTGGGGCAACCGAGCGGCAAGTTCGACTACTACGTGAAATATTCGGCTCCCCCGAGCTTCTATATTGACCAGTGTGATATCGTCCCCGATGGATGGGGAGGTATAGATGATCTAACACCTCCAGTGACAGAAGATCCTGATGATGCGATGGGAGGAATCGCTGCTTTGTTCAATAACATGCTCATTGGAGCTATCGAGGAAGGACCATTGGAAGGAGTGGGCACTGGCCCGCGAGAGTAACACCTTTACTTTTTTTCGCACACTCCCCTGCGTGGGAATTTTTACTGCTTTTTTAGGATTTGCCCCGTTTCGGGTGCTGTTTCTCATTTCCGTTTCTAGGTTTTGATTGTCGCGGTTTTCATTCAATAAATGTAATTCATTTCGAAAGAATCAATGAAATTACAAGTTTTATTCTCATTTTTGAGGGCATGTTGAGGTACATCAAACCAGCCCGGTGATGATATCCAACCGATAAAAGAAAATATAGTCCAAGGAGAATTCTGAGGCCTGGGCTTCTTCATGTTTCCTCATGATAAAACTTTTTCGAAATGAATTTCAGAAAATCAAAAACACAGAAAAAATTATAATTACAAAAAAAAATGCAATGTTTAGCCCTGTTTGTCCTTCTGAATCTCCTACTTTATGTTTCAGGGGCAACTCCGTGTTCTCTTGCGTATGGTATGGAAGCAGTTCTACCTGTTGAAATTGAAATCCCTTCATTGCGTATTCTTTCACAGGTACAATTGTCAGAAGCAGATTGGATTCAGCAGAGGTTGGACCAGTTGAACCTGATTGATGAAAGAAGGCTTAGAGCTCTATGTCATGGCCAGTGCTACCAACAGCGAGTTGCTAAATCTTTCAACAAGAAAGTCAAGCCTCGACATTTCCAGGTAGGCAATCTTGTCCTACGGAAGTTATTGCCGATAGTTCCTCTTCCAGAAGGAAAATTCGCTCCAAATTATGGCGGTCCGTACGTCGTGAAGAAAGTCCTTCCAGGAGGTGCTTTGATTTTGGCCGAGATGGATGGTCGTGTTTTTTCCAGTCCAGTTAATTCTGATTCTGTGAAGAAATATTACACTTGATTTGTACTCATTTTGACTTTACTTCAATCAAGTCTCAAATTGAATTTCATGAATCGATTGACATTACTAAGCTTTGTTTGAGGAAAGCCTTTAATCTGGCAATTTGTTTCTGTTCTAATGAAGTGATCATATTGCATGAGAGACTTCAAGATGACGAAAGGCAAACCATTTCCATACACGTCCTAAATAATAATCCTCAGTGCGAGTTGAGTGAAAATTCTGTGCTGACAAGGTAAAGGATTATCTCACGAAAAGTATAACGACCAAAATGATGAGAGGCATTCATTTCCTCTATCTAAACACTACAGGTTATCATTTGCTTAGCCCCTTTGAACGGAGTTTCATTTCTTACCCCTGTCAGAAATAATCCCATACTGGGACAATTTCTTAGAAAGTTCAAAATGGCTAGAATTTTCTTGCTTTCACTTGCATCAATCTTCAAGTATATTTATTGCATGCAAATTTTGTGTTAGCTCGAGTGCCTTAGATATGACGAAGAGCATTCCTTTCTATACCCTTACACACTATACCCTTTGCATACCCAATTTGAGCGGTGAATTCATTTCAACCCTATTGGTGATCATTCCTGCAATGAACAAATGAAGTCATCTCAAAGCAAGTTCAAGATGAATTGGGGCAAGTGGGAGCTCGAAAGAAAATTCAATAGAAAGGACGCAAAAGGATTCCAATGAATCGAAGTGCTCTCTCTCGAAAAGAAAATCTCTCTCTCTCAAAAAAAAAAATGAAATGAGAGAGAAAAATGAGAGAAAGAAAAGCTTCAGCAATAATTGAGTCGATATGCAAGATCATTCTTCAAGGAAAAGACAATTTGAAGGTTCATTTGTGGAGCAATCGCAAGAGATAGATCAATGGGATGATCACCAATCTCCATGTTCTATAATACCCCCTTTGATGAAAATAGGCCATTCATTTCAAGCCTACCCGAACCTACGTTACAACCCGTACCGAAGTCTCTTCAGAATAGGGCACTTGAGTTAACGTAGAGTTTCAAATGCTTATAAATGTTGCTCGAAGAAGTGCGAACAAGATTTTTCTATCTCATTTTCGCAGCATTCCTGACTTGTAAACCCGGAGCAGCTGATGATATCAATTCTTTCAATAGCCTCGACTCGAAGAGTCCGTTTGCTAAGCCATTGACCAAGCCCATGTTTCAGTCCTTATAAAGACCTCTCAGATTGGCTAAGTTATACTGATTTTGAGAATATCCGAACCCTTGTCAAGCACGACGAAGAGAGTTTGAGTGATTCTTATACCCGCATTAAAGGTCGGGACAAAAGCCTTTCATTGAGAGTGAGTGGAAAGTCCTTTCTGATTAAAGGTCTCTCATTTAATGTGATCAAATTGTCAAAGGGACAAAATGATTGTTCTCATTGATAAATTCCTCAGTGAAGCTTGGTAATGCTAATGTGATCAAGTGGTCAAAAGGACGAAATGATTGTTCTTAATTGATAAATTCCCCAGATGAAGCTTAGTAATGCAAGCAGATTCATAAATTATGTTTCCTCTGCCTCTGCGCACGTGGTATTTTAACATTTTCTCAGGTAAGAACAGGAGCGATGCCATTGGCTGCGTCATAAGAAGAATTCAGGTAAGCTTGTTATTTATTCTTTGTCGTTTCTCTTTTCAAAATACAATTTCTCACCTGGTGTTGCCAAGTGGAGTACGCGGCACGCCCCATCTTTTGTTCGCCTAGCAGAATAGGCACCATATTTTCATCCCATTTCATGTTCGCCAAGTGGAGTACGCGGCGGCATGGTTTTTCATGGTGTTGCCAAGTGGAGTACGCGGCACACCCCAATTGATGTTGCTGAGTGGAGTACGAAGCACATCTCATTTCATGTTCGCCAAGTGGAGTACGCGGCGGCATGGTTTTTCATGGTGTTGCCAAGTGGAGTACGCGGCACACCCCAATTGATGTTGCTGAGTGGAGTACGAAGCACATCCCATTTCATGTTCGCCAAGTGGAGTACGCGGCGGCATGGTTTTTCATGATGTTGCCAAGTGGAGTACGAGGCACATCCCATTTTATGTTTGCCAAGTGGAGTACGAGGCAGCATAATTTCCTATTTGGTGTTGCCAAGTGGAGTACGCGGCACACCCCAATTGATGTTGCTGAGTGGAGTACGAAGCACATCCCATTTCATGTTCGCCAAGTGGAGTACGCGGCGGCATGGTTTTTCATGATGTTGCCAAGTGGAGTACGAGGCACATCCCATTTTATGTTTGCCAAGTGGAGTACGAGGCAACATAATTCCCTATTTGGTGTTGCTAAGTGGAGTACGCGGCACACCCCAATTGATGTTGCTGAGTGGAGTACGAAGCACATCCCATTTCATGTTCGCCAAGTGGAGTACGCGGCGGCATGGTTTTTCATGATGTTGCCAAGTGGAGTACGAGGCACATCCCATTTTATGTTTGCCAAGTGGAGTACGAGGCAACATAATTCCCTATTTGGTGTTGCTAAGTGGAGTACGCGGCACACCCCAATTGATGTTGCTGAGTGGAGTACGAAGCACATCCCTTTTCATGTTCGCCAAGTGGAGTACGCGGCGGCATGGTGTTGCTAAGTGGAGTACGAAGCACACCGATCAATCCAATTCTTTCTTCATATCATGCGCTATTTCGCACCTATAGGAAACTACAGGTAACAGATAGGCAATCCAGTACCTCGAAAACCTTACTTCCAATTGACCAGAAGTTTGGAGATCGAGGGAATTGAAAGCATTATAAAGCATTCTGTCACTCAGACGCTTTTTGGTGCGATCCGTATGTAAGTCTCTTTCACCGCTCCGCATGAAGTGAGAAGCCTTAACATACGTTCCTTATTGTTTGCATATCATGCATCATTGCATTTAAAAAAAAAACAACAAAAGATCAGAATCATTCATCATTTTGCATAGTTTAAATTTAGGTCTCAGTCTTTGAGCGAAACCTCTGCGAGCTTCCACTCAAAGAGGGGCAGCTGTTGACACCTAAATTTTGACGCGTCATTTAGTGTAATTTGCATAAAAAATTAGGGATTAAAATTTTAATCCCTAAACAAAAATATTTAAATTGCATAACATATAGTTTAGGTTCATGTTAATTTAATTGCATATTTTTCCTTTTTTGCATCGGACCGACGATGGCGAGCGAGCTTAAAATTCATCGGACAAAAAACGGGACGCTCGGGAATGCACGGGCTCGGAATTTCAATGTCAAACGGGCTCGATTGATTTAATTTGGGCTCGATTTGATATGTTTGGTTTAATTAATTAAAACTTAGGTTAATTCAGCCCATCATTTTAATTAATTAAATCAGCCCATTTAAATTAATTAGACCTAAGCCCAAGCCTAAGCCCATTAGGACTAGAGCCCATCTAAATTGACCTAGGATTAGTACTATATAAACATACATTAGGTCAGATTTTGAGAGGGGGTCACAATTTTTCAGAGATCAAAATTCTTGAGAAAGTGAGAGGGAAAGAGGAAGATCGGCCACCGCCACGCGCCGTGCCCCGCCGTCGCGCCTTAGCCACCGGAGCTGCTGCCCGTGCACCCCACCGCAAGTACCGCCAAACGTCGCTGCCTTTGTCTGGGTTGCCGCGCGTTACGTCCCATTCGATTCACGAAGACAACGCAGCTCTCGGCTGCTTTGAACTCCTTGATCAACAGACCCGAGAAGCATGCATGAAGTTCTTTTTGTCCGACCAATCAGCAGCAGCGCCAAGCAATTGAAGATCCATCCACTTTGACTAATCTCTCCACTCAACCGAGACCAACGTCCATCAGAAACAGAGTTGTTGACTTTTTCTAAGCAATCAACAAGTTGGGTGCCAGTTCTAGCCGAGCCCAGACGTCCCTGCGCCTGTGGACGTCGCTGCTTTGCTGTTCTTCATCCACGGACGATTTCCTCATGCAGAGAAGCCCAGCGAAGCATCACTTCGCAAGTCCTGACAACCTCCCATGCAGAGCAAGCCAAGAGGAGAAGAAGTCAACAAAAGTTCCTTCGTCCAACTCTGCACCCGTTCCAGCGAAGCCGTGAAGAAGCCCACGCCTTTGAAGCTTTGAAGCGAAGAAAAAAAGAAGTCCACGTTCAGCCGCTCTCCCTCGCCAAGCTGAAGACCCATTCCTGAAGCAGCAGTCCACTTCCTCCCAGAATCGCTCACTCCACAGAGCTTATTTGTGGAAACTCAAAACACGAAAGTTGTAGATCTACGAGTCCTTGATCTGTGGCTTTTGGAATCGGGTCAATCCGACGTGTATTGAGGAAGTTACGCCCATTTTTCCGAAATCGTGCAGTCCAGAAATTTTCCACCCGCAGACCGCCGGACGCTAGCCGTGCTCGCCGGAACAGCAGCCTTGCCGGACATCCTTCCCGTCCCGACGCCGTGAGCCTCGTTGTGCCGTGCCTCGTCGTCATCGTCGCTGGTCATTGTGATCCCGAGCTCGATCCCGAACCGAATTCGAAATTTGGAGGTTATCCGAATTAGGTAAGTGAATGTTATCCAATAAATTTTCAGAATATCCAATTTCCTAATTTGAGTATTTTGAATATTGCATGATTATCACGTTGGAATATTGGATAGCTTTAGGATAATGTTTGATGTTCGCGATATTTGAAATATTCAAATTAGGAATCGTTTCCTAATTTAGCAACGTATCGGGACGACTATCCGACTTTAACCCTAAAGTCCGATACGCGGCGGTACGGAGAATCATTATCCTATTCATAACTATTTGAATACGATAATGATTTTAATTTGCTTCCCAAATTTGAATGATCAATTATCCGTTAATATCTATAACCCTTTAGATATGACCGATAATTTGATTCTTGTGCCTAATCCGAGTTTGAAACAAATATGGCGGATCGCGTGGTTGATTTGAGTTCGATGGCTATCCATGTTTATTTAATTGCTTTCCCTTTCCAAATAAAACAGAAAATTTTCAAAAAAAATATCATTTAGATTTAGCTTAGAATTTTGCATGTCTAGGAGTTTTGAATATATCCCGAAGGATAAGATAAGTATTTAATTTAAATTAGGACCTAAGGTGGCATGTTTCCTAGTTTAAATTAAATATGAGTTTAATCCTAACGGATTATTCACGTTATTTTTTAATTTCGAATTTTCAAAAAAAAAACCCCAAAAAGATAATGAATCACTTTAGAGTAGATTAGGATAGATTGCATTCTTAATTTCAGCAATTTATTATTTCGAATTTTTACAAAAAAAATCCCAAAAAAGAAATCATGTTAGGATAGTTTAAATCATCATAGGTTGCATTCTATTTTAGGCATTTTTTACTATTCCGAATTTCATCAGAAAAATACCAAAAAATATATCATTGCACGTCATTAGAATTAAAGCACGTTGTCGTATGACATATAGTTTGCATGTTAGGTTGCATTATTTCGTGTGTCATATTTTTGCACGTCATTGCATATAGGTTAGATTTCATTTAAATAAGTGGAAAATAAAAAAAAGAAATTGAGTGAATGCTTGTTAACTAGAAATCATATTAGGGTTGTCTGTATGATTTTTCGCTAACAATGCAGATGCTTGCGGGATTCAAGGTAAGTAATTCTCCTAAGCTTGCAATTTATTTAATGCTTTGATTATTGGGTGTTAAATTGATGGTTTGCGCACCCGCATGAAAACCTCACATGTTAGTGACATAAGCTAAAATTGATCCAAACTGCTTGCCAAAAAATATTTTTGAAATGAAAAGGTACCGAAAGGGCGTTAGACTAGATCTAGCGTAATCAAGTCCCCGGGCTTAGAATCTCTGGTTCGTAGGAATAAAACATATCTCCCTATGTTTTATTTAGGTTTCTAATCAGCCTACCATAAATTGATTAGTGGCGACTCCTATTGAAAATATTTGCACGTTCACAATTGGACCTAAGTTGCGATTTGGTAGAGTTTGGGAGAACTCGAGCTAGGTTAGTTAATTTAATTAATCTAGTAATCCATTAGCCTTAAAAAATATAAAATTTTTTTATGGGTCGCGACAATGCGCCATCAAGGTTGACTTCCATAAAGCCTTTGATACCATTGACTGGCACTTCATCGAAAAGGTGCTCATGGCCTTTAAATTCCCAGCCTCATTTATTAAGTGGGTTATGATATGCATATCAACCGCTAAGTTCTCCATATCCATCAATGGAGAGTTACATGGCTACTTTGCTAGCAACAGGGGGATTCGGCAAGGTAACCCCCTATCTCCATACCTTTTCATCCTTACTATGGAAATATTCTCGGCCATACTCAAGACAAAAACTGACAACCCGGACTTTCAATGGTTTTGGCGTTGCAAGAGACCTCGCATCTCACATTTGTTTTTTGTCGATGATGTCCTTTTATTCTCGCAAGGACACGCCAAATCAATTGAGCTTCTAAAGGAATCACTTGACTTGTTCTCAAATTGGTCGGGCCTAAGACCAAACCCTAATAAGAGCAATGTATACCTCTCGGGAGGAAACCCTGAACTCCATAACACTATTCTCCAATGTCTTGGATTTCACCGAGGGTCGCTCCCCTTTCGTTACTTGGGAGTGCCCATCATTTCTTCTCGGTTCCGCAAAGAAGATTGCAAGCTTTTGATTGACACCATAACGGCGCGTGCCCGATCCTGGACCCAAAGATTCCTATATTTTGCTGGCCGTGTACAACTTATCCGATCTGTCTTGCATTCTATACAGGTTTATTGGGCCACGATCTTCTCCCTTCCAAAGTCGGTTCTACATAGCATTGAAGTTATTCTCCGGCAATTTCTTTGGAAGGGCCCTGACCTTGGCGCGGGTGGTGCTAAGGTCTCTTGGAGTGCCGTCTGTCTCCCGAAAAAAGAAGGCGGCCTAGGGATTCGTAGACTTACTGAATACAACCGAGCCATGACTTTAAAGCACATATGGATCCTTTTCACTGATAAGGAATCCATGTGGTGCAAATGGATTCATTCTAATTTTTTAAAGAAGTCAAACTTTTGGGTTGCTTCCAAGCCCACCTTTTGCTCGTGGACCTGGAAGAAAATTCTGGATTTGCGAGCCCAAGCTCAAGCTATTTTCCGATGGAAGATAGGCAACGGAAGGGCGATATCCTTTTGGTTTGATTGGTGGCACACCTCAGGGCCTCTCTACCTACGTTTCAATAATACTGACATCTACCAATCCCGGATTCCTCGGGACGCATCGGTGTGGGATTTCTTTCATACCACGTGGCAACCATCAACCACATTGCACACTATTTTGGATGGAATTCAAGCCCCTCCAAGCTTCAACGAAGATGTCCCGGATAGCTTGATATGGAATCCTAATCCGAGCGAGTCCTTCTCGGTTGCTAATGCTTGGAACCACATCAGGAAGAAAGGCCACCCTGCCCCGTGGCACTCCTTTGTCTGGAACTCTCACTTGGCTCCTAGACACTCCTTCCTTTTGTGGATTGTATCTCTAAACCGGCTCCCAACCCAGGCCTTCCTCCTTCAACACCGGCGTATAGAATCTGGATCTTGTGCTTACTGTCGCAGTACCCCGGACTCCATCAACCATCTTTACTTCGAATGCTCTACAACTAATAGGCTTGCATCCTTTTGGGCAACCAAATGCAATCTTCCCTGGCGCAACCGTCCATGGCCTGAGCTTATTTTGTGGGCTAACCAAGTCTATGGAGGACCCTCCTTTACTCATCAACTTGCTCGGTACTCATTCGGAGCTCTTTGCCATATTATATGGATGGAGCGGAATAACCTTCTTTTCAGGAACAAAAGTATCTATATTCCGGGGATTCGCAAGCACATGCTCAAAATGGTGAAGGACAAAGCACTATCACTGGGTAAAGTTGCGGACACACCTGCAAATAGAAGACTTCAGATGAACTGGGAGCTATCATCTTCCATTTTCTCTTGATGGTTGTTAGGTTCTCCGGTTATGTATTGCTCGGCTTTTGTAGGCTTCTGTTTAGCCTTTTGTATTCTCCTCCTCCCCTCCCCCCTTCTTCGGGTTTCTGTCCCTTAGAGGTTGGCTGTTGTAGGCTTCTGTTAGCCTTTCTTTTTTCTTTCCCCCCTTCTTCGGGGTCTTGTCCCTTAGAGGGTTTTGTTTCCCTCTGCATTCTCTTGTATTTGGTGATTCAGAAAAGTAATACATCTTAACTTTACAAAAAAAAAAAAAAACAACACGTGATTGACTTAATACATGCTTTCTCTATCTCAAAGGAAGGTGAATGGGTTCAATTCATTCCATTTGTCCCATCTATCATTTTCCAAAATATAGAATTTGGTTAAGATACACGGTGAAAGGAAAATAACAAGATCAAGGTCAGAAATTAAAAAATTGGATCAGAAAAGCTGGCTATTTCCCATAAACCAAAAGGAAAAAATTAAGAGAAAAGAACACACTAGTAAAAAGAATTGGATAATGATTTACGAAACTTTTTTTTTTAAAAGAATCCGAAAAATCAAGAGAAACATATTTAAAAGTTCCTGCGATCAGTCAAAAGAAGTTCCATCAGTAAATGTGCCTATGAGTGTTTATAATTGCTTGAATAACAGACATAGCGTCCATTTCAATGTTGGCTACTTTTAATCTAAGGCATATTTTATCATTACATTTGTATAAAATGCGGGGATGACATTTCAATTTTGAAAATATATCAAATCAGTGGTTGATTTTTTTTCTTTTTGTGATTCCAGGACTCAGAATGCTCCTAGAAATTGAAGAATGACTCCGGTTCGTCAACCTGAAAGATCGGCAAAAGTTTTTTTTACGGGTTTGTTAATTTTGGTCTTTTTGTGGAAAAAAATGTGAGATGCCATTTTAGAGGACTAACTATGCCACTGTGACTGCACATGAATGATCAATCATGGCATGCATAAGAATGCGACCCAATTTCTACCATGTGGGCGTGTGACCATCTCTTTCCCTTTTGGAAAAGAAATTGACTATTTGCTTATAACTCCAAACATTAATCATAAAAAAAGGCAGGGAGGCATAGGCAAAATGTTGAAATTGCACAACATCTTCGTCATTTCATAAGTATCTCGGTTTCTCATGTTAATTCATTGCAATAACACATATTTTGTTATTGTTTATATAGAAATCGATGAAACGATATATAAAATTTGAAAATATGTTGAATTGATGATTTGATTTTTTCTTGTCATTGGAACATAAGGAATAGTCCTAGAAAATGTAGAATGACTATGGTTTGTCAATATGAAAAGATGGGCAAAAGTCTTTTAACGGGTCTCTCAATTTTGGTCCTTTGTTGGAAAACACGAGAGATTCCAGTATGAAATCATGCGCCTTCGACATAACTATTCAGTGTTTTTTTTTTCCTTTTTGGCCAGGAGGACGATAATGTTCACATTTGACGATTTGAAAGCCAAACTTGCGGTCTTTTCACTTTATCTCTGTCCAAACGAAGCATCCCTCCCAATTCTAAAGTAGGAAAAACCTCGAAAGAGGAGTCTTTGCCCCGTCTGAACCCAAAGCATGAGATGTCAACGCCCGATGCCGTGAAAGAGCGTCCGGCCCCACCATCGGAAAGCAGGCGTCTCGCCACGTAATTTGCATGAACCTCTTTGTATATTCAAGCGATTTTCGATTCTTTTGCACACCACATGACAACAATTGCCGCGCATGTCTTTGCCCGCTCACGAGCGTGCATCATGTGTGCTCACCCGTCTCTCTTTTTGACCCATCGCAAGTCACCATGCCATTTTTGGTCAAAACCGTTTAACATGAGTCCAGCTCCAGATGAAATTACGGGAGCAACCCTGAGCTGAGAGTTTTAGCTAGATCTATCGGGTAGTGTGAATAGGCAACCGAACAAAGAATGCTGGTTTGTAATTTATCTAATTATGTATAATTTGTCGTTAGTTTTAAATAAAACGAAGTGGTGATATACGAAGCCTGAACTACTTCCGGGAGATGATTACGATTTCTCTTTTTGTGATTCGGGGATTAGGAATACTCCCAGGAATCTTAGAATGATTCGTGTTCGTCAATTCAAAATCATGTAGTTTCGTATCATTGGGAGAGGAATATTTGTCCAACTTCAAAGTTTCTCGACTCTCTTTTCCAAATAATACGGCTTTTTCTTTCATAGCCCAAGTGCATTAACTATTAAGAGTCACGCTTCTGCTTATAGTCATGTTGGTTCTTGTGCATTTTCCATGTTGTCAAGGTTGGAGTGGCCACGTTAGATTCTCAACTAGTGGAAGACTTGGAAGACAAGTGGAAGATTTGGAAGACTTCTTTCATCCATCAGCCCAAAGAGGGTCCATCAGTAATTATGCGTACGAGTGCCTGTAATTGCTTGAATAACAGGCATGGATAATGTGTAAATGGGTAACATTATTGGCTAATTCTATTCTAAGGCCGTGTCTTTGCTCTATATTTCCGCCGCGATGCAGATATGTTCACCATTCATCGGAGCTTCAATAGTTCCCGAGAAATCCATGCTCATTTGTAGTCCAACATGATCGCATATATGTGTGTATATATATCATTGTTTTTATATAATGAGCTGATGATATATAGAATTTGAAAATATTTTCAATCTATGATTAAGATTTTTTTTTATTCGAAGACAAGGAATACTCCTAGAAACTGTAGATTGACTCCAAAGAAATCGATCTAAAAGATAGGCAAAAAGTCTTTTGGTGAGCCTCTCAATTTTTGTCATTTTTATGGGTAAAATTATGAGATGCCATTTTGGTGGACCTAGTACGCAATTATGATTGCACGTGAACGGTCAATGCCGGCATGCATGAGAATTCGACCTAATTTGTACCTTGTGCATGTGTGACCATTTTTTCCCTTTTGAAATAAAAATAATAATTATTTGCTCTTAACTCTTAAAATTATAAAAATAAAAAAGAAGCTAGGAGGGCCATGCAATATGTTGAAATTGCAAAGCATCTATGGCAGTACAAACATGCATGGTATAGTCAATCTTTATCGTCACTTTGTCACCACCACACTTCTCACGTCGATTGTTAATTCATTAATTAGAAGCTGTGGAAACATTGGCCCATTAGTATCTTAAGTGACTAGACCAATTGAACGTGCCCGTTTTACATTCAAACTATTGAAATTTTTTGCTTGTTAATATTAGGTGATATCTCTAGTCATATTTCACATGCAAATTAAATTTTCTTCAGAAAAAAGCCGAGATATATATATATATATATTACTTTATACAATGCTATGAACATATATTTCGCGTGTAGATTAAATTTAGGAGTTAGCTTGTTATCCTTAATCATCAATTCATTTAATGAAGAGGTTTCTTATTTGGATTTAGAAGAACGATATGGTAAGTTTTCTGGCACCGTAGCCACTGAAAAATAAAAACAAATACAAACGTTTTCTTTTTGGGTAAGTAAAGTTTACAAATGTTAGTGTGAAAAAATATCACACTTCAAATATTAATAACGAATACTTGGAATTTGGATTGAAAATGTGTTAATTAAGACACTATCAAGAAGGAACAACCGTTCGACATCTTCAAAACCAGACAAGGGATGGCAATTCCACCTTTATATTTAACTAAAGTTCTAAATAATTCATTTGCGGAATAAAATCCTACTCATAATGATCAACAGATAATGTATACTTCTAGAATGGTTATTTCAAACAATCCACATGAGCGACTCTTTCTTCAATCAAACCCAAGTATCTTTTCTGATGTGTATGGTGCATGAATGGCCAAAGCAGCATGAAAGTTCAACGGTCTAATTGCTTATCGTTGCTTATAAAAGCTTCTCCACTGAAAACGAACTCTACCAAAAAGCAGAAGAACAACATAAAAATATGGCATCCTCGTTATTCTACTCGATTTGTACTTGGACCATCCTTCTCGTGATGATTCATACTTCGCTTGCTAAGCCAATATGCCATCGGGATAAGACTTCAGCCTTGATGGAATTTAAGCGAAGTATCAGAACCAACAAAACAATTTATAGTTGTGTTTATCTGAAAGTTGAATCATGGTTGTTGACACCTAAATTTTGACACGTCATTTAATGTAATTTGCATAGAAAATTAGGAATTAAATTTTTAACCCCTAAACAAAAACATTTAAATTGCATAACATATAGTTTGGGTTCACGTTAATTTAATTGCATATTTTTACATCGGATTGGCAATGGCGAATGAGCTCAAATTTCATTGAACAAAACTCGGTTCGCTCAGGAATGCAAGGGCCGGGAATTTCAAGACGAACGGGCTCGGTTGTTTTAATTTGAGCTTAATTCAACCCAAGTTAATTCGGCCCATTTAAATATTAATTAAAGCCTAAGCCCATTAGGACATTAAGCCCATCTAATCTGACCTAGATTAATCTTATAAATATGTCATTAGGTCAGAATTTTAGGGCACACAACACGACAATTTTCAGATCAGAAAATTTGAGAGAGGCACGAGTAAGAGTGAGAGAGAGAGAAAGAGGTCCGGCGAGCCACCATTGCCGCGCCTGTCCCCGCACGTCGGTGTCCGCGCGCCCAACAGCACCGCCATCCCGCCGGTGGAGTCGCGCCACAGCCGCTCCCAGCAACACCGGCGCTCGCCAAGCTCTGCCTCTCCTCCCGCCGCTTGCGCTGCCGCCTCGAAGCCATCCCGCTGCTATTGCCTCAGCAGAACAGTCACGCTGACGTCCCCGCGTGCCCTGCTTCACCGCCTCAGCCCGTTGCTGCCCGGAGCCCGAGCGCCGCCGCCTCTTGCACGTCCACCTGAAACAGCCGCTTCGCTGTTGCTGCTCGGAGTTGAGCTTCCCACCGACGCCGGAGAGTCCCAACACTACTGATCGGAGCACCACCACGCCGGAGCAGCACCGCTTGACCGCACGCCTATCGCCGCCGCCTGGATGCCGGACAGCTTTGCCGCCGAGCCCACCGGAACAGCCACAACCGCTGTTTGTTGCACCGAAACCACGCTGAGCTCCAGTCGAGCGCTGCCTCCCGCCGTCCCAGCCACCGATGAGGCCACTGATTTGCTCGCCGCCACCTGGGCTCCGGCACCCCCGCCGGAGCCCACTATTCCAGCCGGAACAGTACCCGGTGCACCTCTGTTCGCGCCCGCTGGAGCTGTCCCCCTCAACCGTGATCCTCCGCCGTCTCGACACCGGAGCAACCCCGCTGGTGTCGTGCCTCGCTGTTGATCCCGTGGGTCCGATGTTGCCGTCGTCGTCTCGTTCCCGATCCGCAAGCCGATCCTGATCCAATTCGAAATTTGGAAATATTTTCAAATTAGGTAAGTGGATATATTCTGAATATTCTTTTCAAATATTTAATTTCCTGATTCGTGGATATTTGAATATTTCGTGAATATCACGTAGATTGCTAAATATCTTAGGATAATGTTTGTGATATCCGCAATATTTCTGAATATTCAAATTAGGAAGATTTCCTAATTTAGCAACGTATCTGGACGACTATCCAACCTTATCCCTAAGGTACGATGCGCGGCGATACGGGAAATTATTATCTTATCCATAACCAATTGGATACGATAATGAATTTCATTAGCTTTCTAAATTTGAATAATCGACTTTCCGTCGATATCTATGACCCTATAGATATGACCGATAGTTCGATTTTTGTGCCTCATCCGAGTTTGAAACAAATATGGCGTATCATGTGGACGTTTTGAGTGTGGTTGTTATCCATGTTTATTTAATCGCTTTCTTTTTTCAAATAAATAGAAAATTCAAAAAAATATCAATTAGATTTGAATTAGAGTTTTTGCATGTCTAGGAATCCTAAATATATCTAGAAGATAGAGAAGTTATTTAATTTAAATTAGGACTTGAGATGATCTATTTCCTAGTTTAAATTAAGTAATATTCTAATGTTAATAGATTATTTAGGTTATTTTATTATTCCGAATTTTCATAAAAAAAAAAACCAAAAAGAGTCATCCTAGGGTAGATTAAATTAGGATAGGTTGCATTCTTAATTTCAGCAATTTATTATTTCGAATTTTAACAAAAATCCCAAAAATAAATCATCTTAGGATATGTTAAGTCATCATAGGTTGCATGTTAATTTAGGCATATTTTTAATTCCGAATTTCATTGATTAAAAAATACCAAAAATAAATCATTTGCACGTCATTAGAATTAGGTCACGTCGTCGCACGACATATAATTTGCATGTTAGGTTGCATTAATTCGTATGTCATTCTTGTACGTCATTACATATAGACCAGATTCATTTAAATAAGTGAAAATCCAAAAAAATTGAGTGAATTGCTTGTTAATTAGAAATCATATTAGGGATGATTGATGTGATTTTCTAGCTAACAATGCAGTTGCTTGCGTTGCTTCCAGGTAAGTCTTCCTTCCAATTTGCAATTTATTTAAGGCTTTCTTGGGTGTTAAATTGGTGGTTTGCGCACCCGCATGAACACCTCACATATTAGTAAATAGGTTAAAATGGATCCAAACTGCTTGCCAAAATATTTTTGAAAAGAAAAGGTATCGAAAGGGCGTTAGACTAGATCTAGCGTAATCAAGTTCCCGGGCTTAGAATCTCTGGTTCGTAGAAATAAAACATATCTCCCTATGTTTTATTTAGGTTTCTAATCGACCTACCATAAATTGATTAGTGGCGACTTCAAGCATGAAAACATTTGCATGTTAAATACTTAAACCCTAAGTTGCGAATTGGTAGGACTTGGGAGGGTCTGAGTTAAGTTCAATCTTAATAATCCATTAGCCCGAAAAATTGATAAATTTTTTAGGGTCGCGACAGCTTGGCGACTCCGCTGGGGAATTGAGTTAAAACTCTTAGTGGACTTAGGCCAATTTTTCATTTCAAAAATAATTTTTGTTTGGCAGCGAGGATCCCAGGTACGTCCCTAACATTTTAGGTGTTAAATGTTCTTGCAGAATGAGAGGTATAAGGGGAGGCGTGATTGTTAACCCTTATTTTGCAGGGAGGTGTTCGGATGTATGATTTAATTTATGCACGAAGTGCTGTTTGATATAACCTGTTGTGCATGC
The DNA here is from genome assembly GCA_031216185.1 of Syzygium aqueum. Classification (NCBI taxonomy): domain Eukaryota; kingdom Viridiplantae; phylum Streptophyta; class Magnoliopsida; order Myrtales; family Myrtaceae; genus Syzygium; species Syzygium aqueum. The sequence goes on along the minus strand of CM062235.1, from coordinate 9,695,079 downwards.
CTTATATTTACACTACACCGCACCTACTATCCGCTGCCGAACCTGGGTGGCATAGATTTAAGATGGTACTGAGATAGTGGATACCCCGATCAAAATCATGTGGTACGGGTCACCCTCTTCGGTCCAGAAAATTTCTTTCATGGTGTCATCGAATACCCACCTCGGTTGTATCCCACGCAACCCGGGTTGGCTCTTTGACTAAGCCGGAATCAGGGAAATCCTAGCCTAACCACCACTATGACTGGTTTAGCTCGGTAATCCTCTCGTCTCCACTTCGCAAGCCAGAGTCTAGGTAGAAATCGAACCTCACATTTCATGCGCATGTCTATGTGATTACCATTTCCCTACCCGGTGAAGTAAGTGTTCTGAACCTTTATCTCGCAATTTACTTATCTTTCGTATTTTCTTTGGTCGGTCCATGGTGTTAGGTCGGTCGTGAGTATTGGTTTATACACTATGGGAGGGGCAGACATCCGAATTCTTGTTGCTCCTAAGGACGAGCTCCGTGCCTGGTAGAATTTACTCAGTTCGATCAACCGCAAGCTAGTTGAGGGCCACATCGGGAGGCTACTCCCCCTACTGGAGGTCAAAGTCCGTACCGGCCTCGTTCGAGCACTAGCCCACTTCTGATGTCCCGAGACATCCACCTTTATATTCGGTAAGCATGAGCTCACCCCGACTTTGGAAGAATATAATGCGCTCATTGGAAAATCCTTGGAGTCAGAGTTAGTTTCACCACCTTTGAGAGTCGATTCCACTCTAATGTTGTCAGAATTTTTGAATGTCGGAAAAGATGAGCTAGGAAAAGTTTTGAAAGCAAACCGTGGGTCATGTCCTTTTTCATTCCTGAGTCAATGTTTTGAAAAAGCCACACCTTTCCGAAAAGGCAGAATCTTTTTACTAGCATTTTTCGGGTTCGTCATTCTTCCTTACTGCAAGAATGCATGCAATCCGTCAATCGCATGGTTGGTCCAACAAGTCTGTCTCGAAAAGAATTTTGTCAACACCATTTTAGCCGAGACTTTCATTTCTCTCACCAAATTCAAACAAAATGTTGACAAAACATTCCATGCACCCCTTGAACTATTGCAAATCTGGTTTTTGTCTCACATAAAAGGGTGTGGCGATTTACTCAAAATATCCGAACTCAGTGATTCCAGTCATCCCATTTTAAGCTATAAAGAAAAATAAGCAAACGCACTTGATTATCATTACTCGGAGTGGATCATTTTTATGAAAAACGCTAGACCCCAAGGTTTCCAATGACATGCTAGTTGATTCAATGTCGAGAAAGCTTGGCTTACGTGTAATGGTGTTAGACCGGTGCCACTTTTGGGCTTCACTGGCGCAATCGAGTACTACCCTGCCAGAGTGTCTCGTCAGTACCAGATTCTCCAGGGGCTCCCTCTGGTGTTACAACCCGAGCTCCTCCGTGTCGATTTCTCCGACGAGAGCGAAGACCACGAGGGGACCCTAGCTCAACTTCAGAAGATGTGGAAGAAGTGCCGCATTTTAAAGATAGCCCGACCCGAAGGAGAACTAAAGGGGGAGCAGAAGTCTTACTTCGCGACGACCAAGTACATCCGACGACACAAAGTCCCGCACGAGTTACTTCCGAAGATACCCAAGGTGCCTCTCAAGACCACAAATCGTTCAAAGAACAACCGCCTCAAAAGAAAAGTCGAAGAAACTCAAGAAAAGGCGTCCAAGATAGCTCGAGCTTATGAACAACTGAAGAAGGACGTCGCCTCCCATATGTCTATAGATCAAGCTAATTAAAAAGCGTGAAGTTGTTTTCTCATTTCAATTTCAGTTTAAGTTTGTTTAGGAATTGAGTCATTCGTCTTTAATTCAGTTTTATTTCAAATCATTAGTCGATGTAAAAATTTTCGTCATTTCAATAAAGATGTCTTTTCAATTCAAAGCGGTTAGACCAATGTCATGGATCGGCGTGTGATTTTTGCTTATCACTTATGTATGCCCTGTTTCATTCTGAAATTAGGTAACTACGGACCGATCACGATCGCCTATTCGCACATGGTCAAGAGCTAGAATGGCCGATCAAACCGAGTTGCAGGAGCGTGTTATCGGTATAGAAGACCAGATCAAGCAACTTGCTGTTGCAATGCAACAAATGACTGCTGATATCAAGACCCTTCGGTCGATCTCTGTTCCGGCACCCCCTGAAGCATCAGTCTCGAAGCATACAAGTGGAAAGAATGTTGATGTCGAGGAAAATGATGATATTCCCGATTTGGAAGATGACCCCGTCCAAATCATTGTCAACAAACATAAACCTGATGAGCGAGTCAATAAACTGGAAAGGAAATTCATTGACCGCAAGCTCTTCTATTTTAGGAGAGGAGCTCTCATCAGAAGCAAGGAGACAAGTCCAGAGAAGTCGAGAGCTCAAGAGAACAGTGGCATGAGCTCGGAGAAACTTGTGCGTAGAGAGAGTCCATTGAGTTGAGTTATTAAATACTGTAGGTATTAGGCATATACTAGGGCTGGAAAACACTCGAGCGTGTGTGAGTGATTGTAATATTAAAATTTTCTGATCTATTAGTAGATTATTTGCTGGCTCTCCCCGTAGACGTAGATTCCGACATTCGGACTGAACCACGTAAATTGCTCATGTCATTTTATAGTTTCTCATTTTATTTCTCTGTCAATTTTTATAGCTCTCGACTAAATTACAAAGCTTACAATCCACTTCTGCTGCATCACCAATATATACAACGGTCACAAAGGTCATATCTGATCGTAATTCTAGTAGCAACCCCAACTGCTCATGACCTGGTTTGCACCTACGCCAGTGGCTCCGAACGACGCTGGTCCTATCGTCACATTGTCCAGTTGTCACAGAAGCTTTGCGCGTTGTTTTGGTCCTGCCTCACTGTACGCATAGTCACTTCGCAGTCCATCTCGTTCATGGATTCAGATGCTGATCAATATGCTAGGTCAATCATCTCCTTCTTTGTCTGGTTTTTATGCGACTTCACTTACTACGTTCATGTTTTACTCATGCCATTCAGAGTTTAGTTTAAGCTCTTTGTAATTCTCTTGCTCGATTTGCAGAACCGGTCTCTGTAACCAGTCCGTCCCACATTGTCGCCTTTCACGTACATGGACGTTATGCCCCATCTGTCGCCGTTTGTAGTGCCGACCAATTCACCATCCGGTCGCCATTTATCTATACTTGTGTTGCTTTAGTCTAGCTGTCCATTCGATCCGAGTTTCTCTCCAATGAATTAGGGATTGGGTAAAATTGGGTTGAGTTTGTTTATTATTCAATGGTTTTTTTAATTAAAAAAAAACTTGTCTCCTTTAATTGCATCCGATGAAAACATCTTCAAACATGTCCACGGCATAGAATGGTATATTGCATGTTCTTTACAATTACAATTAATTAGAAATCTCATGTCATATTTCGCTTTAGGAAATTGCATTTTTTTCTCATTAAAAATCAAAATAGACATTCATTCTTTGTGGTTAATAAGCAAAGTCATTGATTTGCATCATTCATACATATTTGGCATATCTAGATATGATTTCATACTCTACTTCCATCATGATATTTTCCATATTAAAAAAATTAGAATTTTCATGAATCATTGTTTTCCTGCACATTAGGACATTTAGAATGCATTATTATTTAATTGATATATTGGCATTTTATATCCATGGATCATATTTAATAAAATAAAATTAAATTAAAAAAAACATCTTGCATGATTGGTAATTTTGGATTGCATTATGCATTGCATATTTCATGGGGCGGACCTTTGAGCCTAAAGATCGGATCCTCAATCATGTCTCATGCATTGCATATGGTTTATAAAATATAATATATGGTTTCTTTACATGATTATCCAAATAAAATATGTATGTTTCTAAATATAAAATGTGGTATAACCTTAATTAATATTAAGATTATGTGGCATTATATTTTTTATTATCGTGGCACAAGAATCATATGTTATGTGCATTGCATCAAGAACTTAGATTGTATTGATGTATGTTTCTTAATTAAGAATCTCATATATTTGATGCATTAGAAATCATATAGTAATTTAGGAAAGCTTGATGTTTAGTTCATGCATGACTAGGATTTAATATACGTTCTCCCCTAGTTAATTTAGGTCATCATTATAGATTTAGGATAATTTCCTATTTCTAATTATCAAGAAAATTTCAATAATATTGCACCTACATTGCATTTAGTTACAAAATTAATTCATAATTAGTTTTATAATGTACATGTTACATATCGTATGTCATCTAGAGAGTCGCATGTTTTCTAGGATTATTTATCAATGAGCATTCCATGTAAATAGCATTCATTAATTAGTGCATCTCCTGCATGTAGTTTATAATAAAAGAAAACCCAAAAAGAATTAATTAACATTGCATTTTATGTATAAATATAAGTTATCCCAAACAACTTAAATTATACATATGGGGTTTTAATTTATCATCATAATCATTAAATAAAAAGAAAAAAATGTTAGTCTAGCATGTATATTAGTTTAGCATCATAGCAATTCATTGTACTTGCATAAATATATTTGCTTCAGAAATCATATTTAGGAGATGCACACATCATTGTTTGCCTCTCCACTTAAAATTTACAAAACCCTTGTTTCAATGACCAATAAATAGGGATTCGTTTTTGCTTGCTCATGCATTCCAGGTTCTTTAATCTTTCCAGTAATTTATTTACATTTTTTATTAGTGAGTGTTACATAATTGCTTGTACACCTGCATGATCACTTTTCACGTAGGATAAAACCGATAGAGATTGCATTCAAACCATTTTTAAAATAAAGAGAAAATGCGTTGGAGTAACCTAACGTAAACAAGTTCTCGTATTCAGAATTTCTGGTTCGCAAGTGTTTAATTGGAACTGATCAGTGGCAGCTCCAAAATGTAAGTTTAAATTTCATGATTGAATTGAGAACCCAAGTTGCAATTAGTATGGGCTTGGGAAAGTCCACGCCAACCAACACCATCTCTTTCAAGAGTAATCGTTCGTTCTAGGTCACAACAGATGCTATTTCAAGTAACCTGCCATCACGGGTGCTAAAATGCTGGTGTCATTGTACATCAGGAGTGAAGAACAATAATGGAATATTCTCGCATCGAAATTAACTTTTGACGTGATTATGGACAACGAATGTTTAGAAAGGAGTAAAGGAATGATGAATACATTGGGTCTTTTTTTGTTAATTCATTTGGCCTTTACTTTTTGGAGGTGTTTGTGTGATTTTGCTCAGTTTTGGTTTTGTAGCTGTTTGAAAGTTTGCTGATTCGTATACGGGCGTTCGCCATTTTTAATTGGGAATGGAGTTTGTTCATGTGTTCGAGGAGGATTGTTTTGAATCGGGAGGGATTGTTTTTGGCCAAATGGGATGGCTCGAGAGAATTCTGAGGTGTGACCTTTGGAGCGTGTTCAGTGTTGTTGAAGTCGTATTGGGAAAGTTGATTTTTCAGATGGAAGTTCTTGAATCCTAATGGCCTACTCTAGTTTAGGTGGAGCAATGCAAGTGCTCTGTCCAAGGAAATCATTTTAGGTGGAGGATAATCCCAGCCATTCTTTCATCTCTAAAAGGGGTGTCGCTGTTGTGAATGTTTCAATTTTTGCATTTTCAACAGAGAGCAATGATTGTGATTCTAATTTTGTCTGTTTAACCGAAGATGCAGAAGTGTGCTACTTTTATTTGTGGGATAGAGTGTTGGGTGTGGCAAGGGCCTGTTTCATTTGCTAATTTGTACTTTTAGTGTGTGATCACGTTGATAGAGACCCTAGAAAGACGATTCTTTGGTTTCTGTTTTAGTTAGAAATCAACTCAGTAAACCACGGAGAGATTTCATGATATGAAACTTTTGCTTTTGGATTGATTTGGTTAGTTCACTGGATGCAAACATACAAACACAAGTCTTAAATTTCTTTTGGGTTCGCTGAAGGCTGGTTCCCTTTGGGTTTAGTATGTGAATCAGGAAGTTGTTTGTGTGGAGTATAATTGGATTTTATGTTTTGGCTCAAGTTTAATGGTGTAGTTTTGGGTCTCTGCAATGCATATACTTGTAGTCTGCTTGAGCCATGTAGGATTTTTTTACTGAAGCTTCTTGAAAATTCCCACAAACACAAATTTCTATTTGATTTTGTCAGCTGCTGCTTTGGGATTTAAGAATTCAAACAACATGAATGTGCAGGTGCAAATGGGGGTTCAAAGCAAAGCAGAAGTGAGAAGAAGAGTCGGAAGGCAATGTTGAAGCTGGGCATGAAACCTGTAACTGGTGTAAGCAGGGTCACCATCAAAAGAACTAAGAACGTAAGTACTTTTCCTTTCAAATCTTTGTCGTGCATTTGATACTTCATCCTTTATATAATTTAGCAAAAACTAGAGCAAATCTGAATTGTGTGGGTCACATTGATAAATGGCACTAAATGGTGTCTGGTGGCTTTGGAATATCTATTTATAGCTGACCTGAAAAAATGGAGTGTCTTAGTTCGCTATAGTTGAAATTGTTTTGCTTACATAAACAATGGCATGCTATTAAGAAATTCCTGGTGTTTCAGATCCTATTCTTCATCTCAAAGCCCGATGTCTTCAAGAGCCCTCACTCTGAGACTTATGTGATATTTGGGGAGGCGAAAATTGAAGACTTGAGCTCACAACTGCAGACACAAGCTGCCCAGCAGTTCAGGATGCCCGACATGGGATCTGTGATGGGCAGGACGGACACTTCAGCCATAGCCTCAGCAGCACAGGCTGATGAAGAAGAGGAAGAGATCGATGAGACTGGGGTTGAGCCTCGTGACATTGACTTGGTGATGACCCAGGCTGGAGTTTCGAGAAGCAAGGCCGTGAAGGCTCTCAAGACACACAATGGGGATATTGTTGGTGCTATCACGGAGCTTACTACCTAAACATGGTCCATCAGGGTTTGTTGTCTGGCTTTTTTGGGTGATGAGCTTTGAGAACTGTTTAGGTTATTAAGTTGGATTATTGCAGCATGTATTCGATTTCTATATCGGCCCCTTTATTCTTGAACTCGTAGAAGAGAAATTAAAACAAGGGTGTTTTGTCCACAATTCACTTGAATATTGTGAACATGGCTGTACCTTATCGCCTTTTTCAGCTTCTCTGAAGGATGTATAGTGACTAGTCTACGTTATTGAGTAACCATTGATCACATGCATCTCACTTTCCAGTCGCAAATAACAAGTGAATACTTAATCGCTTTAGGCGGTTCAAACCGAACTCGAAACTGAAACCACGATAAACGGCTTGGGTGTTGTTTGCACTGTGGTTTGCTTCTTCACTATGGACTGAACTTAGTCGAGAATGGTCAAGGTCTAATTACTAATCATAAACTGGGCTTCTCGCTTCGGTAGGTAGTTGCAGACCTTGTTCTGTCATTCTCCACATTCACATAAGGCGATAATAAATAATAAAGTATTGGTTTCTCCTACCTTATCAAATAATTAATGGATGAAAAAACGTGTTCATCAAACTAACAAAAATGTGGGAAAATAACAAATTAGTCTTAAAAGCGTCTTTGGCCGTTGACCCCAAATCTGAATTTTTTTTTATTTTCTTGACATTTTGATGATTTTTTCTGGAATTTTTCAATTTTTTGGGATTTTCTGAATTTTTTTGGAGATTTTATGAATTTTTCGGATTTTTTTAATTTTTTTAGTACCATTTCTAAAAAAATGGATTTCTATTCCTAGAAATAAAATTTTCTGTTGTTTATCAAACGGATTTTTGTTTAAGGAAATAGAAATTTTGTGTTGTTATCAAACGGGTTTCTGTTCTAGAAATAAAAATTTTTTGTCGTTATCAAACGAGTTTTTTTTCTCAGAAACTCATCCAGGAACCAGAAATAGAAAAATCTATTTCTGATTCAGGAACTCATTTCGAAACAGAATGGTTATCATTCGCTACCTAAGAAGAAACCCCAAAGTTCTTACCCACAAAAATTTATGTTATCCTAAAGGCGCATCGTGGTCGTCACTCATCAATAGGTGGAAATGGAGATTAGTGCTTGTGGGAGGGTACAAAGTGCGACGAATTCAACAATCACGTTGTTGGCCTAAACCTCGATAGCAATCGTCTCTCTAGTACCACCAGTCTTTTTAATCTAGTTTGTCGTGTTCACCTTATGTCAGAAATTCTTCTGTCCGAACTTCTATAGTGCCCAAGGGATTTATGCTTGTTTGAAATTTATCGTAATCACGTATATTGTATCATTATTTTTATATAAAATGAAGTAATGATATACAAAATCTGAAAACATTTTCAATGGATGGTTACCATCTTTCGTGTTCGTGTGATTCTAGGACTAGGAATATTCCGAAGGAATGGAGGATGACTCCTGTTCGTCAACGAAAAAGATGGGCAAAAAACTTTTCGGTGGCCTCTTAAATTTGGTCTTTTGGTGGAAAAAATATGAGATGCCATTTAAGAGGACCAACTAAACTGCACATGAACCATTAATCACGGGATGCAACCTAATTTGTCCCTTTTGAAAAGAAAATTTTCCATTTTTTTCCCTTTTGAAAACTAATGTCTATTTACTCATTTATGATCAATTTAAAATCCATTTAAGACCTATTAAGTTATTAAGCAACCAACCCAGTTAAGCTTGTTTTTAAAATTAAAGACAATCCATTTATATCCCATACGATTAAATATGGATTAATATATGAATTTTAGACCTATTTTGCCGCCTCTAACAAATGGTATGATTGATCTCGATCATCACTTGATCAGTAAGGTTTCCCATGTTGATAGTTGATTCATTCATAAGAAGCTATGGGGACGTTGATCCATAAAGGAGTCAAGCGGCTAGATCAATTGAAGCTGTCTATTATTTAGGGTTAATATCACGAAAAATCTCAAACATGTACACATGTGACAATTTACCCCAAACTAATTTTTTGACTACCAAAAGCCCAAAATTGGTACACCTACGACTAATTTACCCCAAGCTAATTTTTTGATTACCAATAATCATAAACTGGTACACTTGTGACAAATTTACCATTCACTAAATTGAATTAACACCACAAAAAATCATAAATTGAAAATTTTGTGACAAACAGAGAGGTAAAACCTTAAACCGGTACACCTATTCACTATCATGTGTCATCCAACTCAGCAATTTGACGGTAAAATTTAACGGAAATTGAATGAGAGTAAATTTGTTACAGGTGTACCGATTTGGAGTATTTTATAATATCAACCCTATTATTTATACCCAAGATACCTATGTTTTTGTTGTTGTTTGTATTATGTAATATCTCTAGTCAGATTTCGCATACATAATAAATTTGCCTCTTTAATCTGTTTGGAGGTAAGTCATCGACATTGAAACTTAAGAATTCATAAATAATTACTTTCTTAAGCATTAGAAGTTGTGACAAAGAACGATTTTGGAATTTTATCCTCACGTTTCTCGTCTTCCCCACCTTAATTGATTTATCTTCACACGAGATTAGATTAAAAACCGGAAGAAGTTATGCTACTAAGGTCGAGGCCAACAATGTGACCGCTAAATTCGTCGCACTCCACACCCTCCCACACCCAGGAATCTCCATTTCCACCTAGTGACAATCATGATTCAAGCGGATTCCGCAAATCCTCCTCAATTGTATCAAGGTCGAGCTCCTATTGGCACGACCCGTTGGATTGGCAAAGTATGTATGAAACACCTAGATCAAAATGACCCAAGTATAAAGCATGTACACTAATGACAGTGACCTGATATTGTCCTTTTTTTGTTTTTTTTTTTGTTTTTGTGTTCGTTATTAGAGCACGTAGGCCATAGACGAGCCAACGGAGATAGCAATTTCATAGCGTCATGTTTCTATCGTGATGTGTTCTCTATCTGTTGGGACTTCTATTATGCTCACTCGTAATTTGTCATAACCGTGTATATTTGTCATTATAAATTTGGAGATGATATATAAATCTAAAAATATTTTCAATCGATGATTATGATCTTTTAATTTTGTGGTTCCAAGACTATGTATATTGCTAGAAACTTCTTATTCGTCAATCTGAAAGACAGGGAAAAGTCTTTTGGCGGGTCTCTCAAGTTTGGTCCTTAGGTGAAAAAAAAAATATGAGATGTCATTTACGAGGACCAATAGTGCAATTACGACTGGACATGAACCATCAATCACAGTATGCATGTGAATTGCGACCTAATTTGTAACTTGTTGATGTGCAACAATTTTTTTTCAAAAGACTATTCGCTTATAACACCTAACATTAATTAAAAAATGAAGGGATTAGGCAATATATTTAAATTGCACAACATCTACGGCCAGACATATATACATACATAGAATGTTTCATCTTAATTGTGACTTTTTTAGTATATTTCATGTTAATAGTAAGTTCACTTATAAGAACCGACGGAAACAGTGACCCATTAGGAAGTCTAGTGGCTAGACCAATAGAATGCGCCTATTATTTACGCTCAAAATGTCCAAATTTCACTTATTTGTATCAGGTGGTATCTTGAGTCAAAAAACATTGAAACTGACGACTTCATAAAACATTCCTTTCTGAGACTAGGTCTTAGAAGTTGCGAAAAAGAAAAACCACCTAAATTTTGGCAGCCGCGATGACCATCTACTTTTGTGAAGATGATGGGCCCTCCAAAGCAGAATAGTGACCCCAAAAGACTTTGACATTTTGTCTTCAGTCAACCCACGCGTCCTTTCACATAAATTTATGGAGTGGCTAATACGAAGGCCCAGAATTCCAATCCACAAAAATTGCTATCCATAAAAACAATGGCAATACAATCTCCTCTGGCTCTTCTAGACATCCGTGCTCTACTACAAACACAAAAAATAAAAAATAAAAACGACAATATCATGTCACCGTTATTAGTGTACATGCTTCGTACTTGGATCATCTTTTATCTCGGTATTCTATGCGTGCTTTGCTAATTAGGAAATAAATGACTTCAAATTCTAAGTTGTAGTGACTATTTGTATTGTTGCTAAAAGAACATATCAAAGTCAAAATAGAATTTTGCCTCTAGATAATATAAGATTGTCTCGCCTCCATGATCGAAAGCTCGAGATTTGTTTCGTTCGTCATTGTCTCTTATATTCGATGAGATATATGAAGGACGACGGGGAAGCTAAGTTGAAATGACTCGTCAATGTATTTTAGGCGATGGAATATATATATATATATATATATATATATATATATAAGAGGATGGTAATTCCAAAGACACAATTGAATTTACTTTCAATATAAGCTTTCTCCTCATATCAATCACTTACTGTAGCATTGTAGAGGCTTTCACAATTCAATTCTCAAATTGGCTGATTTTTATCATTTAATCATCGGCACATTGCTTATTTTGTATAATCCATTATTCTCTCGGCAGATTACATTTAATTTTCCTAGAGGAAAATGAAACTACTAGCATGATCTCTCCATCCAGAGACGAGGATACAAATAGTTTCAGGCCAACCGAGACAACCCATGGACCTCATATTTTCATCTCGGAGAGGAAAATGGTCCATTAAAGTTTGGAAAAAGAGAGAACATGTTACGGACAGAATGTGATGAGATAATCAGCCCCACCCGCGCAAGTAAAAGTGCTGCTCTTGTCGTCGTAAGCGTAGCTGTAAGCTTGAGGGCACTGGTTCTTGAAAATCTTCGAGTAGTCCGTCGGCGGGCATGTGTCAGGTGTCCCATAAGCCCCCGTGCAGCAGTACTGCGGCTGGTTGAACGCCACGCACGCACTCTTGCACGCCACGATGCTCCCGTCCGACCCCCGCACCGCCAGCTCGGACGGGCACACGGAGTTGATGTTGGCTGCGCAGCTGGTGGTGCTGCACCCGCTTCCGCTGCCCTGTGGGGTTGCAGAGAGGGGCAGGTTGAAGCCGTCCACGAGGCTGATATCGTAGAAGTCCCGCTGGCCAGAGCCCGCTGCCTTGAGAGTGAACTCCGCCAAGGAGGCCGGCGGGATCGCCCCTGCACCATTGCAGCTCACCTGGCCAGAGCCGCAGTCGGCGGTGGCGCAGACGAACTTACCGGAGGCATCAGTGGTGCAGCCCGTTCGGCCCCACACCCGGCCGGACCACGTGTCCGGTACGTCATTGATCGAGGAGGATGCGCCCGTGGCGAGCTCGAAACCGGTTGAGGATAGCTGCCCGCCACCCCCGCTGGTCAGCGTCCCGGGCCAGACTGTGTAGGGACAGTTGTTGGTGAAGGTGAGCGTGGCTGCGCAGGCTCCTCCTGCAGGCATGCATGCAAGCCATAAATCTTCATAACAAAGATGGAAATTTGAACGCAGGACTTTAATTTCCGAATCCCAAGAAAAGAACAAATAAAACTTAGGATCTTATTTTCTAGTTTCGGAAGAAGGTAATGTTAATGTAGAAATTTGTAATAGTTGAAAATAGAGAGACTATGATGACAATGTGCTTACTCGCGAGGAGGACTAGGAAAGGCAGGAGGAGGTACAAAGATGCTCTTGCGTCCATGATCGAGAGCTTCAGATTTTTGTTTCGTTTATCGTTGTCTCTTACGTAGGAGGAGATATACATATATATAATGCCCGCGAAGCTAAGTTGAATTGACTTTGGGAAAGTGTTTTAGACGATGGAATAAAATGACTAATTTGTACATGAACCATCAATCGCGGCATGGGTGGGAACGCAATCTAATTTGTACCTCGTTGATGCGTGACCATTTTTTTCCCTTTTGGAAAATAAAATGACTATTTGCTTATAACTCCAAGCATTAATTTAAAAAAAAATGCAGGGGGCCTTAGGCAATATATTCAAATTGCACAACATCTACGGCAAGACATACATACATAGAATGTGACTTTGTCGGTACCTCATTTTTTCATGTTAATCGTAGATTCAATTAAAAGAACCAATGAAAACAGTGACTCATCAGGAAGTCTAGTGGCTAGACCAATAGAATTTGCTTGTTATTTACGCCCAAAATGTCTAAATTTGTCATTTATTTGTATCAAGTGATATCTTGAGTCAAATTGCATACAAATTAAATTTTCCCATTTTATCCGATTGGAGGTGTACTAATTTGAGGTTTTTTGTGGTTAAAAAATTAGTTTGGAGTGAATTTATCACATGTATATAAATTTAGGATTTTTCGTGGTACTAACCCTAAAAACTATAGCATTACAATCTCCTCCGGCTCTCCTATGACATACATGCTCTAATACAAACACAATTTTTTTGAAATAAAAGAAGAAGAAGACAGTATCATGTCCTTTTTTGCAAACAGGATTGACCAAAACATGTGTGCTGCTAGGGTTCCCGGCGCCACTGTTCACCCGACGGAAATTTTGTGATTTCCAGCAGATTCCGGCGGCGATTGAAGGCGAGTTCAGGTGACGTAGGTCGCTGGACCCTTCTCCTTGCACACCCCCTCTGATTCCTCCTCTCTCGCAGAGAAGAGAGTGACATTCCAGATCTGGGTTTGTCGTTGAGCTTCGTCGCTTGGTTCCATTCGCACTCCGGCAATTCCTTTGGAGGTGCACTGAGGAGGAATCCTTCACGTCTTGAAGGTATTCCTCTCCCTCTGGTGTTACTGGATTTCCTTGGCTGAGCTCTGTTGTGGATTGAATCTCGGTTCTGGGCTGTCGCTAGCATGGTTGTCGTTGAACTCAAATCGGGAGCTGATAGGGTTGGTTGTTGAGTCTGCTGATTGTTGGGCATTCTGGTGGTAGTATTGTCCTTATGGAGACTGCAACGAACCCATTAGAACAGGCTGGGACGTCTTCCCAAATCCCGTCCAAGGATTCCCCTGTTCCTGGAACAGAACAGCCTAGAACTTCAACCTTGGCTGATAAACCAGCTGGTGCTAATAGGAGTCAAAGTAGGGGCAGGTCCAAGTCTAGGAACCATTCCCTTCGTCGAGGCCAGGTTGCTGCATCCACTAGTCGCCAACATAGTACTCAGGGGAATGCAATGGTGACTGGACAGATCGGAAACCACACTCAAGGTCTCCCACCTTTGAATACCAAACCGAGAACATGGGCAAATATTGCCAAAGTCTTAACCAAAGGATATAGCTTATCTTATGTCCCTCCGAGTGAGGAGAATGGTGAGTTGATCGTGGATATTCCACCAGAGGTCACAGCTGAAGAGAATCACATCTGGAGGGAGTGTGTTGTAGGACACTACTTAGGGAAGAAAATTTCCTTCAAGCTTACTGAAGAGGCTATTAGGAAAGCCTGGGGGGACAAAGTGGCTGAAATTAAACTCCACGAAAACGGGTTTTACTTCTTTAGGGTCCTGGATCCAGATTATCGCACGAAAATCATTGACTCGGGACCGGTTTCTATCTTCAGTTGCACCTTGCTGTTGCAGCAATGGCATACCAAGTTAAAACTCAAAAAAGGAGCCCTTGATACCAGCCCGGTTTGGGTTCGGTTAAGAGACATCCCCTTTTCCCTATGGTCCCCTACGGGCATAGGACGTATTGCCAGCGCTCTAGGGAAACCACTGTATGTTGATGCTCAAACAGAAAAAATGGCATGGATTTCTTTTGCCCGAGTCTGTATTGAAATAAAGGCTTCGAAACCTAGAGCTGACCAAGTAAAGGTTCGATGGGAAGATGAAATGAATGTAATACATGTAGAATATGAATGGAAACCGTTAGCTTGCCCATCATGTGGCATCTTTGGACACAAAGAAGGCTCTGCTGGGTTCAGTTGTGCTTTTGTCCTCCCCACCAACAGAGACAAAGCTCCTGCAAAGCATACTGATCCTGCTCAAGGCGGAAAAGAATGGACTCAAGTGATTTCCAGGAAAGGCAAAGCCCCTTCTGGACCTTCCTCAGCAACTGCTTCTGCCCCAACTCAGGCCCCCCAGGCTCATCCTCAGGTGCGCATCTCAACTCTGCAGAGGCCCTGACGGTTGTGATACAACCTGGAACAGGTGATGCTGTCCCGTTGTCCACCACAGGAACAGATCCAGATCCAACTATAGACATTGTACCGGCTCCTAGCTCCCCCCTGGTCCAAGTCCTTTGGGCCTCCCTGATCAGATGATGGCAGCACACTCTCCTCCTTCGCAGGCCTCTACTGCAGAATCCTCTGAGTCCCAGCCAATTCCGGACAAATGCAGTGACTCGGACGACATTATACGAAAGGAGGCAGCTCCAGCATCACCTCCAAACACAAGATCCCGGACCTCATTGTCCGGTGCTTCGGAAGACATCAACAGACCCTCCCCTGCTTCTGCTCATATCACCCTACAACATGAAGCCCTCCCTAGTCCGTCTTCCTCAGGAAAGAAATCAAAAAAGAGGAAGCCGAGAAAACCTCAGCGGTAGCTCTGTGTTTATCTATGTTTTTTGGCGTATGGAACATTAGAGGCCTAGTTGAGCCTTTAAGGCAAGCTGAAATAAGGGCCTTCATTAGTAAGAACTATCTTTGGTGTATTGGGATCATTGAGACCAAAGTTAAAACCTCATCTTTTGCTGTGATTTCTCGAGGTATTTACCCAAATTGGCGATGGATTGCCAACTATGATCACTCCCCTCTTGGGAGGATTTGGTTCGGATGGGACCCTCATGAGATGGATATTAGTCTTGTTTTTCTCTCCGGTCAAATAATCCATCTTCAGGCCAGATTTTTGAACTTGCAGGAATCATGCTTGCTCACTATTGTCTACGGTGAGCACACCTTCACCAAGCGAAGGCAACTATGGGCTGACCTTCATCGCCTCTCTATTAAAGACTTACCTTGGCTTGTTGCTGGGGACCTTAATGCAATTAGGGACCCGGATGATAGGGTGGGCAGCTCTACCCCGTGGATACCAGCATTTGATGAATGTCGAGAAGGTCTCGACCGGGTGGGATTGGATGACCTTCGGTATATCGGTTGTCGCTACACGTGGACACATTCATCAGGCGCCAATCAGAAAATGCGCAAGATTGACCGCGTACTTATAAATGACAGTTGGCTACAGCAATTCTCTTTCTCTGAAGCCAATTTTCTCCCGCCTGGTATTTCCGACCACAACCCAATGGTGATTAAAATTGCATCTCCTAGATCTTCCAACAAGCCTTTTAAGTTCTTCAACTTTTGGACAACTCACCCATCCTTTCCGGAGTTAGTCAACCAAGCTTGGGCCATTCACATTGTTAGCTCCCCTATGTTTATTTTGTGCTGCAAACTCAAGAATCTCAAGCATAAACTCAAACTCTTGAACAGGTCTTCCTTCTCGGACATCTCCTCCAGAACAGAACGAGCTCGCTTGGATCTTTTCGCTGTCCAAGTAGCCTTGGAGGCAAATCCTGTTGATCAAAGCCTTATAGCAAGCGAAGTAAGTCTTCTTCGAGCCTTCTCTGACTTGAGATCCCAAGAAGAATCCTTTTTCCGGCAAAAATCGCGAATTCGTTGGCTCAAGGAGGGAGATTTGAACACAAAATACTTCCACCACTATGTAAACAAGAGAAGACTTCACAATAGAATCCTCATTGTTTCAATAGAGGATGGAGTGCTACTTTCCGAATCTCAGGCGGTTAGTAACCATATCATTGGCCACTTTCAAAATCTCCTAAATGGAGGGCCAGCACCGGTCCAACCTCATGTCACGGAGTTGGAGGCTCTTCTTCAACAAGTACTGGATGAAAACCAGAGTGCTACTTTAACTCAGCCGATCTCTGAGGAGGAAATTCAAACTACCCTTTTCTCGTTGGCTAAGAATAAAGCTCCGGGCCCTGATAGTTACAATGTTGAATTCTTCAAACACACTTGGGAGACAATTGGACCATCAGTTCTGAAGGCGGTCAAGGATTTCTTTGACACTGGTAGTATGCTTAGGGAGATCAACAACACCATTTTAACGTTGGTGCCGAAATCCCCGAATGCATCGGCCATGAACGACTTCCGGCCAATTGCTTGCTGCAATACCATTTATAAATGCATTTCAAAAATCCTAGCCAGACGCATTGCAAAGGTTATTCTGACATTGATTGGACCAGCCCAAACAGCTTTTGTTTCGGGTCGAAGAATCAGCGATAACATTATGGTGGCCCAAGAACTCTTTGCTGACTTTCACCATGAAGCATACCTGCCTAAATGCGCCATCAAGGTTGACTTCCATAAAGCCTTTGATACCATTGATTGGCACTTCATCGAAAAGGTGCTCATGGCCTTTAAATTCCCAGCCTCATTTATTAAGTGGGTCATGATATGCATATCAACCGCTAAGTTCTCCATATCCATCAATGGAGAGTTACATGGCTACTTTGCTAGCAACAGGGGGATTCGGCAGGGTGACCCCCTATCTCCATACCTTTTCATCCTTACTATGGAAATATTCTCGACCATACTCAAGACAAAAACTGACAAACCGGACTTTCAATGGTTTTGGCGTTGCAAGAGACCTTGCATCTCACATTTGTTTTTTGCCGATGATGTCCTTTTATTCTCACAAGGACATGCCAAATCAATTGAGCTTCTAAAGGAATCACTTGACTTGTTCTCAAATTGGTCGGGCCTAAGACCAAACCCTAATAAGAGCAATGTATACCTCTCGGGAGGAAACCCTGAACTCCATAACACTATTCTCCAATGTCTTGGATTTCACCGAGGATCGCTCCCCTTTCATTACTTGGGAGTGCCCATCATTTCTTCTCGGCTCCGCAAAGAAGATTGCAAGCTTTTGATTGACACCATCACGGCGCGTGCCCGATCCTGGACCCAAAGATTCCTATCTTTTGCTGGCCGTGTACAACTTATCCAATCTGTCTTGCATTCCATACAGGTTTATTGGGCCACGATCTTCTCCCTTCCAAAGTCGGTTCTACATAGCATTGAAGCTATTCTCCGGCAGTTTCTTTGGAAGGGCCCTGACCTTGGCACAGGTGGTGCTAAGGTCTCTTGGAGTGCCGTCTGTCTCCCGAAAAAAGAAGGCGGCCTAGGGATTTGTAGACTTACTGAATACAACCGAGCCATGACTTTAAAGCACATATGGATCCTTTTCACTG
This sequence comes from Syzygium aqueum, assembly GCA_031216185.1. Classification (NCBI taxonomy): domain Eukaryota; kingdom Viridiplantae; phylum Streptophyta; class Magnoliopsida; order Myrtales; family Myrtaceae; genus Syzygium; species Syzygium aqueum. The sequence goes on along the minus strand of CM062235.1, from coordinate 9,677,056 downwards.
ATAAGGAATCCATGTGGTGCAAATAGATTCATTCTAATTTTTTAAAGAAGTCAAACTTTTGGATTGCTTCCAAGCCCACCTTTTGCTCGTGGACTTGGAAGAAAATTCTGGATTTGCGAGCCCAAGCTCAGGCTATTTTCCGATGGAATATAGGCAACAGAAGGGCGATATCCTTCTGGTTTGATTGGTGGCACACCTCAGGGCCTCTCTACCTACGGTTCAATAATACTGACATCTACCAATCCCGGATTCCTCGGGACGCATCGGTGTGGGATTTCTTTCATACCACGTGGCAACCATCAACCACATTGCACACTATTTTGGATGGAATTCAAGCCCCTCCAAGCTTCAACGAAGATGTCCCAGACAGCTTGATATGGAATCCTAATCCGAACGAGTCCTTCTCGGTTGCTAATGCTTGGAACCACATCAGGAAGAAAGGCCACCCTGCCCCGTGGCACTCCTTTGTCTGGAACTCTCACTTGGCTCCTAGACACTCCTTCCTTTTGTGGATTGTATCTCTAAACCGGCTCCCAACCCAGGTCTTCCTCCTTCAACACCGCCGTATAGAATCTGGATCTTGTGCTTACTGTCGCAGTACCCCGGACTCCATCAACCATCTTTACTTCGAATGCTCTACAACTAGTAGGCTTGCATCCTTTTGGGCAACCAAATGCAATCTTCCCTGGCGCAACCATCCATGGCCTGAGCTCATTTTGTGGGCTAACCAAGTCTGTGGATGACCCTCCTTTACTCATCAACTTGCTCGGTACTCATTCGGAGCTCTTTGCCATATTATATGGATGGAGCGGAATAACCTTCTTTTCAGGAACAAAAGTATCTATATTCCGGGGATTCGCAAGCACATGCTCAAAATGGTGAAGGACAAAGCACTATCACTGGGTAAAGTTGCGGACACACCTGCAAATAGAAGACTTCAGATGAACTGGGAGCTGTCATCTTCCATTTTCTCTTGATGGTTGTTAGGTTCTCCGGTTATGTATTGCTCGGCTTTTGTAGGCTTCTGTTTAGCCTTTTGTATTCTCCTCCTCCCCTCCCCCCCTTCCTCGGGTTTCTGTCCCTTAGAGGTTGGCTGTTGTAGGCTACTGTTAGCCTTTCTTTTTACTTTCCCCCCCCTTCTTCGGGGTCTTGTCCCTTAGAGGGTTTTGTTTCCCTTTGCATTCTCTTGTAGTTGGTGATTCAGAAAAGTAATACATCTTAACTTTACAAAAAAAAAAAGACAGTATCATGTCCTTAGTGTACATGCTTTATACTTGGATCAATTTTTACCTCGGTATTTTGTACATGCTTTGCTAATCCAATGTGTCGTGCCGATGAGAGCTCGACCTTGATTCATTTAAGAGGAGTCTTGGGATCAACAGAGCGTATCCTCCTTGCATTTATCTTAAACTTGAATCATGGTCGTCATCAGGTGGAAATGGAGACTAGTGTTCATGGGAGGGTGTGGAGTACTATGGATTTTGGGGTCACGCTGTTGGCCTAGACCTCAGTAGCAGTTGTCTCTCTGGTGCCACTAGCCCTTTCTAATCTATTCCGTCGTGTTTACTTTTTATTGGAGCTTCAATAATTCCCGAGAGTTTTACCCTCATTCATAATTTATTGTATCTTTATATAAAATTTGAAAATAGTTTTAGCGATGATTACGATTATTTTTTCGTGATTCGAGGGCTAGGAATGGAGAATGACTCCTGTTCGCCAACGTGGAAGTAGGGCAAAGGACTCTTCGCTGGCCTCTCAAGTTTGGTCTTTTCGTGGAAAAAATATGGGATGCCATTTAAGAGGACCTACTATGCCATCATGACAGAACATGAACGATGAATCACGGCTTGCATGAGAACGCGACCTAATTTGTCCCCTGTGGATCTGTGACCATTTTTTTCCCTTTTGAAAACAAAAAAGCAGGAAGACTTAGGCAATATATTGAAATTGCAAAATATCTATGGCAAAACATACACAATTAGTACGGTCGATCTTAATTATCACTTTATTAGTAAGGTTTCCCACGTTGATTGTGGATTCATTTATAAGAAGCTATGGAAATATTGACTCATCAGGGAGTCGAGTGACTAGACCAATTGAAGGTTCTTGTTTTTTTTTTTTTTGGTAAGGAGAAGGTTCTTGTTTTTATGTCCAAAAGATCTAAATTTTCCAGTTGTTTGTATGGTGCATGTAGTCATATATTTATGTGACACTTATTAGTCATTTCATGCTGCGTGTCTAATTCGAATTGAGAATGGTTAGAAATGAATTAAGATTCTTAGCTATGTTTACTTCATGTCAACTCACGCTTCCATTGGCTATTGAGTAGACGCTCTCTTCTTGGCCGATATTCTATCTTCCTAACTGAGTTTTTCTCCCTTAGAAAATCATGTCATATAGTCGGATAAGGTAACATATATACAGGCAAGATACACGTGCGAGTGCTTGTTGTGATTATCTGCAGAGTAGTCTTGGCTGTCGTAGAGAATCTAATTTAGGACATATACTCATTCCAAAATCTAGTTCGGGGAAGCTAGTAGAGACCGAGAAGATAGATATGAAAGTCACTAAGTAATTTATTGAGAAAATTATCTAAAAAGTCATAAACTTATTACACTTTTACCAATTCAATTATAAACTTTTTAATTTTGTCAATTAAGTCATAAACATTTTCACTTCTTGCCAATTTAGTCATAAACCTTTTTCACTTCTATACAGATGTCATATTACGAGTAACAACATCTCAACTTAATTTACGTCTGTTCACTCAATGTGTTGTTTATTATCATATAATATTGTGTTTCAATATTAATTAGCAGAGTAGCGTGCTTCTACACAAGTTCATTCACCGCAACAAACATGCGTACTAAAACAGTTGAGGAAACCAATCAGACACACATAAGGCATTCGAATGAGAGGGTACATGAAAAACTAATAGGGAAGGAGCCACGGCCAGGTCAAAGTAAAGGCAATGAAGCACACTTGAGGTCATTCCTCAGACGCAACCGGTTTTCACTCCGGTGGGGGCGAATGCTCTTTGTCTTCACCCCACGGAAACAGAGCACGGGAGTTTGACCTTGAAGGTGAAGGAATCGGAAGGAGGAGGCCTCTGAGCCATGAAGAGAGAGTGAATGAGAATCGAAGGCGGTGGCAGGAGTGACCGAGAACAGAGACGGACGGAGTACAATTGTGGAGGTGAGGCGTCATGTGCTGGGACCGGTTACGACAACAATCGGCAGAGAGAACGGAGGAGGAAAAAGATGAAGATGGAAACCAGAGATGGTGGAGGTTACGGTAGCCGAAGAGTGGAGGGAGGTTGAACGGTGATGTAGCGGCCAGAAGTTGAAGGCGAGGGAAGTGGTAGCTGGCGAGGGGAGGAGCTGGAGCTGCCAGTGGAACGGAGGTGACGCCTCTGAATCGCCGAAAAAATTCAATTGGGCCTTACTACGAAAGTCAAACTGGACTACTAAAGTTGACCCGTTCTCAATCCTCCATTTGTCAAAATTTTAATTGTTGGGCCCAAGGTATCGATCTTATAATGTCCCTAATTTGTGTATTAATCTTCTTCGGAAGAATGTATTTTGAAAACATTGGCGAAATTCGGGTATCGGTCAATTTGTTGTTGATTCGATCAATGTGAACTCATATACACTTGCAAGAAGATACTACATCAATTTTCACGTCAATTTATCGCCAAATAATCATGAATTTCGGTCTTGAATGCCCCTGAACCAATTCTGAATGTTGCTGGATGTTGTTAATTTGGCATGGATCGGAGGGGTGGCGGCTTAGTTCAGTTGTTCTATCGATTATCCATAATGTGGTGCCAATGTGAGATTGATTACTATCAAGTTACCGCGCGTTTACAGTAGGTAATATGTTGATTGTTAATGTTGGACATTGCGGGATGTTGCTGCAGGCTGCAATTTGAGTGACTTTGAGTGCATTTGGCTCGGTTTGTTTATACTTTCATTTACCTGTGATAAGGAGTTAGCGTATTATTAATTTCATAGCCTTTAGAGCGTGATTAAAGGTCATTTGTCATGATAATTGCAAGCAATGCATGCTGGAATTTATTGAGGGTCTCGATTTAGGCATGAAATTGAAGGCCATTGATGGAGATAATTTGAGGTTCAATTTCATGATTCGTGCAAATACATTGGTATGTGATTCATTTCTAAGGCTTTCGGTCGGATTGAATTTCATTTGAATAGGTGAATTGTGGGTTATATGTGTTGAACGTTGCTGGTGTCGCTTTAGTCCGATTGTCCTTTTGATCCGAGTTTCTCTACAATGCATTAGCGATTGGGTAAAAGGGTTGAGTTTATTTATTATTCAATGGTTTTTTTTTATAAAAAAAAATTGTCTCCTTTAATTGCATCCGATGAAAACATCTTCAAACATGTTCATGGCATAGAATGGTCTTTTGCATGTTCTTTACAATTACAATTAATAAGAAATCTCACGTCATATTCGCTTTAGGAGATCGCATTTTTTTCTCATTAAAAATCAAAATAGATATTCATTCTTTGTGTTTAAGCATAGTCATTGATTTGCATCATCCATACATATTTGGCATATCTAGATATGATTTCATACTCTACTTCCATCATGATAATTGCCGTATTAAAAAAAAATAGAATTTTCATGAATCATTGTTTTCCTGCACATTAGGTCATTTAGAATGCATTATTATTTAATTGATATATTGGCACTTTATATCCATGGATCATATTCAATAAAACTAAATTAAATTTAAAAAAACATCTTGCATGATTGGTAAGTTTAGATTGCATTATGCATTGCATATTTCATGGGGCGGACCTTTGAGCCTAAAGGTCGGATCCTCAATCATGTCTCATGCATTGCATATGGCTTATAAAATATAGCAGATGGTTTCTTTGCATGATTATCCAGATAAAATATGTATGTTTCTAAATATGAAAAGTGGTATATCCTTAATGAATATTAAGGATATGTGGCAATATATATTTTTATGATCATGGCATGAGAAGCATATGATATGTGCATTGCATCTAGGGCTTAGATTGTATTAATGCATGTTTCTTAATTAAGAATCTCATATAATTGATGCATTAGAAATCATATAGTAATTTAGGAAAGCATGATGTTTAGTTCATGCATGACTAGGATTTAACACACGTTATCTTCTAGTTAATTTAGGTCAACATTATAGATTTAGGATAATTTCCTATTTCTAATTCATCATGAAAATTTCAATAATATTGCACCTACATTGCATTTAGGTTCAAAATTAATCAGTAATTAGTTTTATAAAGTACTTGTTACATATCGTATGCCATCTAGAGAGTCGCATGTTTTTTAGGATTATTTATCAATGAGCATTCCATGTAAATAGCATTAATTAATTAGTGCATCTCCTGCATGTAGTTTATCATGAAAGAAAACCCAAAAAGAATTAATTAGCATTGCATTTTATGTATAAATATAAGTATCCCATACAACTTAAATTATACATATGGGGTTTTAATTTATCATCATCATCATTAAATAAAAAGAAAAAAAATGCTAGTCTAGCATGTATGTTAGTTTAGCATCATAGCAATTCATTGTACTTGCATAAATATATTTGCTTCAGAAATCATATTTAGGAGATGCACACATCATTGTTTGCCTCCCCACCTTAAAATTTACAGAACCCTCGTTTCAATGACCAATAAATAAGGATTCGCTTTTGCTTGCTCATGCATTCCAGGATCTTTAATCTTTCCAGTAATTTATTTACATTTTTTATTATTGACTATTACATAATTGCTTGTACACCTGCATAATCACTTTTCACATGTTAGTGATATAGGACAAAACCGACAGAGATTGCATTCAAAACATTTTTTAAAATAAAGAGAAAATGCGTTAGAGAGTAACCTAACATAAACAAGTTCTCGTACTCAAAATCTCTCGTTCGCAAGTGTCTAATTAGAATTGATTAGTGGTAGCTCTAAAATGTAAGTTTAAATTTCGTGATTGAATTGACAACCCGAGTTGCAATTAATATGGGCTTGGGAAAGTCCACGCTAGGCGTCGACACCATCTCTTTCAAGAGTAATCGTTCGTTCTAGGTCACAACAGATGCTATTTCAAGTAATCTGCCATCATGGGTGCTAAAATGCTGTGTCATTGTACAACAGGAGTGAAGAACAATAATGGAATATTCTCATATCGAAATTAACTTTTGACGTGATTATGGACAACGAATGTTTAGAAAGGAGTAAAAGAACGATGAATACACCGGAGACAAAGCTTTTTTTTCTCCCATTTTTATGGGTAAATAACATAACAACATAAAACAAAACAAGTCAAGTTTCATCGTCTAAAGGATACGTGCTTCCAGCGGAGTCTACGTACAAGAGCTCTTTGATAACATCTGGAGCAAAGGGATAAAGAACAAGCTGCAGCTATTGTTCCTTTGCAAGTAGGGCCAAAGCTTCCGATGCAACCATCTGCTTCTCTGAATATGTGCTCAATTTTGTATTCGTACAGCTCTACAAGCAAGTTCCTGCATTCAGCTAAAAGGGGTTCCATCAGTAAATTACTCCTATGGGTGCCTGCAATTGCTTGAACAACAGACATGCATCCAATTCGATGTGTAAATGGGTAACATTATTTGCTAATTCTAATATAAGGCCATCTCTTGGCACCATGTTTTTGCCGCCATGTGTTCACCGTCCAACAGAGCTTTTATAGTTCCTAAGAGATTTATTCTTGCTCGTAATTTGTCATAATCACGGATATTTTGTCATTATAAACTTTGGAGATGATACATAAAATCTACAAATATTTTCAATTGATGATTACGATCTTTTAATACTGTGATTCAAGAACTACGTATGGAAACATCTTGTCGCGACCCTAAAAAATTTTATCGATTTTCTCGGGCTAATGGATTATTAAGATTGAACTTAACTCGAGCCCTCCCAAGCTCTACCAATTCGCAACTTAGGGTTTAAGTTCTTAACGTGCAAATGCTTTCATGCTTGGAGTCGCCACTAATCAATTTACGGTAGGCTGATTAGAAACCTAAATAAAACATAGGGAGATATGTTTTATTCCTACGAATCAGAGATTCTAAGCCCGGGGACTTGATTACGCTAGATCTAGTCTAACGCCCTTTCGGTACCTTTTCTTTTCAAAAATATTTTGGCAGGCAGTTTGGATCCATTTTAACTTAGCCACTAACATGTGAGGTGTTCATGCATGTGCGCAAACCACCAAATTAACACTCAGAAATCATTAAATAAATTACAAGCTTAGGAGAAATTACTTACCTCGAATCCAGCAAGCATCTGCATTGTTAGCGAAAAATCATACAGACAATCCTAATATGATTTCTAGTTAACAAAGCAACTCATTCAATTTCTTTTCTTTTTGGATTTTCAATTATTTAAATGAAATCTAGCCTAGATGCAATGACGTGCAAAAATGACACGTGAATTAATGCAACCTAACATGCACTCTATATGGCACGCGACGACGTGACCTAATTCTAATGACGTGCAATGACATATTTTTGGTATTTTCTCATTGAAATTCGGAATTAAATGAAATTCGGAATAAAAAAACATGCCTAAAATAACATGCAATCTATGATGACTTAATCTACCCTAGAATGATTTATTTTTGGGATTTTTTGATTAAAAATTCGGAATAATAAAATAACGTGAATAATCCATTAGGATTTGAAATAATACCTAATTTAAATTAGGAAACTTGTCACGTTACGTCCTAATTTAAATTAGATATTTATCTTATCTTTCGGGATATATTCAAAAACCCTAGACATACAAAAATTCTAATTTAAATCTCAAAACAGAAATTTTTTTGGGTTTTCTTTTTATTTGAAAAGGAAAGAAATCAAAACAAGGATAACAATCAAACTCAAATCAACCACGCAATCCGCCAAATTCGTTTCAAACTCGGATTAGGCACAAAAATCAAATTATCGGTCATATCTAAAGGGTTATAGATATTAACGGATAATCGATTATTCAAATTTGGAAAGCTAATGAAATTTATCATCGTATCTAAGTGATTATAGATAGGATGATAATTTCCCGTACCGCCGCGTATCGGACTTTAGGGTTAAAGTCGGATAGACGTCCAGATACGTTGCTTAAATTAGGAAATTTTCCTAATTTGAATATTTTTAATATCACGGATATCAAACATTATCCTAAAGCTATCTAATATTCCAACGTGATAATCATGCAATATTCAAAATACTCAAATTAGGAAATTGGAACATTCAGAAAATTCATTAGATAATCATCTTACCTAATTTGGATAATTCCTAATTTGAACTCGGATCGGGATCGAGCTCGACTTCGGATCGGATTGCGACGAAGGACGACGACGGGACACGGCCGGCGACGGGACGGCACCGGTGTGGGGACGAACAGCAGCAATGGCGCGGCTGTTCCGGCGGGTTTACTCTGGATGACGTGGACATTAGGCGCGTTGGTCCGGGCGGCTCGGGTGGAAAATTTCAAGACTGCACGATTCCAGAAAAATGGGCGTAACTTCCTCAATACACGTCGGATTGACCCGATTCCAAAAGCCACAGATCAAGGACTCGTAGATCTACAACTTTCGTGTTTTGAGTTTCCACAAATAAGCTCTGTGAAGTGAGCGATTCTGGGAGGAAGTGGATGAGGAGCAGCAGCGTTGGTGAAGAATCAGAGAAGCAGCAACCGTCCACGTTGACGCCAAAGGGGACTCAACACAGCAAGGCGTCTTCGGGCTTCTGTGGCGAGAGAGAGAGCAAAAGCAGCAGCGTTGGGTGGAAGGTAGCGACGTCGGGTGGAAGGTAGCGACGTCGACGGGCGGTTGAGGTGCGACGACGCGCGGCGTCCCCGGTGGTGATGCGCGACGTCGCTTTTCTCTCTCCCTCTCTCTCAACTTGTGTCTCTCTAAAAATTTCTGATCTGAAAATTATGATAGCCCCCCTCTAATTCTGACCTAATAACATGTATATATAGCACTAATCCTAGGTCAACTTAGATGGGCTTTAATCCTAGTGCGCTTAAACTTGGGCTTGGGCTCTAATTAAATTAAACGGGCTGAATTAACTTGGGCTGAATTAATTAAATTCAACAAATTAAATCAAGCCCAAATTAAAAACAACCAAGCCCGTGTAACGTGAATTTCCGGGCCCTTGCATTCCCGAGCATCCCGTTTTTTGTTCGATGAATTTTAAGCTTGCTCGCCATCGCCAATCCGATGCAATAATGCAATTAAATCTAAATGAACCTAAACTATATGTTATGCAAAATTAAATATTTTTGTTTAGGGGTTAAAAATTAATCCCTAATTTTCTATGCAAATTACACTAAATGATTGTCAAAATTTAGGTGTCAACAGCTGCCCCTCTTTGAAGGTGAGCTCGCAGAGGTTGCATTCAAAGATTAAATGATACCTAAATTTCAACCATGCGAATACGATGAATGATGTTTTTATCGGGATTATGAGTCCCATTTTTTAATGCATTAAGAGATGATGCATGCTGACATGAAAAGAAAACATACCTGGAATTACTTACCTGACTGGTACGAGATAATGCAATTCGAGGTACGACTCAACTTTGTTTGTTGTTTGGCAAATGTCTGGGCTCAGTCCCATAGGTATTGCCTGATAAACTGTTGATGAATGTCGGTGATCTGCAGTTAAGTCAAATCACACGAAAACGAAGAAAGCTCAACGTATCCAATCATCACCTGGATTCGTGAGATAAAAAAGTGTAAAAGCGTTCCGACCTTTACAAATTACCTATACATCTCCATAGGTATTTGTAAAGATTTAGCCGCTGCGCCTATATCCTTAACTCATAGACACGACACAGGGGAACTGGGGAGGCTATTCCGACCTTTACATATATTTGCTCATATGCAAAGATTTGGCCGCTTCACCTATATCCTTGACTCATAGGTGAGTAACGGGGGAACACCTGGAGGTTGACGAATATTCCGACCTTTAAGATACCTAGACATCTCCATAGGTATTCATTAAATTTGGCCGCTTCACCTATATCCTTGATTCATAGGTGAGTAGCGGGGGAATATCCAGGATGGGGAGAATATTTCGATCTTTACATATACCTGCTCATATGCAAAGATTTGGCCGCTGTGCCTATATCCTTGACTCATAGACACGTTGCGGAGGAATATCTCAAGATTAAAGAAGCATTCCGACCTTTACATATACCTGCTCATATGCAAAGATTTGGCCACTTCACCTATATCTTTGACTCATAGGTGAGTAGCGGGGGAATACCTCATATTAGAGAAAAATTCCGACCTTTACAAGATACCTATACATCTTCATAGATACCTGTAAAGATTTAGCCACTTCACCTATATCCTTGACTCATAAGTGAGTAGTGGGGGAATCTTCTCGAGATTGTACGAAAACAATGATTTTGGTGAACAACGGGACTAGCCCGAATGTCCGAGAGTTCCTTGACAGAATACCTGGATATCATCAGAGGTACCTGAAAAGGCTTGATCAATAAACACCTAAACATCATCAAAGGCATTTAGAGATCACAACAAAATGATCAAATGGGGGACTTGCCGATTGCTCGAACAGGTTAGGGATATAGAGATATACTTACCTGGCGATATCTCTGACTCTTGAGAGTGCGTCTTCTGTTAGACACAACTTTAAGCAACATATGACACGCATTCATGAACAGTTCAGAACACATGTATTCATATCTTATGATTTCAACTGGTTTTTCATGTACGATAGTTTTGTCAACTCGGCATTACAAACTTCGTTGGGGAAAAATCATGATAAGACAATCCGAACTCACAAGCGGATATCTTGAAAATGTCGAATGAGGAACCTTCAGTCTGAAAGGGCTTTTCTCTCATTCTTATCAAAAAGGCTGATTTATGCAAATCACTTCATCTCACCGTCATCATGTCGACAAGGGTCCAAGTATTCTCGCAAACAGTACGACCTTACCAATCCAAGAGGTCTTTATCAGGACTGTATCATGGGCTTGGTCAATGGCTTAGCAAAGGGGACTCTTCGAGTCGAGGCCATTCAAAGAAAATATTCTACAATTGTCCCCGGGTTTACAAGTCAAGAAACCTATAAAATGATATAGAAATGGACTTGCTCGCACTTCTTCGAGCTAAGCTTGTAAACATCTGAAATTCTACGTCAGTTCAAGTACCCTAATCTGAAGAGACTTTGTAAGGGACGTAACATAGGCTAGGCTCATGGGTTGAGAAATGAATGGATCATTCAGGCTCAAAATGTGTATAATTTGGGTGAATGAGTTGGTGGTCATCTTGGCATTATTATCGGTCTTCTTCTTTACCAGAGATTTTCTTCTCGATGGATGTTCCATTGTCTTCAGGAGTTCATCCCTTGATTCCTTTGAGACTACTTGACTGGGGATTTTGACACGTCATAACCTGACATTTTATTGGGCATTGGCCTTGCTTTTGCCAGGCACACTGCTTTTTCTTGCCTCCTTTTTTCCTTTTTCTTTTTTTTTAAATGCAAACACTCGCCATTTGAATCTTCAAGGATTCTTGTCTTCTATCAACACTCCGGATATGCTGTTTGAACAATGATGACATTTTGCCTTGCCCCAGTGTGGGGGATGATCACCAACTGGGTTTATATGAAACGAATTTGCAGGCTCAATTGGGCTTAGCAAAGGATAAAATGTGTATAGGATAGAGAAAGAAATGCTCTTCGTCATCCTAAAGCACTTGAACTTTCGCATGAATTCATCTGAAAAAAGCAACACTCGAAGATTGATGCAAGTGAGAGCAAGAAAATTTCTAGTCATTTTTCACCATATGACACTGATTACCTCCAGTTTGCCCCGATGCGGGGTGGTTCTTGACAGGGGTAATTTGAAAGAATTTCTCCAACTGTTTAGGCTCAAAGAGGTTGAACAATGGATAACCTGTATTGTTTGGGATAGAGAAATGAAATGCCTCTTGTCACTTCGATCGCCGTACCTTTTGCGAGAGAACTATTTATCTTGCAGACATGGAATTTTCCACTCAACTCACTGGGAATTGTTTCCACTTTTTTTACTCAACTCACTGGGGATGCATGGGACAGTGTGTAGGATAGGGCTTGCCTTTCATCGTCCCGATATACCTCATTCGACACATTCAATTGATTCTTCATGAGTTATGAGATTGTCGAAACAGATTTCCCCTTTTGAAATCAATGATGCAAATTGACAAAATGATCATGTAGAATTTAAAGTCAATGCAAACATTTTAGCTTGAAATTGATTGAAATCATTTATTCATCACCGAAACGTTTGCAATTGAGAGGTATAAAACCAGATATTAAAAAACTTTTGCTGCAAAATGTGAGATTTTATCAAGGAATATACATCTTCACAGCATCAGAATTAACAGGGGTGGAGAACTCACGACCATCCATTTCTGCGAGAATCAGGGCACCCTCGGGAAGGGTTGCCCCTATCTTATACCTCTTTAGTTTCTCCAGAATCACTCAGGTTAACCATGATAATTTGGTTTGATGTGAGGACTTTGGGCTTTTCATACCGTTCTAGGTCATGCAGCATTTCCGAGGAATCTTCGAATTCGTCGGTGTCATCGAGATTAGGCTTGGCAACACATAAGTCATCAGATTGGACCGTTCCCATACCCTCATGTGTCGTAATATTGTCCCTGAAACATAAAGCAATGGATTCAGAAAGACAAACAGGGGTAAACATTACATTTTTTTTGTGATTAAATTTTTTTTTTGTGTTTTTCTTTTTCTGAAATTCATTTCGAAAAAGTTTTAATACGAGGAAACATGAAGAAGCCCAGGCCTCAGAGTTTCTCCTTGGACTATATTTTCTTTTATCGGTTGGATATCATCACCGGGCTGGTTTGATGTACCTCAACATGCCCTCAAATTTGAAAATAACTTGTAATTTCATTGAATATTTCGAAATGAATTACATTTATTGAATGGAAATTTCAGCAATCAAAACCTAGAAACGGAAATAGAAAGCAACACCCGAAACGGGGCAAATCCTAGAAAGCAATAAAAATTCCCACGCAGGGGAGTGTGCGAAAAAGGAAAAGTTTTACTCTTGTGGGCCTGTGCCCATTCCCTCTAACAGTCCTTCTTCGATAGCTCCAATGAATACGTCGTCGAACAGGGTAGTGATTCCCTCTATCGCATCGACGGGGTCTTTTGTCTTTAAAGGCGTTGGATCATCCATACCTCCCCATCCATCAGGGACAATGTCACGGGGGTCCACATAAAAACTTGGGGGCGCTGAATATTTCACATAATAATCGAACCTGCCGCTCGACTGCCCCAGAGGGTCGATCACTTCTTTTCCTTCATCAGCTTTAAAAGTGCTCTCTACGATCTCTTCATCATGGGTCGCGTCTTCGAGCGGAGGCATGTCTTCAGGTAAAGGATCGAGCTTGTCCTTCCCGACATTTAATATAGCGAACTCCTCGTCCCAGTTAATGACGACCTCAGAGATAGTAGAAACGATGCCGGTGTGGTCAGCATAAACAATCATCCCAGCTTCTACCATTACTGAGATTTTTTGTCTCATGATGGCCAGGGAAATGGCCTCATTACTCGGGTAACACCCAGCTTTCACCAGTTCAGCATAGACCTCAGCAATGTACACCTTGACATTTTTTATTCGGCCAGCATTGAAGTTGAAAACGGCATTCACATTGCCCGCGTGATCAGGGAGCGGGTTACTCTAAACATTCGGCTTGGCGGGTTGGAATGAAAACGCCTTCGTGTCTATAAGGTTCTGGATTCGGTGCTTGAGGACAGAACAATCATCGGTTGAGTGCCCGACCTCGCCAGTGTGATAATCGCATTTCTTTGATGGGTCGAAGCTATAGAACTTCTCAGGATTGGGCCGCTTTGGCTCGGTAGTAAGCAAGCCTTTCTTCCAGAGCACCGCCAATACTTGAGATAACGATCCGGGGAGGGGGGAGAATTGCCTCCTATTGTTCCTCCTCTGAAAAAGTTGAAAACGCGTATTTTGCTGCTGAGCTTCAGCCACCTGAATTGCTGGGGCTGGGTTAGTGTTCCGCCGGCTCGGTTGGTTATATGTCACGTTCACTTCAGCTGTCGGTTCTTCTCCTTTCTTGGCACTAAATATCTTAGTTGATGAGGACGGATCCGCAAACCACCCATCTTTCAGCCCTATCTCGATTTGCTCGCCTATGGGGATGAGCTGATTGAAGTTATCAGCTGGGATGGCCACCATTCGATTACGGTATTCGAACGGAAGAGTTTTCACGAATATCCTTTTCAGCTCACTATCTATAAGCTCCGGGACGACCTGAGCGGCTATATTCCTCCATCTGATGGCATAGTCTTTGAAAGACTCGGTATTCTTCATTTGAGCACGCTCGAGATCATCACGGGTAGGAATGATGTCTGTTATGAACCGATATTGCTTCAGGAACGCCTCACTAGCTTCCTTCCAGGTTTTGAGGCTATTGATCTTTTTCATGAGGTACCAGTGCAGAGCAGGGCCGGTCAAGCTTGCTTGGAATGCATGGATCATCAGAAGCTCGTTGTCAACGTAGAAGGTCATTTGTACGTGGTACAACTGAAGGTGAGCTTTTGGACATGTGGTGCCATTGTACTTGTCAAAACTCGGCATTTTGAATTTCTTCGGGATTTTGATCTGTGAGTACATGGACAGATCAATTGAGGGCGAATCCTGCGAACCTTCCAGCTGCTTCACTCTTTCCTCAAGTTTGTTGACTCGCTCGTCAGGTTTAGGTTTGTTGACGAAAATCTGGACGGGGTCATCTTCTAACTCAGGCATATCATCATCTTCCTCGACGTCAACATGCTTTGCACCTGTATGCTTCGGGACTGATGCCTCAAGGGGTGCTGGAATAGGGATCGACCGAAGAGCCTTGATCTCAGCGGTCATTTGTTGCATTACGATGGCAAGTTGCTTGATCTGGTCTTGCATACCGTCAACGCGCTCCTGTAACTCAGTTTGATCGGCCATTCTAGCTCTTGACCGCGTGCGAATAGGGGAACGTGATCGGTCCGTAGTTACCTAATTTGCAAGAATAGAGCATGGTAAGTATGTGTTCTCAAAACGATCGGTCCATGACTTAGTCTAATCGTCTTTTTTATTTCCATTTTCCATGACATTTTTCATTACTCCACGTATTTGTGAAAATGATGGCAAATTTCTTAAGAAATAATGACTTATGACAGATCTGGGAAAATAATGATAGCAATTGAAAGTAATTTTTCAACATTTTATTTTTTTCTTTTTCTTTCATTTGAAAAGAAATTCAATGATCATTGCTTTCAAAAATTATGACCGACTTAGACTTATCATGGACCGACCACATGTACGAAACATAAATAAAGTGCGAGAAAAAGGGTTCAGAAAACTTACTTCACCGGGTAGGGAATGGCAATCACATAGACACATGCATGAAATGTGAGGTTCGATTTCTACCTAGACTTTGGCTTGCAAAATGGAGACGAGAGGATTACCGAGCTAAACCAGTCATGGTTGTGGTTAGGCTAGGATTCCCCTAACTCCGGCTTAGTCAAAGAGCCGACCCGGGTTGAGTGGGATACAACCGTGGTGGGTACTCAATGTCACCTTGAAAGAAAATTCGGGACCGAGGAGGGCGACCCGTACCAAATGGTTTTGGTCGGGGTGTCCACTGTCTCAGTACCATCCTAAACTTATGTCGCCCAGGTCCGACAGCGGGTAGTGTGTGCGGTGTAGTGAAAATGTAAGGCATGCACAACAAGTTATATCAAACAGCGCTTCGTGCATAAATTAAACCATACATCCAAACCCCTTCCTGCAAAACAAGGGTTAACAATCACGCCTCCCCTTATACCTCCCATACTGCAAGAACATTTAACACCTTAAATGTTAGAGACATACCTGGGATCCTCGCTGCCAAACAAAAATTTTGAAATAAAAAATTGTCCTAAGTCCACTAAGAGTTTTACTCAAGTCCCCAGCGGAGTCGCCAAGCTGTCGCGACCCTAAAAAATTTTATCGATTTTCTCGGGCTAATGGATTATTAAGATTGAACTTAACTCGGGCCCTCCCAAGCTCTACCAATTCGCAACTTAGGGTTTAAGTTCTTAACGTGCAAATGCTTTCATGCTTGGAGTCGCCACTAATCAATTTACGGTAGGCTGATTAGAAACCTAAATAAAACATAGGGAGATATGTTTTATTCCTACGAATCAGAGATTCTAAGCCCGGGGACTTGATTACGCTAGATCTAGTCTAACGCCCTTTCGGTACCTTTTGTTTTCAAAAATATTTTGGCAGGCAGTTTGGATCCACTTTAACTTAGCCACTAACATGTGAGGTGTTCATGCATGTGCGCAAACCACCAAATTAACACTCAGAAATCATTAAATAAATTACAAGCTTAGGAGAAATTACTTACCTCGAATCCAGCAAGCATCTGCATTGTTAGCGAAAAATCATACAGACAATCCTAATATGATTTCTAGTTAACAAAGCAACTCATTCAATTTCTTTTCTTTTTGGATTTTCAATTATTTAAATGAAATCTAGCCTAGATGCAATGACGTGCAAAAATGACACGTGAATTAATGCAACCTAACATGCACTCTATATGGCACGCGACGACGTGACCTAATTCTAATGACGTGCAATGACATATTTTTGGTATTTTCTCATTGAAATTCGGAATTAAATGAAATTCGGAATAAAAAAACATGCCTAAAATAACATGCAACCTAATGACTTCTATTTTTGGTATTTTCTGTTTAAAATTCGAAATTCAAAAATACCTAAGTTAACATGCAATCTATGATGACTTAATCTACCCTAGAATGATTTATTTTTGAGATTTTTTTATTAAAAATTCGGAATAATAAAATAACGTGAATAATCCATTAGGATTTGAAATAATACCTAATTTAAATTAAGAAACTTGCCACGTTACGTCCTAATTTAAATTAGATATTTATCTTATCCTTCGGGATATATTCAAAAACCCTAGACATACAAAAATTCTAATTTAAATCTCAAAACAGAAATTTTTTTGGGTTTTCTTTTTATTTGAAAAGGAAAGAAATCAAAACAAGGATAACAATCAAACTCAAATCAACCACGCAATCCGCCAAATTCGTTTCAAACTCGAATTAGGCACAAAAATCAAATTATCGGTCATATCTAAAGGGTTATAGATATTAACAGATAATCGATTATTCAAATTTGGAAAGCTAATGAAATTTATCATCGTATCTAAGTGATTATAGATAGGATGATAATTTCCCGTACCGCCGCGTATCGGACTTTAGGGTTAAAGTCGGATAGACGTCCAGATACGTTGCTTAAATTAGGAAATTTTCCTAATTTGAATATTTTTAATATCACGGATATCAAACATTATCCTAAAGCTATTTAATATTCCAACGTGATAATCATACAATATTCAAAATACTCAAATTAGGAAATTGGAACATTCAGAAAATTCATTAGATAATCATCTTACCTAATTTGGATAATTCCTAATTTGAACTTGGATCGGGATCGAGCTCGACTTCGGATCGGATTGCGACGAACGACGACGACGGGACACGGCCGGCGACGGGACGGCACCGGTGTGGGGATGAACAGCAGCAATGGCGCGGCTGTTCCGGCGGGTTTACTCTGGATGACGTGGACGTTAGGCGCGTTGGTCCGGGCGGCTCGGGTGGAAAATTTCAAGACTGCACGATTCCGGAAAAATGGGCGTAACTTCCTCAATACACGTCGGATTGACCCGATTCCAAAAGCCACAGATCAAGGACTCGTAGATCTACAACTTTCGTGTTTTGAGTTTCCACAAATAAGTTCTGTGGAGTGAGCGATTCTGGGAGGAAATGGACGAGGAGTAGCAGCGTTGGTGAAGAATCAGAGAAGGAGCAACCGTCCACGTTGACACCAAAGGGGACTCAACACAGCAAGGCATCTTCGAGCTTCTGTGGCGAGAGAGAGAGAGCAAAAGCAGCAGCGTTGGGTGGAAGGTAGCGACGTCGGGTGGAAGGTAGCGACGTCGACGGGCGGAAGGTAGCGACGTCGACGGGCGGTTGAGGTGCGACGACGCGCGGCGTCCCCGGTGGTGATGCGCGACGTCGCTTTTCTCTCTCCCTGTCTCTCACACTTGTGTCTCTCTAAAAATTTCTGATCTGAAAATTATGAGAGCCCCCCTCTAATTCTGACCTAATAACATGTATATATAGCACTAATCCTAGGTCAACTTAGATAGGCTTTAATCCTAGTGGGCTTAAACTTGGGCTTGGGCTCTAATTAAATTAAACGGGCTGAATTAACTTGGGCTAATTAATTAAATTCAACAAATTAAATCAAGCCCAAATTAAAAACAACCAAGCCCGTGTGACGTGAATTTCCGGGCCCTTGCATTCCCGAGCATCCCGTTTTTTGTTCGATGAATTTTAAGCTTGCTCGCCATCGCCAATCCGATGCAATAATGCAATTAAATCTAAATGAACCTAAACTATATGTTATGCAAAATTAAATATTTTTGTTTAGGGGTTAAAAATTAATCCCTAATTTTCTATGCAAATTACACTAAATGATTGTCAAAATTTAGGTGTCAACACATCTTATTCATCAATTTATAAGATGGGCAAAAGTCTTCTCGCAGGTCTCTCAAGTTTGGTCGTTATGTGGAAAAAAAAATAAGATATCATTTATGAGGACTGACCATGCAATTATGATTGCACATGAATCCAAGTTTGGTCTCTCAAGTTTGGTCGTTAAAAAATGAAGGGATTAGGCAATATATTTAAATTGCACAACATCTACGGCCAGACATACATACATACATACATGGAATGTTTCATCTTAATTGTGACTTTGTCAGTATATTTCATGTTAATAGTAAATTCATTTCTAAGAACCGATGGAAACAGTGACCCATAAGGAAGTCTAGTGGCTAGACCAATAGAATGCACCTATTATTTACTCTCAAAATGTCCAAACTTTTCACTTATTTGTAGCAGGTGATATCTTGAGTCAAAAAACATTGAAACCGACGACTTCATAAAACATTGCTTTCTTAGACTAGGTCTTAGAAGTTGCGAAAAAAAAAAAAAACACCTAATTTTGGCAGCCGCGATGACCCTCTACTTATGTGAAGATGATGGGCCCTCCAAAGAAGAATAGTGAGCCCAAAAGACTTTGACATTTTGCCATTAGTCAACCCGCGCGTCCTTTCACATAAATTATGGAGTGGCTAATACGAAGCCCAGAATTCCTATCCACAAACATGGCTATCCATAAAAACAATGGCAATACAATCTCCTCTGGCACTTCTAGACATACGTGCTCTACTACAAACACAAAAAATCAAAAATAAAAAAGACAATATTATGTCACCGTTATTAGTGTACATGCTTCGTACTTGGATCATCTTTTATCTCGGTGTTCTATTCGTGCTTTGCTAATTAGGAAATAAATGACTTCAAATTCTAAGTTGTAGTGACTGCTTGTATTGTTGCTAAAAGAACGTATCAGAGTCAAAATAGAATTTTGCCTCTAGATAATATAAGATTGTTTCGCGTCCTTGATCAAAAGCTCGAGATTTGTTTCATTTGTCGTTGTCTCTTATATTCGAGGAGATATATGGTCGCTGGGGAAGCTAAGTTGAAATGACTCACGAATATCTCTTAAATGATGGAATATATATATGGAAGGATGGTAATTCAAAAGATGCAATTGGATTCACTTTCAATATATGCTTCCTCCTCGTATCAATCACTTACTATAGCATTGTAGAGGCTTCCACAATTCAATCCTCAAATCGGCTTATTTTGTAAAATCCATTATTCTCTGTGCAGATTACATTTAATTTTCCTTGTGGAAAATGAAACTCCTCGCATGATGTCTCCATCTAGAGACAAGGATACAAATAGTTTCAAGCCAACCGAGACAACCCATGGACCTCATATTTTCACCTCGGAGAGGAAAATGGTCCATTCAAGTTCGGAAAAAGAGAGAACATGTTACGGACAGAATGTGACGAGATAATCAGCCCCACCCGCGCAAGAAAAAGTGCTGCTCTTGTCGTCGAAAGCGTAGCTGTAAGCATTAGGGCACTGGGCCTTGACAATCTTCGAGTAGTTCGTCGGCGAGCATGTCTCAGGCGTCGCATACGCCCCCGTGCAGCAGTACTGCGGCTGGTTGAACGCCACACACGCACTCTTGCATGCCACGTTGCTCCCATCCGACCCCTGCACCGCCAGCTCCGACGGGCACAAATAGTTGATGTTGGCTCCGCAGCTGGTGGTCCTGCACCCGCTGCCACTGCCCTGTGGGGTTGCAGAGAGGGGCAGGTTGAAGCCGTCCACGAGGCTAATGTCGTAGAAGTCCAGCTGGCCAGAGCCAGCTGCCGCGAAAGTGAACTCCGCCAAGGAGGCCGGCATGATCGGCGCTGCACCATTGCAGCTCACCTGGCCAGAGCCACAGTCGGCGGTGGCGCAGACGAACTTACCGGAGGCACTAGTGGCGCAGCCCGTTCGGCCCCACACCTGGCCAGACCACGTGTCCGGGACGTCATTGATCGAGGAGGATGCGCCTGTGGTGAGCTCGAAACCGGTTGAGGATAGCTGCCCACTACCCCCGCCGGTCAGCGTCCCGGGCCAAACTGTGTAGGGGCAGTTGTTGGTGAAGGTGAGCGTGGCTGCGCCGGCTCCTCCAGCAAGCGTGCATGCAATCCGTAAATCTCCATCACAAAGATGGAAATTTGAACCCAGGACTTTAATTTCCGAATCCCAAAAAAGAACAAATAAAACTTAGGATCTTATTTTCAAGTTTCGGAAGAAGGTAATGTTAATGTAGAAATTTGTAATAGTTGAAAATAGAGAGATTATGATGGCAATGTGCTTACTCGCGAGGAGGGCTAGGAAAGGCAGGTGAAGGTACAAAGATGCTCTTGCGTCCATGATCAAGAGCTTCAGATTTTTGTTTCGTTTATCGTTTGTCTCTTATAAAAGAGTATATATATATATAAGCTATGTTGTGTCACCCCCCAAATCCTACAAGAATAGGGATAGTGACACGACTGTCCTTTCTCTCGAATGACATAATCTCAAACCCTACCAAGAGAATCAACTTCCAAAAGTTCTCATCAAAAGCGCTCTCGAACTATCGGTCACTAACCGAAAAACCTGAAAAACACAAAAGATGAAAGGAATGAGTTACCACGGCCTAGTGAGTTAAACATTTCTTCCAAACGGATAGAACAATCACTATACATCATTGTAAATTGATATCAATCTCAAATTCAATATACAATATACGTAAAATATCGAAAATGTATAATAACTTTCCAACAAAACTCTATACGTACAAAATCAATCATCAAAACTTACTCAACAATACAAACAACTATCAGTAGTCCATTCCATCAATTAATCTCATCAATCACACGTCGATGGTTCATTCTATCGACGAATTTTATGCTCATCATTGAACTATAGTCACGTTTAATGCCGTGGCAAAGGCAACCAAATCTACCCCCTTGGCTAGGTCTACCACCTATATAGTCGGCAGTTCGGCCCAAAAAGACGTCCTGACAGTACGCATACTCTTCTTTCAATAGATTTTTCATCATAGCGATATGAGTCATATCAACCAAAACATTTCTCCAACAACGTACAATTAACACCAGAAAGTTATTTCATAAACTGGTTTTACAAACCAAATCACATAACCATTCACAATTCCATTTATCAATTAAAATGCTTTTCATAAAACATTTCGTAATCAATACGAACTACTTTTGGAGATTCCTTTCACTCAACATTTAACCAAAGCATTCACAATTGGTCATTTTAGACCACTTCATAAAACATTCTCAATCTCTTTTCAATCGATTAAAAATGTAGTAAAAGTTCAATCCAATTAATGTCAGAAACATGATATTAATAACTCATAATATATTAAAACTCTACCATTTTCAAGACATAAGTTTGTAAATTTATGGAAGAAATAGTACTACTCACCTGGGAATGCCCCAAAACCAAACAACAACGCTCACTTGAAACGACGATCTCGTAATCTTAACAATTAAAGGAGAATCGATGTCAAAATCAAGTAAAATACTACAATAATTACGAAACGGCTAAATAACGCTTAATCGCTAATGAAACAAGTCAAAGGTGTCCACAAATCGCTTGTCCAAAGCAATTATTTAAAACCTTCTGCAACGCAAAGCTTGAGCGCGAAACTTATTTGTGCCAAAACTCTTTCCTTCAAACTCCGTTTCAAGCGATCTTATAATGAAAAGAAAGCCTATTCAAAGAACTACAAGAATCCCAACTTGGCCATCTCAAAATTGCGCCGAAAACCAACGAAAATCAGCCTAAAAGTCTCTGGTCACGCACTGTTCACCACGCGTGCGCAACTTCAAAAATTCGTATCCGGCAAACTATAAATCCAAATCGGGTTCCATGAAATCCTACAGCCCTGCAACACCCTAAACTACCAATTTTATATATATTCATAGCTCAATAACTCAAAAATCGGATTTCGCCGCTCGAATAATACATAATTCCGAAATATGAGCACTAACCCAGAAAACTTTTTCGATTGGACGAACGAAAGGCGTGAGCACTTACAGGACTTTGCGAATCAAAGTTGAATCGGCTTGATGAGGCACTCGTGGCCACTACGTGTGAAAGCTCTCTTCTTTCTCTTGCCCTTTTTTCCTCTTCTTTCCTCTTTCTTTCCTTTCCTGCTTTTCCTCTCTCCCGCAAGCTCTTGGTCCCCTTCTATAAACTAAAGTCCACTGTAGCTTCTTTATTGACTTTGCAACCATTTTTCTTTGCTTTCTTTTTCTTCTTCTTTAAATCCAAATATTACAAGTTAAAATGACTTTGGGAAAGTGTTTCGGACGATGGAATAAAATGACTAATATGTACATGAACCATCAATTGCAGCATGAGTGAGAATGCGATCTAATTTGTACCTTGCCGACCCGGGACCAATTTTTTCCCTTTTGGAAAATAAAAGGACTATTTGCTTTTAACTCCTAACATTAATTTAAAAAAAAAGCAGGGGGCCTTAGGCAATATATTGAAATTGGACGACATCTACGGCAAGACACACATGCATAGAATGTGACTTTGTCAGTACCTCATTTTAATTGGGCATTAGGGTAAAAGAAATCAAAACTTCCAACGTATCTCAGTGTTTAATTGGGCATTGGCAGAGATGTAGAACCAAGTAAACAATTAGAGTAATGCAAGTTTCATCATCCGTACCTGAATGAAGTGAAAATGGGATCCCCACATCTCGGCCGCCCCAGCAGATTAATGGGCGAAGGAAAGCTGCGTCGGAGCAGAGACGGAGAGAGCGAGCAAGCGACGGACCGAGCGCTGGATTTTTTCGACAGCGAAGCGTGCGCCGGAGCAGAGGCGGAGCGAGCATCGGAGCAGAGAGTGAGGATGAGGGACCCAAACCTTGGCTTCGTCGGAGAGGGGCGGAGCAACGAGGAAGCCAAGCGAAATCGCAGAGATTCAAAATAAATTTGAAAGCAAGAGAGGAAAGAGCGGTGGCTTTTCTTTCTTCAATGCGAAAACGAAGGAGAAGAAGAGAGTAGAAATAAATGCGTGTAGAGAGAGAGAGAGAAAGAGATGGCGAGGGGGGGGGGCCAGCAGGGGCTAAGGGGAAATAATGAATATTATTTTTTTGTGCAAACCTTTCATCCGGGGTGAGCCGTTCCCACAAGCGTCACGTGGCGGTTTATGAGTGGTCCGGGATTATGCAGCCTGGTGTAAGCTACTCGAACGTTAGGATCGGGAGAGTGAGTTGCACACGTGGAACAAGACGAACAGTAATTACAGTCCTGCGCAAGCTTGGAAAAATGGATGTAACTTCGTCGATACAGATCGGAATGACCTGATTCCAAAGCCAAATGAACAAAGACTTCTGGATTAACAATTTCTCTGTTTTGAGTTTTCTCAAATAAATACTATAGGAAGGACGAAATCGGGGTGGAAGTGGACAGATGTAAATGGACAGAATAGAGGAAAAGATAGAATTTCGTTGGTTGCTCTTCTAGGCCTCCAAGGAAGTAGGTAGGCACCGATTCTTCTAGATCGATGACTGCAACTCTTCAAGGATGCAGATTTGAAAACCTCCGACTCTTCAAGGACGGAGTGAAAACTCTTCTAGGTTTTCAGGAGTATGAACTCTTCAAGGTTCAAGATAATTGCTTGATGCAAAATTTTCATTAATCAAATTTGTCTCTCGAATACATAAAGTAGATGGTCTTTTATAACCAAAGAAAACAAATGAAAAGACTCAAGCAAATGAAGAGACTAAAGAGCATTAAAGACCCTAGAAGGCATAAAACATTAAAGAACTTAGAAACTAGAAACTAGATAAATGTCCAACGTCTTTTTGATCATTCCCAAAGTATCTTTTAGACTTCCAATGTATAGGGAAAGACAATGGCTTTATTGTGGCATGGATTCGTGAATGTGACTCTTGGTCTTCGAATTGCGTCCCTTCGATATCTCCCAGACTAGTTGAGCGACTTGTCGAGCTCGGATGCGGGCTGATCTCCTTGGTCGAGTGAGCTCGTCTTCGATGCGGCGGTATTATCAAGCTGGCCTGCATCACGGGACCACGCTGACTTGGCGTTCTCGGACCGCCTAACATTTTCTCTATAGAGAGGGGCAGGTTGAAACAGTCCACGGGGCTGATGTCGTAGAAGTCCTGCTGGCCACCCTCTAATTTACGAATTTCGGGATTTCCTTGTTTTTTTCCCCTTTTTTTACGCGAAATATCTTATTGCATAGTCCGTTTTTTGTTTAATCGAAATCTCATTGCATGGTCTAGATTCAGGGTTCTTTATCATCGGGTCTAGGTAATGAAAAGGTTGTAGGCTGGGCCTCTTTCATCATCATCGCCATCCCCATTTGCCACTGCTTTTTTGGTACTTTATAAAATGGGGAAAAAGTAGGAGAAAATCATTAAATTCTTTCGATCGGAATAGCCATAATAATCTGCTTTTGGATAAAATGCAATTAACTGGTTCTGTCTTGATTTTCTACGGTATTATTTGTTTGGTAAGTCTTTTTCTAAGTCATCGACGCAATTGCTTGGAAGTTACATCGAGAGAGACCTTTTGTATCCTGGTGCACTGGACTCGTGTAAACAAGGCATGGCAATCAATTCTAGAAGGCGACCATTTTGTTTCCTCCGTTGGAGTCTTCGACGCTTGGAAAAAGAAACAGAATTGAAGTTGATGGATTCCATGACTGGCCTGCTCAGAGTTCGAGAACGGAGGTGGCCGAAAATTAAACTTTTGTATGTGATTATGTATCGATTAATTTCAGCTATTGGTTTATGAGAATAAAATTTTTTATCGGCGGTGGAGATTTGTATAAGCATGCGCAAGATAGATGATCCTCGTCCATGCCTTGGGAATGCGTGATTTGGGATTTGTAGAAGTGCACAAGGTGCGAGTCCAACATTTAGGATTGGCTCTTGCTAAGTTTGGATGTTACAGCCTGATTATAGTATTGTCTCTATGAGAAATTTTTTTCGAATGAATTCGATGCATCTTTTTTACCATAAGCTTTCTTATTGTGAGAGGAAAAAAAACAAATTATTTGGATGAGGAAAATGCTTCCTCTCTCTCTCTCTCTCCTGCTAGCTTGGATTCATGTGAGAAAATATGACACGAGAAAGCTGTAATGGTTACTTGTACTTGCTAAAGCAATACTGAATCGGCGCAATTGAAAGGTTCAGGATTTATATCGGCTGCCGTACAATAGATTTGTGACTTTTTAAATAATTATCCTATCAAAAATATGTACACGTGTCTATCATCATTTTAGCTTCTTAGCGCATGTGTCTCGTTCGAGATGGATTTGAATGATACGGAGAAGAAAATAAGGACGTAAAATTGGAACGTGAGAGGGTACGTTTCTCATGAAAACAGGAGAGAGACTTAGACAAATGTCTGGACATCCTGAATCCTAATTATTAATGCCAAACGGAAAACGATCATCCAATTTGGAATATATAAGTACATAAACACCGGAAAGATTGACGCCCGCCGTCCTTTTCACTGGATTCCATTTACATGCACAGGGCCAGGAAATTCACATGCCGCAACAGAAACAGCTGCCACATGACACAGGAAAAGAGAAAAAGAGGAGGGGAAAATGCCAAAAGAGACCCATCAAATTCGACATTTCCCCGTCTTCAGGAGCACAAGACAAATTTGGGTCAAGTCCGTGATTGACTCTCTTGTCAATTTTTTTCTTTTGCCTTAGCTGTTTTTTCCATGTTGGTGCAGACGAGGTCGATGAGATGGAGACAGAAAGGTGACCCTCCCCCCCGCATTTCTTCTTGCAAAGACCAAGGCCACAGTTTTTATATATTATTTGTTTAAAATTTTTTTGGAACATATTGGCTTGACCGCATAATTAGGAAAATTCAAACACCCCCAAATCAAATATCTATTATCTAAGCAAGACTTATTATGTTCCTCCTTACACTCTCTGATGTTAAGCATTTGTTCGGTGTCATTGTGACCGTTTTGTAAATGCAAAGTGATGCAACTTATTCATTCGATATTGCGCGTCTTAAAAGTGCAACGCCTCCTAGGCCGGGCAGGGCGAGGCAGCTTTGTCAAAGATTACAATAAACATGAGATGATTTGCAACTTTTTGGAGCGGTTTGTCAAGCGCCTCGCGAAAACTGCAGGGCTCGTTTCATCGCGGCAGACATCTAAAGAAGAAAAAGAAATAAAATCAAAACGAGTAACCCGCGATTAGCCTTTAGTCAACATTGGGACAACCCTGCCGTTGACCACACAGGAGGGAGAGAGATGTGATGACTTGCTTTTGGCCAGAAACTAAAGCTAACGTTCCTCGGATGTGCCGTGAGGCCGCGGAAATTTTGCCATCGCAAAGACCACACACCAACGTTCCTTGGATGTGCCTAGATATGGTTTGACCATTAGCTCAACTCCGGACAAAAAAAATTGCATGATTAAGCGTGGCATATGTCCCGCCATGTTATCATTAACTATTCAGATTGCATGCGCTTGTGTTCCCAATATTCTCAGCGGTCGCAAGAAGCGGGGCTACCAGGGGGGCGCAGAAACTTGCCAAAATGCTCCTACCGAGTAGCTTCAAGAATCATTCCATTAAAGTACGAACGACCCAACCACTTACCCTCGATTTCCACAGCGACCGGAGGTTGAGCCCCTCTTTTTAAACAATGTTCGAACAACGCGTTCTGTGTCTTCCCGGAGGAGGATGGTCTTGTTCGATAACTCCCTGGACCAAGGACAACCAACTTATGGTTTTTTCTTTGTCCTGCAACGTCCGAGAATTGCAATTGGAGATGATAGTTGGCTTCTTGACTTATTATAATTGAACTTCTCCATGTCGGGTGAGCTGGATCAACTCGGGATGGACCGAAGGATTGCCCCAACTACTTGCCAAACGATATGAGGTGCAACTTCTCTTGTGGGCCCATTTGTTTCACTGGAAAAATGAGTGGTTTGGAAAATATTTTTTATAAAATGATCGTTCGTATTACTTGAAATAATTAGTCGATGAAAAAACACTTTTATTATCGATAATAATCTTGTAGTAAGCATTTTTATGAACGGTGAAAATATTTTGAGTTCAATTCATTTTTGTAAGTTTTTCACGAAACAAATGAAATTTAACATTAGGGGTTTTTTTTTCTGTGTGAGATAGTCGGAATCCAAATCGTCTATGAAGTTTTTATAAGTTTTGTATTCACGTAATATCCCTTTTACTTATCAATTTTAAGTTTTTTAATTGAATTTTTAAGAACATTTTGTGTTCTATGACCATAATGGTGATTCTAGCATCCCTTCTAGATTTTCTAGTTACCCTTCTAGATTGATATTGATATTTTCGAACATCAAGTTCCGTCGAGCAAGGTTCAAAGTCAATATAGGGAAACGAACACGACAATTCAAAATAGGTGTACTCCAAATGAGAACTCAAACGTCCCATCAAAGGAGGCTGTGTCCGGACCATGTGTCCGGGACGTCATTGATCAAGGAGGATGGGCCGGTGGCGAGCTCGAAACCGGTTGAGGATAGCTGCCTGCCGCCCCCGCCGGTCAGCGTCCCAGGCCAGACTGTGTAGAGGCAGTTGTTGGTGAAGGTGAGCGTGGCTGCGCAGGCTCCTCCTGCAAGCATGCATGCAAGCCATAAATCTTCATAACAAAGATGGAAATTTGAACGCAGGACTTTAATTTCCGATTCCCAAGAAAAGAACAAATAAAACTTAGGATCTTATTTTCCAGTTTCGGAAGAAGGTAATGTTAATGTAGAAATTTGTAATAGTTGAAAATAGAGAGATTATGATGACAATGTGCTTACTCGCGAGGAGGACTAGGAAAGGCAGGAGGAGGTACACAGATGCTCTTGCGTCCATGATCGAGAGCTTCGGATTTTTGTTTTGTTTATCGTTGTCTCTTATACAGGAGGAGATACATATATATAATGCCCGCGAAGCTATAAGTTGAAATGACTTTGGGAAAGTGTTTTAGACGATGGAATAAAATGACTAATTTGTACATGAACCATCAATCGCGGCATGGGTGGGAATGCAATCTAATTTGTACCTTGTTGATGGGTGACCATTTTTTTCCCTTTTGGAAAATAAAATGACTATTTGCTTATAACTCCTAACATTAATTTTAAAAAAAATGCAGGGGGCGTTAGGCAATATATTCAAATTGCACAACATCTATGGCAAGACATACATACATAGAATGTGACTTTGTCAGTACCTCATTTTTTTCATGTTAATCGTAGATTCAACTAAAAGAACCGACGAAAACAGTGATTCATCAGGAGGTCTAGTGGCTAGACCAATAGAATGTGCTTGTTATTTACGCCCAAAATGTCTAAATTTGTCATTTATTTGTATCAAGTGATATCTTGAGTCAAATTGCATACAAATTAAATTTTCCCATTTTATCTAATTGGAGGTGTACTAATTTGAAGTTTTTGGTGGTTAAAAAAAATTTATCACATATATATCAGTTTAGGATTTTTCGTGGTACTAACCCTAAAAACTATGGCATTACAATCTCCTCCGGCTCTTCTATGACATACGTGCTCTAATACAAACACAATTTTTTTTTAAGAAAAGAAGAAGAAGACAGTATCATGTCCTTAGTGTGCATGTTTTATACTTGGATCAATTTTTATCTCGGTATTTTGTACATGCTTTGCTAATCCAATGTGTCGTGCTGATGAGAGCTCGACATTGATTCATTTAAGAGGACACTACAAAAAAACATGTTTTTTCCGACAAAATTTCCAACGAAAAATTTAGAAAAATTCGTTGGAAAACGAATTTCCAACGAAAAAAAATTCGTTGGTAATAAGTCGTCGCAAATTTTTCCAACGAAAAATTTCAATTTTCATTGGAAATTTGCGACGAATTTTTTTTCGTTGGAAAATTCATTGGAAAACTTGTGGCTAAATTCGTTGGAAACGAATTTTTTTTCTGATGAATTTTTTTTTGTTGGAAACTACAATTTTTTTTTTGGTGGAAAAATCGTGGAAATTTTTTTTCCATCGAAAATTTTTTTTTGGTGGAAAAATCATGGAAATTTTTTTTCTATCGAAAATTTTTTTTTTGTTGGTCGAAAAATCACCCTCACCGCCGGCGAGGGCCGAGCTCGCCCAGATCTGGGCGAGCTGGAGCTTGCCGGCCATGGCGAGCTCGGCCCTCGCCATGGTCGGCGAAGGCCAGCCTTGTCGCCATCGAGGGCCGAGGTCGCCCAGATCTGGGCAAGCTCGAGCTCGTCGCCGGCGAGGGCTCAAGCTCACCCAGAACGCTCGCCATGGCCGGCGAGCTCAAGCTCGCCCAGATCTGGGCGACCTCGAGCTCCCCAGCGGCGAAACAGCAGCTTCTCAACCAAAAAAAGAGAGAGAGACGGGGCGGCTGGGCTGATAGTGAGCCGGGGCGATTGGCGGTCGCGTAGCTCGGCTGGTCTGCGGCAGAGGGCGACAGCGAGCTGAGGCGGCGACGACAAACGGAAAGGCAGAAGCGGCTCGTCATCCCCAATCCAAGAAGATAGAGAAAGAGAGAGAGCAAGGGGGCCGAGACGAGGGCGGTGGCTGGCCGGCTGGCGGCTCGAATGGCGACGGTCAGCTGAGGTGGAGGCCGCGGCGCGACGGCAAGCAACGGACGATGGCAGCACAGCTTCGGTTCGCCCAGCAACTGAAGAAAATAAGAAGAAGAAAAAAGAAAGGAAGAAGAAGAAAGGGAAAAAGGGCGTGCGGGTGGAGGGTGAAGGGGGGTGAGAGAGAGAGAGAATATGGAAATTGAGAGTTTTTTTTTAATTTGTCGAACAA
Organism: Syzygium aqueum; assembly: GCA_031216185.1. Classification (NCBI taxonomy): domain Eukaryota; kingdom Viridiplantae; phylum Streptophyta; class Magnoliopsida; order Myrtales; family Myrtaceae; genus Syzygium; species Syzygium aqueum. The sequence goes on along the minus strand of CM062235.1, from coordinate 9,646,619 downwards.
TATAGGTTTTTTTTTATATTCGTTGGAAATTTCCAACGAATTTTCCAACGAAAATTGTACACACTAAAATAATTGCCCGGAAAATTGAAATTCACTGGAAATTTCCAACGAATTTTCCAAGGAATATAAAAAATGCTGAACAATATCAGGTTTTTTTTTAATTCGTTGGAAATTTCCAACGAATTTTCCAACGAAAATTGTACACACTAAAATAATTGCCCGGAAAATTGAAATTCGTTGGAAATTTCCAACGAATTTTCCAATGAATATAAAAAATGCCGAACAATACTGGGTTTTTTTTTTAATTCGTTGGCAAATTCGTTGGAAATTTCCAACGAATTTTCCAACGAAAATTGTACACACTAAAATAATGGCCCGGAAAATTGAAATTCGTTGGAAAAATTCATTGGAAATTTCCAACGAATTTTCCAATGAATATAAAAAATGCCGAACAATACTGGGTTTTTTTTAATTCGTTGGCAAATTCGTTGGAAATTTCCAACGAATTTTCCAACGAAAATTGTACACACTAAAATAATTGCCCGGAAAATTAAAATTCGTTGGAAATTTCCAACGAATATAAAAAATGTTGAACAATATTGGGTTTTTTTTTAATTCGTTGGCAAATTCGTTGGAAATTTCCAACGAAAAAAAATTCGTTGGAAATGTCCAACGAATTTTCCAATGAAAATTGTACACACTAAAATAATTGCCCGGAAAATTGAAATTCGTTGAAAATTTCCAATGAATTTTCCTATGAATATAAAAATTACCGGGTTTTTTTGAGTTCGTTGGAAAATTCGTTAGAAATTTACAACGAAAAAAAATTCGTTGGAAAGTTCCAACGAATTTTCCAATGAAAAAGTTTTCGTTAGAAATTTCCAACGAATTTTGCGACGAAAAATTTTTCGTCGCTAATTTTCAACGAATTTTCCTTTTCATTGGAAAATTTGTTGCAAATTTCCAACGAAAATTTTTTGGTCGTAAATTTTCGTGGCAAAAATTTAATTTTTTTGTAGTGGGAGTCTTGGGATCAACAGAGCGTATTCTTCTTGCATTTATCTTAAACTTGAATCATGGTCATCATCAGGTGGAAATGGAGATTAGTGTTCATGGGAGGGTGTGGAGTGCTATGGATTTTGGGGTCACGCTGTTGGCGTAGACCTCAATAGCAGTTCTCTCTAGTACCACTATACCTTTCTAATCTATTCCGTTGTGTTCACTTTTTATTGGAGCTTCAATAATTCCCGAGAGTTTTACGCTCATTCATAATTTATTGTATCTTTATATAAAATTTGAAAATAGTTTTATCGATAATTCGATTATTTTTTCGTGATTCGAGGATTAGGAATGGAGAATGACTCCTGTTTGCCAACGTGGAAGTGGGGCAAAGGACTTTTCGCTGGCCTCTCAAGTTTGGTCTTTTCGTGGAAAAAATATGGGATGCCATTTAAGAGGACCTACTATGCAATTATGACAGAACATGAACGATGAATCGCGGCTTACATGAGAACGCGACCTAATTTGCCCCTTGTGGATCTGTGACCATTTTTTCCCTTTCGAAAAAAAAAAAGCGCTTATAACTTTTAACATCACTTTAGGAAAAAAAAAAAAAGCAGGCAGATTTGGGCAATATATTGAAATTGCAAAGTATCTATGGCAAAACATACATAATTAGTACGATCGATCTTAATCATCACTTTATTAGGAAGGTTTCTCATGTAGATTGTGGCTTCATTTATAAGAAGCTATGGAAATATTGACCCATGGAGAAGTCGAGCGACTAGACCAATTGACGGTTCTTGTTTTTATGTCCAAAATATCTAAAGTTTCCAGTTGTTTGTATTAGGTGATTGATCAGGAATGGTGCATGTAGGCATATATTTATGTGACACTTATTAGTCATTTAATGCTGTGTGTCTAATTCGAATTGAGAATGGTTAGAAATGAATTAAGATTCTTAGCTATGTTTACTTCTTGTCAACTCACGCTTCCATTGGCTATTGAGTAGACGCTATCTTCTTGTCCGATATTCTATCTTCCTAACTGATTTTTCTCCCTTAGAAAATCATGTCATATAGTCGTATAAGGTAACATATATACGGGCAACATACACGCACTAGTGCTTGTTGTGATTATGTGCCGAGTAGTCTTGGCTATCCTAGAGAATCTAATATAGGACATATACTCATTCCAAAATCTAGTTTGAAGAAGCTAGTAGAGACCGAGAAGATAGATATGAAAGTCAATAAGTAATTTAATGGGAAAATTGTTCAAAAAATCATAAGCCTATTGCACTTTTACTAATTCAGTTATAAAATTTTTAATTTTGTCAATTGAGTCATAAACATTTTTCACTTCTATACAGACGTCATATTACGAGGCACAACATTTCAACTTAATTTACGTCTTTTCGCTCAATGTGTCATTTATTATCATATTATATTGTGTTTCAATATTAATTGGCAGAGTAGTGTACTTCTACACAAAGTTCATTCCCCGCAACAAACATGCATACTAAAACAGTTGAGGAAACCAATCAGACACACATAAGGCATTCGAATGAGAGGTTGGATGCAAAACTAATAGGGAAGGAGCCACGGCCAGGTCAAAGTAAAGGCAATGAAGCACACTCAAGGTCATTCCTCGGACGCAACCGGTTTTCACTCTGGCGGAGGCGAATGCTCTTAGTCTCCACCCCACGGAAACAACGTACGAGAGTTTGACCTTGAAGGTGAGGGAATCGGAAGGAGGAAGCCTCTGAGCCGTGAAGAGAGAGTGAATGAGAATCGAAGGCAGTGACAGGAGAGACCGAGAACAGAGACGGACGGAGTACAATTGTGGAGGTGAGGTGTGATGTGCTGGGATCGGTTACGACAACAATCGCCAGAGAGAATGGAGGAGGAAAAAGATGAACATGGAAACCAGAGATGGTGGAGGTTACGGTAGCCGGAGAGTGGAGGGACGTTGGACGGTGATGTAGCAGTCAGAACTTGAAGGTGAGGGAAGCGGTGGCTGGCGAGGGGAGGACATGGAGCTGCCGGTGGACTTGAGGTGACGCCTCTGAATCGCCGGTGGTGCTTCGAATGTCGGACTAATGGCCGTGTGTCGAGGAAGAGTTTTCAGGCGGTCAGAGGTTGAGGTCTCTAGGCTCGGTTCGGGCCGAAAAAAATTCAATTGGGCTTACTACGAAAGTCATACTGGACTGCTGAAGTAGACCCGTACTCAATCCTCCATTTGTCAAAATTTTAGTTGGTGGGCCCGACGTATCGATCTTCTAATGTCCCTAATTTGTGTATTAATCTTCTTCGAAAAATGTATTTTGAAAACATTGGTGAAATTTGGGTGCCGGTCAATTTGTTGTTGATTCGATCAATGTGAACTCATATACACTTGCAAGAAGATACGGCATCAATTTTCATGTCAATTTATCGCCAAATAATCACGAATTTCGTTCTTGAATGCCCCTGAATCAATTCTGAATGTTGCTGGATGTTATTAATTTGGCATGGATCGGAGTGGTGGCGGCTTAGTTCAGTTGTTCTATCGATTGTCCATAATGTAGTGCCAATGTGAGATTGATTATCTATCAAGTTACCGCGCGTTTACTGTTCATTGGCATAGGTAATTTGTTGATTGTTAATGTTGGGCATTGCGGGATGTTGCCGCAGGCTGCAATTTGAGTGACTTTGAGTGCATTTGGCTCGGTTTGTATATACTTTCGTTTACATGTGATAAGGAGTTCTTTCTTTTTTTTTGGTCGAAAAGGAGTGTTTCGATTGAAAATTAAGAGTTCTAGGGTCTATAGCCCGACAGTGGAGCATCAAAACATAATAACTCCCATAAAGGTTGAGGGGGATACATGAGCCAAGACGAAGAAAGAGATTTTTGACGTTTTGCCTTTGCGATCCAATCAGCAGCTTGGTTGGCGGTTCTGTTGTAATGGGCCACAGTTATCTTGCTATAGTGGGCCAAACGGATTTGGGCTTCGTGGATAGCAGCTTCATCTTCCCAGCCAACTTGACGTTGGTCATTCAACATCTTGACAATCAGAAGACTGTCCGTTTCTAGCACTATGCGCTCGTTTTTCTAGGCGACGAAAGCTTGGAGCGCTTGCAATAGCGTTTGCAGTTCTGTGTGTAGCGGCGAAGTCGCCGGAACTATCCCAGCGAAGCCGTCAAGCAAAGTTCCAGTCGCATCTCTGAGGATCCCGGCTACTGCTCCTTCTGTTGCATGGTCAAGGAAGGATCCATCAATATTGATTTTGAAAGAGTTCCTCGTCGGTGGGTTCCAGTGCTGAGGTAACAGTCTCTGTTCAGTATACAAATTTGAGCTTTGTAGATTCCACCTGCTATAGTTGTGAGTCATAATCCTTGCCGACTCAATTAAAGTTCTCGGATTCGGGGGTTTTCTTCGAAAGACAAACTCATTTATGGCCTTCCATATCAACCACAGAATAATAGCAATCTCATTTAATGTGAGCAAGTTGTGAGGCTATTGTTGGTATTTTTGAATCCATATCTCAATTCGTGTTATTTCCTTGCGTGCAATTTTGATGTGAACTGATGGGTCTGTCCAAATTGCTGCTGTCCAGGGGCAAATTAGAAAGAGGTGCTCCACTGATTCGACCTCTTGATTACAGAAAGGGCAAGCTGGATGAGGTAATATTTTCCTCTTGTAGAGGTTTTCTGTCGTGGGGAGGGCATTTTGGCATGTGGTCCATAGAAAATGTCTTACCTTTGGGGGGATTGTTAATTTCCAGATTCGGCACCACAGTTTGCGGGACGGCTGGAAGGATGATGATGCTTGCCTTTCTTTCTGTGGGAATTCTTTGTCACGGATTTGGTTGTATACACTCTTCACCGTAAATTCTCCCGACTTTGTGGCTGTCCATACTAGTTTATCTTCTGTTGCTCTGCTGCACAGTGGTATTGCTAGCACCTCATGGACAATCTGATCTTCAAATATTCTTGTCAACTTGTCTACATCCCATGATCTGTCCTCTTGATTAATTAGGTCTGCAACTTTAGCCAATTCTTGACCGGTTGCTGTTCCTCCTATTATTCCTCTTTTGAGCCACCTATCTTCTCGAATACTGATTTTATCCCCTGTGTAAACTAACCACATGACTAAACTTGATATTTCGTCCCTGCCCATCAGTATGCTCTGCCATCCCCAAGAGGGTCGAGTCCCCTTCCTAGCCTACTAGAATGATCTTGTAGGAAAATAAACTCCTTTTAGAATTTGGCTCCATAATGATAACTGGTTTTGAGATAGTCTTCATGCTTATTTGCCAAGCATTGCTCTATTGAAAGATGTTAGATCTCTAAAACCGAACCCCCCTCTATCTTTTCTGGTTTTTAGAACTTCCCACCTCTTCCAGTGAAGACCTTTCTTTGCTTCAGAATTTTTCCACCAGAAAGCTGCAACCCTTTTTTCTATGGACCGACAAATTGAAACTGGAATTTTGAATATGGACATAGCATATTGAGGAAGAGCTTGAACAACGGTTTTAATCAGTGTTTCTTTTCCTGCCTTTGAAATAAAATTTTCCTTCCATCCTTCTAGTTTCATGTTGACTCTTGCTAAAATCCAACTAAACATTTGTTTCTTTGATTCTCCCCAATCCGAAGGAATTCCTAAGTATTTGCCAGTCTTCTAGATCTCCGGAACCCTAAGTTCAGCAGCCATATTGTCTCTTAAGTTCTGTGGACAGCAGGAGCTAAAGAATATGCTAGATTTGTTTAAGTTGACTGCTTGGCCAGATGCATAGCAATATTGATTTAGGATCAATGCGAGATTTTGACATTCAGTAAGCTTGCCATCTAAGAAGAAGATGGAATCATCAGCAAAGAGGAGATGAGATAGAGTTGGGCAATACCTGTTTAGTTTAATGCCAGAGATAGTACCATCTTGTATTGCCTTTCTCATCAGAGCCGAGAGTGTGTTTGCTATCATTATGAACAAATAGGGAGATATGGGGTCCCCTTGTCGTATTCCACGTGTTGGCTTAAAATAGGGCAATGGTTCCCCATTCATTTTCACACTTAAGGAGATAGAAGTTACACATTGCATTATTCTCCTTATCCACCATTCGCTGAAACCCATTTTGGACATGCTTGCTTCAAGAAAATCCCACTCTACCCTATCATAGGCTTTTTTCATATCAAGTTTCAGCACTGCCTGAAATTTTCTTTTTCTTTTTCTGATTCTCAATTGATGGAGGACTTCTTGAACAATCAGAATATTGTCTTGGATTTGTCTTCCGGCCACAAATGCACTCTGTTCTCCTCCTATTATAACCGGTAACCACTTTTTCAATCTATTTGCCAAGACTTTTGAAATGATTTTGTATGCAAAATTGCATAGGCTTATTGGTCTAAACTGATCCAAGCTTTCTGGGTTAGGGACTTTGGGGATCAATGTGACATGAGTTCTGTTTAGTTCTGGATTCAGATTTCCAGAATAGAAAAATTTCCTCACTTCATCATAAACACCACTTTTTACAGCATCCTAGTTTCTCTGATAAAACTGGCCATTCAATCCATCCGGTCCCGGCGCCTTCAAAGAGCCCAATTGAAAAGCTGATGTATGGATCTCCTCCATTGTGACTTGAGCCATCAGTTCTTGGTTCATTTCAGTCGTGACAAGAGTTGGACATTGTTGCCAAACAGGTTGAAATTCTCGGGGGCCCTCTGAACTATATAGCTGTTGGAAGAATTCCATTGTCATCTCTTTTAGTGTTTGGATATCACGAATCCACATATTGTTAGCATTTTTAGCATAGATATTCTGTTCCTCTGTCTTCGCTGAATGGTTGTCGCATGGAAGTATTTTGTGTTTTTGTCTCCCCATTTCAGCCAATTGATTCGAGACCTAATGCCCCAATACATTTCCTCCTGTCTCCACAATGTTTCAATCTGTTCCATTATAACCCTCTTTCTATTTTGATTGTCATACCAAGTATGATCATTCGTCAATGCCATTAGCTCTTGTTGTAATGCATTGATTTGCTTGTGGTTGTTGTGGAAATTTTTCCTACTCCATCTAGTCAATTTGGTCGAGACTGCTTGTATTTTTTGCACTAGATTAGATTGTTGTAACCTGTTCTGATTCCAGCTTTGGCTGATTATCATCCCACAATCCGCATTTTCCATCCAGAATGCTTCAAATCTAAACATCTTGTTTCTTCTAGTTGTTTCAGCTGATAAGGCTAGTACAATGGGGCTATGATCAGATCCAATAGCTAGTAAAGCGAAAACTTCAGCTTGAGGGAAACATATTCTCCAATCAATATTGCAAACTGCTTTGTCCAGCCTTTCTTGAACAAAATCCTGGCCTTCTCGATTGTTAGCCCAAGTAAATGCGCAACCTTTGCTTTCTAAATCCATTAATCCACGGGCATTGAGGAAGTCTCTAAATGCATTCATTCTATATTGTTGCGGAGGCCGCTTCCCCTGTTTTTCCCAATAATTCAAGATTTCATTGAAATCCCCAATACACACCCAAGGCAAGTTGTTCTGTATACTCAGTTGTTTCAGCTCTTCCCATAATTGTATTTTGTCTTGAAACATTGTTGGTGCATGTACAAAAGTTGCCCTGAATTGTTGAGTCATCTCGTTATCCTGAAGGGTAATATCGATGAACTCATTTGTGGCTGAATTGATAATCAATGAAATCCTACTCTTCCATAGCAGAGCCAAACCCCCCCCCCAATCCCTACTGGATTAACAGTAAAATAGTTTTGAAAGTTTAAATTTTTGCTTAACCGACGTACAAGATGTTCTTGATTCTTGGTCTCCATGAGAAATATCACATCGGGTCTTTCTTGGGCCATGATGGCCCTTAGGGCTTGAACTGTCAAGGGTGGACCCAACCCTTGACAGTTCCAACAGAAGAGCTTCACTTGTAACCCGGTGGCTTATTAGGGCTAGCCACCAGAGCCCATTGTTCAGGTTCCTTTGCAAAGTGCACCGGAGTTTCTAAGAGTCGTGCTTCATCTAGCATTTGTCCTTTGGAACTCTTCTGATCATACGATCCATATCTTCTGCCTTTCTTGCAATTTCTTTCCTTTAGCTTTCTGTTTTTGCTTTGCAGCCTAGCACTCATGGTCTGTGACGATGCTAGTTCAATTTGTAGTGGGATAGCTAAATCATGATGAGCATCTTCTTCTAATTCCTGATTGCATTCTATGGCGATAAGTTCCTTTTCAGTAAGTTTCCTCTTTCCCCTATCCTCTTGTCTGTTGTTCAGACTAGTATGTGAGCTACTTTCAACATTCTAAACCAGAGTAATTTGTCTAGCATGTTGTGGGGTTTCCGGTACCATTTCTTGCTCCAACCCCTGCCCTTCTTCCCCTTCCAAAATAGCCCCATAAAAGGCCTTCCAAAAGGGGATGAGAGATGCCTCTTCAGCTTTGAGCCAAGGTCCATAAAACAGTTTTTGATATGTGGAAAGTAAGTCTTCAACATAAGGCACTAGTTCACAATTTTTTGCATAGTGCCCTATTATCCCACAGGAGTAGCAAAAGTGGGGAAGTCTTTCATATTTAAAATCTAGCCAATGCTCCTTATCTCTAAAGCTAGATAGCATGCCCAATGAGAGGGGATTTGATAATTTTAACTCAACTCGAGCTCTCCCTACCACAATTGATGCATATCCTTTTGTTTCTATTCGCACTTCCGAAACTTTCCCTATATTTTCAGCAATTTCTGTAATTGCTTCTTCAGTTGTTCCTTCAATAGGTAGGCCATGAATTTGAACCCAAAAAGTACATGAGTTGAATCTGATGCATTGTGGTGGCATGCTTGGCTCCCAAAGTTTTATCACCAACAAATGGCTTGAGAGCAACCATGGTCCAGAATTCAGTATTTTATTTCTTTCCTAGATAGATTCAAACTCAAAGGAAAACAGACCAGGTTGTAGATGCTTATGGATGACTGTGTTTGTTTTCCAGGCTTTCTTCATAGTGGCTTGGAAAGCTTGGAAGTTGACAAGGGGACTTCCATGGAGTTTGCCAAAGACAGTACGTTCACACTCTTGCAGTTTTGCTTCCGTCACAACATTGTCTAAGGCAACAATCTTCCTATTTGTCCAAAGATGTCCTAACCTTTTACATAATGCTGCCATCCTGAGGTCCCGTTCTCTGTTTTCTTCCATAATGCTGAACTGGTAAGTTTAAGATGATCTAACATAAGTGTCAAGCGCTTTTCTTATATCTTTGTTACTTACGTAGGTACCCCAAAGCACTGCATCACCAAGGGGACTGGGAATCCTACCAATATCGCCTTTTGGGCCCCGCTCGACAAACCTTTTGCTGCGATCATGTTTTCCTTCTACAGAGTTGTTTTTGTTGCTTGCGACCTCCGGAAGGAAAGTGACGGTCTCCTTGTCAGTGTGGAGTGGCGTGAGGCAAGAGGGTGGGGGGGGGGGGTGTCGGTATTCCTTCCACCAGCGCCCAGATTGGAAAGTGGGTGTTTAGCTGCAGTAGTATCATTCTTCTTCACTGTCGTTTGTTATACTCTTGAGCCTTGACATTGTGAGCGATTTTCGGTTTATGGGAGGGTTTGGGGATGTTGTAAGGAAGGTGGAAACGAGAGAGCATTTGCTGCGATGTGAGAAAGGATTCTTGGGTTTTGAAGGAAAAGGGGGTTAGGGCATAGCTATCCGAATGATAGAGAGAGGCTCTTCAAACGAGAGAGTATCAGCATTTGTCCGCACCTGTGATAAGGAGTTAAGGTATTATTAATTTCATAGCCTTTAGAGCGTGTTTAAAGGTCATCTGTCATGATAATTGCAAGCAATGCATGCTGGAATTTATTGAGGGTCTCGGTTTAGGCATGAAATTGAATGGGCATTGATGGAGATAATTCGAGGTTGAATTTCATGATTCATGCAAATACATTGGTATGTGATTCATTTCTAAGGCTTTTGGTTGGATTGAATTTTCATTTGAATAGGTGAATTGTGGATTACATGTATTTGAACTTTGCTGGTGGTTTCGGTTTAGGCTTTGATCTTGCAAGAGGTTGCGGTGATTTAGGGGTTAAGATGCTAGTTCATGTAGATACATAGGCATACGATATTTCATGTCATTTAAGTTTACTAAGTTTTTGGGTCGAAATAAAAGGAGAATCCTTTTAGTAAATAGGTCTCTTTGCGATAGTGGCGTACTTTGCTCATGGTGGCTCAAGTCCCGGGGCTTAATAAAAAGGTTGTGTATATTTTTTTCCCGACATCATGTCAGTTTTGTTGTATCGGAATTGCTCAAAAAGCTTTTGGGATCACCGTCTTCAATTGGAAAAGTCACGGTCATACACATCCAGAACAGACCACAACCACACTTCCATCTATTACCCGTCATCAATCGGTTAAGCCACGGTCACTAAGGTCATATCCTATCGCAATTCTCGTAACAACCCTAACTGCTCATGGCCTGGTTTGCACCTACGCCGGTGGTGCCGAACGGCGCCTGTCCTATTGTCACATCGTCCGTCAACGACCCTGTTGTCACAGAAGCTTTGTGCGTTGTTTTGGTCCTGACTCACTGTACTCATAGTCACTTCGCAGTCCGTCTCATTCATGGATTCGGACGTCGATCAATTAGCTATGTCAATCATCTCCTTCATCTGTTTGATTTTATGCGACTTCACTTACTGCGTTCATGTTTACTCTTGCCATTCAAGAGTTCAGTTTAAGCTCTTTGTTATTCTTTTGCTTGATCTGCAGAACCGGACTCTATAACCGGTCCATCCCGCATTGTTGCTTTTCGCGTACATAGACGTTATGCCCCATCTGTCGCCGTTTGTAATGCCGACTGATTTACCATCCGGTCGTCATTCATTTATACTTGTGTTGCTTTAGTCTGGCTGTCCATTCGATCCGAGTTTATCTACAATGCATTGGCAATTGGACAAAATTGGATTGAATTTATTTATTATTCAATGGTTTTTTTTTATAAAAAAATACTTGTCTCCTTTAATTGCATCTGATGAAAACATCTTCAAACATGTTCACGGAATAGAATGGTATATTGCATGTTCTTTACAATTACAATTAATTAGAAATCTCATGTCATGTTTCGCTTTAGGAAATCGCATATTATTTTTCTTGTTAAAAATCAAAAGATATCCATTCTTAATGTTTAAGCATAGTCATTGATTTGCATCATCCATACACATTTGGCATATCTAGATATGATTTCATACTCTACTTCCATCATGATAATTGCAATATTAAAATAATTAGAATTTTCATGAATCATTTTTTCCTGCACATTAGGCCGTTTAGAATGCATTATTATTTAATTGCTATATTGGCACTTTATATCCATGGATCATATTTAATAAAATTAAAAAAAGCATCTTGCATGATCGGTAAAATTAGATACCAGATTTGTTTAATAAACAAAACAAGCCAAGTTTCATCGTCTAAAGCATACATGCTCCCAGCGGAGGCTACATACAAGAGCTCTTTAATAACATCTGGAACAAAGGAATAAATAACAAGCTGCAGTTATTGTTCCTTTGCAAGTAGGACCAAAGCATCCGATGCAACCATCTGCTTCACTGACCATGTGCTCAGTTTTGTATTCGTACAGCCCTACAAGCAAGTTTCTGCATTCAGCAAAAGGGGGTTCCATCAGTACGTTACTCCTATGAGTGCCTGTAATTGCTTGAATAACAGACATGCATCCATTTCAATGTGTAAATGGGTAACATTACTGGCTAATTTTAATATAAGGCCATCTCTTGGCACCATGTTTTTGCCGCGATGTGCTCACTGTCCGTCGGAGCTTTTATAGTTCCTAAGAGATTTATGCTTGATCATAATTTGTCATAATCACGGATATTTTGTCATTATAAACTTTGGAGATGATATACAAAATCTAAAAATATTTTCAATTGATGATTACAATCTTTTAATATTGTGATTCCAAAACTACGTAATACCGTTGGAAACTTCTTATCCGTCAAATTACAAGATGGGCAAGTCTTCTCACGGGTCTCTCAAGTATGGTCCTTATGTGGAAAAAAATATGAGATGTCATTTATGAGGACCGACTATGCAATTGTGATTGCACATGAACATTCAATCATGGCGCACATGAACATTCAATCATGGCACGCATGAGACCACCACCTAATTTGTACCTTGGCGATGTATGACCATTCTTTCCCTTTTGAAAAAAAAAATTGCCTCTATGCTTGTAACTCTTAACATCACTTAAAAAAAAAAACAGGGAGGCTTAAGCAGTATGTTGAAATTTCACAACATCTCCGGCAATATTGGCTGCCGTGAATGACGATGACAAGTCATACAAAGGAAAATCGTGAGCCCCAAAAGACTGACATTTTGCCTTGACTCACCCCTACGTGTCCTTTTACATTAAGTTATGAAGTGGCTAAGAAGAAACCCCAGAATTCCTCCTATCCACAAAAATTGCTATCTATGAAAGCTATGGCGTCACAATCTCCTCTGGCGTCACGATCTTATCTTTTGTCCAAAGTGATAATCGTCCTTGACCTCTTCCTATGTTGCCACCTATCCTTTTCGGGATGATAATCCTCATCGAACTCTCCTAATTTTGACACTTGTTTTCTGGGATGGTGACCGTCATCAAACCTTTTATGCCCATCTTCTTGGATGAAAACCATCATCGAGCCTTTACCGCTGTCTTTTGGGATGAAAACCGTTATCGAGCTCATCTAATTCTGACACCTGTCTTTCGAGATGATAACTATTATTGAGCTTACCTGTCTTCTGCGATGATAATCGTCATTGAGCTTATATAATTCCGACACCTGTCCTCCGGGATGATAACCGTCATTAAGCTTACTTGTCCTCCGAGATGATAACCATCATCAAACTCGCTTGTTCTCCGGGATGAAAATCGTCATCGAGCTCATCTTAGCCTGACACCTGTCTTTTTAGTGCAAAGACCTTCATTGAGTCCCTTCTGGCTTGATACTTGTACTTCTGGAGCCAAGGCCCTCATCGAGCTCTTTCTAGCTTGACACCTGTCCTTCATAAGCAAGAACCTTCATCGAGCTCTCTTTGGCTTAACACCTGTCTTTCCAAAGTAGGGACCTTCGTCAAGCTCTCTCTAGCTTGACACCTGTCCTTCTGAAGCAGATACCTTCTCCGAGCTCTCTCTGGCTTGACACTTGTCCTTCTCTTTGTCAATGTCCTCGGTGAAAATTTCTCTTGGTAATTTTTTTGTGCTCACTTACCAATTCTCTCCAAATTTCAAATTTCTCGCTTATAACTGCCAGTACTTGCCAACTGTTTTGCTTGCATGAGTCACCTAGTACAAGTTACATCATCTTTCAACGTTATTTATTTATTTATTGATTTTAGTTGTCGACAAAAAAAAACCTAATTAATTTTAGGTGTCAACAGAAATTTATCATAATCACGTATATTGTATCATTATTTTTACATAAAACGAGGCAATGATGTCCAAAATCTGAAAATATTTTTAAATGGATGGTGGCCATCTTTCGTTTTCGTTATTCTAGGACTAGGAATATTCCTAAGGAGTGGAGAATGACTCCCGTTCATCAACGAAAAAGATGGGCAGAAGACTTTTCGATGGCGTTTCAATATCGGTCTTTTGGTGGAAAAAATATGACATGCCATTTAAGAGGACCAACTATGCAATTATGACTGCACGTGAACCACTAATCACGAGATACATGAGAATGCGACCTAATTTTTTCCTTGTGGAACTTTTGAAAACTAATGTCTATTTACATATTTATGATCCATTTAAAATCCATTTAAGACTTATTAAATTATTAAGTAATCGACCCAATTATGCTTATTTTTAAAACTAAAGGCAATCCATTTATGATCCATATTATTAAATGTGGGTTAATATATGGGTTTTAGACCCATTTTGCCACCTCTAACAAATAGTATGATTGATCTTAACTTGATTAGTAAGGTTTCCCATGTTGATCGTTGATTCATTCATAAGAAGCTGTGGGGACGATGATCCATAAAGGAGTCAAGCAGCTAGACCAATTAAAGGTGCCTATTATTTAGGGTTAATACCACGAAAACCCCATATTTGTACATTTGTGATAAATTACCTAAAACTATTTTTTGATTACAAAAAACTCCAAACTGATACACCTACAATAAATTTACCCCAAATTAATTTTTTGACTACTAAAAACCCCAAACTGGTATATTTGTAATAAATTTACCATCCGTTAAATTGGATTAATACCACAAAAATCATAAACTGGTAAATTTGTGACAAACAAATGGGTAAAATCTTAAATCAGTACACCCGTTAACTATCATGTGTCATCAAACTCAGCAATTTAACTGTAAAATTTAACGAAAACTGATGGAGGGTAAATTTGTTGTAAGTGTACCGGTTTGAGGTTTTTTATAGTATTAACCCTATTATTAATACCCAAGATATCTATGTTTTTATATTGTTTGTATTATGTGATATCTCGAGTCAGATTTTGCATGCATAATAAATTACATAATAAATTTGCCTCTTTAATCTGATTGGAGGTAGGTCATCGACATTGAAACTGAAGAATTCATAAAGAAGTACTTTGTTAGGCATTGGAAGTTGTGAGAAGAAAAAATCACCAAGATTTTGGAATTTTATCCTCACATTTCTCGTCTTCCCCACCTTAATAGATTTCCCTTCACACGAGATTAGATTAAAAACCAGCAGAAGTTATGCTACTAAGGTCGAGGCCAACAATGTGACCGCTAAATTCGTCGCACTCCACACCCTCCCACGGCAAAGAATCTACATTTCCACCTAGACCATGATTCAAGCTTAGGATAAATGCAATGAGAATCTGCTCCTATTAGCACGACCTGTTGGATTAGCAAAGTACGTAGGAAACACCGAGATCAAAATGACCGCGGTATAAAGCATATACACTAATGACACTGGCGTGATATTGTCCTTTATTTGTTTTCTTATTTTTGTTTTTGTGTTCGTTATTAGAGCACATAGGTCATAGAAAAGCCTAAGGAGAGAGCAATGCCATAGCGCCATGTTTCTGCTGCGATGTGTTCACCATTTATTGAGACTTCTATAGTTCTTGAGAAATTTATGCTCACTCATAATTTATCACAATCACTTATAGTTGTCATTTTCGACCAAAGACAACGTATATTTGTCATTATAAATTTGGAGTTGATACATAAATCTAAAAATATTTTCAATCAATGATTATGATCTTTTAATTTTGTGATTCCAGGACTTTGTATACTGTTGGAAACTTCTTATTCGTCAATCTGACAGACGAGGAAAAGTCTTCTTGCGGGTCTCTCAAGTTTGGTCCTTATGTGAAAAGAAATATGAGATATCATTTACGAGGATCAATTGTGCAATTATGACTGCACATGAACCATCGATCACAGTATGCAAGTGAATGCGACCTAATTTGTTTGTTTTTTTTTTTGTCAAATTGCGACCTAATTTGTAACTTTTTGATGTGCGACAATTTTTTTTCCAAAAGACTATTCGCTTATAACTCCTAGCATTAATTAAAAAATGCAGGGGATCAGGTAATATATTAAAATTGCACAACATATACAGCAAGACATATATACATACGTAGAATGTTTCATCTTAATTGTAACTTTATTAGTTTATTTCATGTTAATCGTAAATTCACTTATAAGGATCGATGGAAACAGCAACCCATCTGGAAGTCCAATGGCTAGACTAATAGAATGTGCCTATTATTTGTGCTCAAAATGTCTAAATTCTTTGCTTATTTGCATGAGGTGATATCTCGAGTCAAATTACAAATAAATTAAAATTTTCCTTTGATCTGATTGACGGTAGGTCATTAATATTGAAACTGTCGATTACAGAAAGAATTGCTTTCGTAGACTAGGTCTCAGAAGTTGTGAAATAAAAAACAAAAACACCTAAATTTTGGCCGCCGCGTATGACGATGACCCACTACATAGGTGAAGATGTTAGGTCATCCAATGAAAAATAGTGAGCCCAAAGGACCTTGACATTTTGGCTTTAGTCAATCCCACGTGTCCTTTCACATAAAATTATAGAGTGGCTAATAAGAAACCCTAGAATTCCTATCCACAAAAAATTACTATTCATAAAAACTTGGATTAATACTATGAAAAATCTAAACCAGTACACTTATAATAAATTTACCTAAAATTAATTTTTTTACCACTAAAAATCCTAAATCGGTATACTTGTGACAAATTTACCCCAAATTAATTTTTTAATCACCAAAAATCTTAAATTGGTACATTTATCACAAATTCACCCTCCGTTAAATCAAATTAATATCATGAAAAATCATAAACTAGTATACCTGTGAAAAATAAAGAGTAAAATTCAAAATTGATACATCCATCAATTGTAACGTGTCATTTAACAAAGAAATTTGACAATAAATTTTAACTAAAACTAACATAGGGTAAATATGTCACAGATTTATCAGTTTGGCCTTTTTTGTGGTCAAAAAATTAATTTGGAATAAATTTGTCACAAATATATCAGTTTGAAATTTTTCGTGGTATTAACCCTAAAAACTATGGCAATACAATCTCCTCTGGCTCTTCAATGACATACGTGCTCTACTACAAACACAAAAACAAAAATAAAGAAGACAATATCATGTCACCGTCATCAGTGGACTTGCTTCATACTTGGATCATCTTTTATCTGGGTGTTCTATACATGCTTTGCTAATTAGGAAATAAATGACTTCAAATTCTGAGTTGTAGTGACTACTTGTATTGTTACTAAAAGAACATATCAAAGTCAAAATAGAATTTTGCCTCTAGATAATATAAGATTGTCTCACATCCATGATCGAGAGCTTGAGATTTGTTTTGTTCGCCGTTGTCTCATATAATTGAGGAGATATATGAAGGACATCGGGGAAGCTAAGTTGAAATGACTCATGAATGTATCTTAGATGATGGAATATATATATAGAAGGATGGTAATTCCAAAGACACAATTGGATTCACTTTCAATATATGCTTCCTCCTCGTATCAATCACTTACTATAGCATTGTCAAGGCTTCCACAATTCAATTCTCTAATCGGCTGATTTTTCTCATTTAATCATCGGCACAGGAACACTCGGATAAGCAACAAATATTTATTGGCACATTGCTTATTTTGTATAATCCATTATTCTCTCGGCAGATTACATTTAATTTTCCTAGTGGAAAATGAAACTACTCGCATGATGTCTCCATCCAGAGACGATGATACAAATAGTTTCGGGCCAACCGAGACAACCCATGGACCTCATATTTTCCACCTTGGAGGGGAAAATGGTCCATTCAAGTACTGAAAAAGAGGAGAATATATTACGGACAGAATGTGATGAGATAATCAGCCCCACCCGCGCAAGTAAAAGTGCTGGTCTTGTCGTCGTAGGCGTAGCTGTAAGCTTGAGGGCACTGGTTCTTGAAAATCTTCGAGTAGTCCGTCGGCGGGCATGTGTCAGGCGTCCCGTACGCCCCCGTGCAGCAGTACTGCGGCTGGTTGAATGCCACGCACGCGCTCTTGCACGCCACGATGCTCCCGTCGGACCCCCGCACCGCCAGCTCCGACGGGCACACGGAGTTGATGTTGCTTGGGCAGCTGGTGGTGCTGCACCCGCTGCCGCTGCCCTGTGGGGTTGCAGAGAGGGGCAGGTTGAAGCCGTCCACGAGGCTGATGTCGTAGGTGTCCTGGCCAGAGCCTGCTGGCGCGAGAGTGAACTCCGCCAAGGAGGCCGGCGGGATTGCCCCTGCACCATTGCAGCTCACCTGGCCAGAGCCGCAGTCGGCGGTGGAGCAGATGAACTTACCGGAGGCATCAGTGGCGCAGCCCGTTCGGCCCCACACCCGCCCGGACCATGTGTCCGGGACGTCATTGATCGAGGATGATGCACCTGTGGCGAGCTCAAAACCGGTTGAGGATAGCTGCCCGCCGCCCCCGCCGGTCAGCGTCCCAGGCCAGACTGTGTAGGGGCAGTTGTTGGTGAAGGTGAGCGTGACTGCGCCGGTTCCTCCTGCAAGCATGCATGCAAGCCATAAATCTCCAAAAAAAGAACGAATAAAACTTAGGATCTTATTATCTAGTTTCGGAAGAAGGTAATGTTAATGTAGAAAACATGTAATAGTTGAAAATAGAGAGATTATGATGACAATGTGCTTACTCGCGAGGAGGACTAGGAAAGGCAGGAGGAGGTAAAAAGATGCTCTTGCGTCCATGATCGAGAGCTTCAGATTTTTGTTTTGCTTATCGCTGTTTCTTACATAGGAGGAGATACATATATATAATGCTGGCAAAGCTAAGTTGAAATGACTTTGGGAAAATATTTTAGACGGTGGAATAAAATGACTAATATGAGCCATCAATTGCGCCGTGATTGGGAATGCGATCCAATTTGTACCTTGTTGATGCGTGACCATTTTTTTCTCTTCTGTAAAATAAAATGACTATTTGCTTATAACTCCTAACATTAATTAAAAAAATGCGGGGGGCCTTAGGAAATTTATTGAAATTGGACAACATCTACGGCAAGACATACATACATAGAATGTGACTTTGTCAGTTCCTCATCTTTTCATGTTAATCGTAGATTCAATTATAAGAACCGATGAAAAAAGTGACTCATCAGGAAGTCTAGCGGCTAGACCAATAGAATGTGCTTGTTATTTACGCCCAAAATGTCTAAATTTTACATTTATTTGTATCAAGTGATAGCTTGAGTCAAATTACATACAAATCAAATTTTCCCATTTGATCCGATTGGAGGTAGGCCACTGATACTGAAACTGAAGAGTTCCATAAAGAATTGCTTTCTGAGATTAGGCCTTAGATGTTGAAAAAAAATCTATTAATTTTAACAAGGACATATTCGAAAAAATATATAAATTAGTATCAGTTGATAATGAATTATATTTAAATATAAATTTAATTAAAAAAATTTTTGGTCAAAAACATTGAATAAACATAAAGATCATCTCCTTCAGTCCATCTTTTACGCTTACGTTATTGACAATATGAATTACCCTGATCAAGTGAGGTAAACATAAGAAAAAAAAGTCCAAACACGAGTTGGTTTTTGGTAGCAATTATAAATAATTTATTTACCCATAATTTGATACACAAGTATATCAACCAAATGATTTCTCCGGGAAAGCTAAAGTTTGACAATCTCATATACATGCAGCACTCCAGCATCATATATCTAAGCGTAAATGTCATTGTTGTTTCACAAACTTATAAACAGAATACCATCTTAAAGATATTGCCCTAGAATGGACTCTTGGAGTATACGAAGGCAAAAAACCAATACAGGAAAGGCCTAACCACTTATGATCCATAGAAATTTTATAACAGGTAAGTAATTAATGATAAAATAGATATATATAGATATATATTTATGTATAGTGGATATTCGTAAAATAGTACTCCTTAAGTATTATATTATATTATTTAAAATGATAGTTGGACAGTATATAACTTCCATGGAAAATAATAAAAGCAATTATGATTTCCAAGATGTTCATTCATTCCTTACTCACCGTATGCATGTATTTCACGTAGGAAGCTTTCATCCTTACTTAACTATTTTCAATACAAAATTGATCGATTAATTACTTGGATGAAACCAATTGACCAGATCGAAACTCAACCATGATTACAAATGACTTGAGCTAACAAGTTTTGTACGATCAATGTATTCTTCACACCGTATCACGCTAAACATCACATTATATAATTAGCATTTACAATTGGACCGCACTATAACAACTTGAATTCAAAATTCATGATCTTCAAGTAACCCGCCATCGTGCGTGCTAAAATGCTAGTGTCATTATACAATGGGAGTGAAGAACGGGAATGGAATTTTCACACATCGATATTAACTTTTGACGTGATAATGCACAACGAATGTTTGGAAAGGAATCAAAGAATGATGAATACCTATTTACCAAAGATAAAGCTTTTTTCCCTTCTTTTCTTCCGTAAATAACAGGACTACATTAAAAAAACAAGTCAAGTTTCATCGGTCTGAAGTATGTGTACTCCCAGCGGAGTCTACATATACAAAAGGTCTTTACTAACATCTGGAACAGAGAAATAAATAACAAAATTCAGATGTTCTTCCTTTGCAAGTGGGGCCAAAGAATCCGTGTAAATGGGTCATTTTATTTGGCTAATTCTAGTCTAAGGCCATCTCTTAGCGCCATGTTTTTGCCGCGACGAGTTCACTGTTTGTCGGAGCTTCTATAGTTCCTAAGACATTTATGCTCGCTTGTAATTTATCATATTCACATATGTTTTGTCATATAAACTTGAACATGATATATAAAATCTAAAAATATTTTCAATCGATGATTACCATCTCTTAATTTTGGTGATTCCAAGACAACGTATACAGCTGGAAACTTCTTATTAGTCAATCTACAAGATGTGCAAAAGCCTTCCCGTGGGTCTCTCGAGTTTGGTCCTTATGCAGGCAAAAAAAATGAGATGTCATTTACAAGGACCAATTGTGCAATTATGACTACACATGAACGGTCAATCACGGTATGCATGAGAACACGACCCAATTTGTACCTTGTCGATGTATGACCATTTTTTTCCCTTTTGAAAAAAAAAGCCTAGTTGCTCGTAACTCTTAACATCACTTAGGGTTTCATTTCATGAAAAATAAGTGATTTAAAAAATATTTTTTGAAAAATAATCGCTTATATCACTTACAAAAATAAATGAATAAAATTTTTTTCATTGCCTACGAAAATAGTTAGGTTAGATTGTTATCGATGATAAAAATATTTTCTGTTGACTAATTTTTCTAAACAATATAAGCAATCATTTTTTGTAAAACGAATGCATTTGAAAAAAAAAAACAGGGAGGCTTAAGCGATATGTTGAAATTGCAGAACATCTCCGGCAAGACATACATACATAGTATCTTCCATATTTCATTATCAGTGTGTCAGCACCTCAGTTGTTCATGTTAATTGGATACTCAGTTATAAGAACCTATGGAAACAGTGACCCATGAGGAAACCAAGCGGGTAGGCCAATAGAAATGTGCCTGTTATTGACACGCAAAATGTCCGAGTCTTTCCCTTGTTTGTGTCAGGCGATATCTTGAATCAGATTTCGGGTCAAAACTAAATTTGCCCCTTTGATCTGATTGGTGGTTGGTTATTGACACTGAAATTGAAGAGTTCACAACGAAATTTCTTTCTTAGACTAGCCCTTAGAAGCTGTGCAAGAAAGGGAAAATTCACCTAGATTTTGGCAGCCATGAATGACGATGACCCTACTTATGTGGGGATGACAATTCATCCAAAGAGAAATCGCGCGCCCAAAAAGACTTTGACATTTTACCTCTAGTCACCCCAGAATTCCTCGTATCCACAAAAATTGCTATCAATGAAAGCTATGGCATCACAATCTCCTCGGGCTTTTCTATGACATACGTGCTCTAGTAACAAACACAAACATGAGAATAAAAAATAAAAAAAGAAAGGCAACATCATGACACCGTCCTTAGTGTACATGCTTTATACATGGATAATTTTTTTTCTTTTATCTCGGTGTTTCATAGATGCTTTGCTAATCCAATGTGCCATGTTGATGAAAGCTCGGCCAGGATACGAATTAAGAGAAATCTCATAATCAACCGAGTATACTATCATTGTGTTTATCCTAAACTCGAGCCATGGTCGTCACTCGTCACTAAGTGGAAATGGAGATTAGTGCTCTTAGGAGGATATGGAGTGCAACGAATTCAGCAGTCACGTTGTTGGCCCAAACCTAATTAGCAGTTATCTCTCTAGTACCACTAGTCTTTTTAATCTCCTCTGTCGTGTTCACCTTATAAATTCTTCTCTTGAAACTTCTATAGTTCCCAAGGGATCCGTCCTTGTTTGTAATTTATGTAATTTATCGTAATCACGTATATTGTATCGTTATATTTAAATATAACAATATAATGATATATAAAATCTGAAAATATTTCCAATGGATGATTACGATCTTTTGTTTTTTTTTATGATTCGAGGACTAGCAATGGAGAATGACTTATGTTCGTCAAGTGAAAGATGGGCAATGGACTTTTCGCTGGCCTCTCAAGTTTTGGTCATTTCGTGGAAAAAAATATGAGATGCCATTTTTTTTTTGGTCGGAAAAGAAAAACGATTGCATCACCTGAAAGAGTTTGAGAACAAAAGGCATGAATCAGAACAAAGTAAGGCCCATAGGGCTTCATAACTAATTAAGAGGAAGAGACCCAATCGTAAGAGAATTTGCTATCCAATCGGCGACCCTATTCTCCTCCTTTCTGCAATGGGCTAGGCTTAAGTTAGGGAAGCCCACAATGAGGCTTCCGGCCTTGTTGACTAGAGCTTCTAGATCCCACGAGCTTTGTACTTCTCCACTGAGCGTCCTTATTAGCAGAAGACTGTCTTGAAGTGGCTAGCAAGGATCACCTGGAGGGGGGGTGAATAGGTGATCTTAAACAATTTTAACAAATTTAAGCGGAAATGAAAGAACACAATTTGAATTTGAATAATATTCAGATTCTATAAAGACAGTGCTTTCGATGTGCAAAGTGTAAAGTAAAAGCTGAGGGATAGAAAATCTACACACAAATTTATAGTGGTTCGGCTTATAGTAAGCTTACGTCCACTCTCCCATACTGACAGCCTACTAACTGAATTTCACTATGTAATTAAAAGAAATTATAGTTTGTACTAGAAATGGAAAAGATAGAGCAAAAAGTATTCCTCTTATTGTAATATTGTTCATTTGCATTTCAAAGTTGTCTTCTTTTCTATTTTAGAAATAAATTCTTGTCTTTTTTCACGCTCTTTTACCTTTATATGTTTGAAGGAAGTTAAAAGAGTTGATTTGAGCGGGCATAGCATCAACTACCCATAAATTTCAATATTTTATGTTTTCAATTCTCTCTATACAGATATCATAGTACGAGGCACGACATTTCAACTTAATCTACACTTTTTCGCTCAATGTGTTGTTGTATTATCTCTTATCATTAATTATTGTGTTTCAAAATTATTTAGTATGTCTATTCATATAAGAGTTGCATCTTTTCATACTACATGACTATTCATGCAAATAGCGTCTTTCAATCAACTTTTGAACGAATAACCATGAGAAAATCTATCATTTCAACAAAATGCCCTCCATTGTCTGTAAAAGAATATGCTCGATTTTTACATTTTTTGTTTCCATTGTGTTGACTTGTTGTCTTATATATATTTGTTGTTAATATCTCTTTTTGTAAAGAGTGTTTCTCATTTCGTGCTAAAAAAAAGTTAATGCTTTCAGAAAATTACTTGATAGATAATCAACAATTGTGTTTCGTGTGGTTGACAATATGAAGATGTCAGTTTTTCGTCTTTTCACTGTCCTTTACTAAATCAAAGAAGTGCCATATATTAAATAACCCTAGCAATCAAATGAAGCTCTCAAAACACGTTTAAGGTTGCATATTGAAGGAAATATATTCTCTTATCACGTGCAACACACGTGTCCATTTATTAGTCTACATAACTTTGCTATTTGTTTAGCGAAGTTATAAAAAAAAGATAATATAATGATTATACAAGTGCTATATAATATCAAACATGTGCTTTATCCAGAAGATTCTTAATATTTTGAGGAAGCCTCCAAGGGCATGCATGATAATTATTTTGTTTCTTTGTTATTTTATTTTTTTGTTCCTGAAAATATGTTTGGAATAAAATCCGTTTGGTAACGCAATTTCATTTTTTTATTTCTTGAAAAAATTTTGATTTTAGAAATAAATTTGGAACGGTAATGAAAAGTAAAAAATTTCTACTTTTCTATTTTCAGAATAGAAATGAGAAATAAAAAATCTTTTTATCGCTTGCCCTCTTTACTAGCTAACCCGCCGCCTGCTGCCCGCCGCCTCTAGCCGCCATCCACCATCCTCTACCGTTCGCCTCTTAGGACTGGCCACTCAGGAGAGAGAAATTTTGTGTCGTTGTCAAAAAAATTTGTGTTTCGATGACAGAAATTTTGTGTCGTTATTAAATTTGTATTTTTGTTGAGAAACTCATCCTGAGAACAAACTAGAAATCGATTCTGGAACATGATGATTATTATTCACGCTCTAAAACATCCTATGTGATTACTCCTATCATCTTAATCTTTCTTGGTGATCAAACCAGAATTGTGACTTATGGATTCGAGTCCCATCACACCAGCTCTCCTAGAAGCCACCGTTGAAGGGACCCCGCAGTCAACAATTAATCATTCGGTCGCTTTGAGAGAGGGACTGTCGATTAGCGCGAGCATCTCCGTGGGGGGATATTATTGTTGGCCGATTTTTCGCATTTTCCCAACTAAACTTTTTTCATGGAAAATGAATATGCTCTCGCCTAGATAAACTCTCTCCGCTGATTTCGCGAAAATTAGGCATTATCGAGATATTAACAGTGTAAATTATTTTCCCAAAATAAGTACTTAATCTTTTTTACTGTCGATAAGGCCTTTAAAGTCTCGGATACCCACTATATATTAAATTAATTGTTCTAGGAATTACGTTGAATTGATATATTTTTTTTCCATCATCTTTACCAAAAAAAAAGATATTATTTATTTTTCTGTATAATTTAAATTTCCCTAGTTGATGTATTTTAGCTCTTTTGAAATTTTAAATTCTTTTAATTTTCACAGAACTTTTATGATGACATGTAGATTCATATATAATTTTCTTCATATTCTTCTAAAACACCACTAAATTTCAAATTTCGGTGAGCGAGTGAAAAAAGTATTTTATATTCAAACAAAGAGACTATTACACTGTACTTGTAAGGAGGGATTAGGAGAGACGAAAAACGGTTTTAAAATTATAATTGCATTTGGATGGAAGGAAACAGACGGAGGGAACTAAAAGAATTAGAAGAGATTAGGAAGAATTGGTTTGGTATACATTTTAAATCCCTTCGAATCTCTTCATTGGGATTCGAAAGGATTTGGAAGGATTGATGTGTTAATAAATACACTTACTCTTTTCTCTCACCCTACCCTTATTTTACATCTATTTATAAGTAAACAAAAAAAGTATTTGTGCCATAATACATTATTTTCCTTTATTTTCTCTCGCGAGCATCTAAATAACATTATAACAAAATCCCTTCAAATCCTTTTTGTTCCTTTCTCTCATAAACCGCTCAATCCAATCTGCACGTCTTTTGAGTGATGAGTGACTTTTAATGTACACGTGGTACTTCCATACTGAAGCTACAGACGAGTTATGAGAAATATACAGTATTTTATTTTTGTCGAAGCAAAAATATACAATATTAAAGAATCCAACATCACTTGTTCACGGGATTTATATGATCTTTGTATACATATAATCTCCTCTACTTATTAGTTTTAAGTTTTTTGATTGAACATTATAACATGAAATTAGACCCAGGTTCTGCCTTTGTTTATTTCGCCAAAGTGGCTCCTTTGTCAAAAATGGTGCTTTATATACATAATATGTGTGTGTGTGTTTTCACTTCGCCAGAATTATATATTGTGTGTGTTTTACCTTTTCATTGTCAATTGTGACTTCAATTTTTTGTGAGTACGCCAAATTGTACATAGACAATCTTCTCAACATATGTAATGGAGTAAATTGCCCGACTACAATCCTCAATTTACTAGGAATTGATTGATCGGGAATTGTATGACACTAATCAGTATGAAGTGGGGAAAATTACCAAAAAAGTCATAAACCTATTGTACGTATATCAAATTAATCATAAACGTTTTAATTTGACCAATTTAATTCTAAACATTTTAATTTGGCTAATGGCAAAATTTATTCATCTTGGTGAGGCAGTTGATTATTGTGTGTGTACATTTTCTTATCGCGCTTAATCCTGAATAATGACTTCAAGCGAATATAATTGCAATGAATGGTGTATTGTTAGAGAGAAGGTGAAGATTAAGATTTGATATAAACTCGCATTCCCTGTGTATAAATCAGGCATTTACAGGATAATGTGCCATTCGCATGTTAAAATACGAGAAGAGGTTAGGTAAGCGTCATACATGACATCATCAGCTAAATCTGCGTCTTGTAACAGCATAGCTCATGAGCCCTCAATTTCATCATGATTATGCGCATCTCCTTTGATTGCGTACATAACCTCGATTAATTTATTGTGAGTGATATTGTAATATCTCGTTGCCTTAGATAGTCATCCTATAAATTTTATGAGTATCTTATGTACCCTTTATTATGGAAAATACAAAGATTACATATTTCACTTTCGCGTATTTCAGCTTTATTTGATAGCTTTAGAAAGATGGCAAACTGAAGCGACCGTGGCAATGTTGAGGGGACCCAACCTATTCTTGGGCTATATGCTTCCATTAGATTGATGAGATAAACCATGAGTATTATGGCCCGTGGCCCTAGTTTTTCGCTATGACTAGGAGTGAGCTCCTCGGAGTGGTCTTGAAAAATTGAAAGACACATAAAGAGAGATAGCATGCACAAGAGAGAAAGAAGAGAAAGAGGGATTAGGCTGCGTTTGGTCGTCCGGATTTCTAAACGGGATAGGACTGGATAGGATAGGATAAGAAATCATGGGATTTCTTCATATCCTGTTCATTGTTTGGTGGACTATGGATTTAAAGTCGGATAGGATAATTTTTATTTTTTATTTTTGCTATTCATGGGTCTGGAAGAGTTAGTGAAAGAAAAAAAGCGGAGAAATTTTTTTAGTGAAAGCGCACAAGGTGCGGGGATGAAGATGTCAGCGAGTGGAGTGTAGCGTTTTTGGAAATATAGGCATTAGAAATTCTATCCAGGTCTATCCCACCCCTCCCACCGGATTTTTTTATCCGGTCTATATCCGACTTTATCCTATCTTGGACCACCACCAAATGCAAGATAAGATAAAACATATCCTATCCTGGTTTTAATCTGGTCGACCAAACGCAGCCTTAGGGTTTTAAACACATCCAAGGTTCCTCTGCATTCAAATATAAGACACAAGAGACTCTTGTACTCATTGTTCTTCTACATGAATTGTACATCCAAGCTTCAAATAACTTGTGCTTACTCTTTACAGAGAGTGGCTAGCACATGCTCAATAATTTGGAGTAGGTAATGTGGTAGCTTGTAAAAGGTGGACTTCGTTTTTTTGACTGCTCTCCTTGTGGTTGAACCTCTTACACTCTTGATTGAAGTTGATTAGCGAATTCTGCTGCCTCGTGGGTTAATCCCTTTTACGTAGAAAGGATTTTCCACATAAATCTTGGTGTAATTACTCTCTTTAAATCCTCTTTTACTGCTAGCAATTTTTTTTATCGCAATCATTCTTAGTTGGCTTGCTTCGGAACACATATCATAGCAAATATCTGTTTTTTCCTATATCTTTATTTAAAACCAAGGTAAAAAAAAAATTTCCCTTCAATTCAACGGGAAAACTAGGATTCAAAATGTACGGAACTTACCCAAACCAAATTTGAAGCTTGATAGAGAAGAGCTCGAGGCCGTTTGTTATGGCTCATACGAGAAAGTCAAAAATAACTTTTTAACTCGCTCTTCAAAATTCAAAATTTTATCTAAATCTTAAAAAAAAAAACCATTTAAAAACTTGAATTTAAATGAGAATATGACCACATTTTGGATTTTTTTAAATATTTTATATTAAAGGAAAAAAGTCAAAATACGTGCAATACAAGATTCGAAAGAAAAAAAAAACAAAAAATGCAGAAATATAAAATAAATCTAAATGGTCTTTTTCTATGAGATAATTTAAATGATCCGAGAATACTCTCACTAAAATTTTTACCTAAGTTTATACAAGCACAAAAAAAAAAGTACATTTTGGGACATAGTGACTCGATGACCAAAGAAGAATCCTTCGAAATGACAAAACAAAAAATAAATAAAATTATCGTGTATATCATATTTTCTTGTCAAAAACGCTTATAACGAATCTTCTCCTACACACGTAAAAAATAAAAATAAACATAGTAACGTCGGGGATACGTTATGTATTCTTTCTTCTGTCAAGTCATTTTAGTCATGCCTCCGATTTTCTGCCGCAGACAACGTTGAACGTCAATAGATCAAACGCCACTTGTCAACGACGAACCACGTAAGTCCTCTTCATGACCGAATGTTAACGAAGGATTTCAACGCAGATTTGGACCGGAGCAGATCCTTAAAAAGCTTTATCGTAAAATGTCTCCCTCAAACTTTCAGAGCCGTGAAAGGAGGAAAAACGTCTGGGAAGAAACAGAGGGTCCAAGGTGGACCGGCCACGTAAGTCTTCTTCATGACCGAATGTTAATGAAGGATTTCAATGCAGAATTGGATCGGAGCAGATCCTTAAAAAGCTTTATCGTAAAATGTCTCCCTCAAACTTTAAGAGCCGTAAAAGGAGGAAAAACGCCTGGGAAGAAACAGAGGATCCAAGGTAGACCGGCCACGTAAGTCTTCTTCGTGACCGAATGTTAACGAAGGATTTCAACGCTCGAAATTCCGCACATGAACTTTGGCATGAAGGCGAGACAGCAACGTTGCTATCGTTGGACTTGGTCCCTCTTGTGTGGGTCCATATTTTAAGGGTTTTTTTTTTCCTATGTGGTTCGCGCATGAAATTATCACAAAAAGAATACTCTCTACTATGACTAAAAAATTTAGGATGTGAATAATAACAGTAATTAGGGTATGGATCCTAATATTAGGAGATTAAATCGACTCAGAGGTACCATCAACTAAGCTAGGTATAGTAGCCCGTGTTGTTGCACGATCTATCTAATTTGAGAGGAATCCGAATTCGAACAATCAGTTCGATGATGTTCTTAAGCCCATAGTTTTTACCCTATCGATACACATCATGTATTGTTTGATCTCAACAAATGAAAAATTGACAGCTGATGAATCCCTAAATTGAAGAAACGGTCTGATACAACATGCATCATTTAAATTCGGAATATAAATATACATTTGGTTCATGAAATTCAAGTCGTTCGTTATTAATTCTCTTTCACAATTCTTTAGCAAATAGACTATGTGCCATCAATAAATATCGTCATTTAATTGACTTAATCTAATAAAATAAAGGGAAAATGACACAAACAGTTCATGAACTTTGACCCAATATCTAATTTGGTCCCTAAACTTTTAATTTTTTCAATATAGTCCATGAACTTTTTTCAAATGTTCAATATGGTGGCTAAAATCCGTGACAAATTTACCACGGATTTTAGCCACAAATTTCATAAAAAAAAAATGAATCCGTGGCAAATTTGCCACGGATTTTAGCCACGAATTTCATAAAAATGCCTGTATTTCATTTTTTTATGAAATTCATGGCTAAAATCCATGGCAAATTTGCCACGGATTTTAGCCACAAATTTCATTTCTACTAGCCCACACACGCCTAATTCTTTTTTTTTCTTGACAATAACGTGTCAGTAACAATAATAGCAAAAATAATAATCAACAATAACAACAACAACAATAATAATAACAATAACAATAACAACAACAACAATACTAATAATTACGACAACAACAATAAACTCTTGTCATAATAATAATTACAACATAATTAGTAAAAAGTTTCAAAAATCTAAATCTTCATCTTCACCTTCGTCTTCATCTTGATCTTCATCTTCTTCTTGAACATCGTCGTCGTCGTCATCATCATCATTATATTCCTCAGTTTGAACCGTGTTACAAACTTCCTCTTATTGATATGCTGTATCCTTCCAGTGTCCCTTGATTTTTCTTCGTGCTTTGATTTTACATACAACCAATCAATCAGTTTGTCACATTTCAAACCAGGATATGATGCATAATATACTTGAATTGCTTGTTGTGCCAACACAAATGGTTCATATTTTATATACCTTTTTCTTGTAACTTATTTCAATCAAATTAAACTTCGTATGCACCTTCATTCCTTTGATGGGGTCGAACCACATGCACTTAAATAACACAACCTACATTAATGGTCCGGGGTACTATATCTTCATGATTTCATCCAACAAGTCATAAAAATCATCTTTTGAACTGCAACCATTGGATGACCGAACACACTCACTACTATTCATTATGGCTTTTCCCATTCAATATTCTTAAGTGTAAAAATTATACCCGTTTATGAAATATGCTGGCCAAGTTCGTACTCTTGACTTTAGACCCCATGACAGATAATATAGCAATCTTTACTCTTCAACTTGATCATGATTATTGTGAATCTAAGGTCATACACGCAAAGTCAATAATATATATTTAAATGATGTATAAAATATTAATAACTTGATTTTGGTCCATAAGCAATTTATATATGTTTTGAACCATGCTGCAAATTGTTCATCGCACAAACGATTCAACTCATTTGGTGGTAGTTCATACATTGAAGTTTGAAAAATACTATTAACAATTTACATTTATATATTAGTAAATATTTGACACACAATACATATATTAGCGACAAATTTATTTTTCGTTGCAAATTACGTCGCAAAATTAGTAACGAAAAAAAATAAGTCACTAATTCCGTTGCAAATTAGCAACGAATACTTTTTCGTCGCAAATTCCGTTGCAAATTAGCGACAAATTTTTTTTCGTGGCAAATTCCATTGCAAATTAGCAACGACATTTTTTTCCATCGCAAATTAGCAACGGAAAAAAAATTCGTCCCAAATTTGCGACGAATTTTTTTTCGTGGCAAATTCCGTCGTAAATTAGCGACGACTTTTTTTTTCATTGCAAATTAGCAACAGAAAAAAAAAATTCATCGTAAATTAGCCACGAATTTTTTTCGTGGCAAATTCCGTCGCAAATTAGCCATGGATTTTTTTCCGTCACAAAATTCGTCGCAAAGTTGCGACGAAAAAAAAATTCGTTGCAAATTCCATCGCTAATTAGCAACGACAAATTATTCGTCGCTAATTTCCGTGACTAAATCCTTGTTTTTTTTTAGTGTACATTTTCCATGTTGTCAAAGTTGAAGTTGCCACGTTAGATTCTCAACTAGTGGAAGACTTCTTTCATCCATTAGCTCAAAGAGTTTTCATCAGTAAATATGCCTATGAGTGCCTGTAATTGCTTGAATAACATACATGGATAATGTGTAAATGGGTAACAATATTGGCTACTTCTAATCTAAGGCCACGTCTTAGGGCCACATTTCTGCCTCCAACGGGTTTATCATCTGTTGGAGCTTCTGTAGTTCTTGCAAAGATTTATGCTTGTTCGTAATTCATCTAATCATGTATAATTTATTAAATTAGAATAGTCGATCTTAATCGTCACTTTGTCAGTACCACACTTTCTCATGTCGATTGTTAATTCATTAATTAGAAGCTATGAAAACATTGACCCATTAGTAACTTGGTAAGTCAAGTGACTAGACCAATTGAATGTGCCCATTTTACACTCAAATTATCTAAATTTTTTGTTTGTTTATATTTGGTGATATCTCCAATCAGATTTTGCATGCAGATTAAATTTGCCTCCAACGGAGAGAATTACTTTATTAGGGCTACGCCTTAGAAGTTGTGCAAAAAATTTAAAAAGAACCTAAATTTAAAAATCGCCATTAGTTGTTTGACGTGACATTTTCATGTCATCATATCGATAACAAATCCACATCATCAAGGTGACGTGGAAAATGATCTCCAAAACGAAACAATTCCTTGATATGAAAATTATGGAAATTAGGGACGATTAATGGCGATAATTGGACGGAGACGCGAGGATTTGGAAGAATTAAAGTTTGTGATTTTTGGCAAATAAAAAAAAATTCGGGATAGATTTGAAACTGAACCTAACATTCGTTCAGGAGGGGAGGTGAGGGGTGTTTGATTTGGTCAAGAATATTGATGGATTCCTATTCTAGGCGGCTGTAACACTTTGACTGGAGAACCAATTTTCTGAATGAAACAATGGACACGTGAAAAAAATGTCACAGGAGTCACGTGACACCCCGTCTGTTTGCTTGTATTGAGCTCACTGAAATAAGTGGCCAAAGCACGCCAATTTTTCCCTGCATAAAGCCTGATGATTTTCCTCTCCATTCTCATCCTTAGTCTATCTTTTTCTTGCCGAATCATCAGAGAAGAACCAAAATGGATTTCTATGTCACCTGCCTCCTCTACCTCTCTCTTTCTCTTCTCTTCTTCGTGTTTTGGAAGAAGCGCGTCACTCCTCACCTTCCACCCGGCACGAAAGGATGGCCTGTCCTCGGCGAGACTCTAGAATTCATGGCCGCCGGAAGGCGCGGCTGTCCCGAGAAATTCGTGAACGATCGCACCACCAAGTACTCGTCGGATGTCTTCCGGACCAACTTGTATGGGGAGGACATGGCCTTGTTCTGCGGCACCTCCGGCAACAAGTTCCTGTTCTCCGGCGATAACAAGTACGTCACCTCCTGGTGGCCCGAATCCATAATAAAGATCGGCACGTTTCGGGAAACCCGAAAGAAGTTGGATGCCAAGAAAAATCGCAGCTTACTGTCGGAGTTCCTGAAGCCCGAAGCCCTCCAACATTACATACCCGTCATGGACTCCATGACTAGGGACCACTTGGCGACGGATTGGTCTCCACATAAGGAAGTGCAGGTCTTTCCTCTCTCAAAGAGCTATACCTTCGCTTTGGCGTGTCGCTTGTTCATGAACATCAGAGATCCCGAGTTTGTGTCGAAGTTCGCCAACTCGTTTGCTCAAGTTGCTCCCGGGTTCTTGGCGGTGCCAATAAATATCCCGGGCACACCATTCAACAGAGCAATGGAAGCAGGAAAAGTCATGAGGCAAGAGCTCTTGAACATAATTAGGCGAAGGAAGATGGAGATTGCGGAGGGCAAAGACACGAATGCAAGGGACCTCTTGTCTCGATCGCTTCTTGAAGGAGACGACGACGGGACCATTTTCTACGAGATGGATGCTTCCAACAAGATCATAGGATTGCTCATTGCGAGTCACGACACCACGAGCACTTCAATCACAGCCATAGTGAATAAACTTCAAATTCTGACCTGGCTCAGTTTCCCCACATCTATGAGCGGGTTCATCAAGGTAATAAACTTCAAATTCTGACCTGGTCGCTTCTGGTATACTTATCAAATGCCAGCCCATTGAGTTAGTCTTGAGAGGATCAAGTAACAATAGAAAGAACAGACGAGAGCACTTTATTAAGTCCAACAATGTCTCGATCTGCCTGTGAAGGCTGAATCTTGAGGCCTGTCCATTCAATATTTGCTTAACAATTCACTTTTTCTTATTTCATAGAACAAATGGAGATAGCCAAATCCAAGGGTCCAGATGAACTTCTCAACTGGGAGGACGTCCAGAAGATGAAGTACTCGTGGAACGTGCTCTGCGAGTCGATGAGATTGTTGCCGCCTGCACAAGGGGCGTATAGAGAGGCAACGACGGATTTCACTTTTGCCGGTTATACAATTCCAAAGGGATGGAAGGTAATTTTCGAATCTGTGTCGAGTGCCGTCCAAATGGTAAGCTGTGCATTGAGTATATAAATAATCAGCCTAGTGACTGATGCATTTGTGATTCTAACTGTGTAATAGACATTTTGGACGGTGCACTCCACGCACAAGAACCCCAAGTATTTTGCTGATCCGGAGAAGTTCGATCCCTCGAGATTCGAAGGAAATGGGCCCGCACCTTTCACCTTCGTTCCCTTCGGAGGCGGACCTCGCATGTGCCCCGGAAAAGAGTACGCGCGGCTCGAAATACTCGTTTTCGTGCACAATCTGGTGACCAAGTTCAAGCTCGAGAAGGTCATACCGGATGAGAAATTTATCTATAATCCGTCGCCCGTTCCCGTTGAAGGTCTTCGGATTCGCCTACTACCCCACAACTAGATGTCTTTGAGCTATTCATATGATTCACAGGGCTTATCGAAACTTGATCGCTAGTACTCAGAACTTAATAAGAATGATTTCAAGGCTTAACTCAGCGCAAAATAACATGTGGAGCGTCCAGCGATCACTGGTGCTCTCTGTAGCCGTTTTGCCCCTCTCCGGCATAGCTTTGACCTCCGCCTTCAGCACGTATGCCATCTTACCTTCGTTTTTTATGTATTTGATGTTTATGCATGTTCATTTCAGCTCATAGTAATTCTGGTGCACTTGACCGCTTATTGCTCACCCTGTGAAGTCTAGACGCCACAAAGTATGAAAAGATCTTATCATCACGATAGTCTGGTTGAATAATTTGAGCAAACTTTGTCACATTCAATGATATTTTGGAGCGATTACTCAATGATAAAAATGGATCGAGATGCCTAAGGAAGGCACTTTACACGATAGATGATCCACATACTTTGTGGAATCCACATGGGGAGTAATTCATGCAGATTTTCACAATTAGAGAAAGTTAAGTGGAATGGATCCGCATGATACTCATACTTCCTATTAAACATAGAGACAAGTAGCACAAGTCCACGGAGAACGTAACCGTATTCTCCGCTTAAAATCATTTAAAATCCATCTGGAATCTTGGATCGGTGATGCGTTATAAAGGGCGGAAGAGCTCATATCGAAAGCCTAGCTGGTCGGGAGAAGGAACGCAACCCATTATAAGCCTTAGAATATCTCCTTTATTGGCCGAGGTGGGACTTTGCCCCCCATTAATCAGGCACGAGCCTAGTGTGTACGAAGAAAATAGTGTTAATAATTGAAACTCTTTTCCTTTTAGTTGTTTACCTTAAAATAACTGGTCGCGATGACGTAACCATATGAAAAACGATTCATTTGATGGTCTGAAAAAAGCTTCTCAGGCAACATGAAATGATGCATGTGATACCATGCTGATGATTTTTTATGTAAAAAAAGGTTGGAGTTTTTGCCTTCCCACAAATATAAAACCAAGCAACTTATTAAAAGAAAAGTGTCATTTATCTCGCTTTTTAACTTTTTTAATTAAATAATGCTTACTCATTGAGTGATAACCCATTTGCTTTTGTGCACAACCACCTTAATCAACGCCTTCCTTTCGAGCATAACTAGCCCACTACGTGTGTGCCTGAACCGTATTGTCTCATAATACGTACAACGAATAAGTTATCCAGCATCGCTTTATACTGCCAATGGAATATGTACGATCATTTTTGTTGCATTTGAGAAAAAAAAAATTACGAGGACCTCTAAACATGAAACCATAATGACGCATTCATCCCTCTACTTGATAAGGAGGTCACACAACGACCCTCGCGATGTCTATTCTTGAGCCATCTCGGGCCTAGCCCGCCCTTTACAGCGACCACATTTCGACCTCTTCCTGCAATAATCAATCATACATAGTCCATAATGAGCAAGAAACAGACACATTCGATCACAAGAGAATCTTTACCGGTCGAGCGACCCTTCTTTTGCGGCAAAACCGGTGGGCACGGGTTGCAATCCCCCATCCGATGGGTCCACCATCTCCAGTCGATCTTTGCTCCATGGTTGGGGTTGGGGCGGCACTCGTCCCACCCACCATGCAGGAGCGCGAATTGAACGCCGGACCACTCTCACAGCTCACCGAGACCCCCACCACTCGCATCCGCGCGGTGAAACCGAATCGAAAACGAAAGGACACGTGGACGCCTCCTCCCATTCACCCGTCTACTACTACTACTACTCCTGGTAAGTGCACGGGTGTCTAATAACAACGAGTGCCAATTTCTCTTCGGTCCTCCCAAAAAGTGTCAAATTTCATTTTAACCCCGCCATTTCGCCGTCCACCTGGTGAGAAACTTCATTCCGGTCAAGTCGAATTACCCCGAATCGAACCGATGCCGCGTTTTTCCTTTCAGCGAAATGAACATTCAACGTGGCGACACTCGTCGAATTCCCGACCCGATCGGGTGAAATTGCAAACCTTTTTCCATGAGTTTGGGGGGACAATCTCGAATTTCTCTAAAGAAAGGGCCAAGAAGCAAAATTCGGAAAATGGTTGGAAATGGTGGTAAGCCCGGGCCCCACTCCATCCCGCACCGTCCAAATGGAACTGGACCCCACCGTCCATGCCTCGCTGTCAATTCCGGCGCGGCTCGCGCTTCGGTCCGGTCCTTTTTTCCGCATCGCCACCAGCACTACCGACAAAGTTCCACCACAGGGTCTTAATGACGCGCCGCGTAACACCCGATCGCAATCACCACCACCTAATTTAAATTAGGAATTAGAGTAATTTATTTCCTAGTTTAATTTAAATATTATCCTGATCTCGATGGTTCATTTTAGGGTAGTTCTTGATTTCGAATTTTCATAAAAATACCAAAAAGAAGTCACTTTAGGATAGATTAAATTATCATTTTTTAAAAATAGATTGCATGTTAATTTAGGCATTCTTTTAATTCCGAAAAATACCAAAAATAAATCATTTGCCCGTCATTAGAAATAGGTCATATTGTCAGATGACATATAGTTTGCATGTTAAGCTGCATTAATCGCATGTTAATTTTTGCACGTTATTACATATAGATTAGTTTTCATTTAAATAAGTGAAAATCCAAAAAAAAATATTGAGTGAACTGCTTGTTAATTAGAAATCATATTAGGATTGTTGATGTGATTTTCTAGCTAACAATGCAGATGCTTATGTTGTTTCGAGGTAAGTAATTTTTTTAATCTTGCAATTTATATATTTTTTTGATTATTGGTGTTACTTTGGTGGTTTGCGCACCCGTATGATCACCTCATATGCTAGTGACTAAGTCAAAATGAATTCAAACTGTCTGCCAAAATATTTTTTGAAAAGAAAAGGTACCGAAAGAGCGTTAGACTAGATCTAGCGTAACCAAGTCCCTGAGCTTAGAATCACTGGTTCGTAAGAATAAAACATATCTCTCTATATTTTATTTAGGTTTTTAATCAACCTATCACAAATAGATTAGTGGCGACTCCAAGCATAAAAATATTTGCACATTAAGAACTTAAATCTTAAGTTGCGAATTGGTAGGGCTTGAAAGGGTCCAAGTTAAGCTTAGTCTTAATAATCCATTAGCCTGAGAAAATTTTAAGTCGCTATAGCATCCATGATCGAAAGCTCGAGATTTATTTCGTTCGTCGTTGTCTCTTATATTTGAAGAGATATACGAAGGATGCTGGGGAAGCTAAGTTGAAATGACTTGTGAATGTATCTTAGACAATGGAATATATGATGGTAATTCCAAAGACGCAATTGGATTCACTTTCAATATATGCTTCCTCCTCGTATCAATCACTTGCTATAGCATTGTAGAGGCTTCCACAATTCAATTCTCAAATCGACTGATTTTTATCATTTCATCATCGGTACTTTGCTTATTTTGTATAATCCATTATTCTCTCGGTAGATTACATTTAATTTTCCAAGTGTAAAATGAAACTACTCGCACGATCTCTCCATCCAGAGACGAGGATATAAATAGTTTCAGGCCAACCGAGACAACCCATGGGCCTCATATTTTCACCTCGGAGAGGAAAATGGTCCATTCGAGTTCGGAAAAAGAGAGAACATGTTACGGACAGAATGTGATGAGATAATCAGCCCCACCCGCGCAAGTAAAAGTGCTGTTCTTGTCGTCGTAAGCGTAGCTGTAAGCTTGAGGGCACTGGTTCTTGAAAATCTTCGAGTAGTCCGTCGGAGGGCATGTCTCAGGCGTCCCATACTCCCCGGTGCAGCAGTATTGTGGCTGGTTTAGCGCCAGGCATGCACTCTTGCACGCCACGATGCTCCCGTCCGACCCCCGCATCGCCAGCTCTGACGAGCACACGGAGTTGATGTTGGCTGCGCAGCTGGTGGTGTTGCACCCACTATCGCTGAAAACGAAAATTTAAGAATAACTTATCAAACGAATTTCTATTTTAGAAACATAAATTTTGTATCGTTATCAAATGCTACTTTTTGCTTAGAAACTCGTGTAAGGAAGAGAAATAGATTTTTCTATTTCCAGCTAGAAATAGGGCTGGGGACGAGAAATGTTGTCATTCGCACCCTAAGAAGCCCCAGAATTCCTATCAACAAAAATTGCTATCCATAAAAACTAGGATTAATATCACGAAAAATCTCAAACTAGTATATCTATGATAAATTTGCTCCAAATTAATTTTTTGACTAACAAATTTATCCTCCATTAGTTTCCGTTAAATTTTACCGTTAAATTGTTAATTTGGATGACACGTAGTAGTTGACAGTTTTACCAGTTTGGGATTTTATGCTCTCATTTGTTACGGGTTTACCAATTTGTGATTTTTTGTATTATTAATCCAATTTAACGGAGGACAAATTTGTCATAAGTGTATCAGTTTTGGATTTTTTATGGTCAAAAAATCAGTTTAGGGTTTTGTCACAGATATATCAGTTTGGGATTTTTTGTGGTCAAAAATATTTTCATCAAATTACATGGCACATGGATGTTAGGCGCATTTGCATTAATAGAATTTAGTGAAACATTTTTTCCTTTTATTCTATTTTATTTTTAAAAAAATCATTATAAAAACTTAAAAAAGAAAAAGAAAAAGGGCGAAGACAAAAGGGGAGCTCTTCCCCTGGACTGGCGCTCTCCCTCTCCACACTTACACACAAGAAGAAGAAGGGGAAAAGGACCCCAAAAAAAAACACAAAAGGGGTCTGGACATTTCATTCAAGGAGGAGCGGAAGACGAGAGAGTAGAGAGGAGCAGAGAGAGCGCGAGGGGGTGGAGAGTGAGCAAGAAGAGAGAGAAACAGAGAGGGGAGAGTTGATAGGGAGCGAGCGCCCGCAGAGAGGAAGGAAAAGAGGAGTTCCCGGCAGCCGGCCACGTCCGAACTCCATCCCACGACCTCCAGACGACGCCATCGAGCCCGCGACTTCTTCTTCCACGGTGCGAGGTGACCGGACTAAGTCCGCTATATCTCAAGTTCGCCCTCTATTCACCGACACCAAGCTGGGTAGGGGCCACTTCCGGCGACTGAGCTGTTGTTCTTCTTCACCCTGACTGTTGCTCAGTTTCGCCCTATCTCGCTTCAACCGAGATCGGGATTTAGTGTTTCTTCGTTTATGCTCGCGTTGGATGTGAAAGGACCATTTCTGAGTTGATGTTGAGCATGGCTTGTTCACTACATTTTGAGTTCGGGTTGATTTCGTGCGCCGTTTGAGTCGGAGGTTTCCTTTCTATCGTTGCGCACCACATGTTTGTTGAGATTAATCAACTAGATCAGTAAACTTTTTTTTCTCAAGTCCGGTTTGCTGGACTGTCAGGATGTACGTTGGTTTGTGATGCCTGAAGATGGGGTTGGGTTATATGATTCACCGAACCGCACTGTTCACGACAAATCTTTTCATTGTTCCATGTTTGTGCTTTTTCATTCTTACGTCTTCTGTGTTCTATGATGATATAGCTGCATATGTGATGTGTTTGGCCGGTCATTGCGATGGACGATGGTAAGACTTGTTAACTCTGATGGTTGGTTTGGTAGCGCAAGATAGTGCCATTCTTATTGAGCATAGGACGTTGTTATTATTATTGAAGTTACGCAAAGCAAAAGTTGGTGTTCTGGGCTTGACGTAGTAGTTTCTGGGCAATGTCAAGAAGATGTCGACAAGGAAATAGAGGAAAAATTTTAAAAAAAAAAAAACAGGATAGTTTGATAAAAGATAGGAAAATAGAGTCGTGGGCCGATTATTTTCCTAACGGGAAGTGGGGCTAAGCGTTGTCTTGATTAGAAATGGGCTGAGCTTTTGTTATAGGGGCCTAAGTTGTAGCTTAGTAAGGTGGGCTTTATCTAAGTTACACGAGTGTGGACTCAGTGTTGCTTGGGCTGGGTTTGTACCTTGGCGAATTGGGTTTAGCTCGCGAGTGGACTTGACGCGAGAGCCCAATTCACGTTCTTGGCCCAGGCCCGAGAGTCCGAGTTCAGCCCATGTTCAGAATAAAAATTTGGAAAAATTAAAAATTGGAAATTGGGCTTTGGAATTCCCCCTTTTCGCCTTTTGGTGTGATTAATGACACGCTTAATTGCACGTTGTTTGATTCACACATTTTGAATTGTGTGTTTAATTTAACCTCACATGTGGTTGATTGGGCATGTTAGATGATTGCTTGCGTGCTTTTCATATAGCGATTGTTGTCCCTTTAGCCTAATTAGGGATAGAATTTCAGGACTCAATTGGTAAGATTGTTGCATGAACACTTTAGGTGGCGATTGATCAAGTTTAGGTACCAAAAGGGCACTAGTTAGATCACTAGTGTAATCAAGTCTCCGATCCTTAGAATCATTGATTTTCACACGCATCGAGACGATACTCCCGCGTCTTGATTAAAGTTTCTAGCTAACCCTTGATCATGGCTAGTGGCGACTTCAATTGAATGCTTAGTTTAGATAATTCTCGTTGCATGAGGTATGAGACCTGGGAGTGTCTCGATCCTTGGATTAATGAATTATTTGTTTTGTCCTTCAAACAAATCAATTAATGTTCACATCCATCGATAAATACCTCCAAACCTCACCTATCAATGTTAGATCCTCCCAATCGGGACGAGTAGGTTGTGACATCGTGATATTAACCCTAAAAACCATGGCATTAGAATCTCCTTCAGCTCTTCTATGACATACGTGCTCTAACACAAACGCGATTTTTTTTGAAAAAAGAAGAAGAAGACAGTATCATGTCCTCAGTGTACATGCTTTATACTTGGATCAATTTTTGTCTTGGTATTTTGTACATGCTTTGCTAATACAATGTGTCGTGCTGATGAGAGCTCGACCTCGATTCATTTAAGAGGAGTCTCGGGATCAATAGAGCATATTTTCTTTGCGTTTATCTTAAACTGGAATCATGGTAGTCATTAGGTAGAAATGGAGATTAGTGTTCTTGGGAGGGTGTGGAGTGCTATGGATTTAGCGGTCACGCCGTTGGCCTAGACCTCAGTAGCCGTTGTCTCTCTAGTACCACTAGCCCTTTCTAATCTATTCCGTTGTGTTCATTTTCTATCGGAGCTTCAATAATTCCTGAGAGTTTTACGCTCATTCATAATTTATCTTATTTTTATATAAAATTTGAAAATAGTTTTAATCGATGATTATGATTTTTTTTTCGTGATTCGAGGATTAGGAGTGGAGAATGACTCCTGTTCGCCAACGTGAAAGTGGGGCAAAGGACTTTTCGCTGGCCTCTCAAGTTTGGTCTTTTCGTGGAAAAAATATGAGATGCCATTTAAGAGGACCGACTACGCAATTATGACAAAACATGAACGATTAATCACAGCATGCATGAGAACGTGACCTAATTTGTCCCTTGGGGATGTGTGACCATTTTTTTCCCTTTTGAAGAAAATGCCTATTTGCTTATAACTTTTAACATTACTTTAGAAAAAAAAAAAAGCAGGCAGACTTGGCAATATATTGAAATTGCAAAATATCTGCGGCAAGACATACACAATTAGTATTATCAATCTTAATCATCACTTTATTAGTAAGGTTTCTCCTGTTGACCGTGGATTCATTTATAAGAAGCTATGGACATATTGACCCATCAAGGGGTCGAACGACTAGACCAATTGAAGGTGCTCGTTTTTATGTCCAAAAGATCTAAATTTTCCTGTTGTCTATATTAGGTGATTGATCAGGAATGGTGCATGTAGTCATATATTTATGTGACACTTATTAGTCATTTGATGCTGTGTGTCCAATTCGAATTGAGAATGGTTAGAAATGAAGTAAGATTCTTATCTATGTTGACTTCATGTCAACTTGCGTTTCCATTGGCTATTGAGTAGACGCTATCTTCTTGTTCGATATTCTATCTTCCTAACTGCTTTTTCTCCCTTAGAAAATCATGTCATATAGTCGTCTAAGGTAACATGTATACAGGCAAGATATACGTACTAGTGCTTGTTGTGATTATGTTCCGAGTAGTCTTGGCTGTCGTAGAGAATCTAATTTAGGACATGTACTCATTCCAAAATCTCGTTTGGGGAAGCTAGTAGAGACCGACAAGATAGATTAATAAGTAATTTAATCGTTGAACAAGACAATATCAAGGGGATCGCTTTTTATCCTTAATCATCAATTTATGTCATGAAGAAACTTCTTATTTGGATTTAGGAGAACGAAATGTTACGTTCGGTGGCACCATAGCCACTGAAAAAAAAAATTTAAAATGAAAGATCCAGTTGGAAATTGGGTTGAAAATGTGTTAATTAACACACTATCAAGAAGGTACATCCGTTCGACATCTTCAAAATCAGACAAGCAATGGAAATTTCACCTTAGTATTTAACTAAAATTCTGAATAAGTCATTTGTGCAAAAAAAAAATTCTACTCATAATGATCAGCAGATCAAATATACTTCTAGAATGATTATTCCCATCAATCCGCATCGTAAGACTTTGGCCGTCTATAACACGGGTCTATAGGCTTTTTCCATTTCTTAGATCAGACTCTTTCTGTTATCAAACCCAAGTGTCTTTTCAGATATGTATAGTGCATGAATGGCCAAAGCAGCATGAAAGTTCGACGATCGATTTGCTTATCGCTTGCCTATAAAAGCTTCTTCATTGAAAACGAACTCTACCAAAAAGAAAAAAAAAAAAGCAACACCAAAATATGGCACCCTCCTTATTCTTCATGTTTTGTACTTGGATCGTCTTCCTCGTTGTGCTTCCTACTTCCTTTGCTAATTCCCTATGCCATCTGGATGAGATCTCTGCCTTGATAGAATTCAAACGGAGTTTCAGGATCAACATAACAGAATTTCCTTTTATTTATCCAAAGGTGGAATCTTAGTCACTAGATGGACATGGAGATTGTTGCTCATGGAATGGTGTAAAGTGCAATGAGGCTACCGGTCATGTGATAGGCATCGACCTTAGTAACAGCTGTCTCTTTGGTACCATAACTACCAACACTAGCCTCTTTCGCCTACTCCACTTGGAATCGCTCAATCTTGCTTGGAACCACTTTAACTCTTCCTCATTTCCATTTGGCTTTGGCAATCTTTCTAGGTTGTACTACCTTAATCTTTCTGGTTAAGACTTTTCAGGGAAAGTCCCATCGGATATCTCACGACTCTCGAGATTAATTTCTCTTGATTTGTCTTCATGGGGAGATCTTGAGATTCCCAACGTGGATAACTTTGTTCAAAACTTAACTATACTTAGAGAACTTGATCTCTCTTTTGTAAGCATGCAGTCCTCATTCCCTCATGTGCTTGCAAACTTCTCCTCTTTGAAGTCATTTAAACTTAAGGAATGTGGATTGCATGGAGAATTTCTTATAAGCATCTTTCAGTTACCAAATCTAGAATCTCTCGACATTACTGGCAATGACAACCTTTCTAGTATTATTCCCAACTACATTGGGGCAATCCCCTGAAGTCCTTGTTTCTTGATTATACGAATTTTTCAGGGGAAATACATGTTTCGATCAAAAACCTTCGTTTGTTGAATGAATTATCAATTAGGAATTGTCATTTCTTGGGTTTACTTCCTAGTTCACCGGGTAATCTTTCTCAGCTTGCTTATCTAGATATATCATATTACAAATTTCATCAAATCCCTGCTTCCTTCACAAATCTTACCCAGCTATCAACTATCTTTCTCAATCGCAATAATTTCAGCCGTTGTATTGGGAATTGGTTTGTCAACTTGGCAACACTCATCGATTTGGACCTTACAGGTAATAGTTCCACTAGTAGCAAGGTTCCTTAAACAAAAAAACAAAACGAAACGAAACGTCGAGATTCAATCAGTAGCCGAACTAACCATTCGCGTTTCTTTACATTTGGCATATGTTCAACTAAGTGGTCCAATTCCATCTTTATTTGCAAGGTGAAATTCCAAACTCATTTTGGGAACTCAAGGGTCTTGAATCTCTAGATCTTAGTGGGAATAATTTGAGTGGGACTGTGGATTTACACAAACTCAAGAACTTGAATGAGGGGGAAGAACAGTAAAAGTATCAAAACTTGTGTATGGTGCTCACTTTAGTGCTAAAAGTTTTCGCCGTCTCACTTAAGTGTTAAATCGGAGGAAAAACGATCACTTAAGTGCCAACGGCGAGAAATTCTTGCCAAATTAATACGTGGCTTTTATAATTAAAATTTTAATCTAAGTTTAATTTTTTTTTAAAAAAAAAATCAGTCTACATGGCATT
The DNA here is from genome assembly GCA_031216185.1 of Syzygium aqueum. NCBI lineage: Eukaryota > Viridiplantae > Streptophyta > Magnoliopsida > Myrtales > Myrtaceae > Syzygium > Syzygium aqueum. The sequence continues at coordinate 9,602,485 of CM062235.1, read as the reverse complement.
TCCATGTGTATATTTCAATTTTTAAAATATTTTTCTGATTTTTTTTCTTTTTTTCCTTCTTTTCTTTCTTCTTCTTCTTCAACCTTTGGGCAGTGACCGAGCACCGACCACTGGCCATGGACAACTGCCTGGCCTTGCCCGAATGAGGCCGCCATCGCCCGCCACAGGCTAGGCCTAGCCGACCCTCGTTTGGGCAAGGCGAGCCCCGGCGAGGCCGGCCCCCTCCCAGGCCACGGTAGCCTCACCGGGTGTCGCCTTTCCCCGAACGATGCTCGACGAGGGTGCCGTGGCCTGGACGAGGGCCAGCCTCACCGGATTTGGCGAGGGGAGCCTTCGTCTTGCCTCGTCAGATTTGGCAAGCCCGGCCCTCACCCAGGCCACAGTAGCCTCGTCGAATCTAGTGAGAGGAGCCCTTGTCGGGGCTCCCCTTGCCCAGGCGCCTGTGGTGGGCGACGTCAACCTCGTCCGGGTGAGGCCAGGCAGTCAGCCATGTCCGGTCACTGGCCAAAGGTTGAAGAAGAAGAAAGAAAAGAAGAAAAAAAAATCATAAGAAATATTTAAAAAAAATTGAAAAAATATTAAAATATTATTAAATATTGTCTCCGTCAGCGCCAACGTGTCACGTAGGACTGAGAAATTAATAAAATATGACCATGTCAGATTTCCAGTGACCAAAATCAGAATTTGGCACTTAAGTGATCGTTTTTTTAAAAAAGTGACACTTAAGTGATCCAAAAAAAACTTTTGGCACTAAAGTGAACGCCGTATACAAGTTTTGATACTTCTAGTGTTTTGCCCCCTTGAATGATATATATTTAGGCTTCAACAACATATCTTTTGTCAGCAAGGCTGAGATGGATACTGCTCTTCCAAACCTTTCCTATTTAAGTTTAGTATCACGCAACTTCCAAGAGCTCCCAAAGTTTTTAGGCTACCTAAGCAGATTAGAGTGGGTAGATCTTTCACACAATAAAATCGGGGGAGTACTCTTACATGGATTGGGAATGGTAGCAAAGAATTCTTGTGGTATATGGATCTTTCTCACAATTTTCTAACTAGCTTTGGAGACAACCTTATCAATCTATCACTACCTAAGTTGAACTATCTTGACATTAGTTCTAACTGGCTCAAAACAGAACTCCGTAATGCACCTCCATCAGTGATTTATTACAATATCCCCAACAACTTCCTCTTCAGAGAAATCCAATCTATTTGTAGAGCGAGATCCCTAGACATTCTTGATTTGTTCATTAATAGTCTGGATGGCACAATTCCTTCGTGTCTAGGAAACATTAAAACATTGTCAATTTTGAATAAGGTTGCGCTTTTTCTGCTCATCTTTTAACTTAGACACTCCTTTTTTTTAATGTTTTGACCGTACTATCCCTTGTAGGCCCACCACTTATGGTACAAAGCAATCAACTTTTTTATTTTGCTTCTTCTTTTTTTTTTCCTTGCAAGTTTCACTTTCCTTGTTCTTTCTTTCTTGCCATGCCTTTGATGTCTTCTTCGCTCTTGCAAATCGTTGCTATGTTTTCTCTCTTGCATGCCATTTTTCTTCTTTCTACGATGCTAACCTCGTCGTCCTCCACACTTTCGCCGGCACCGCCATTGGACTCATCGACGACTTCCCCAACGAGCCATTTTTCTCTGCCACGTGTAGGCTCTTCTTGCACCATGGAAGGTAATATTGAGAAGCACCGCTTCTCTCTCTTCTTCTTCTTTTTTATTTTATATTTTTCTCTTCTCTTCTTGCACATGTGAGAGTGTAGAGAAAGAAAATGTGTCTCCAACATGTGAAAGCATGAAAAAAAAAAAAAGGGAATAGGCGGCAAGTTGTGTTCTTTTAGGTAAAATGAAGTGGGATTTGAATTAGTGGTTTAATTTTGTTGCAGTTTTAGTGCTGTGTCTAAGTGTTGAAATAAAAATTATGCTTTCATAGATTAATTTCTTGGAACACACTGCTACAATGATGCGTTTATTCTTTCATTTGTGTTGCAGTTGTTGCTTTTAGCCCTAAACTATATTTGTGTATGGAGTTGAACTTGATTTTGAACAACCAAAACCGTTCCACCGATAGTGAATGAGGATGGTGCTGATTGTTTAAGTAAGCAGCTTTTTTGGGTATTGCATATGCAGGAGACATTTGTGGAAGAAAAAGGAGTAGGGGTTTAGAAAGAAGAAAATGGCTTGCAAGAGAGAAAACAAAAGGATGATGCAGGAGAAGAGAACTGAGACGTTAAAGGTCTGGAAAGAAAGGAACAAGGAAAGTGGGACTCACAAGGAAAAAATTAAGAAACAAAATAGAATGATTTGACCAAATGATAAAAAAGGATCAATTTTGTAAAGTTTTCCCATAAGTGGTGAGTTACACGAGGGATAATATGGTCAAAATACAAAAAAAAGGGAGTGTATAATTCAAAAGATGAGGGGAAAAAGCGATATTGGGAAAAATAAACTTGAGGACATGTGTAACGGACCGTGATTCTCTCGTACTCTTGTACTCTCATACCCTCATGAGTGAAGCTTGGTGTCGTCAAGTTAAAGAGTGAGTGTATGGAGGGGATAATACAATTGGTTCGTGGGAGTGACGTCAGGGTGATTTGTACCATGAGTTCTATGTTAGAACGAATATATCCTTAAGAGTTCTGAAAGCGGGATTGGCCTCCCGTGTACAAACTGATCAGAAGCTAATGCTGCTCTTTTAATGAGGCCATAGCAGGCTGAAACTAATTGTTGTGCCTAAAGTGTTCTATGTGTCTCGCTCGAGGAACTGAATGCTCGAGCTAAGTTGGGCATGCTACAATCCGATACAAAGATACGATTTGCAGTATTATTCGGGAGTTGATGCCGCTTTTCTGATGAGGCCTTGGCAAGCCAGAACTAGTTGTCATACCTAAGGTATTTTGTGTGTCTCGCTCGATGGACAAGACGCTCGAGATATGCTAGGCGTGGTACAATCCGATACAAGGATGCTATTTGTCGTATTGTTCTCTGGAACAACTAGTGAACAAAGGTTGACTTGGTTTGAACGACGTGCTAGGCTCTGCATGGGTTATTCTGCGGTCAAGGAACTGTAGGCCCGTGACACATGATTCCTCATACTTACCCAAAAGGTTGTGCATTGAAGATTATAGACATCACAAAGAATCGATTGCAAGGGCCTGTCCTAAGATCTATGGCGAATTGTACAATGCTAGAGTATTTGAACCTTGGTTACAATCAAATTCTCGATGGATTCCCTTTATGGCTGTCAGAGTTGACCAAGCTTAAAGCAATTATCTTGAAATCCAATAAATTCCATTAACCAATAGAAACATGTCGAAGCCAATTTAACTTCAGCAATATGCATATCATGGAGCTTTCGAATAATAGTTTCAACGGTGAACTTCCTTCCAAGTTGTTCTAGAGTTTCCCATGAAAGTGATTATTAGTCAAGAACAATTGGAGTATATGAATGAGTATTGTTGAAGAGATCACTTCGTCCTCGTATGCTTTTGGAAAAATTTTCGATTATGAAATGAAATTGATGAATAAAGGCATAGAAAAGGAATAATACTTGAAGGTTATATATGCACTCTTCCAAATTGACCTCTCCCATAAGAGATTCGAAGGATGCAAAACCGATCTCGTTGGAGATTTGAAGTCACTAATTTTGCTTAAACTTTCAAATGATGTTCTCATTGGTTCCATTTTGACTTCCTCAACAAATCTAACAGTGATGAAATCTTTAGATCTTTCTTTAAGCAAGCTTCCAAGAGAGATCCCTCAACAGCTTGCCCAACTTAAATTTCTTTCATCCTTTAATGTCTCTCATAATCAATTGTCAGGACTGATATCACAAGGGAGCCGGTTCAACACATTCAAGATTGATTTTTGCCATGAATGAGGGGTTAAGTGGAAGTCCTTTGTCAAGAAAATGCACAATGTTTGGGGATAACTTACAATTACCACCATCTCCCCAAGAAGAAATTAGTGAAGAGTCTCCATTCAACTTGGATTGGAAAGTTGTGCTAATTGGCGTTGGAGTCGGGTTTTTGATCGGCATGGTGCTAGGGAACTTGATCCTTGACGAGAAAAGCCAGTGAATCTTACACTACTACAAGGGAATGGCAAAAAAATGGAAAAGATCAAGAAGGCACCTAACAATAAGGAGTTGTGCATGCACTTAGATACTTACGTGACAATGATCGGTAGTGTAATCTTTTGTGTGTTTAGTTTGAACTAGAAATAGGAAAAGATAGAGTGTATAATATTTATCTTTTTGTAAAATCGTTCATTTGAATTTAGAAATTGCCTTCTTTTATATTTTAGAAATGAAAAGTTATTGTCTTTTCTCACGCTCTTTTACCTTTATTATGTGCTTTCAATTTTTTCTTACTTATTGTTACCATCTGTACCGGAGGTCATAGCACGAGGCACAACATTTCAACTTACTTTACCTCTTTTCACTCGATGTGTCATTGTTATCTATTGTCATATAATATTGTGTTTCCATATTAATTAGTAGAGTGATGTCTTTTGGTCAAAAGTTGCATCTATTACCAAACTAATATGTCCATTCATACAAGAGAGTTGCGTCTTTCCATGACACATGACTATTTGCGCAAATAGTATCTCTTAATTTACTTTTAAACAAATAATTATGAGAAAATTTATCGTTTCAATAAAAAGCTTTTTTTAATTAGTAAAAGAAAATGCATGATTTTTGCATTTTTTTTCCATTGGGTTGACTTTTTGTCTTAAATTTATTTGTTATTAATATCTCTATTTTTCACGAGTGTTTCCCATTCCATGCTAAAAAGGCTTAATGCTTTCGCAGAATGACTTGATAGATAATTAATAGTCGCGTTTTGTGTTTTTAACCATATGAAGATGTCGGTTCTTCTTTCTTTTCTTTTCTTCCAGGGTTCTTTACTAAATTAAAGAAGTACCGTAAAATTGATATAACCCTCACAATCAAATGAAGCTCTCAACACGTTTAAGCGAATTTGATTTCTGTGCATTTTAAAGAAAACATATCGTCTTATCACTCACAAGACGCCTGACCATTTATTAGTCTACATAAATCCGTTACTTGTTTAGCAAATTAATAAGAAAAAAAAAACCCTATAACGATTTTACCAATACTGTATAGTAATAAACGGGTTCTTTATGACTTTCTTAATAATTGGTAATCAACACAAAATTGTCACTCGTGAATATGATTCCCATCACACCAACTTTCTTTGAAGTCACGTAAATAATCATATATGAACAAATGTGACTTGAACAATCCACGAATATTTCGAATTTATACAAAAACACACTTTCAGCATTTGCACGTATTTTAAACGTGAAGAATGATAGTAACCAAGAACAGAGACCAACGGAGTATGATAGTGGAGGTGAGGCTTGATGTTCTGTGACCAGTTACGACAAGAATCGGCAGAGGGAATGGAGGAGGGAAAGATGCAGATGGAAACCAAAGATGGTGGAGGTGACGGCAGCCAGAGGGTGGAGGGAGGTTGGACAGTGATGTAGTAGCTAGAGGTTGAAGGTGAGGGCAGTGGTGGCTGGCGAGGGGAGGTGCTGGAGCTGCCGGTTGATGACGCTGCGGGTGGACTGGAGCTGGCGCCTCTAAAATCGCCGGTGGAACGGGGAGACCTAGCTTCAAATGTAAGACTAATGGTTGTGTCGAGGAAGAGTTTTCAGATGGTGAGAGGGTGAGGTATATGGGCTCGGTTTGGGCCAAAATATTTCAATTGGGCCTACTGCGGAAGTCAAACTGCACTGCTAAAGCTGATCGGCTCAATTTGTTTTTGATTTGATCATGTGAACTCGTGTACACTCGTCAGAGAATACGGCATCAATTTCATGTCAATTTATCACACACTAATCATAAATTTCGGTCTTCAATACCCCTGAATCAGTTCTGAATGTTGCTAAATGTTGTTAATTAGGCGTGAATTGGAATTGTTTCGGCTTAGTTCGGCTGTTCTATCGATTGTCCATAACGTATTGCCAATGTGAGATTGATTATCTATCAAGTTACCGCATGCACATAGTTCATTGACATGGGTAATTTGTTTCTTGAATGTTGGACATTGCAGGATGTTATTGGAGGCTGCAATTTGAGTGTGACTTTGGGGGCATAGTTTGTTGTTTCATTCACCGGTGAGTTAGCGGATAATGTATTATTAATGTCATAGCCTTTCGAGCGTGGTTGAAGGTCATATGTCATGATAATCGCAAGCAATGCATGCTGGAATGAAATTGAAGGGCATTGATGGAGATAATTCCAGGTTGAATTTCATGATTCATGCAAATACGTTGGTATGTGATTCATTTCCAAGGCTTTCAGTTGGATTGAATTTCAATTGAATAGGTGATACATGGGTTGAAAGTCGCTGGTGGTTTCGGTTTAGGCTTGATCTTCGAAGAGGGTGCGGTGATATAGGGGTTAAGTTGGGAGTTCATGTAGGTGTATAGGCATAGGATTCATTTCATGTCATTTTAATATAGTTTAGCGTAATTTCCTTTGCGTAAACAGTTAGGTTTGCGTAAAAGAAGAATACTTTTAGTAAATAGGTCTCTTTAGTTAGAATTAAAGTTAGAAATAATTTTGAATTTAGCTCGCAGTAGCTTATGTCCCAGGGCTCAATAATAAAGCTGTGAATATTCTCTGCTCGACAGCTTTATGGGGTTTATTTTCTCACTTTACTTTAATCGTCTTTACTTTAGTGCTATTTTGCTTGTAAGTGTTGATTTCATCATCTTGATTTGATGTATTGATTACTCTATGCCTTTTAATTCATCTTGATTGTGCAACCTTCTAAGTGTGATCACCTGGTAGACGTGCCTAGGAATTAAAATTGAACAAGACGAATCTAGAAATAAAAGATTGACAATCGGTATTTTTTTTTGGTCGATTACAATCGGTATTGAAAGGTTATTGATTAGACAATTTCAAGTCTCTGATCTTAAAATTTCTGGTTCGTAGGAAGTGAAGCGTCCTCCCACATTTCACTTGGCTCCTAACCGGCCCCAAATACATTATTAGCGACTCCAATTAAGAAGAAAATCTTCTTCAAATCAATTAAATCCCTCAATGTCGCACACAGTTAGTTTTGTGGGAACCTGTGCCAAATGAGAGCGAGCACCTAGAGTAGAAGAACCATCCATTCCTGTTTTGGCAAACCGTTAAATCCGCTCTCCCTACACACCTCAGGGACGGTCACGACAAGGATGAAGAGAGAATAGCAAGATCGTCGCTATTGATTTACTTATAAACAAATAACTATGAAACGATGAGTTCCATGTACGCCCCAAGTGTTGTGGAGTCTGTTGTATCTTCTTTTGACTAGCTTGGGTCCAATTTTTTTCCCATTTTAATATATGAACTACCATGAAGGAATAACAAGCTAGGATAATTTCCATTGGAAAAGAAATTTGCTTTCAACCAGAAAAAGAAAATCAATAACATTTTATAACGAGTCAATAACATTTTATGAATTAAATATATATAGCAGGTTGAAAAGATTATTTTTTTTTTTGGTAAAACAGGTTGAAAAGATTATTCAAATCTCGCTTTTCGAACAACGCGTGATTGACTTAATACATGCTTTCTCTATCACAAAGGTGAATGGGTTCAATTCATTCCATTTGTCCCATCTATCATTTTCCAAAAATAGAATTTGGTTAAGATACACGGTGAAAGGAAAATAACAAGATCATGGTCGGAAATTAGATTGGATCAGAAAAGCTGGCTATTTCCCATAAACCAAAGGAAAAACAAATTAAGAGGCAAAAACACACTAGTCAAAAGAATTGGATAATGATTTACGAAAAATTTTTGAAAAAAAAAATTCCCAAAAATCAAGGGAAACATATATAAAAGTTCCTGCGATCAATCAAAAGAGGTTCCATCAGTAGATGTGTCCATTTCAATGTTGGCTACTTCTAATCTAAGGCCATCACTTATGCCCCGTGTTTCTACCGCAATGTGTTCACCATCTGTCGAAACTTCTATAGTTGTTGACAGATTTATGCCCATTTGTAATTCGTTGTAATCATGTATATTGTATCATTACTTTTGTGTAAAATGAGGGGATGACATATCAATTTTGAAAATATATTGAATCGGTGGTTGATTTTTTTTTTTTTTTTACTTTTTGTGATTCTAGGACTCGGAATGCTCCTAGAAATTGTAGAATGACTCCGATTCGTCAACCTAAAAGATGTGAGATGGCATTTTAGAGGACTAACTATGCCCCTATGACTGCACATGAATGATCAATCACGGCATGCATGAGAATGCGACCCAATTTCTACCATGTGGACGTGTGACTATCTCTTTCCCTTTTGGAAAAAAAATTGACTATTTGCTTATAACTCCAAACATTAATAAAAAAAAAACGGCCGGGAGGCTTAGGCAAAATGTTGAAATTGCACAACATCTTCGTCACTTGATAAGTATCTCGGTTTCTCATGTTAATTCATTGCAATAACACATATTTTATTATTTTTTATATAGAAATCGATGCAAGGATATAGGAAATTTGAAAATATGTTGAATCGATGATTTGATTTTTTCTTGTCATTGGACCATTAGGAATGCTCCTAGAAATTGTAGAATGACTTTGGTTCGTCAATCTTAAAAGAGGGGTAAAAGTGTTTTAACGGTCTCTCAATTTTGGTCTTTTCTTGGAAAAGACGAGAGATTCCAGTTTGAAATCACGTGCCTTCGACATAACTATTTAATGATTTTTTTTTCTTTTTGGCCAGGAGGACGATAATGTTCACATTTGACGGTTTGAAAGCCAAACTTGTGGTCTTATCACTTTATCTCTGTCCAAACGAAGCATCCCTCCCAATCCTTAAGTAAGAAAACCTCGAAAGAGGAGTCTTTTGCCCCGTCTGAACCCAAAGCACGAGATGTCAACACCCGATGCCGTGAAAGCGCGTCTGGCCCCACCGTCGGAAGCAGGCGTTGCACCACGTGATTTGCATGAACCTCTTTGCATATCAGCATAATTTTCGGTTCTTTTACACATCCCTAGCCATGACAACATTCGCTGCGCATGCATCTGCCCCTCATGAGCATGCATCACGTTTTCTTGTCCGTCTCTCTTTTTGACCCATTGTGAATAGCCACACCATTTTTAGTCAAAACCGTTTAACACGAGTCCAGCTCCAGACGAAATTACGGGAGCAACCCTGAGCTGAGAGTTTTAGCTAGATCTATCGGGTAGTGTGAACAAGCAACCGAACAAGAATGCCGGTTTGTAATTTATCTATATATGTATAATTTATCATTAGTTTTATATAAAACGAAGTGGTGATATATGAAGCCTGAAACAATTTCCAAGCGATGATTACGATTTTCTCTTTTTGTGATTCGGGGATTAGGAATACTTCCAGGAATCTTAGAATGACTCGTGTCCGTCAATTCAAAAGCATGCAGTTCCTATTATTGGGAGAGGAATATTTGTCCAACTTCAAAGTTTCTCGACTCTCTTTTTTAAATAATACGGCTTTTTTCTTTCATAGCCCAAGTACATTAACTATTAAGAGTCACACTTCTGCTTATAGTCATGTTGGTTCTTGTGCATTTTCCATGTTGTCAAGGTTGAAGTGGCCACGTTAGATTCTCAACTAGTGGAAGACTTGGAAGACTTCTTTCATCCATTAGCCAAAAGAGGGTCCGTCAGTAATTATGCCTACGAGTGCCTGTAATTGCTTGAATAATAGGCATGGATAATGTGTAAATGGGTAACATTATTGGCTAATTCTATTTTAAGGCCATGTCTTTGCACTATATTTCTGCGGTGATATCGATATGTTCACCGTTCGTCGAAGCTTCTACAATTCCTGAGAGATCCATGCTCATTTATAGTCCATCGTGATCGCATATATGTGTATATATATCATTATTTTTATATAATGATATGATGATATATAGAATTTGAAAATATTTTCAATCGATGATTAAGATTTATTTTGGTGATTCGAAGACTAAAAATACTCCTAGGAACTGTAGATTGACTCCAATGAAATCGATTAAGAAGATGGGCAAAAGTCTTTTGGTGGGCCTCTCAATTTTTGTCATTTTTGTGGATAAAATTATGAAATGCCATTTTGGTGGACCTACTACGCAATTATGATTGCGTGTGAATGGTCAATCCTGGCATGCGTGAGAATTCAACCTAATTTGTACCTTGCGCATATGTGACCATTTTTTCCGTTTTGAAATAAACAAAATTAATTATTTGCTCTTAACTCTTAACATTATAAAAATAAAAAGGAAGCTAGGAGGCTCACGCAATATGTTGAAATTGCAAAGCATCTATGGCAGTAGCATCTATGGCAGTACAAACATGCATGGTATAGTCGACCTTAATCGTCACTTTGTCAATACCACACTTCTCATGTCGATTGTTAATTCATTAATGAGAAGCTATGGAAACATTGGCCCGTTAGTATGTTAAATGACTAGACCAATTGAATGTGTCTCTTTTCCACTCAAACTATCGAAATTTTTTGCTTGTTTACATTAGATGATATCTCCAGTCATATTTCACATGCAAATTAAATTTTCTTCAGAAAAAGGTGATATATATGTTACTTTATACAATGATATAAACATATATATTGCGTGCAGATTAAATTTAGGAGATAGCTTGTTATCCTTAATCATCAATTCATTTAATGAAGAGGTTTCTTATTTGGACTTAGAAGAACGAAATGGTAAGTTTGGTGGCACCGTAGCCACTGAAAAATAAAAACAAATAGAAATTTTTTTTTTTGGGAAAGTAAAATTTACAAATCTTCGTGTGAAAAAATTTCACACTTCAAATATTAATAACGAATATTTGAAATAATGAATATTTGAAATTTAGATTGAGAGCGTGTTAATTAAGACTCTATCAAGAAGGTACAACGGTTCGACATCTTCAAAACCATACAAGGGATGGAAATTCCACCTCTATATTTAAGTAAAGTTTTAAATAATTCAGCTGCGAAATAAAATTCTACTCATAATGATCAACAGATAATGTATACTTCTAGATTGGTTATTTCCAACAATCCACATCCTAACGCTTTGGCCGTGTGTAGCACGGGTCAATAGGCTTGTTAATTTTTTTTGAGGGACTCTTTCTTCAATCAAACCCAAGTGTCTTTTCAAATGTGTATAGTGCATGAATGGCCAAAGTAGCATGAAAGTTCAACGATCTAATTGCTTATCGCTGCCTATAAAAGCTTCTCCACTGAAAACGAACTCTACCAACAGCAGAAGAACGACACAAAAATATGGCATCCTCTTTATTCTACATGTTTTGTACTTGGATTGTCCTCGTGATGATTCATACTTCGCTTGCTAAGCCATTATGCCCTCAGGACGAGAGCTCAGCCTTGATGGAATTTAAGCGAAGTTTCAGAATCAACAAAACAATTTTTAGTTGTGTTTATTCGAAGGTTGAATCATGGCCACTAGATGGAAGCGAAGATTGCTGCTCATGGAATGGAGTCGAGTGCGATAAGGCTACCGGTCATGTGACAAGCCTTGACCTTAGTAACAGTTGTCTCTTTGGTACCATAAGCTCCAACACCAGCCTCTTTCGCCTCCTCCACTTGGAATCGCTCAATTTGGCTCAGAATGACTTCAACTCTTCCTTAATACCATATGGCTTTGGCAATCTTTCCAGGTTACGCTACCTTAATCTCTCTTATTCAGACTTTTCAGGGAAAGTCCCATCGGATATCTCATGGCTCTCGAGGTTAATTTCTCTTGATTTGTCTTATGGGTGGTATCTTGAGATGCCCAACTTGAACAACTTTTTTCGGAACTTAAGTATGCTTAGAGAACTTGATCTTTCTTATATAACAACATCATCACCATTCCCTCATGTACTGGCAAACTTGTCTTCTTTGAAGTCACTTAAGCTTACACAATGTGAAATGCATGGAGAATTTCCGATAAACATCTTTCAATTACCAAACCTAGAAGTCCTCGACATCCGTGCCAATTTCAACCTTTCCGGTTTTATTCCCGAATTATATTGGGGTAATCACTTGAAATCATTGTCCCTTCAGGCAACGAATTTTTCAGGGAAAATACCCGTTTCGATCGGAAACCTCCTTTTCTTGAATAAATTATCTATTTTCTATTGTCATTTCTCAGGTTCACTTCCCACTTCTTTGAGTAATCTTTCTCAGCTTGCTTATTTGGATATATCATCTAATAAATTTCATGGCCAAATCCCCGCTTCCTTTGCTAATCTTACGCAACTGTCATATTTAGATCTCTCTTTCAATAAGTTCACGGGTGATATCTGGCATTGGCTTGTCAACTTGTCAAAACTCACCAGATTGTACGTTTCAGGTAATAGTTCCACTAGCAAGGTTCTTTAACTAAAAAGAAAAAGGATATGTCGAGATTCAATCGGTAGCCAAACTAACCATTTTGTTTCTTTACATTCGGCAGATGTTCAGCTAAGTGGTCCAATTCGTTCTTCATTTGAGAACCTGACGCAGTTGGTTAGTCTTGACCTTTCACACAACAATTGGCAAGGTGAAATTCCAAACTCATTATGGGAACTCAAGGATCTTGAAACTCTGAACCTTAATGGGATTAATTTGAGTGGCACCGTGGATTTACGCGAACTCAAGAACTTGTGGTATGTGGATCTTTCTCACAATTCTCTAACTGGCTTGAGAAACAACCAGATCAATCTATCACTACCGAAGTTGAACTATTTCGACATTAGTTCTAATCGACTCAAAACAAAACTCCCTAGTCTGCCTCCATTAGTGACTTATTACAATATCTCAAACAACTTCCTCTTCGGAGAAATCCAGCATATTTGTAGAGCAAGATCCCTCGTCATTCTTGATTTGTCCAACAATAGTCTGCATGGCACAATTCCTTCATGTTTGGGAAACATGAAATCATTGTCAATTTTGGATCTTGGGAAAAATAAACTTGATGGCATGACTCCTCATGCTTATCGAAAAGGTTGTGCTTTGAAGATTATTGACTTCACAGAGAATCGATTGCAAGGGCTTGTCCCAAGATCTTTGGAGAATTGTAAAACGCTGGAGTTTTTGAACCTTGGTTACAATCAAATTCTCGATGAGTTCCCTTTATGGCTATCAGAATTAACTGATTTGAAAGCTATTATATTGAAATCCAATAAGTTCTATGGTCCAATAGAAACACATCGAAGCCCGTTTAACTTCAGCAATTTGCATATCATGGACCTTTCCAACAATAGTTTCAATGGTGAATTTCCGACCCAGTTGTTGCTGAGTTTCCATGCCATGGAAGTACCTGTTGTTCAAGATCGATTGGAATATATGAATACTTTAGAAGAGATCCCTTTGTCCAGGTTTACAATGGGACAAATTTTCAATTATGAAATGAAATTGATGAATAAAGGCATAGAAAGGGAATACTCGAAAGTTCCATATGCACTTATGCATATTGACCTCTCTCATAACAAATTCGAAGGACTTATACCCCATCTTGTTGGAGATTTGAAGTCACTTCTCGTGCTTAACCTTTCAAACAACATTCTCACCGGTTCCATCCCGCCTTCCTTAGCAAATCTGACAAACTTGGAATCTCTAGATCTGTCTCGAAACAATCTCTCAGGAGAGATCCCTCAACAGCTAACGCAACTTACGTTTCTTTCATCTTTCATTGTCTCTCATAATCAACTGTCAGGACCAATACCACGAGGGAGCCAGTTCAACACATTCACAATTGATTCATTTGCCATGAATGAAGGGTTATGTGGAAGTCCTTTGCCAAATAAATGCACAAAGTTTGGGGATAACTCATCATTACCGCCATCTCCCGAGGAAGAAATTGGTGAAGAGTCTCCATCCAACTTGGATTGGAAATTTGTGCTAATTGGCATTGGAGTCGGGTTTTTGAATGGCGTTGTGCTAGGGAACTTGATCATTGATGAGAAGAGTAGGTGGTTCGTACACTACTCCAACAGAATGGCAAAAAGATGGAAAAGATCGGGAAGGCACCGGACAATAAAGAGTTGCATCTTCAATCAGATACTTATGCGACACCATGAGTAATTTAACCCTTTGTGTGTTTAGTTTGTACTGGAATTAGGAAAATATAGAGCATACACTATTCTTCTTATCGTACTATCGAATTTAAAAATCGTCTTCTTTTCTATTTTAGAAATGAATAGTTGTTGTCTTTTCTCATGCTATTTTTCCTTTATATGCTTGAAGGAACTTAAAAGAGTTGATTCAACTACCCACAAATTTTTTTTTGGTAAGATCTACCCACAAATTTTAATATTATGTGTTTTCAATTTTTTCTTATTTATTCTTACCATCTATACATATGTCATATTACATGTCACGCCCTGAACCACAATGGGCTCCCAACACCCCTTTGACGGTCGTATTGAATGCAATGTCCCAGGACGCGTTGCCGACCCAAACGAAACACCCAAAGTTGTACGCAAACGGAAGCAAAATTTAAACAATCCAGACAAGAAACATTCAAGGAGGCGTAGCCGAAAGGCATGTATTCAAAACAAGAATGCATTTAATATAACTTACAACCTTCACATTTACATCATCTCAAACTAGGCTACTAACATCGAACCACGTTCATCAAAAGGGCGATGGTTAGGTAGCCTAACTCACTATTAAAAAGAGGCATCCAAAAAGGGGTGAAGCATCAATGTCTATAACTACTCCCGGTCTCCGAACCACGCATGATGACTATTCGTCACTTCAAGTCTGAAAATGTTAACAACGGGGGATGAGATAAATCTCAATAAGCAGACAACCTAAACCCCACATAGGCCAAAGCGTACCCAGACAAGTCTCAACATGCAATCTAATAAGTGACATACTAGAATTCACATAAACGTACTTACCTCGCCTTAGAAAACACGCCAACTCTGCATTTTAGTCCAATCACTATAAGCAATAATATACCAAGAACACGTCACAATCACTTGAGCGCCATACACACGTGTTCACCCAATTCAATCAAGCATATTCCACATGCGTGACCATCCAACTATCCACGACCCATGTAAACATGCCTCGGGTCTTTTCCCATGGCCCGTGTCAACACGCCTCAGGCCCATTCTCACTGCCCATATAAACACGCCTTAGGCTCATTCTCACTGCCCACGTAAACACGCCTCGAGCCCTTTCTCACTGTCCGCATAAACACGCCTCAAGCCCTTTCTCACAGCTCGCGTCAACACGCCTCGGGCTCATTCTCACTACTCGCATAAACACACCTCAGACCTTTTCTCACTGCCCGCGTAAACACGCCTCGGCCCATTCCCACAGCTTGCGTCAACACGCCTCAGGTCCAACTTTCTCCAATGACCCGTGTAAACACGCCTCAAGTCTAACCTGCCTTCAACGGCCCGCGTAATCACACCTCAGGCTATTCAGACATGCGCATATGTCATAGTTTCAATCAATTATCATGTCTTTCACATAATAAAAAATCACACAACCATTTCCAAATGACCACAACACAATTTGCCAAACTTACGCCAAAGAGGCTACAATTCCACCAATTCACGTTGCATTTCAACGAGCACCTACGATCACCATCACGAATCATCAACACGAACCACCGTCAAACGAACATTAACTCACGCACGAACGACCGACGATCTCGGCATAAATTCCAACACTAACGACCTCCAATCGAACCACAAAAATCATCCATAAGCCACCTCGATTCAGCCCACACTCCAACCCATTCGCTTGCCTCGAACCAGCCCGCAACTGAGTCACAAGAAACAAGGGAAAACCGAATACATAGATTCGGAGCAATTCTGGGCCAACGCACAGTTTTGGGATCCCTTTTAATATAAATAGTAATTCGACTCCAAAAATTATGAATTTCAGACATGTCCTAGAAGACATCTTGATGAACATTTTTTTATGAAGTATACAAAACCCAGTTCTGCCTAAAGCCATCTCTTTTTGTCATCCAAAGTCGAACATAAAACATTTCATTCAGACTGGCCATCCGGCTTTAAAATGCATTTCAAGCAGTAACCAAATCTCCTTAGAAAGTTTTGAAATTTTATATGTTATAGCCACAAATGTCCCCAACAAGTTTTGTGAAGGAAGTATTTTGAAAATAGGTCTGGAAAAATTTATAAAAATCCGAACAAACTCGAAGGACGGAGGAATAGTGTTTCCTTCAGGCTTATTTCGGTCCAAAGATGAACTTCTGAATGGCCTCATTGACTTCCAAAAATTTTTAAATTAAATTATGTTATACTTCAAGATATTTTGAACAACTTTCATGAAGGTAAATACCCTAGATTCGGCCCACACAGGTCTCGGCAAAAATAGTAAAATCCAGCAATGTAGCAGCGACCTTACCGGAAATCAACCAACAAGCACTATCAAGCAAACCAAGCACAATCAACCACTAAACCAACTATTCAAAGCCCTTAAACCATCCCTAACATGTCCATTAGTCACCCCTTAGTCTAGTCAAGGGTTAGGAAGCCACTTACTCAAAGTCTAAGCAAGCAAGACCAGCATAAGTCATGCCTAACAGCAGCAGCTTCACCGGGGCAGCAGCGGTTTCGGCAGACGGCGGCTGAGGGACGGCGAGGAGGTGATGGCTGGGGTGGAGCGGCTCTCGGCGGTGGCTAGTTCTAGCGGGATGGGCAGCTAAAATGGAGAAGCTAGCAGGAAACAGAAGCAAAAACAAAGCAGCAAGCCACAAAGCAGAAGAAGAAGGGGAAGAAGAAGCAATGATGAGGGCTGGTGGGGAGTCGTGGGGCTAGTCAGCAATGGCATGGGAAGGTCAGGGAGTCAGCAAGTGGGGCAGCAGTTAGCAAGCAGAAGGCAGCAGCAGACACAAGCAGAGGAAGAAGCAGCACGACAGCAAAAGTCAGCATAGCAGCAATAGCAAGCCAGAAATAGAAGCAGCAAGGCAGTAGCACGTGAAGGACGTGGGGCAGTAACAAATGGTCAGCAAAGCAAAAAGTCAACAAGCGTGGGTTCAGTAGAGGCGTGGGGTATCTTGAGGAGTCAACAGTCAGCAAAGAGAAGTATGGGAGCAACAGAAAACAGAACAGAAGAAGAAGCAACACGTGAGGCAGCGTGGGGGCAATGGCGGGGCAGCGGCAACACTGGGGAGGAGAGAGAGAGAGAGAGAGGAGAGAGAGAAGGGTTCACATTATCCACAAAATTAATTTATCCACAATTTCCCCTTTTTCCGGAATTCTTATCAAACCAACAATTGGCCACGTTTAATGAGACGACGTTTGACAAATTAGTCGTGAAAATCTTAAAACTTCGACACTCAATTCGAATTCTAATTAATGGTTCATAAATCCCGAAAATGAGTCGAAATTCGGAATGTCACGTTACGAGATTTATGTTTTTTCGCTCTATGTATTGTTATATTTTCTTTTACCATAAATGACTGTTTCAAATTTAATTTGTAAAGTGGTGTCTTTTGGTCAAGAGTTGCATCTATTACTAAATTAGTATGTCTATTCACATAAGAGTTGCATCTTTTCATTATACATAACTATTCGTGCAAATAGTGTCTTTCAATCTAATTTTGAACAAATAATTATGAGAAAATCTATAGTTTCAATAAAATGCCCTATATGGTAAATGCTTGATTTTTGCCTCTTTTAGTCTCTGTCACGACCTAAAATAAAAATCGTCGTTTCGATCTTAGGCTAATGGATTACTAGATTAATTAAATTAACTAACCTAGCTCGAGTTCTCCCAGACTCTACCAAATCGCAACTTAGATCCAATTGTGAACGTGCAAATATTTTCAATAGGAGTCGCCACTAATCATTTAGGGTAGATTGATTGGAAACCTAAATAAAATAGCGGGAGTACTATTTTATTTTTACGAACCAGAAATTATGGATTCGGGACTTGGTTACGTTAAACTCCTTAACGCCCTTTCGGTACCAATTTCAAGGAAAAACACTCAATTTGACAATTTTTGAAAAAATTCTGATTTGAAGTTCAATGGTACAGAAATTTCTTTTTGGGTTTTCTTTTATTTAAATGCAAACTAACCTATATGTAATGATGTGCAAAAATTGACATGCGATTAATGCAACTTGACATGCAAACTATACGTCATGCGACGACGTGACCTATTTCTAATGACGAGCATATTTTTTGTTTTTTTTATGAAATTCGGAATTAAAAATGCCATTTATCTAAACATGCAATTAAAGAAATTAATCTATTCTAACGCAATCTTTTTGGTATTTTTTTTATCGAAATTCGAAATTAAAAATGCTAGTTATCTAAACATGCAATTTTAAACTAAAGAAATTAACCTATTCTAGCGCAATCTCTTTTTGGTAATTTTTTTATGAAAATCCGAAATTAAAATCAAGTAAAAAAAATAACCGCTAGATCTTTCGAATTAAGTTTTGATCTGAAGCCTGACAGATCAATCCTAAAATTCAAAATACCCGCTATGGAAATAATTCTATCCAAAGCCTAATGGATAGATTTATTTCCACGTGTGCGGTTGCAGATTAGGAAATTTTTCTAATCGATCACATCTTGAAAGATTTAGATATCTCAAATATATCGGATATATTCAAAGTATTTTTGAAAATTCTGAAATCTATCCAAATTTAGCAAGTAGATATCCAACGTTTCAAAAAAAGGAAATACAATCCTAATTGGAATATACCTATTATTCAAATATGCATAATTAGATAATGATAAGCACAAATTAAGTAATAAAATATCCAAATTGATTCGGATGAGATATTTATCTGATTTGCGGATATCTTCCAAATTCGAATTTGCGACAATCGGGATTGCGGATCGGCGATGCGTCGGTGCGTCGGAGACGGCGGGGGCTAGCGCGTGGGCGGCTCAGCTAGGCTCCGAGCTCATGGACGAAGCGGCGACGGTGGGCTCACGCACGGTGTGGGGTACTCGGTGTGGTGCTTGATAATCTCGTTAGGGGCCTGCAAGGAGAATCAAGATTTGTGCTGGTTTTAATTAGAGCTTGCTGGACCACCTTTATTGCATCACCCGTGCGTTTATCAGGAACTGGGAACTCGCCAAAGAAGCTGGATGTTGGTCAGAGAGTGGTCTTGTGCAGCAACCGGGACCTACGAAGATGTTGACTTCTTCTGATCTGGGCGTGATTGGAAGACTTGTTGGAAATTCTGATCTTGCTGCATGAAAGATCAACGGAAGAAGTAGCACAAGGCGATGGTGTCGGGTGGTGTGGCGCGACGGTGGGGCAGCGGCTCTCCGGACGTCGGATGGTGTCGGCGTGGCTCTGGGCAACGGCGCGGGGAACGGCACGAACGGCGGTGACGATGTGGGCGAGCGGCGCGAGTGCGGCGGCGGATGCGCAGGTACACAGACGTCTCTCTCTCTCCCTCAAATCTCACGTGTGTTTCTCTTCGTACGTGAAACTCTCCAATCTTCTCTTCTGTGGCCGCATGAATCGTCAATTTCGTGGCCTCTTTTTTGACTGATTCCTTTTCTCTTCTTTGACTCCTTGTCTAGGTGTGGCGTTGCAAAGCAAGGGAAGCAGCAAATTGTTGGTGCAGTGAGGCTTCGTCCGTTTCCCTTATAGAGAAAGAAGAGCCCCCACTTTTTTGTCCTTTTCCCTTTGGCTTTTCCTTCTCCGAAATTATCTTCCGAAAATTCTCTCCAAAACTGATTTCTGAAATTATAAGTACCCCCTAGATTATGAGGTATAACGATATATTTATAATGCTAACCTAGGTCGATTAGTCGGGTTTTCTAGTCCTAATGGGCTTAGGTTTGGGCTCAGTTTTAATTAACATTTAAATGGGCTGAATTAACTTGGATTTTTGATTAATTAAACTCAACGTATCAAATTAAACCCAAATTAAAATGACCGAGCCCGTTTGACTTGAAATTTCTGGCCCTTGCATTCCGAACGTGCCGAGTCTCGTTGAATGAAATTTAAGCTCATTCGCCACAACCAATTTGACGCAAAAAATGCAATTAAACTAAATGAACCTAAACTATATGTTATGCAATTTAAATATTTTTATTTTAGGGGTTAAAAATTTAATCCCTAATTTTCTATGCAAATTACACTAAATGATGCGCCGAAATTTAGGTGTCAAGGGTCTCCATAGTGTTTACTTGTTTTCTCAAATTTATTTGTTATTAATATCTCTTTTTGTGACGAGTGTGCCTCATTTCATGCTAAAAAGTGTTAATGCTTTCACAGAATGACTTCACAGATAATCAGTAGTCTTGTTTAGTGTGATTAACCAGGTGAACATGTCAATTTTTCTTTTTATCTTTTCCATGGTTCTTTACTAAATTAAAGAAGTACAATATATTTAATAACCCTCACAATCAAATGGAGTTCTCAAAAAACGTTCATGCAAATTTGGTTCACGTGCAACGCACCCGACTGTTTGCTAGTCTACATAAATTTTCTACTTGTTTAGCGAAGTAAAAATAGACAATAAAAAGATTGCGTGAAGAATATATAGTCTCAAACGTGTTCTTTATCCAACAGATTCCTATTATTTGAGCAAGCCTCCAAGGCATCGGACTCAGTTACTCCTATAATCGACTTTTTTTCGTGAACAACCCAAATATGTAACTCATGGATTTGAGTCCCATCACAGCAACTTTCTTAGAAGCCACATCCAAGTGACCTCCTTAGTCAGTAATCAATCGTCCGGCCGCCATGAGAGGCGGACTCTAATATGATATATTATATATTGAATGACCGAAGTTTATCTGGATTGATTTTTATTATCTATTTTTTTGTGTAATTTCAATCTTCGAGTTGACACAATTTTAACTTTTTCTTAAATTTGAAATTCCTGAAATATTCACAACACTCTCATTTCGATACATAGATTTATAAATAATTTTCTTCATAGTCTCTTAAAATCTGAGTAAATGTTAAATTTTGGTGGTAAAGTAATTTTTTTTTAGATTGAACCAAACAGGCAGTTACATTATATTCATAAGGAGGGGTTAGGAGGGATTAGGAGGGAAGAAATATGGTTCGGAAAACACAATTGTATTTGGATGGAGGGGTAGTTAATCTTTTCAGAAATTAGTCAAGAATGGGCCAATATAAGTAGCTGGTGACCTAGCTCTGCATAATCTAATTTTCTCTTTTGATTGGTAAGTTTTATTTTGACTAAGTTGTTTAGTTGACCGCTTGACAATCTGGATTCACTCGGCTCTCGTTGTCGAACATCATTCTCCTTCGCTTTCTATTAGAAGTTCAAAGTGGTCCTTCTTTCTTTTTCTCTTTTTTTTTTCTTTTCTTTGTTAATTGTCACTCTACTTTTTTGTGGGTCCGCCAAATTGTACA
Source organism: Syzygium aqueum (assembly GCA_031216185.1). Classification (NCBI taxonomy): domain Eukaryota; kingdom Viridiplantae; phylum Streptophyta; class Magnoliopsida; order Myrtales; family Myrtaceae; genus Syzygium; species Syzygium aqueum. The sequence continues at coordinate 9,581,142 of CM062235.1, read as the reverse complement.
TAGACAATCTTCATTGTAAAGGATTTAAATTACGCTTTAGACTTAATTGATGACCTTTTTCAGGTGATATTTGGTAGTCAAATGAAGTTATATATCACTCATTTTTGTTGCTAGGTCGATGCAGACGCTCGTCAGAACTTGAAGGCCAATGGTAAAGTTTTAATTTTAGTGACGGGTCGAGTTTTATGCCTGTATAATTTATTATCTTGCTTACTCTTAAATGATGACTTCAAGTGAATATAATTTTGATAAACAGAGTATTTTTTAAAAGAATGTGAAGATTGAGATTTGAGATAAACTCAAATGTCATATATGTAAATTGGACATTGACAAGATTATGAGCCATACATGGCATCGTTAGCTAAATCTAGGTATAGTAACAGCATGCCTCATAACTAGGGGTGAGCACGGTTCTAGGATAAAACTGAGAATTGGAGAACCAAATTGGTGGTTTTGGTTTGGTTCCAGGTTTTATGAAGAGAGGGTCTAATTCCCGGTTCCCCATTTTTATGAACCGCAGATTCTCGATTCGGTTCCCGATTCCTATAGAAACGGAACCGGAACCAAAACCGGGAACTGGATCTCTAAAATAGAAATTAAAATCCCTAATTTATTCTTCTTATTTTTTCGGTCTTTTCTTTCTTTCCACTCCGCGACTTTCGGTTCTCATCTCTTTCGTTCTTGATCCTCACCACGATGCAACATCTCATTTTGTTTGCTGTCACCGACCCACTCACCGTCACCGGCTGCGGCTCGCGAGCAACCATCGTCACTCAGGTTTTTCTCTCTCTCTCTCTCTCTCTCTCTCTCTCTCTCTCTCTCTCTCTCTCTCTCTCTCTCTCTCTCTATCTGTTGAAGTTTTTGTGATTGGGGTTTAGTTTTGGGCTAGGGCTACTCTTGGTCTGCTAGTGCTGCCAACATGATTGTTGCTGGTTGATTCCGTAGCCTACTCTTGGTCTGCTAGTGCCGCCGACGCGACTGTTGTTGGTTTAGTTCTGGGCTAGGGCTTCTCTTTCTTGGTCTGTTAGTGCTGCCGAGTGCTGATGAGATTGGTGGTGGTGGTGTTGTTGTGTCTACCCTGGCCTGTGAGTGTGCAGTGTCCATATGTCCACGAGATTGGTGGTGGTGGTGTTGTTGTGTCTTCCCCTGGCCTGTGAGTATGTAGTGTCCATCTGTCGACGAGATTGGTGGTGGTGGTGGTGGTGGTGGTGTTGTGTCTTCCCTTGGCCTGTCAGTGTGCAGTGTCCAGCGTGAAGCCACGCAGAGCAAGCAAAGAAGGGAGAAGGAAGCTGAGCTGAGTGTGATCTACTGACAAACACAACATTTGTCTTTAGTTCTGAGGAGGATTATGTTGCGAACTTGTGGCCCCAACCTCCCTAACCTACCCCTACCCCAATTATTTCTCCAGAAACAAATGAGACTTTAGCCCGATTAGCCTCTATAGACACCCCCCCCCCACCCCCCACCACCACCACCACCACACACCTTCAATGATTTATCTTGAATCTTGATCGTTTATCATGTTAGTGATTACTCCCTCCATTGCTGTTCATCTGTGAAACGGTTGATTATAGTCTCTGTTTCTCTTTCAATAGTCTAGCTTTGGTTACTAGTTTAATTTTCCTTGTTTCAATCAAGCGCAGAGATGATCTGGGATGTGTGTTTCCCCCCCTTTTGCATGGTTTGTGAAGATGAGTCTGCTTGGTCAGTCAGCAAGTGCTTATTAGCTTCAGATTATTCAGTGAAGTATTGAGCTTCATCATGGGAAAGCGAAGACCGAATGAGGAGATATTTACATTCCATTGATCAGCTAACATGGGGTTTGATTAACAATTAGATATAGTACTTAGAGTAAGGAGCAACGCGGCAGCCTACCCAACTTAAAATTTTACATATTTTTCTGTTGATATCTTTTATAACCTTTGGACATTAGATCCGATAGTAAAATTCCAGACCTTTGAGTAGCTCACTGTAATAATACTAGTTGTTCCTGCCTTTTTACTAGTGTTACGGAACTCACTGCATATGAATTACACTTCTTGCTTCCTTTTCAATTTCCTTTCTAGTTTACGTCAAATCTTAGCTTATGCTTGTGGGATGTGTTAAAGCATCTAAATATTAAAACGCCGAATCTTTACTATTTCCTTTTAGTATTGAAGGTGATGGAGCCGTGGATGAGCCTGGTGGAGCAACTTGCTTTGATGAACAAAAACAAAAACTTTTCTACTTTGGATGAGATTGGAGGGGAATATGGGTTATGTGATTTTGCCCCTATGTTGCGTCTGCTCTGCTTCTTTTGTTGAGAATTTTCTTATGGGTGAATTTGGGATGTAATTATGGGGAAAGGATGATCTTTTTAGATCCAGTTGGAGTCAATGCAAGCAAACCTGGAACCAAGGGGATAGCTTATGTCACCGGGAAACTTGCTACTTTCGAGAATTTATCTCAAATGGCTATAATGTAGAATATTTAGGAACTGTTATTATTACAGATATGGCTGTAATAATTGATATCACCTTATTTTGTTGAACTAAAAATGAAACGAAAAAAGAAAGAACCTGTTAGACCCTAAAACTAATCATGGAACTTGTGATAGGGTAGGTTTCAGATTTCAAAAAATGAAAAACATATACCCGAGGGTAGGTTTCAGGTTCCAGGTGGAACCTATAAGGAACCCGGAATCGCTCACCCTTACTCATAACCCTTCACTTTCACCTTCAAAATGAAGATGTTCTTTGCTTTGACTTGGACTTTATGTGCTCCTAATTAATAGTGTGAGACACAATTAGGAAATTTTTCCATACCTCTCAAGATTATGTGCATATTCCTTATTTGTAATCGATATTGTAATATATTATTAACTTATATAATCATCGGACATGACTACAAATACCTCGTGTTATCTTCATTATCAGGAAAATTACCAAAAAAATCTTAAATCTATTGCACTTGTGATGGTTTGGTCCTAAACTTTCAATTTGGCCAATTTTTTTTTTGGTCGAAATTTTTACCAATTCAATCCTAAACATTTGGGCCGTATGCCATTTCCACCTAACTAGACCAGGCGAGCATCTCTTTACGGCCCAAGGGAATCAAGTCCAGTTGCATATTGGCTCGCCAAAACCAACCACAAGAAGGCTCTTCCCCACAACTAGCTTGTAGTGCCGCCATCACCTTTATGGGATCTTTTATGTTTAGAAACCCATAACTTTTGTTATCCTTTGAATTTTAATGAATGAAGTGAAAGGTTTTCCGATAAAAAAAAATCCTAAATATTTTAATATTTTATCAATTCAATCTTAAACTTTTTAATTACGCCAATTTAATCTTAAACCTTTTGAGGATTTGCTAATTTAGGCTTAAACTTTTTAACGAATTACCAATGTAGTTCTTCCAACTTATTTTGATTGGAAATCGCTAACGTGAAGGTTCAGTCCCGACAGCCACTATGAAAAAATTAGAAATTTTTTTAAAATTCACAAATTGTTACGTCAACAATTTCCGGTCAAAATAGTAGGAAAAACTACATCAGTAATTCGTTAAAATGTTTAAGACTAAATTTGCATAATTGAAAAGTTAGGACTAAGTTGGCCAAATTGAAAGATTTATAATTGAATTGGCATAAGTGTAGCAGGTTTAGGACTTTTTTGATAATTTTTCCATCATTATCGAATATATAGAAATCACATATCTCACTTCCATATATCTTAGCCTTAATCAATAGCTTTAGAAAAGATGGCAAATTGAAAAGCTAAAGCGACCTACGCAATGTTAAGGACACAACCTATTTTTGGGCGATATGCTTATGTGAGATTGGTGAGATAAACCCATGAGTACTATGGCACATGACCATTTTTTTCCCTATGACTACAAGTGAGCTCCTCGGAGTGGTCTTGAAAAATCGGAGGACGCGTGAAGAGAGACAGAGAGAGCACACAAAAGAGAGAAAAGAGAGAAAGAGGGGTTAGGTGTTAAACACATTCCAGGTTCCTTCTATTCAAATTGAAGACACGAGAGTTTGTTGTATTCATTATTCAAGGTCCCTATGACTCCATGATTGTACATCCGAGCTTCAAATAAGATGTTCTTACTGTTAGAGAGAGTGGCTAACACATGCTATAAAGGTAATTGTAGGTCAAGATCGGTTGGAATATGTGAATATTTTCAAAGATCTCCCTCTGTCCTTCTATATAACTGGATATGATGTAGATTATAGAATGAAATTGCTGAATAAAGGCACGCAAAGGGAATACTTGAAGGTTTCATTTGCACTTATGCAAATTGACCTCTCCCATTATAAATTCGAAGGACACATAATCGATCTCGTCGGAGATTTGAGATCACTTGTTTTGCTTACCCTTTCAAACAACGTTCTCACCGGTTCCATCCTAGCTTCCTTAGCAAATTTGACAAAGTTTGAATCTCTAAATCCTTCTCAAAACAAGCTCTTAGGAGAGATCCCTCAACAGCTAGCCCAACTTACATTTCTTTCATCGTTCCGTATCTCTCACAATCAACTGTTCGGACCAATATCACGAGGGAGTTAGTTCAGCACATTCAAGATCGATTCGTTTGCCATGAATGAGGGGTTATGTGGAAGTCCTTTGCCAAAAAAATGCACAATGGCTAGGATTAACTTACCGTTACCAACATCTCTCGAGGACAAAATTGGCAAAGAGTCTCTGTTCAACTTGGATTGGAAATTTATGCTAATTGGTGCTAGAGTCAGGTTTTTTATCAGTGTTGTGTTAGGGAACTTGATCACTGACGAGAAGAGTAGGTGATTCCTACACTACTCCAAGAGAATGGCAAAAGCATGGAAAATAAATCAGGAAAGCACTGAACAATAAGGAGTTGTACATGCGATAAGACACTTATGCGACAGATCAATGTTGTAATCTTTTGCGTGTTTAGTTTGTACAAGAAATAAGAAAAGATAGAGCATACAATCTTTCTCTTATTGTAATATCGTTCATTTCAATTTAACTGGAAAATTGATCACACGAGGTAAACTATTAGACGTGAAGACACAAGAGCGAGGCCAAACAATCCTCATTCAAAGCAGAACTGATCCTGACCTTCCTGTTAACGTGATAAGCAGCGAACACCTCAAATCACAAATATAATTTACCAGCGTTATTGCACGCTTAATGGCCTTCCTAGAATCGACACGAATGTACACAATAGGTACGAGCAAAGAGTGTACAACACGAATTACTCGAAACCAAACTTAAATCTAGCAATGAAGTCAATAGTCCAAGTATACACCAGCAATAACATGGAAGCATGCAGAGATCGAAACTAAGGATACCATACCTGTATTGATGAAGGCTTTCGGTTCCAACATGAAGAGGAATACAAGACTTAAAAATTCGAAAATACTTCTGCACAAGTCTCAGTATACTGAAAAATGACAACGCAGTTTATTTACCGCAACAAACATGCATACTAAATTAGTTGAGGGAACCAATCAGACAAACAGAAGGCATTCGAATGAAAGGCTAGATGCAAAAATAAGAGGGAAGGAGTCACGGCTAGGTCAAAGTAAAGGCAACGCAGCACACTCGAGGTCATTGAGACAGCCTCGGACGGAAGCGGTTTTCACTCCAGCGGAGGCGAAGGCTCTCGGTCTATACCTCACGGAAACGGAGTACGAGAGTTTAACATTGAGTAAGAGCACGGACTGGACGTGATTGACGAGTGGATCGGAAGGAGGAGCCCTCTGAGGCGGCGAAGCTGAGAATTGGAACCAGTGAAGAGAGAGTGAACGAGAATCGAAGGCAGTGACAGGAGTGACCGAGAACAGAGATGGACGGAGTACTGATTGTGGAGGTGAGGCTTGATGTACTGTGACCGGTTACAACAACAATCCGCAGAGAGAATGGAGGAGGAAAAGATGAAGATGGAAACCAGAGATGGGGGAGGTTACGGTGGCCGGAGAGTGGAGGGAGGTTGGACGGAGATGTAGTGGCCGGAACTTGAACGTGAGAGAAGTGGTGGCTTGTGAGGGTAAAGGGTGGGAGCTGGATCTGCCGGGGAACTGGTTCTCGATCCTCCATTTGTTAAAATTGTAATTGTTGGGCCCGAGATATCGATATTATAATGTCCCCAACTTGCGTATTAATCTTCCTCGGAAAAATGTATTTTGAAAACATTGGCGAAATTCGGGTGCCGGTCAATTTGTTGTTGATTTGATCATGTGAACTCATATACACTTCTTTTTCTGTCAAAGAAATATTTTATTCATTTCCACGGATATACAATAGAGATACGCAATCCAACTGCAAATCAAGACAACAAAACAAGTTATAGATAAGAATATGAATCATCAGAACAAGGTTATAGGTCACACGCTCAAAAAGTAGATCTGAGACTTCTTCAAACCAAAGTCGGGGGCTAATTACCGGATTCGTCTTTAGTAATGAGTACACACCAAAATTTTCATATGTTGCTACGGCTTTGCCTTTCGGTGGTGTGCGCTTAGATTTGGCGTCCCCAAACACCATCGCCATGCAAAGTAACAAGGTTGAACACGCATAAATCTAACACCTATGAAAGCGAAACCTTCACGAAACTCCTATGATTTCTTTCGAAACTAGACTTGTATGCCAATGAAACCCAAGGAAAGCGAAACCCCAAAATCATATACACAAAAAAACCCCAAATCTAGACTTGATCGAGATAAAAACCTCCCTGAAATTGGAAAAAGAAACTTCTAGATCTAGATTAAGAAAAAGAGAACAAAAAACCGAATCATAAGAGATTTCATGTCAATTCATCACCATATAATCACCAATTTCGGTCTTGAATGCCCCTAAATCAATTCTGAATGTTGCTGGATGTTATTGATTAGGCATGAATTGGAATGGTTTTGGCTTAGTTCCGGTTGTTCTATTGACTGTCCATAACATAGTGCCAATGTGAGGTTAATTATCTATCAAGTTACCGCACGTTCACGGTTCATCGGCATGGGTAATTTGTTGATTGTGAATGTTGGACATTGCTGGATGTTGCTGGACGCTGCAATTTGACTGTGACTTTAATTGCATTTGGCTTGGTTTGTTTATACTTTCATTTACCTAAGATCAGCGGTTAACGCTTTATTAATTCAAGTAAAACCTTTCCTCTCCCAACCCCCTCTCTTCCTCCCTCTCTCTCCCTCCCCTCCTAGTTGTTTTTCCTTTTATTTCCTTATATTTCTTTTCTTACTCTCCCGATCTTATATCTTGGAGCTTTTCTCTTCAATCTAATTCTAGAATTTCGAGTTTTAATGAAGAAGTTTTCCACCTCCAGTTTCGATGGTGTTCTCGGCAGTTTTGGCGTCAAATCTGTGATCGTTCAACGTGTTTTAGTTACAAGCTTTGGCACATTGCACTAGCTATAGAGTTCACTCTCATAGGTATTAGATATGAGTGTTTTCAACATGTTTATGGTGTCTCCATACAGTGATGGTGTTAGAGACGTCGAACCTAGGCACACACCGCCGAAAGCCAAAACCGTAACTACAGATAGAGATATTGGCGTATGCTTATCACTGATGATGTTGTGTGATTCGGTGATCAACCATTGATCATTTCGCTTGGATACAATCACAAATCTGCTCTTGAAGACGAGTGTGTGATTATCTCTGCCACCTATAATTTGATGATATGCCTTGATTTCTAGTTTTTAATTTTTTTTGAAGCTTTGTGGGCTTGCTTTGTTATTGTGACTTTTGAGATTTCCTATCATGTATCATTTTGGTAATGAATGGAAATTTATTTTGACAAAAAAAGGTCATTTGTCATGATAATTGATAATTGCAAGCAAGGCATGTTGGAATTTATCGAGGGTCTCGGTTTAGGCATGAAATTGAAGGGCATTGATTGAGATAATTCGAGATTGAATTTCATGATTTATGCAAATACGTTGGTATGTGATTCATTTCTAAGGCTTTCGCTTGGATTGAATTTCAATTGAATGGGTGAATTGTGGGTTACATGCATTGGATGTTGCTGGTGGTTTCGGTTTAGGATTGATCTTGGAAGTGGAAGCGATGATCTAGGGGTTAAGTTGCCAGTTCATGTTGGCACATAGGCATAGGATCTATTTGATGTCATTTTAATATAGTTTAGTGTAATTTCCTTTGCATAAATAGTTAGGTTGGTATATGCTAGTGGCGTCTTCAGCTTACCAAGTTTTAGGATCATAAAAAAGAAGAATCCTTTTAGTAAATAGGTCTCATTAGTTAGAATTAAACTTAGACTTAATTTTGAATTTAGCTCACTGTGCCTCATGTCCTGGGGCTCAATAATAAGTCCACGTATATTCTTTACCCAACATCGTATCGGATTTATTTTCTCGTAGTTTACTTTAATCATCTTTACTTTAGTACTATTTTGCTTTTAAGTGTTGATTTCATCATCTTGATTTGGTGTGTTGATTACTCTATGCCTTTTAATTCAACTTGATTGTGCAACAATCTACGTGGGATCATCTAGTAGGGCCTGCCTAGGAATTAAAATTGAACAAGACCGATTCTAGGAATAAAAGATTGACAATCGGTATTGAAAGGGCATTGATTAGACAATTAGGGTAATCAAGTCACATAATATTAGAATTTCTGGTTAGCAGGAATTGAAGCGTCCTCCTACGTTTTACTTGATTCCTAGCTGGCCCCAAATATATTACTGGCGACTTCAATAAAATAGAAAATCTTCTTCAATCCATTAAATCCCTCAATGTCGCGCACACTACGATTTGTGGGAACTTGTGACAAATGAGAATGATCACCTCGAGTAGAGGGACCATCCGTTCCCATTTTGGCAAACCATTAAATCCACTCTCCCTACACCCCTCGCAACAAGGACGAAGAGAGAGCAACAAGATCATTGCTATTGTATCTAGTAATATACAATAAGGCTACATTTGGTAATCAGAATAAAATTCAGGATATGATATACTTTTTCCTATTCCATGTTTGGTGTCACATTAAGATAGGATAAAGTCGAATATACGAAAGATATAGCCGGGATAAAATTATCCCATGAGGGAGGTGGGATAAAAGTTGATAGGATTTCTGATATTTATAATATAAAAGTTATTTTTCTCGAATAACAAACTTGTTAAATTAATAAAATTAAAATAATATTTAATATAAAAATTCAAAATAATAATAAATTCGTTTTTATTTATTCTTATTTTTATTTATATATTCAAATTTCTTTCTATCTTACGATATAAATTTCATATATATATATACATTTAGTATTTATATTTATTACATATTTTAGATATATTTATATAGTTTACTATTTAATAAAATTTATTAGAGAATGATGGAAGGGGAAGAAATAAAAAAGAAGATAATTAAAAAAGAGAGTGAAAAATAATAAATAAATAAATACATAAAAATGAAATAGGTAAGAGTATCATGAGAAATTTTTATCTCCGTTTGTGCAATTTTTAGATTCATTTACACCGATATAATGTTCATAGCAAATAATGGACATGGTAATATGTAAAAATATTTTATTTTATTACTGCAATTCATCAAACAGTAGATAGAATATAGCAAATCTCTTGAATTTCATATCCTATCATATCCAATCCAATCTTGCCTAGAAATTCAAATGACCAAATGTATAACGGTATTAAATTTCATGCTATGACCTCTTCGCATTAGACGTTGAGTTCCATGTAAGCCCCAAGTGTTGTCGAGTCTCTACCATTAAGGAATAACATATTAGGATAATTTCCATTGGAAAAGAAATTTTCTTCCAACCAGAAAAAAAAAATCAGTAACATTTTATAACCGAGTCAATAACATTTTATGAATTAAAAAATATTTATATCAGGTTTAAAAGATTATTCAAATCTCGCTCTTTGAACAACACGTGATTAATTGACTTAATACACCCTTTCTCCATCTCAAAGGTGAATGGGTTCAATTCATTCGTCTTGTCTTTTTTTTTTTTTTGGTAAAGATTCATTCGTCTTGTCCCATCAATCATTTTCCAAAAATAGAATTTGGTTAAGATACACGGTGAAAGGAAAAGAACTACATCAAGGTCAGAAATTAAATTGGATCAGAAAAGATGGCTAGTTTCCATAAACCAAAGGAAAAAAAATTAAGAGGAAAAAACACACTAGTAGAAAGAATTGGATAATGATTTACGAAACTTTTTGAAAAAAAAAATCCCAAAAATCAAGAGAAACATATATAAAAGTTCCTACGATCAGTCAAAAGAGGTTCCATCAGTAAATGTGCCTATGAGTGTTTAAGATTGCTTGAATAACAGACATAGCATCCATTTGAATGATGGCTACTTCGAATCTAAGGCCATCACTCAACGTCGTATTTCTGTTGCGACGTGTTCACCATCCGTTGGAACTTCTATAGTTGTTGAGATGCCCATTCGTAATACATTGTAATCATTTATACTTTATCATTATTTTTGTATAAAATGAGGGGTTGAAAAATCAAATTTGAAAATATATTGAATCTGTGGTTGATTTTTTTTCTTTTTGTGGTTCTTGGACTCGAAATATTCCTAGAAATTTTAGAATGACTCCGTTCGTCAACCTAAAAGATGGGCAAAAGTCTTTTCACGGGTCTGTCAATTTTGGTCTTTTTGTGGAAAAAATGCGAGATGCCATTTTAGAGGACTAACTATGACGTTACAACTGCACATGAACGATCAATCACGGCATGCATGAGAATGCAACCCAATTTCTACCTCGTGGATGTGCGACCATTTCTTTCCCTTTTGGAAAAAAATTGACTATTTGCTTATAAGTATCTCACTTTTGAAATTGCACAATATCTTCGTCATTTCATAAGGATCTCTGTTTCTCATATTAATTGGTTATTCATAATAAGAAACTCTAGCAACAATGACCCGCTAGGAACTCAAGCAACTAGATCGATAGCATACGCTTGTTATTATTATTTTTTTTGGTAAGGAAACATGAGTTTGTTATTCGCGCTCAAAAATATCGAACTTTTGCACTTGTTTGTATCAGGCAATATCTTGAATCAGATTTCGATTGCAAATTAAATTTGCCCCTTTGATCTGATCGGAGGTAGGTTATTGACACTGAAATTGAAGAGTTGATAAAAATTACTTTCGTAGACTAGCCCTTAGAAGCTGTGCAAAAAAAAAAATGGACCCTAGATTGTGGTAGCCATGATTGTCCATGACCCTACATATGTGACGATCATAAGTCATCCAAAGAAAAATCGTGAGCCCAAAAGACTTTGACAATCACCCCCACGTGTCCATTCACATGAAAATATGGGTTGGGTAAGAAGAAACCCGAGAATTCTTATCCACAAAAACTGCAATCCATAAAAGCTATGGCATCACGGTCTCCTCTGGCTCTTCTATGACATAAGCACTCCAGTACAAACACGCACAAAAAGACTATCATGTCACCGTCCTTAGTGTACATGCTTTATACTCGGATCAATTTTTTATCTCGGTGTACCATCATGCTTTGCAAATCCAATGTGTTGCGCTGATGAGAGCTCGCCCTTGATATGATTTAAGATGAGTCTCAAAATCAACCGAGCATATTCTTATTACATTTATCCAAAATTCGAATCATTGTCACTAAGTGGAAATGGAGATAAGTGCTCAGGGGAGGTTATGCAGTGTGACGAATTCAGGAATCATGTTGTCAGCATAAATCTCAATAGCAGTTGTCTCTCTAGTACTACTAGTCTTTTTAATCAACTCTATTGTGTTCACTTTCTATTGGAGGTTCTATAGTTAGTTTCTGAGAGATTTATGCTTGTTTGCAATTTATCGTAATCACATCTATTGTATCATTATTTTTACATTAAACAAGGTGATGATACATAAAATTTGAAAATATTTTCGATCTATGGTTACTATCTTTGTTTTCCGTGATTCTACTATTAGATATACTCTTAGGAAATGGAGAATGACTCCTGTTCATCAATGTGAAAAATGGCAAAAGTCTTCTTTTCTGTTTTTTTTTTTTTTGTCAAAGGGCAAAAGTCTTTTCGCTGACCTCTCAAGTTTGGTCTTCTCGTGGAAAAAAAATATGAAATGCCATTTAAGGGACCAACTATGTGATTATGACTGCACATGAACAATTAATTACAGCATGCATGAGAACGCGATATAATTTCTCGCTCGTGGATGTGTCGCCATTTGAAAAAAAAATGCCTATTTGTTTGTAACTCTTAACATTACTTAAAAAAAAAATTGGAGACTTAGGCAATGTATTGAAATTACAAAAAATCTCAGGATATTGCCACATTTACCCTCTATCAAAATTTTGTTAGATGATTTTTCCGTCAAAACAACGTCGTTTTTATTTTATTTAAGCCACGTGGACGCTACGTCAACATTATTTGCTTCTCTAGCATCCAAGCAGGTAGATTTTTAACGATTCTCATTGACAAAACTTTAACCACTACAAAAAAACAAGGATTTAGCCATGAAAAATTAGCGACGAAAAATTTTTCGTTGCTAATTTCCGACGGAATTTGCGACGAAAAAAATTCGTCTCTAATTAGAGACGAAAAAAAAGTTCGTCACTAATTTGCGACGAAAAAAAATTAGTCACAAATTAGCGACGGAAAAAAATTCATCGCAAATTAGCGACGAAAAAAAAAATTCGTCATTAATTTGCTACGGAAAAAAATTCGTCGCAAATTAGCAACGGAATTTACGATGGAAAAAAAATATCCATCGCTAATTTTCAACGGAAAAAAAATTCGTAGCAAATTAGTGACGGAATTTATGACAGAAAAGAATTTGTCGCAAATTGGCGACGGAATTTGCAATGGAAAAGAATTCATCGCTAATTAGCGACGAAAAAAAATTCGTCCCAAATTAGAGACGGAATTTGCAACTGAAAAAACATTTGTTGCTAATTAGTGATGGAAAAAATATTCATCACTAATTAGCGACAAAAAAAAATTCGTCGCAAATTAGTGACGAAAATTAAATTCGTCGCTAATTTGCAACGAAATTTGCCACGAAAATATGTTCGTCACTAATTTGCGACGTAACAAAAATTTCGTCGCTAATTAGCGACAAACGATATTCGTCGCTAAATTTGTTGCTAAATTAGCGACGTACTTTTTTCGTCGCTAAATTAGCAATGTACTTTTTTCGTTGCTAAATTCGTCGCTAATTGTAATCTACCCACCCCTCACCCCCAATGTCTCTTTCTCTCTCGCTGTTGATTCCTCATTTCCCCCCACGCTCCCCCCTATCCCTCTTTCATTTCTTTCGATAAACCTCTCCGCATGCACGCAAATCAGTCTCGGTAAAGCTTTTCTGCCGGTAAGTGTCGTGACTAATTTCGTGGCTAATTAGTGACGAAGATATTTCGTCGCAACCACCGCCCGCAGCGGCTGCGTTGGCTTGCGCTCTGGTCCCCCCACGAAGGGACCAGAGTTCAAACCCCAGCGTAGTCGTTAGGGAGTCTTAAGTGTGGCGCCATGGTGGTGGGTCCTGCGCTAGCGTCACCCCAGGTTTACTCCTCCGGCTGTCGGCCGTGCGGGGGGTTCCTGGGTTACCAAAAAAAAAAAAAAAGATATTTCGTCGCAAAACTATTCATTGGTAATTTCGAATTTTTTTTAATTTTTTGACTTTTTTTCACTTTTTTTTCCTATCTTCTTCCCCCCTAATCGTCGGTCCAGCGACCGGCAAGAAGCTGAGGCCGGCGAGGTGACCTCGCCGGCCATGGATGAGGTCTAGCGGCGGCCATGGTGAGGCCGCTCGACCTCGCCCAGATCTAGAAGAGGCCAAGCGGCCTCGCCATGGCCACCAATTCACCTCGCCATCATCCAAATCTGTGGGCGACGGCGAGGTCCGGCCATGGAGAGGCCTAGGCAAGGTCGAGCAGCCTCGCCATGGCCGCTTGACCTCGCCCAGATCTAGGGGAGGCCGAGCAGCCTCACCATGGCCACCGGTCGACCTCGCCCTCGCCCTCGCCCATAGATTTAGGAGAGGGCGAGGTAGACCGGCTGCCATGGCGAGGCCGATCGGCCTCCCCCAGATTTGGGCGAGGTCGAACGGCCTCTCCATGGCCGCTCGACCTCGCCCAAGCCTCGCCATGGCCAGACCTCGTTGTCGCCCAGATCTGGGGCGACGGCTAGGTCAAGCGACCATGGCAAGGCCATTCGACCTCCCCTATATCTGGGCAAGGTCGAGCGGCTATGGCGAAGCTGCTCAACCTCGCCCAGGCCTCGCCATGGTCGGAGCTCGCCGTTGCCCAAATCTAGGGCGACGGAGAGGTCAAGCAGCCATGGCGAAGCCGCTCGACCTGGCCCTCGCCAGCACCGGCGAGGGCCAGCCTAGCAAGTTCGCCGACCTCAGCCGGACATTGGTCGCAGGTTTAGCGACCGGATATAGGGAACAAAAAAGAAAAAAAATTTCGAAAAAAAATTATTTGTTAAGTAATTTTTTTTAGGTGCGTGTCCATTTGAAAGTCTCATAATCCAAGTGAACGTTGCAATTCTCATCAAATTGACTATATTATACTACAAAGATTTTAGTCAATTCTCATCAAATTGACCACATTGCAATCCAAGTAAGTCTTCTTGACATGGTAATTTTTTCATTTTTTTTCAATTTCAAAGTAATTATTTCTTAAAAAACACAATTTTAATTTTTAGAATTTTATGGTTTTAATTAAGAATATTAGACAGTAGAATGGTAGATATGATTTTTTTAATATTTTATGAGATTTTTTAATTTTTATACAGACACAATACAAAGAGACAGAACTTTGATGTATAATAAGAACTTATCTGGATGTCGAGGATTGACCGATGAGTTTCGCACTGGGTTGGAACTATTTTTGGACTTTGCTAGTAGTAAATTTAAGTTCATAGATGAAAATAAGTTAAGGGGTCCGTGTAAAAAGTGCAGTAATGGTAAATTTTATGTGTATGATAAAGTTAAAGAACATCTTTGTAGATTTGGATTTACTCCGAACTACTATAATGGGACTTGCCATGGTGAACAATTTATATTTTGTTGAGAAAAATCCCTAATTAGTTTTGAAGAATGACAAAACAATTCTTTCTGACCAAAATTATGCTTAAGTTATTTGATGCAAGCAAATACTGAGTTATCAGACTTAAAGATTGAGTCATTAGACTTAGTTGATGAAAGAATTTTGTCATCAGACTCAGAATTTCTCATCAGATTTGATAAGCGTTATTTTTGGCAAGTTTATGTAGGTCGATCAAATTGATATCTCAAGATATTCTTTCTTTTGTAATCATAAGATCGCTCCTCAAATACGAAGAACTACACTTATGGAAACCTTGATTTGATTGTATGGGCGATCAAATCACTCGGAGATAATGGTTTTTATTCTAACGGCTATGCATCCTATTTTGGAAAGAATCTCTAACGGGTTGATTTAGAGATCAATACTCTGAAGACTGTCTAACGGATAGATTGGAAGTAGAGGAGTATAAAAGGAGTGCAAACGTCGTACAAGAAACAAGAACCAGAATCAAGAATTCCAACGTTTGAATAGAGCTTCGATTTTACATACTTGTGATTACTATATTTCACGTTGTGATTTTAAAGAGAAAATTACTTGAGTGTTGAGTGTACGTGATAGTGTGATCTATCATCTGAAAAGCACTACTCTTGTAATCTCTTGATGATTCAATAGTGAAACACAGCCAATAGGCTGTCAATGTGGAGAGTAGACGTAGGCTTGACAAGGCTATAAAGATCTGTGTGCAGTATTCTCTTTCCCTAAACTCTCATTTATCATTATTAACATCATACTGCATACATATCTTTCAAATGAGTTAATCAGAACATCATCGTAGTCATCAGACATAATCATCTGACGACAATTTATCATCAGACTCATTCATTTGACAAAAATTTTTGAATAAGTTTATCAAACGAAAATATCTAATATTATAAGCTTAAGTTGTTGATCTTGACTATATTCATTCCGCAATTTTAATTTATCAAATTTGATAAAATCACCTATTCACCCCTCTAGGTGATAACACTAGCTGTAACATATATGATGAATGATATCAAAGAAGTGACCAATTTTTAGTTAGGGAAGAATGTAACTATTATAACCAATTGAACACATATCAGGGGATGGTGATTGATGCAGATGGTCAGAATTTTGTTTTAGAATTGAACCATGCAAGTACTAGTTTACTCCTATACTTGAATAAATGGGTACTAGCCATGCATCACAATTGGAAGAGATATGTGTAACAGGTTTTAATGAAAATGTGTGTAACGAAACTTTTCCATCTAATTAGTTATGGGAAGTGTTGAAAGTATCAGATGAACCTTTATGGGCAGATTGTGACAACCAGACTAAGTTATCAGTGACATCAAGACTGTTAAATATCAAGGCAGAGTATAACGTGTTTGAGAATTGCTTCAACTCTTTTGTTGACGTAATGTGGGAAACAATGCCTCGTTATAACATCATGCCAAGTGATTTTTACGATATGAAGAAGCTAGTGCATAACTTAGGTCTTTTGGTTGTAAGGAATGATGTATGTAGTAGAGGTTATATGTTATATTGGAGAGCTGACGAAAATGCAGAATCTTGCAAATTCTGTGGCCAACCTAGGTACAAGATTAACAGGAGGTAAGGTCGTAATCAGAAGCGTAGATCATGCAAGTAAATATTTTATTTGCTCTTAATCCCCATATTGCAAAGGTTTAATGTGTCTCAACGCACTGTTGAACACATGACTTAGCATGCAAATCATGAAATAGAAGAGGGTCTAATGTGTCATCCTTCAGATGCAGAAGCATGGAAACATTTTGATAGAATGTATCCTGAGTTTGCAATAGAGCCTCGAAACATCAAGTTAAGTCTATATGCTGATAGATTTGCCCCATTTAGGAAATCGGAAAAAAATTATTTATGTTGATCATTTATCCTAACTCCGTACAATCTTCCATCCGGTATATACATGAAGACACCTTATATGTTTTTGACATTGATCGTGATTGGCTCGCAAAATCTGAAAAAGTTTATATATGATATGCAACCATTAATTGAAGAGTTACAACGGCTATGAGATGTAGGTGTCCTTACGTATAATGTTTCTACTAATCAAACATTTGTAATGAAGGTTGTTTTTCTTTGGAAGACAAATGACTTTCCAGCTCATGGAATTTAATCTGGATGAAGTACAATAGGGATCTTAGGATGTCCGATATGTTTGCAGAGATCAAAGTCATTCATATTAACACATGGTAAGAAATCTAGCTATTTTGATTGTCATAGACAATTTTTGCCGATAAATCATACATTCAGAAGGAATAAAAAAGATTTCATCAAGAATAGGATTGAAAGAATACATCCACCATTGAGGTTGACCGGTGATCAAATTTGAAAGCGAGTGTAGGACTTTCCAGCTGTTGTTGAAAACCCTCATGGTACAACTATTGCGTACGGAAGTACACATAGGTGGACTAAACACAATATATTTTGGGATCTACTATATTGGAAGGTCTATCTTATTCATCATAATCTTGACGTCATACATATAGAAAAAAATGTTTTCGATAATGTCATAAATACTGTGATGAATGTCACTGGAAAAACAAAAGACAACTTGAATGCAAAAAAAGATATGAGAGATATTTGTGATCGGCCAACACTAGATGTGGATGCAAGCAGCAGGGGATCAAAACCAAAAGCAATTTATACATTGGACAAAGAGCAAAGAAAGGTTGTTTGTCAATGGTTGAAATCTGTGCAGTTTCTTGATGGATATGCTTCAAACCTTAGGAGATGTGTTCATTTGAATGAATGCAAGTTGACAGGTTTGAAGAGTCATGATTATTACATATTTATAGAAAGACTAATTCCAATAGCTTTCAAGAAACTTCTACCAAACTTTATATGAGGCGCCATTACAGAGTTAAGTAATTTCCTTCATGATATTTGTTCAACGGTATTAAAAGCATCACATATGGAGAAACTAGAGAGAGATATTTCAATTATTCTTTGCAACTTAGAAAGGATATTTCCTCCATCGTTTTTTTGATTCAATAGAACATCTCTTAATTCACTTGCCTTATGAGGCCAAAATTGCAGGTCTCATCCAATTTCGATGGATGTATCCATTTGAGAGGTAAATTTTTTTTAATAAATTCCAAATTACTTTATTGTATATTATGTTCTGATAAACTTCTTTTTATTACAACTAGGTTCTTATATCATTTAAAGAAAAAAGTGAAGAATAAGGCATGTGTTGAAGCTTCAATTTGTAATACATATATTATGAAAGAAGTGACAACATTTATATCATACTATTTTGAGCCGTACGTGCAATGCAAGAGACGAAGAGCAGGAAGAAATGATGAGGGCTCAATTGATCATAATTGCAAATCATTCTCTATTTTCAATTATCTTGATCAACCAAGCGGCGCATGTACATTGCGTTACTTAACAGGCGAAGAATTGCAGGCATCCCATACATTATTTTACTGAACTAACTAGAAGTGGAGCCATACTTCGAGTAAGTGTACATTTGCAAATATATGTATTGTGTGTCAAACATTTGCTAATATATAAATGGTATTTGTTAATAGGATTTTTCAAACTTCAATGTATGAACTGCTACCAAATGAGTTTGATCGTTTGTGCGATAAAGAATTTGCAGCATGGTTTAAAACATATGTAAGTTGCCTATGGACCAAAACCAAGTTATTAATATTTTATACATAATTTATTAAAATATATATTATTAACTTTGCGACTGTGACCTTAGGTTCACGGTAATCATGATCAAGTTAAAGAGCAAGGATTGCTATATCATCTGTCATGGGATCCAAAGTCAAGAGTACGAAGCTAGCCAACATATTTCATAAACGGGTATAATTTTCACACTCAAGAATATGGAATGGGAAAAACCACAATGAATAATGGTATGTGTGTTCAGTCATCCAATGGTGGTATTTCAAAGAATGATTTTTATGGCTTGTTGAATGAAATCATAGAGATAGGTACCATTGACTATTAATGCAGATTGTGTTATTTAAATGCATGTGGTTCAACTCCGTCAAAGGAAGGAAGGTGCATATGCTGGAAGGATACAGCATATCAACAAGAGGATGTCTGTAATGTGATTGAAACTGAGGAATATAACATTTCAACTTTACGAGATCTATGTGGAGCAATGGTAGATGTGGATGCATCTGAAATTCACGAATCAAATCTAGAAGGTGTTGCAGAATCTGATTTTGAGACAGAAGATGAAGATAAAGATTATGATTTTTTAGACTATATTAATTATGTGTAATTATTATTATTGTGACATGTGTGTTATTGTTGTTATTGTTATTGTTATTATTAATATTATTTATTTGATGAATTGTTAATATGAAAGGTCGTTGCTAATTTCGTTGCTAATTGGCAACAAACATAATGTCGTCGCAAAATTAGCGATGACATTGGCGACAATTTTTAATTGCTTGATTTTTAATATAATAGGTCGTCTCCAATTTCGACGCTGATTTGCGTTGTCTCTAATTTCGTCGCAAAATTACTCTACGAAAAACCAAGGATTTAGCCATGGAAATAGCGAAGAATGCTAATATGCGATGGAAATAGCGACGAAAATAACTTTCACAGCACGTTCCCGACTATTTTAAATTCGTTGCTAATTTCGTTGGTAATTAGCGACGAAATGAACTTAAAAATAATATTTGTGAAATCCGTCGCTAAACTCAAAAATACTATTTTGTTAAATATATGTTGAATTTTATGTATTTGGTCGGGTTCATCACTTAATCTGACATTTTTTGCGCAACTCGAAAGTGGAGAAAAAATGGAGATTTAGTTGGCGATGTGAAGGGTTGGGTTGATAGGTTTAACTCGAAGTAAGTAAATAAATCTCTATGGCTATTCGCCCAAGCTGGAGTAAGTGAACAAATGTCTCAGGGAATTCGGGGGCATAGCCACCGAGGAAATTTTTTGGGAGCCCTATTTTTAAGTTCAATCCGTCGCTAATTAGCGACGAATTTCACAAATGCTCTTTTAAATTTCAATCCGTCGCTATATACTATTTTAAGTTCAATTAGCGACGGATTTATTTTAAGTTCAATCCGTCGCTAATTAGGGACGGATTTAGCAACGGATTTCACAAATACTATTTTAAGTTCAATCCGTCCCTAATTAGCAACGGATTTCACAAATACTCTTTTAAATTTCAATCCGTCGCTAATTAGTGACGGATTTACCGACAGATTTCACAAATACTATTTTAAGTTCAATCCATTGCTAATTAGCGATGGATTTAGTGACGGATTTCACAAATATTATTTTAAGTTCAATCCGTTGCTAATTAACAACGGATTAAAATTCGTCACTAATTAGCGATGGATTTAGCGACGGATTTAACTTTCGCGGCACACGAGCTACTTTTTAAAAATCCATCGCTAAATCCGTCGCTAATTAGCAACGGCTTTAGCGACGAAATTATTACAATCTGTTGCTAATTCCGTCGCTAATGAGCAACGGAATTAAACTTTCGCAAAAATCCGTCTCTAATTTCCGACACGGCGTCATCTTGATTTGGAGTAGAATTAGGCCTTTCTCCTGTCGTTCTCTCTTTGTCGATTGATTCTTGTTTTCTCTCTCTCGACGGTTCCTCCGACGACTTGGCGTTCTCTTTCTTTAGATTTGGCGTTCTTTAGTGTGATTTTTTGTTTGAGACAGGAACCCTTTCGGCGGATGCTCGTCCGAGAGGAACCTGAAGCGCTTGCGGACCGTCACCATCACGGACCGTCGCCGTCGTCCGAGAGTTTTGGATCTGAGGAGGACCATCACTGTTATCCGAGAGTTTCGGATCTGAGGAGGTACGTGTTTGCGTGAATTTTTGGCACTTTTTTTTTCGGATTGTTCGGTTTCGGTTTGTTTGCTATTGTTCGGTTTTGGATTGGATTCGGTCTGCTGTTCGGATTGTTCTGTGTCGATTTGTTTGCTGCTGTTCTGTTCTGTTCGGTTTTGGATTGGATTGGGTGGGTCTGCTGTTCGCATTGTTCGGTTTTGGTTTGTTTGCTGCTGTTCTGTTCTGTTCTGTTCGGTTTCGGATTGTTCGGTTTTGTTTTAAGCCAAGTACCTAATTGATGCACTTATTTACATTGGCGAACTCGACACTTAGATTGGCGAACTCATAATGAGCTGAAATTTGGTCGGCTATGTGGAAACGGGCCACTGATTAATACTCACTATTTTGCGGTGATGAACGTCATTTTTTAGCTTTTCTGACTCATTTAGATAGGTTTCCGAGCACAAATACATTCTGTTTAGTGCAATTTTTTTTTCCGGGCACAAATATATTTTGTTGATTGTTCTTTGTGTTTATATTAGATACATAATGCTTATCATCCTTAAAATCTGCTGGGTTAATCAGGCCACACATGTTGCTATGTTTGTCTGTGCTGAATGCCTAGAACAGTATGGTCTTCTGTTATTCTCCATTTCTTACACATGCAGCTCGCCAGAAGCAATCATTGGCCATTTAATCTCAAATCCACTTCTTCGATTACCTGACCTGTGAAAGGCAACGCAGGTCAACTGTATTTTATGCTTCATACCCACAACATTTGAATATGTTGGAACCTCTGCTTAGCTGAAGTTTAGAAAAACAAAACTTCTTGTTTTGCTGTTCTCTGCACCTGAAATCTCACCTATATCGGGACTAGCAATTTAGCATGTTGTTACAAAAGGCTAGTGATAAATCCTCCAGCCTTGCTCTATTCATTAACCATCACAACACAACAGATGCTTAACGTTTCCATGCATAAATAGCGTCTTAAGAGTCGTTTACTAAAGTATACTTTTGGTAATGTATGTTAACAATGAAAACCGGTTCTACAGTTCCTTCGTTGGAGAAATTTTCTCATTTTTGAAGAAGACAAAATTCCTGGGGAAGTATTCTTACCTTACCAAAAGAAAAAAAAAAGAAATTCCTGGGGAAGTCATCTTTGGCAATGGGAATATAGTAATGAATCATGGAAGAAAGGCAGTTATTCTCAGTGTGACCAACACAGGAGACAGGCCAATTCAGGTGATTTTACAGCTGACTGTTTCCTTTTATCTATTTGCATCAGCTTCATCCTCTGTGTTGGTCGATAATGCAGCTATCCCACCAATATTATTGTCTTTTCACCTAATATGCAATACATGGCCACAAATTTATTGAACATGGAAATAATGGATGTGTTCCACTGGAAGAGTAATTTTCCAATTTGCTAAATGATTTTTCGTCATATGCTGGGCTCTGCCATATCTGGTTTAGATTGATGTGTGGCCTGATTAACCTATGTTCTATAATGGGTTCGTGAGTTCGTCTGGACAACTAGCATGTTGCTACTGTTTGTCTGTGCTGTTTTTTTCATTACTTGCCTTGTGGTGGAAGAAGGGACTCAGTATGAATGTTTTATTTTTCTAACTGGTTTAAACTTGCCTTGTGGTGGAGGAATAAGTTCCTGCTCTTTACCCTTGTTCTTCAAAGTATTTGTTTCTGTTGATATGGGTGGCATCCTCCTACGCGAACTGGTCCATCTTTTGTCATTTCTCAGTTTTTTCCATTTTTTCATGCAGGTGGGTAGATGAAGTCATTCCTGATGCTCCATGGGTGATCACACCAAAGTTCCTGGACAAGCACCAAATCGACTATATTGCACACGACTCTCTTCCGTAAGGTTAATTAGCCCAAGTAAATGTTGTTGATTGCTTGAAACTTGTCTGGACGAATCTCGCATCCGTGAAGTGTTCAATCCTTGTTTTTCTTTAGTCGTTCACTTCTTTCCCCATCTAATGGGACTCCCCCATCAATGAAGATGCATGATATCCTTTATTAGTAATGGCTATGCAATTCCTGCTAAGATTTTCTGTGCTAAGTTTTCTGTCAAATAATTGAATATGCCACGAACCTAGTTTTCACAGAATTTTTTTACGTCCAGTTCTTCTAATGATTAACTTCTAATTCCTTGAAAGCCTGATTATCTTAAACGGTTAGGAATATCAATTGTAACTTCCCCAACAACTATTTGTTTTTTTTTCCAAGATGAATAGGCTTTTTTCTACCTTGAATCGGTCAAATGTGATTTCTACGTTTCGCCATGTGAAGTCATGCACTACTTGATGGATGCCTCAATCTCAGAATCATGCTATAGGATTAGAGGGGTGAAGCAGACAATATATTATTTTCACATCCTATAATTTTCAAGAATGTGAGATTGTCTTGAAACTTTCGTAGGTTGCATCTGATATCAATCCATGAGACCATAAGAACTCCGCCCGTGAGTTGAAATTAGTGTTGAACTCAAGAAGCGGATTTCCTATCTACAGAGTTTGTTTCGTTTTCCCAAATTTATCTCTTGCTCTTTGAAACAAAATGATAAACTTCATGATGTATGTCATTATGTGTTCATGTTTTTTAAGATATTTATTTAACTTTCCTACTTGTCAGTATAAACGTAGAGGTCTTATACATGGTGCAGTTTCACAAAGAAGAGCAGCGCCTTCCCCTTCCTCGTCCTCCTCCCCATCCCTTTCCTTTTCCCTTGTCATTTCATGTTTCCCTCAACCACTACATGCTGATGGACAATATGGACACATTGACCCTTCCTCCAACCCTCAAGAATATATTGGTCCTTCAGTTCCATGTCCTTCGGTTCCACCTTCTTCTTCACTACAACACTCGAATGATGAGGGAAATGCAAGTGAAGAAGATAGCCAATTCATGATATGCTCATATGGAGATTCGTAAGTACTTCATTTTTTTAATCATGTGTTATTTAGGGTTTAGATTTCAGTCAACTGAATTATCCATGTTGCAAATTATCCGTATGCTTCATTGTTTCATTGTCCATATCGTTCTTTCTAACCTGTTTACAGATTTACAGATGCTACGTACGTTGTGAGGCAACTGAATAAAATAGTCAATAACTCTTGGAGGGGGTAGTATATTAGTTATAGCAACGCTCCAAAAGAAGTAAAAGGTTTGTGGTGGAATGAGTTCAAAGGAAATTTTGTTCTTGTAGGTGTTTCTAGTGGCCGTGTTAGGGAAGTCCCACATTAAGTAGTAATGGATATAAACTTCAGAAAATCCATTGTCGAATTGTCTAGTGCATGGTAATAACTTTCAGTTGTTTTTCTATTGATGCAGCGGAAGTTCAGGTGAGATGAAACGAAAGAGGATGAAGTTAAAAGAATTTTTAAGAAGAAAGCTGGTAATCACACAAGTCAAGCCTAATTTTATTATGGGTGACAATTGGACTGAAATTAAGGGAATTTGAGAAACTGAAAAGAATAAGCAAATGAGTGAACAAAATAAGAAGAATTGAAGTTCTAGTTCTAGTGAAGGGTCTACCACATATGCTGGGGGCTCTATTAATATCGAGGAGCATAAAAAAAGAATGGTAAATCTATTAAACATGTTGTAAGTTAATTTAATTCAGTTACTCATTTATGTTTATATTTTGTAGGCAAATGAATTGGGGACGAAACCGACATATACAGCTACATTTAAATGCATATTTCAAAAAAAAAAAAGATAAGACATGGACTAGCTATCGAGCAAAAGCTATTAAGGTATGTAAGTTTATGCAAACTAGAATGAAAACCATGAATGTTTTTAATATTTATTGTAGTTATATATATATGATGTTGTTTTATTTTCATATATATTGTTAATGCAGGAAAAATATGATGAACTTTTAATGAGTAGTGCTAGTGGTAGTGGTAGTGGTGGTGATGGTGTTGCTGTGTCTGAGCCATCAATTGACAGTCTGGCATTATGGGTGGAGGCATCGGGTGGGATGAAAAAGGAAAAATATTTGGGATGGGATCCTTGTCAAGGGTATACACAACACAGGCTGCTGCAACTTCATCCTCCAATGTGGCTGTTTCGAGGACGACACGACATGAGGAGCAAATGACCCAAGAATTGAGCTAACTGAAACATTTACTTGTAGAGAAGGACGAAGAAATAAGAGTGGTCAAATAACAAATACAATTGATCTTACGACACCTCAACCTTGCTCACGATGAAGTTCCTCTTGTACCTCCGACTAATCCAATAGGTGATGGGCACAATGATGAACGACATGATTATGATGACATTGCTGATGATGATGATGATTTTCTCAATCTTTAGTCCTTGCTAGTTAGAATTTCCATTTTTAAGCACTAAATTTTGAGCACTATGTATTTCATCATCATATCATTATGTATTTAAGCACTAAATTTTGATGTTATTAAGTGCTTCATCATTGTTAAATATAAATTCTAGATATTAATTTTGCTGATAATAATATTTAAATTCGAAATCGTCCCTAAACAGCATCCGTCGTTCACTTCGTCGCTAAAGAATTAATAAAAATTCATTGTTAAATTCGTTTCGGAACAATGCTCATGGCAAATTAGCGACGAATTATGCGACGGAAAATTAGCGACGGATTTTGCCACGGAAAATTAGCGATGCATTTTGCGACGGAAAATTAGCGACGAATAATTAGCGATGAATATTTTTCATTGCAATTTAACGACAAAAATTGAAAAAATTTGTCACTAAATTTTGCGACGCCGAATTGGCAACAAAATTTTTTTCGTCGTAAATTTGTTTAGCGACGAATTTTTTCATTTTTTTCGTCGCTAAATTCGTTGCTAAAAACTACTTTTTTGTAGTGAATGAAGACTAAATGTGTCACATATGTACAAGTTTGGAATTTTTGGTATCATAGAAAAAAAAAGTCTGGGGTAAACATATCATAGTGGGCATAATTTATAGTTTTTGGTGGCTTTTGCTCTAAAAAGAATTTGATAATGATTTATGAAAGTTTATAAAAAAAATATTTCCCAAGAATCAAGAGAAACATAGATAAAAATCAAGGAGACAAGATGTGACATTCCGAAATTTCCGCCAATTGAAAATTAAGAAATAACTGAGTTTTATGAAATGTGCTCGTAGTAAATTCTCGCCCGGAATTGATCATTCCTGGAAATGCTAACCATTAGGGAAAGGCTATTAGGGGAAGTTAAATTCGCACGACTAAAGAAAAATTCGATCGTAAATGGATTTCGACCATTAAATCGCAGAAGTGATATTTTGAGCCACTGTTGGTCGATCCAAGGATATTTACGGGTCAGTTCGCCACTGTCATAGTAGTGGATCGTGGGTGATTCCGTTGGACCACGAAACGACTTGACGAATGATCTTGAAATTATACCGAACGATCGTACCCCTCGAATCAAGCGATTGATCTTTGCGATTTTAATGACAATCGAGATCGTTACGTATCGAACAGACTTGCATGTGACTCGATTTAGTATCGGTCACGAGTCGATTCTGCGAATTTCCCTAGCAAGCCACCCGTTAGCTCGAGAAACGCTCGAGTTGCGTTTAATAGAATTTAATTATTGAATTTTCACTCAAATTGGATACCGGAAAATTAGGAATTCACGACGAAACGCTAGGACCACGTTGCACGTGTCAATTTTTGGTGCGCCTAAATTCTTTGGAAATATTCGATTTGGGCAAGAAACGGAGAAAGTGACGATTTTGCCCTTAAGGATTTATAAAGGATTAGTTTTATGGGCAAAGGGCATTTTGGTCATTTTGTCCTCAAATTTTGGATTGGACAATTTTGTCCTTGGACTTTTTGAGAAATTACAAGTATGCCCTTGGATATTTTTGTGTAAGAATCGATCTCGGCCGTCGAATCAAGATAATATCGAATCGGGACCGTCGGATCAAAAATGTTTGAGAGAGGGCATTTTGGTAATTTTTGCCTTTGGTCAAAATTGGACTAATTTAGTCCAATTTCCCTTCTTCTTCATCTCTTTCCCGTGAGAATCCCCCCCCCTTTTTTCCTTTCTCTTGCCGTGAGCTCCCCCTCTCCTTCACGTGGGTTTTCCTTGGCCGTTCCTCCTCCACGCCGGCGCCACCGCCTCGTCGCCGCACGCCGGATCGCCTCCAAGCCGCCGTCCACGCCACCCTCAAGCCACAACCACCCTCAAATCTCATCATCTCTCTCTCTTTCTCTCTCTCGCCGTGGGTCTCGGCCGTGCAAGACCCACATCGCCGCCGGACCGTCACCGCTCAAGCCGGACGCCGTCCTGAGTCCCCGCCGTGTTCGAGATAGTGCCGCCGCTCCCCGTTCTAGCCGATTTAGTCTAGAACTAGGTAAGTCATCCTCTAATCCCGATTTAGGATATTGGGTATCGCCGGAAAAATTGGATTTTTGGGTTGAAATCGGAGTTGTTCGGGCGAGGAATGTTGGGGTTTTAGGTCGGGATTGTGTGGCGGGCCTTGAGGATTAGTTTGGGAATTTTTGGAGGGCAATTTAAGGTGAAATTGAAGCTGTGAAGCACTGTTCACAAGCTACGAAGCACTGTTCACGAGCTGTGAATCACTGTTCACGGGGCTGTGGTGGTTTGTTCGAGATGCAAATTGAGTTTTTTGAACCGATAGTGCATGGCGAGAAAGTTTCGTGAAGGGTCGGAATCAATCCGACGCCGTTTAGTGGGAGAAAAATAAGAAATTGGGTGTCGGACGTATTTTTAATCTATAATTAAATTGTGGTGGTTAATTAAGTATGTTGTTGGGGAAATTTGATGATTTAGTATGCTAGTTGGATGTACACGTGAGTTTGATTAAAGTAATTGTTGGTTTTGCCATGCCCTGTGCTGATTGTGCACGAGTTACTCGTGACTGAATGCGTGTATGGGCCACGTTTGATTGGCCAGTGGTGTATGGTAAATGTATGTTGGGCATGTGCTTGATTGTGATTGTGGTGTGGTAAGTGAAGGTGGAAAATGTGTGAAAGTGCGAAAGTGCGAGTTTGGGGTCGGACCAAGCATTCTAAACTCGGGTCGCGATCACGTAGGTTTGTTGCATTTGGCACAGACTGAGGCTTGGGAAAAGCAAGCATGAGAATCGGTCCGAGGCACGATTGCTCGGGTGAGACCGGGATTGAACCGAGGCATTATAAGCTCGGGTTTCAATCATGTAGGCCTGTCGCATTTGGCGCGGGCTGAGTTGAGATCGGGCCTGGAGCGTGTGATGCTCAGGTCGAGATTGGGCTTTAAGGCGTGAACGGGTACGCAGGCCGGATGTGGTGAATGATCGTAGTGTGCCTGGAGCGTGTACATTAACGCAGGACACTGGCGAGGAATGTGGAAAGTGAGGATGAGAACGCAAGGAATGCACGACGTGGAAATAAAATTGTATATGTGTGTGATTGCGAGTATTACGCCTGTTATGTGAAATTTGGCTCATGTGATTGTGTTTGTGAATTATCTGGAGGGTACGTGGTAGCCTAGGTTGGGCTTAGGGGTGAACTTACTGAGAAGTGTTCTCACGGTTGTTTCAACCGATATTTCAGAGCCCCTGACTGAGCCATGATCATATTGAGACCGATTCGGGACCGTTGAGTAAACAGACAGCTGAGGAGGATTCATGTGGTGATGCTGAGGATAGTGAATCAGAGTGGACGCCTCCGAGAGGGCGTAGGGACTAGTTTTGGGAGCGAGACAATAAATCGAGAGTGCCCTATTTTTGGATAATGCTGATCCGTTTTGTATTTTGGAAGTTAATAGCTACTAGTTCGGTGTATTTGTAATAATAAGGGACATTGTAAATGTTGTGGTGTAAGTTTGGCAATGAGAACGAAAATGTATATTCTCCCTTATTGAATCCCCCAGTTTTTAATTTGTCCGGGTTTGTTTGTTAATATCCGCTGTGGTTGTAAATCTCTGATGGCGAATTGAGGTCGGCGATAACCTGGGACGTCGCACTAAACGACCAGTTGAGGGATGTCGCGGGCTCAGCGGGGGTCCGGGGCGTGACATCCCCATTTGAATTGGTATCAGAGCAAGGTCAGCTCGATCTAGACTGGTCGAAGTTTGGAGTGATAAGGAGTATAGGTTCTGGGGTAGAAATTAGGGAGATTTTAGTGAGCCCTAGAGCAAAGTGAGCTACACGTACCTCCAGGCTGTTTACTGTGATTGATTGATTGAATTGTTTGTTGTAATGATTGTTTGTCTGATAAGTGAATTATTGTGTTAATTCACTGCCTAGAACTAGACTAATCTAGTTGGCTTAGATTGCTAATTCCTAAGTGGAATTATAGCAGGTAAGAGAGTGGTAGAATCGTGACGATGAGCAGTGAAGGAAGAGGCGTAGAAAGAGTCCCAAGAAGGGGTGCAGGAAGAGGAACGAGAGGTCGAGGTCGTGCTCGAGCTAGGGCTGTCGAGGATCTCGGAGTGGGTGCTAGAGCAGTAGAGAACCTTGGGATAGGTGTTGGAGCTGCAGTGGACCCTAGAGGGGAAGTTAGGACTGCTGAGGATCCTCGAATGGAAGTTGTTATGAGAACGTTGGAACGGATTGGAAATCTGTTAGAACAGCAGGCTCAGGAAAGAGTTGTTCCGATTGCCCAAGCTGCTGAGGCCGCTGCTGTTGTCAATGAGAATGAGAATCAAGGGCAGGGACAAGTGGTTGTTAATAGACCAATGCATTAGCTGGTAGAACAGTTTATGAAGCTTAAACCGCCTAAGTTTGCTGGGAAGGGTGACCCTGAGGCTGCACCTCGATGGATAGAGGAGCTTGAGAAAGCTTTTGAGGTGCTGGAGTGTAATGACAATGAGAGGGTAACCCTGGCGGTATATCAGTTGCAGGATAATGCGAACGATTGGTGGAAAGCCACCAAAGACAGGATATTCCCAGAAGGTACAGCTCGAACTTGGATTGTTTTTACTGAGAAATTTTATGAAAAGTATTTCTCGGCAAGTGCAAGGGAGAGGAAACTCGCTGAATTTATGAGACTCCGCCAAGGTCAGATGACGGTGGATCAGTATGAGGCGGAATTTGCAAGGTTGTCTAAGTTTGCGCCGAGAATGGTTGAATATCCCGAGGATAAGGCGCGAAGATTTCGGGACGGATTGAGGACTGATATCCGTAGCCAGTTGTTACTGGTAAATTTGGAGACTTACGAAGAAATGTTTGATAGGGCTCAGATTCTAGAACGAGATCAGGTGGATAGAGCCGTCACTTCTGGATCGAGGTTTAACCCAGGTAGGGATAATCGTAACCCTGGGAAAAGGCCGATGATAGATAATAGACGTTTTACTCCCTTTGTTAGAAGAAATATTGGGAAGCCAGTACGAAATTTTAATGGTCCGTGTAGGATTTGTGGAGGTAGACACGGGAATGGACCTTGTCCAACCCGAGGCGGAGCGTGTTTTGGATGTGGAGGTTTT
Organism: Syzygium aqueum; assembly: GCA_031216185.1. Classification (NCBI taxonomy): domain Eukaryota; kingdom Viridiplantae; phylum Streptophyta; class Magnoliopsida; order Myrtales; family Myrtaceae; genus Syzygium; species Syzygium aqueum. The sequence continues at coordinate 9,550,884 of CM062235.1, read as the reverse complement.
GGTCACCACATAAAGAATTGCCCCAATCCCAGACAGAACAAACCGCCTGCGTTGCCGCTACCTCGGAACGAGAATCAAACTGGAGCGGCCCAGACAGCAAATCAGAATAGGCCACCGGCACAAGGACGAGTGTATGCCATGGCTAGACGAGAAGCTGAGAACGCACCAGGGGTTGTCACAAGTACGATTTCTCTGTGCAATCACGCTGCGTATGCTTTATTTGACCTTGGGGCGTCGCATTCTTTTATATTGAAACAGCTTGTTGAGTTGCTTGGAATAGAACCGCAATTGCTTGATGTTGTGCTATGTGTGATGACTCCCTTGAATGATAAGATGCTGGTTTCGTTGGGATGCCCAAACTGTAAGATCGTGATTAGGAATAGGGAGGAAGTGATTGATTTAGCGGTTCTCGACATGTACGATTTCGATGTGATTGTGGGTATGGACTGGTTATCTAAGCAGAGGGTCGTAATGGATTGCAATAGTAGGGTGATCCAATTTAGTCCAGTTGGACACCCGGAATTTAAATTTGTGGGAAGTCGAGGAGGATCCTCGATTCCATGGATCTCGTCAGTGGAAATGACGAAATTGTTAAGTGAAGGTTGTTAAGGATTCCTAGCAGCAATAGTTGATTCAACGGCTGAAGAGCCAAGGCTTGAGGACATAGCAGTGGTGTGCGAGTATCCCGATGTGTTTCCTCAGGAATTGCCGAGACTGCCACCAGCTAGGGAGGTAGAATTTGTGATCGAGTTGGCACCGGAAACTGAGCCAATCTCGAAAGCACCTTATAGAATGTCGTTGTCAGAGTTAAAGGAATTAAAGGTGCAGATGCAAGAGTTGTTAGATAAGGGATTTATTCGTCCCAGTGCGTCTCCGTGGGGAGCACCGGTGTTATTTGTTAGAAAGAAAGATGGATCATTGAGGTTGTGTATAGACTACAGGCAGCTGAATCAAGTGACAGTTAAAAATAAATATCCTTTGCCGAGGATTGATGATTTGTTTGACCAGTTGCAAGGAGCTTCGGTGTTCTCTAAAATTGATCTGAGAACAGGATATCATCAATTGCGAATTAGAAAGGAGGATATACCGAAAACGGCATTTAGGACGAGATATGGACATTACGAATTTACAGTAATGCCGTTTGGGTTGACGAACGCCCCCGCTGCCTTTATGGATCTGATGAATCGGGTGTTTAAGGAATTTTTAGACCAGTTCGTGATCGTGTTTATAGACGATATATTGGTATACTCAAGGAGCCTGGAGGAGCATGAATTTCATTTGCATCGAGTGTTGCAAACTTTAAGAGAGAACACATTATATGCTAAATTTAGCAAATGCGAATTTTGGCTCAATCGAGTTGCATTTCTCGGTCATGTGATCTCCGGAGAAGGAATTTTAGTGGATCCGTCGAAAATTGAGGCTGTGATGAAATGGCCTAGACCGACAACGGTAACAAAGGTTCGGAGTTTTCTAGGTTTGGCTGGATATTATCGTCGACTCGTGGAAGGATTTTCGGCGATAGCAATGCCGTTGACGCATTTGTTGAAAAAGGAAACGAGGTTTGAATGGACTGATAAATGTGAAAGAAGTTTTCAGGAGTTGAAGCACATGTTGACAACGGCACCAGTGTTGACGATTCCATCAGGACCCGGAGGATATGAGATTTATAGTGATGCATCGTTGAAGGGATTAGGGTGTGTGTTGATGCAATATGGGCGAGTGGTAGCCTATGCATCCAGGCAGTTGAGGCCACATGAATTGAATTATCCGACGCATGACTTGGAGTTAGCCGCAATAGTGTTCGCCCTGAAGATTTGGCGACATTATTTATGCGGAGAAAGATTTCAGATCTATACTGACCATCAGAGTCTCAAGTATTTATTTTCGCAGAAAGAGCTAAACATGAGGCAGCGTCGGTGGATGGAGTTGTCGAAGGATTACGACTGCGAAATTCTATATCATCCTGGAAAATCTAACCGGGTAGCAGATGCTTTGAGTCGTAAGTCGAGCATTGCGCATTTAATGGTCAAGGAGTGGATCCTGTTGGAGAACGTGCGAGATTCCGAGTTCAAATTGGAAGTAAGTCATGTCTCGAGCTTGTTAGCGACGTTAAGGATTGAGCCGGAGATCCAGGCTAAAGTTAAAGCTTTGCAGTCTACGGACCCAGAGATACAGAAAGTTATCAAGATGGACGTTACTAAGAGGAAGCCGGATTTTCAGGTATCTGAGGACGGTGTGTTGAAATTTCGTGGAAGGTTATGTGTACCAGACGATGCGGGAGTTAAGGAAGAAATTTTGTCCGAAGCGCATCGTAGTCAGTACAGTATTCACCCCAGTAGTACCAAAATGTACAGGAATTTGAGGCAATTTTATTGGTGGAATGGTATGAAGTCGGATATAGCTAAGCACGTGGCTAAGTGTCTGACGTGCCAGCAGGTGAAAGCACAACATTGCAAACCCGGGGGATTGTTGCGACCATTGGAAATCCCAGAGTGGAAATGGGAACATATAACTATGGACTTTGTGACGGGGTTGCCAAGAAGTCAAAGAAGTCATGACACTATTTGGGTGATTGTAGACAGATTGACTAAGTCGGCACACTTTTTGGCGGTGCGAAAAGATTTCGCGCTAGAAAGATATGCAGAGTTATATGTACAACAGATTGTTCGTCTTCATGAGGTACCAGTGTCGATAACCTCAGATCGTGATCCTCGATTAGCGCCAATTTTTGGAAAAGTCTGCAGACGGCTTTAGGATCCAAGTTACAGTTCAGTACGGCTTACCATCCTCAGACAGATGGTCAGTCTGAGAGGACGATTCAGACATTGGAGGATATGCGCAGAGCGTGTGTGCTGGATTTTCAGGGTAAGTGGGAAGAACAATTACCCTTAGTGGAATTTGCGTACAACAATAGTTTCCAGCAGAGCATTGGAATGGCGCCTTTTGAAGCGTTGTATGGCAGGGCTTGTAGAACGCCCGTATGTTGGGACGAAGTGGGTGAAAGGACTATAACTGGGCTAGAGCTTGTTGAGCAGTCGATTGAGGCAGTTAAGATTATTCGCAGAAGGCTACGAACAGCGCAGAGCCGTCAGAAAAGTTATGCAGACCGAAGATGAAGACCTCTGGAATTCCAAGTAGGGGATCACGTATTTCTAAAAGTGTCGCCCATGCGAGGATTGTCCCGATTTGGTAAAAAGGGAAAGTTGAGTCCGAGGTATGTGGGACCATTTGAAGTATTGGAAAGAATTGGAGATTTGGCATATCGTCTTGCATTACCGCCAAATCTATCGCAAGTGCATAACGTGTTCCACGTATCGATGTTGAGGAAATATGAACTGGACCCGACGCATGTACTGAATTATGAGGAGATTGAGGTGGATGACAAAGTGTCATATGTGGAAAGACCGATAAAAATCGAAGATCGCAAAGAACGAGTTTTGAGGAACAAGACAATCCCGATGGTCAAGGTTATCTGGGAGCATCACGGGACTGAAGGCGCAACTTGGGAAAGCGAAGAAACGATGCAACGTCAGTATCCTCAGTTGTTTGAACAGTAGTAGGAATTGTAAATTCTTAGTAGTGGTAAGGTTGTAAATTTCGAGGACGAAATTTTATAAGAGGGGAAGATTGTGACATTCCGAAATTTCCGCCAATTGGAAATTAAGAAATAACTGAGTTTTATGAAATGTGCTCGTAGTAAATTCTCGCCCGGAATTGATCATTCCTGGGAATGCTAACCATTAGGGAAAGGCTATTAGGGGAAGTTAAATTCGCACGACTAAAGAAAAATTCGATCGTAAATGGATTTCGACCATTAAATCGCAGAAGTGATATTTTGAGCCACTGTTGGCCGATCCAAGGATAGTTAGGAGTCAGTTCGCCACTGTCATAGTAGTGGATCGTGGGTGATTCCGTTGGACCACGAAACGACTTGACGAATGATCCTGAAATTATACCGAACGATCGTACCCCTCGGATCAAGCGATTGATCTTTGCGATTTTAATGACAATCGAGATCGTTACGTACCGAACGGACTTGCATGTGACTCGATTTAGTATCGGTCACGAGTCGATTCTGCGAATTTCCCTAGCAAGCCACCCGTTAGCTCGAGAAACGCTCGAGTTGCGTTTAATAGAATTTAATTATTGAATTTTCACTCAAATTGGATACCGGAAAATTAGGAATTCACGACGAAACGCTAGGACCACGTTGCACGTGTCAATTTTTGGTGCGCCTAAATTCTTTGGAAATATTCGATTTGGGCAAGAAACGGAGAAAGTGACGATTTTGCCCTTAAGGATTTATAAAGGATTAGTTTTATGGGCAAAGGGCATTTTGGTCATTTTGTCCTCAAATTTTGGATTGGACAATTTTGTCCTTAGACTTTTTGAGAAATTACAAGTATGCCCTTGGATATTTTTGTGTAAGAATCGATCTCGGCCGTCGAATCAAGATAATATCGAATCGGGACCGTCGGATCAAAAATGTTTGAGAGAGGGCATTTTGGTAATTTTTGCCTTTGGTCAAAATTGGACTAATTTAGTCCAATTTCCCTTCTTCTTCATCTCTTTCCCGTGAGAATCCCCCCCCCTTTTTTCCTTTCTCTTGCCGTGAGCTCCCCCTCTCCTTCACGTGGGTTTTCCTTGGCCGTTCCTCCTCCACGCCGGCGCCACCGCCTCGTCGCCGCACGCCGGATCGCCTCCAAGCCGCCGTCCACGCCACCCTCAAGCCACAACCACCCTCAAATCTCACCATCTCTCTCTCTTTCTCTCTCTCGCCGTGGGTCTCGGCCGTGCAAGACCCACATCGCCGCCGGACCGTCACCGCTCAAGCCGGACGCCGTCCTGAGTCCCCGCCGTGTTCGAGATAGTGCCGCCGCTCCCCGTTCTAGCCGATTTAGTCTAGAACTAGGTAAGTCATCCTCTAATCCCGATTTAGGATATTGGGTATCGCCGGAAAAATTGGATTTTTGGGTTAAAATCGGAGTTGTTCGGGCGAGGAATGTTGGGGTTTTAGGTCGGGATTGTGTGGCGGGCCTTGAGAATTAGTTTGGGAATTTTTGGAGGGCAATTTAAGGTGAAATTGAAGCTGTGAAGCACTGTTCACAAGCTGTGAATCACTGTTCACGGGGCTGTGGTGGTTTGTTCGAGATGCAAATTGAGTTTTTTGAACCGATAGTGCATGGCGAGAAAGTTTCGTGAAGGGTCGGAATCAATCCGACGCCGTTTAGTGGGAGAAAAATAAGAAATTGGGTGTCGGACGTATTTTTAATCTATAATTAAATTGTGGTGGTTAATTAAGTATGTTGTTGGGGAAATTTGATGATTTAGTATGCTAGTTGGATGTACACGTGAGTTTGATTAAAGTAATTGTTGGTTTTGCCATGCCCTGTGCTGATTGTGCACGAGTTACGCGTGACTGAATGCGTGTATGAGCCACGTTTGATTGGCCAGTGGTGTATGGTAAATGTATGTTGGGCATGTGCTTGATTGTGATTGTGGTGTGGTAAGTGAAGGTGGAAAATGTGTGAAAGTGCGAAAGTACGAGTTTGGGATCGGACCGAGTATTCTAAACTCGGGTCGCGATCACGTAGGTCTGTTGCATTTGGCACAGACTAAGGCTTGGGAAAAGCAAGCATGAGAATCGGTCCGAGGCACGATTGCTCGGGTGAGACCGGGATTGAACCGAGGCATTATAAGCTCGGGTTTCAATCATGTAGGCCTGTCGCATTTGGCGCGGGCTGAGTTGAGATCGGGCCTGAAGCGTGTGATGCTCAGGTCGAGATTGGGCTTTGAGGCGTGAACGGATACGCAGGCCGGATGTGGTGAATGATCGCAGTGTGCCTGGGGCGTGTACGTTAACGCGGGACACTGGCGAGGAATGTGGAAAGTGAGGATGAGAACGCAAGGAATGCACGACGTGAAAATAAAATTGTATATGTGTGTGATTGCGAGTATTACGCCTGTTATGTGAAATTTGGCTCATGTGATTGTGTTTGTGAATTATCTGGAGGGTACGTGGTAGCCTAGGTTGGGCTTAGGGGTAAACTTACTGAGAAGTGTTCTCACGGTTGTTTCAACCGATATTTCAGAGCCCCTGACTGAGCCATGATCATATTGAGACCGATTCGGGACCGTCGAGTAAACAGACAGCTGAGGAGGATTCATGTGGTGATGCTGAGGACAGTGAATCAGAGTGGACGCCTCCGAGAGGGCGTAGGGACTAGTTTTGGGAGCGAGACAATAAATCGAGAGTGCCCTATTTTTGGATAATGCTGATCCGTTTTGTATTTTGGAAGTTAATAGCTACTAGTTCGGTGTATTTGTAATAATAAGGGACATTGTAAATGTTGTGGTGTAAGTTTGGCAATGAGAACGAAAATGTATATTCTCCCTGATTGAATCCCCCAGTTTTTAATTTGTCCGGGTTTGTTTGTTAATATCCGCTGTGGTTGTAAATCTCTGATGGCGAATTGAGGTCGGCGATAACCTGGGACGTCGCACTAATCGACCAGCTAAGGGATGTCGCGGGCTCGGCGGGACCGGGGCGTGACACAAGATATTGATGGAGGAATCTCCTTCCACAAGAATCGTTTTTTTTGGGGGGGGGGGGGGGGGGCAAATTTGAAAATTGGAAAAAAATCTATTAATTTTAACAAGGACATATTCGAAAAAATATGAAAATTAGTATCAGTTGATAATGAATTATATTTAAATATAAAATTTAATTAAAATTTGCTTGGGTCGAAAACATTGAATAAACATAAAGATCATCTCCTTCAGTCCATCTTTTACGCTTATGTTATTGACAATATAAATTACCATGATCAAGTGAGGTAAACATAAGAAAAACAATGTCCAAACATGAGTTGAATTTTTGGAAGCAAATATCAATAATCTATTTACCTATAATTTGATATATGATGCAGCACTCCAGCATCATATATCTAAGCGTAAATGTCATTGTTGTTTCACAAACTTATAAACAGAATACCATCTTAAAGATATTGCACTAGGATGGACTCTTAAAGTATACGAAGGCAAAAAACCTATACATGAAAGGCCTAACTACTTATGATCCATAGAAATTTTATAACAAGTAATTAATGATTAAATAGATATATATTTATGTATAGTGGATATTCGTAAAATAATACTCCTTAAGTATCATATTATATTATTTAAAATTATATTTGGACAGTATATAACTTCCATGGAAAATAATAAAAACAATTATAATTTCGAAGATGTTCATTCATTCCTTACTCACCGTGTGCATGTATTTCACGTAGGAAGCTTTCATACTTACTTAGCTATTTTCAATACAAAATCGATGGATTAATTACTTGGATGAAACCAATTGACTAGATCGAAACTCAACCGAGATTACAAATGACTTGAGCTAACAAGTTTTGTACAATCAATGTATTCTTCACATCGTATCACACTAAACAACATATTATATAATTAACATTTACAATTGGACTGCACTATATAAACTTGAATTCAAAAATTCATGATCTTCAAGTAACCCGCCATCGCGCATGATAAAATGCTAGTGTCATTATGCAATGGGAGTGAAGAACGGGAATGGAATTTTCTCACATCGGGATTAACTTTTGACACGACAATGCGCAACGAATGTTTGGAAAGGAATCAAAGAATGATGAATACCTATTTACCAAAGATAAAGCTATTTTCCCTCCTTTTATTCCGTAAATAACAGAACTACATTAAACAAAACAAGTCAAGTTTCATCGGTCGATCTTAGGTATATGTACTCCCAGCGGAGTCTACATACAAAAAGGTCTTTAATAACATCTGGAACAGAGAAATAAATAACAAAATGCAGATGTTCTTCCTTTGCAAGTAGGGCCAAAGAATCCGTGCAAATGGGTCATATTATTTGGCTAATTCTAATCTAAAGCCATCTCTTAGCGCTATGTTTCTGCCGCGACGAGTTCACTGTTTGTTGGAGCTTCTATAGTTCCTAAGAGATTTATGCTCACTTGTAATTTATCATATTCACATATATTTTGTCATTATAAACTTGAACATGATATATAAAATCTAAAAATATTTTCAATCGATGATTACCATCTCTTAATTTTGGTAATTCCAAGACTATGTATACTGCTGGAGACTTCTTATTAGTCAATCTACAAGATGCGCAAAAGTCTTCCCATGGTTCTTTCAAGTTTGGTCCTTACGTGTGGAAAAAAAATATGAGATGTCAATTACGAGGAGCAACTGTGCAATTATGGCTAAACATGAGCGGTCAATCACGGCATGCATGAGAACGCGACCTAATTTGTATCTTGTCGATGTATGACCGTTTTTTCCCTTTTGAAAAAAAAAAAATGCCTATTTGCTTGTAACTCTTAACATCACTTGGGGTTTCATTTCACAAAAAATGAATGATTTGAAAAAATAATTTTTAAAAAATAATCGATTATATCGCTTACAAAAATAAATGAATTGAAATTTTTTTCATTACCTACGAAAATAGTTAGGTATAAATTGTTATCGATGATGAAAATATTTTCCGTTTACTAATTTTTTTAAACGATATAAGCAATCAATTTTAGCAAAACGAATGCATTCTTAAAAAAAAAAAAAAACAGGGAGGCTTAAGCGATATGTTGAAATTGCAGATCATCTCTGGCAAGACATACATACATAGTATCTGCCATATTTCATTATCACTTTGTCAGCACCTTAGTTGTTCATGTTAATTGGATACTCAGTTATAAGAACCAACGGCAACAGTGACCGAGGAGGAAATCAAGCGGATAGGCCAATAGAATGTGCCTGTTATTTACACGCAAATAGTCCAAGTCTTTCCCCCGTTTGTATCGGGCGATATCTTGAATCAGATTTCGGGTTAAAACTAAATTTGCCCCTTTGATCTGATTGGTGGTTGGGTCTTGACACTGAAATTGAAGAGTCCACAACGAAATTTCTTTGTTAGACTAGCCCTTAGAAGCTGTGCAAGAAAGGGAAATGCACCTGGATTTTGGCAGCCATGAATGACGATGACCCCGCTTATGTGGAGATGACAATTCATCCATAGAGAAATCCTGCGCCCAAAAAGACTTTGACATTTTGCCTCTAGTCACCCCTACGGATCCTTTCACATAAAATTATGGAGTGGCTCAGAGAAACCCCAGAATTCCTATCCACAAAAATTGCTATCAATGAAAGCTGTGGCATCACAATCTCCTTGGGCTCTTCTATGACATACGTGCTCCAGTAACAAACACAAAAAAAAATTTTAAAAAAGAAAGACGATATCATGCCACCGTCCTTAGCGTAGATGCTTAAAACATGGTTCTTTTTTTTTTTATGTCGGTGTTTCATAGATGCTTTGCTAATCCAATGTGTCGCGTGGACGAGAGCTCGGCCATGATACTATTTAAGAGGAAACTCAGAATATATTTTCGTTGCATTTATCCGAAACTCAAACCATGGTCGTCGCTCGCCGCTAGGTGGAAATAAAGATTAGTGCTTGTGGGAGGATATGGAGTGCGACGAATTCAGCAGTCACGTTGTTGGCCTAAACCCGCATAGCAATTGTCTCTCTAGTACCACTAGTCTTTTTAGTCTACTCTGCCGTGTTCATCTTCTGTCTAAAATTCTTCTCTTGGACTTCCATAATTCCCTAGGAATTTATGCTTGTTTGTAATTTATCATGATCACATATATTGTATCATCATATTTATATATAATAATATAATGATATATAAAATCTGAAAATATTTTCGATGGATGGTTACGATCTTTTGTTTTTCATGATTCGAGGACTAAGTATGGAGAATGACTTCTGTTCGTCAACGCGAAAGATGGGCAAAAGACTTTTCGCTGGCCTCTCAAGTTTTGATCATTTCGTGGAAAAAATATGAGATGCCATTTAAGAGGGCCAATTATGCAATTGTGACTGCACATGAACGATATGCATGAGAATGTGACCTAATTTGTCGCTTGTGGATGTGTGACCATTTTTTTCCCTTTTTAAAAAAAATGGCTATTTGCTTTTAACTCTTAAATTACTTAAGAAAGAAAAAGCAGGGAGACTTAGGCAATATGTTGAAATTGAAAACATCTATGGCAAGACATACTCAAATAGTATGATGGATCTTAATCATCGCGTTACCAGAAAGGTTTCTCATGTTGATTGTTGATCCATTTATAAGAAGTTATGGAAACATTGACCCATCAGAGAGTCAAGTGGCTAGATCAATTGGAGGTGCCTGTTATTTATGCCCAAAATATATGGATTTTTCAATTGTTTGTATTAGGTGATATCTCGAGTCAGATTTTGCGTACACAATAAATTTTGCTTCTTTAATATGAATGGAGATAGGTCATTGACACTGAAACTAAAGAATTCATTAATAAATACCTTCTTAGGCCTTAGAAGTTATGACAAAAAAAAAACACCTAGATTTTCGAATTTTAACCAAACATTTCTCGTCTTCCGCCTAGGCATGGCCATGGTTCGGAACTGGCCGCTTCAGTTCGGAACTGGCGGTTCCGATTTGTGGCCATATGTGAACCGGAACCGCCCCTAGCGGTTCCTGTTCCAGTTTGGAACCGGCCAGTTCCGGTTCCGATTTTGAATCGGCTGGTTCCGATTCGTAATTTAAAAATTTTTAAAATAAATTATGAAAGAAAAAAATTATGAATTATAAAATTATGAAATAATGAACTATTCAATATAAATTGCAATCAAAATGTAAATTGTACGAGTGATTGTTTTCCGATTTGGTCCAATTCCGATCAAAACCAAGAACCGAACCGGTAAGACTGAACCGAACAGGTAAGACCGGTCCCTTAATTTTAGAACTAGAAACCGAACCGGCAAATCATGGAACCGGGAACCGAACCATTGGGGCTCGGTTCGATTCTAGGTGATCCAATGGAACCCTTTGCTCTTAACTAGCAAAGAATCGTAGCCACAAAAAGAATACAACTTCACATACTTATGGCTTGACTTGGGTTTTATACACAACCCCTTTGATAATCTCTTCATTCCCATTCGATGTGGGACTCTTGATATTTGCATGAAGACAAGCCAAGAGTCTCACATTGAAGCTGTTCAAGGCCAGTCAAGAGTCCCACATCAAATGAGAACGAAGAGGCATTAGAATCATTGTGTATAAAACCCAAGCCAAGCCTTATAATTAGAGCTCAATACACCCAAGCCAAGTATTGTAATTAGAGATCAATACACTTACAATGCATGGCAATTAGAGTTCAAATTATTTTATAAAAAAATTAAATAATGAATTTTTTCTTAAAATTTCATTATTATTTTTTTAAAATAATTTGGAACCGGAATCGGCGGTTCCGGGCTGATTCCAAAATTATTGGAACCTGAACCGGGCTCATAGGCCACAGGCCGGTTCCAGTTCCGAACTACGGGCACGGTCAATGGGCTGGGCCCGGGTTTGACCGGGCCGGTTCCGAGCCAAAATCGGCCCGTGGCCATGACTACTTCCGTCCTTAACTAATTTCTCTTCACACCAGATTAGATTAAAAAGACTGGTAGAAATTATGCTACCAGCTCGAGGCCGACAACGTGATCGTTAAGTTCGTCACACTCCACACCCTCCCATGCGCAGTAATCTCCATTTTCATCTAGTGACGACTGTGATTCAAGCTAAGTATAAATGCAAAGAGAATCTCCTCCACGTTTTCCGAGACTCCTCTTGAATCGTATCAAGGCCAAGCTCCCATCGGCATGACTCATCGAATTATCAAAAATTTTGTGTTTGTTATTAGAGCACGGATGTCATTGAAGAGTCAGAGGAGATAGCAATGCCGTAGCTTTCACGGTTGGCAATTTTTGTGGATAGGAATTCTTGCGCTGCACCAAGAGAAAAGCAAAAGCATGGAAAAGATCTGGAAGCAACTGATTGAACGGGAATTGTGCATGCAGTAGTCATATATTTACGTGACACTGATTATTATGCAATGCTGCGTGTCTAGATTGAATTGAGAATGGTTGTCATTGAATTAAGATTTTTATCTATGTTTACTTCATGTCAACTCCTGTTTTCCATTGGCTATTATGGAGACGCAATCTTCCTGTTCCATATTCCATCTTTCTAACTGCGTTTTTCTCTCCGAGAAAATCATGTCATATCATTGTATAAATTAACATGTAACAACTCGGTCCGACGAGGGCGGGGAGTGGTCGACAGGGTCCAAGGGCCTGGACAAGGAGCGGCTCCTGGCAGGCTTCTAGGATGGTAGGAGACATGTCTCTATCCCACATCGCTTAGGGGGGAGTCCTGGCCTTGCTTATAAGGCTTGGCCCCTAACCCTTGTGTAACGCGTTTTAAAATCGTGAGGACTTTGTGCCCAAAGCGGACAATATTACACAAGGAGTGGCGCAGCGGAAGCGTGGTGGGGCCAAGGTCCTTACAAATGATATCAGAGCCGACTCCCGACTGCATGTGGGGCCACAGCGAGGACGCTGTGCTCCAAGGAGGGGAGAATGTAACGACTCGGTCCGACGATGGCAGGGAGTGGTCGCCGGGGTCCGAGGGCCTGGACAAGGAGCGGCTCCTGGCAAGCTTCTAGGATGGCAGGGGGCATGTCTTTGTCCCACATCGCTTAGAAGGGGAGTCATGGCCTTGCTTATAAGGCTTGGCCCCTAACCCTTGTGTAACGCGTTTTAAAACTGTGAGGACTTTGTGCTCAAAGCGGACAATATTACACAAGGAGTGGCGCAGCGAAAGCGTGGTGGGGCCAAGGTCCTTACATAATATATATATATATATATATATATATATATATATATCGGCAAGATACACTTACTAGTGTCTGTTGTGGCTATGTGCCGAGTGGCACTAATTTTGACGTATTGGCTGTCATAGAGAATCTAATATAGGAGATGTAGTCCTTCCAAATTGTAGTTTTCGGAAGCTAGTAGAGTCCGAGAAGATAAATGTTGTAAAAATTAATGTGGAAACTAACCGGATCTTACCATTATATCAATTCGAAATCACAAGAAATAAATGATGAACAATGAAGAACACTAAAGATTTTTGTGATTCGGTCCAAATATCGGTAGGGAAAATCGGCAGTAAATAATCTACTAATTTAATTGTTAGACATATCAATAACAAGGAAATAGCTTTTTATCCTTAATCATCAAATTATTTCATGAGGAGGTTTCCAATTTCGATATGGAAGAACGAAATGGTACGTTTGGTGGCACCGTAGCCACTGAAAAATAATAAAAAAGTCAACAAAATTTTTCTCTTTGTATAAGTAAAATTTACAAGTGTTGGTGTAAAAGAAAACTCGCTCTTCATTTAGTAATAACGAATCCTTGGAATTAGGACTGAAAATGTGTCAATTAACACACTATCAAGAAGTTACAAAGGTTCGACATCTTCAAAAGCGTAAATGCGCAGTCAATCCACATCCTAAGACTTTGACCGTGTATAGCACGGGTATTTAATTTCAATTGCGACTCTTTATTCAATCAAACCCAAGTGTCTTTTCAGATGGGTATGGTGATTGAATGGCCAATGAAATTTCCACGATCGAATTGGTTATCGCTGCCTATAAAAAGCTTCTCCACTGAAAACCAACTCTACCAAAAAGCATAATAACAAAGCAAACATATGGCACCCTTGTTGTTCTCTATGCTTTGTACATGGATTGTCCTTCTTGTGACGATTCACACTTCACTTGCTAAGCCACTATGCCATCCGGATGAGAGCTCAGCCTTGATGGAATTCAAGCAGAGCATCAGAACCAACAAGACAGGTTTTCAGTGTGTTTATCCGAAGATTGAATCATGGTCATTAGAGGGACATGGTGATTGCTGCTCATGGGATGGCATCAAGTGCGACGAGGCCACCGGTCATGTGACAGGCCTTGACCTTAGCCACAGCTGTCTCTTTGGTAAATTATCTTCTAACACCAGCCTCTTTCGCCTACTCCACTTGGAATCACTTAATCTTGCTTGTAATGACTTCAACTCTTCCTCAATCCCATACGGCTTCGGCAATCTTTTCAGGTTACAATACCTTAATCTCTCTGTTTCAAACTTTTCGGGAAAAGTCCCCTCGGATATCTCACGGCTCTCCAGACTAGTTTCTCTTGATTTGAATCTTTGGTGGAATCTTGAGACTCCTGGTTTTTATTGGATGTATAGTCTTGAGATACCCAGCATAGACAGCTTTCTTCAAAACTTAACTATGCTCAAGGAACTTGATCTCTCTTTTATAGACATGTCGTCACCGCTCCCTCGCGTACTTGCAAACTTCTCATCTTTGAAGTCTCTTACCCTTAGATCATGTAACTTGCATGGAGAATTTCCGATAAGCATCTTTCAGTTGCCAAATCTAGAAGCCCTCAACATTAGCTACAATTATTACCTTTCCGGTTTTATTCCCGACTTACATTGGGGTAATCCCCTCAAATCATTGTCTATTGGGGGAACGAATTTTTCAGGGGAAATACCTATTTCAATCGGAAATCTTGTTTTCTTGAATGAATTATCAATGTGGGATTGTAATTTCTCTGGTTCACTTCCCACTTCAATGGGTAATCTTTCTCGGCTTGCTAATCTGGATTTATCATCTAATAAATTTCATGGTCAAATCCCCGCTTTCTTTGCCAATCTTACCCAGCTATCACTTCTCGATCTCAGTTCCAACAATTTTAGCGGTGGTATTGGGCATTGGTTTTGGCAGATTGTCAGTTAAGTGGTCCTATCACATCTTCATTTGAGAACTTGACGCGGTTGGTTTCGCTTGATCTTTATTACAACAATTTGCAAGGTGAAATTCCAAACTCATTATGGGAACTCAAGGATCTTGAAATGCTTGATCTTATTGGGAATAATTTGAGTGGCACCGTGGATTTACACAAGCTCAAGAAATTGCAAGAATTATATTTGTCCTTTAACAACATATCTTTTGTCAGCAATACCGAGATCAATGGCACTCTGCCAAAACTTTCCACTTTAATTTTAGATTCATGCAACTTACATGAGTTCCCAGAGTTTTTGGGCTACCTAAGCGGATTACAGATGATAAGACTTTCATACAATAAAATCGGAGGGACTATTCCTATGTGGATGGGGAATGGTAGCAGAGATACCTTGGAGCGAGTAGAACTTTCCCACAATTTTCTAACTGGCTTTGGAAATAATCAGATCAATCTGCCACTACCCAAGTTGACCTACCTTGACATTAGTTCTAACCGGCTCAAGACAGAACTCCCTAGTCCACCTCCATCGGCAGTTCACTACAATATCTCCAACAACTTTCTCTTTGGAGAAATCCAATCTATTTGTAGTGGGAGATCCCTCGTCGCTCTGGACTTGTCCGGCAATAGTCTAAATGGCACAATTCCTTCATGTGTGGGAAATATCGATTCTCTGTCAATTTTGAATCTTGGGAAAAATAAACTTGAGGGCATGATTCCTCATGCTTACCCCAAAGGTTGTGCGTTGAAGATTGTGGACCTCACAGAGAATCAATTACAAGGGTCTATCCCAAGATCTTTGGCAAATTGTAAAAAGCTAGAGTATTTGAACCTTGGTTACAATAAAATCCTCGATGGGTTCCCTATATGGTTATCAGAGTTGACCGAGCTAGAAGCTGTTATCTTGAAATCCAATAAGTTCCATGGTCCAATAGAAACGTATGGAAGCCAGTTTAACTTTAGCAATTTGCATATCATGGACCTTTCCAACAATAGTTTCAATGGTGAGCTTCCTTCCAAGTTGTTGAAGAGTTTCCATGCCATGAAAGTAATAAAAAGTCAAGATCAGTTGGAATATATGAATACTGATGAAGAGCTCCCTATGTCCCGGTACATAGTTGACATACCTGTCAATTTTGGAATGGAATTGACCAATAAAGGCACACAAAGGGAATATTTGAAGGTTCCTTATGCACTTATGCAAATTGACCTCTCCAATAACAAATTCGAACCCTTACCAAAAAAAAAATAACAAATTCGAAGGACATATACCCGATCTAGTTGGAGATTTGAAGTCATTTATTTTGCTTAACTTTTCAAACAATGTTCTCACTGGTTCCATCCCGCCTTCGTTCGCAAATCTGATAAAGCTGGAATCTCTAGATCTTTCTCGAAACAAGCTCTCAGGAGAGATCCCTCAACAGCTAGCCCAACTTACATTTCTTTCATCTTTCGATGTCTCTCATAATCAATTGTCGGGACCAATTCCACAAGGGAATCAGTTCAAGACATATGCGATCGATTCGTTTGCCATGAATGAGGGGTTATGTGGAAGCCCTTTGCCAAATAAATGCAAAACATTTGGGGATAACTTACCATTGCCACCATCTCCCCAGGAAGAACTTGGCGAAGAGTCTCCGTTCAACTTAGATTGGAAATTTGTGCTGATTGGTGTTGGGGTCGGGTTTGTCATGGGCGTTGTGCTAGGGAATTTTATCATTGACGAGAAGAGTAGGTGGTTCTTATACTACTCCAAAAGAATGGCAAAAGGATGGAAAAGATCGGGAAGGCACTAAACAACAAGGAATCGCACATGTAGTCAGATACTTATGTGACACTTATCAATAATATAATATTTCATGTGTTTAGTTTGTACTAGGAATAGGAAAAGATAGAGCATAAAGTATTCCTCTTATTGTAATATCGTTCATTTGCATTTCAAAGTTGTCTTCTTTTCTATTTTAGAGATAAATTCTTGTCTTTTTTCACGCTCTTTTACCTTTATATGTTTGAAA
The DNA here is from genome assembly GCA_031216185.1 of Syzygium aqueum. Classification (NCBI taxonomy): domain Eukaryota; kingdom Viridiplantae; phylum Streptophyta; class Magnoliopsida; order Myrtales; family Myrtaceae; genus Syzygium; species Syzygium aqueum. The sequence continues at coordinate 9,534,136 of CM062235.1, read as the reverse complement.
GAAGTTAAAAGAGTTGATTTGAGCGGGCATAGTATCAACTACCCATAAATTTCAATATTTTGTGTTTTCAATTTTCTCTATACAAATATCATATTTTGTCTTTTGAGTGATGAGTGACTTTTAATGTACACGTGGTACTTCCATACTGAAGCTACATACGAGTTATGAGAAATATACAGTATTTTTATTTTTGTCGAAGTAAAAATATACAACATTAAAGAATCCAACATCTCTTGTTTACGGGATTTATATGATCTTTATATACGTATAATCTCCTCCACCTATTAATTTTAAGTTTTTAGATTGAACATTATAACATAAAATTAGAGCCAGGTTTTGCCTCTGTTTATTTCGCCAGAGTGGCTCCTTTGTCAAATATGCCGCTTTATGTACATAATATATGTGTGTGTGTTTTCACTCCACTAGAATTATATATCGTGTGTGTTTTACCTTTTCATTGTCAATTGTGACTTCAATTTTTTGTGAGTACGCCAAATTGTACATAGACAATCTTCTCAACATATGTAATAGAGTAAATTGCCCGACTACAAACCTCAATTTACTAGGAATTGATTGATCGGGAATTGTATGACACTGATAAGTATGAAGTGGGGAAAATTACCAAAAAAGTTATAAACCTATTGTACGGATATGAAATCAATCATAAACGTTTCAATTTGACCAATTTAATCCTAAACATTTTAATTTGGCTAATGGTAAAATTTATTCATCTTGGTGAGGCAGTTGAATATTGTGTGTGTACAGTTTTTTATCTCGCTTAATCTTAAATAATGACTTCAAGCGAATATAATTATGATGAATGATGTATTGCTTAGAGAGAAGGTGAAGATTAAAATTTGATATAAACTCGCATTCCCTGTGTATAAATTGGGCATTTACAGGATAATGTGCCATTCGCATGTTAAAAGACGAGAAGAGGTTAGGTAAGCCGCATACATGACATCATCAGCTAAATCTGCGTCTTGTAGCAGCATACCTCATGAGCCCTCAATTTCATCATGATTATGCGCATCTCCTTTGATTGCGTACATAACCTCGATTAATTTATTGTGAGTGATATTGTAATATCTCGTTACCTTAGATAGCCATCCTATAAATTTTATGAGTATCTTATGTGCTCTTTATTATGGAAAATACAGAGATTACATATTTCACTTCCGCGTATTTTAGCTTTATTTGATAGCTTTAGAAAAGATGGCAAACTGAAGCGAACGAGGCAATGTTGAAGGGACCCAACCTATTCTTGGGCTATATGCTTCCATGAGATTGATGAGATAAACCCATGAGTATTATGGCCCATGGCCCTAGTTTTTCCCTATGACTAGAAGTGAGCTCCTCGGAGTGGTCTTGAAAAATTGAAAGACACGTAAAGAGAGATAGCATGCACAAGAGAGAAAGAAGAGAGAGGGATTAGGGTTTTAAACACATCCAAGGTTCCTTTGTATTCAAATAGAAGACACAAGAGACTCTTGTACTCATTGTTCTTCTACATGAATTGTACATCCAAGCTTCAAATAACTTGTGCTTACTCTTTATAGAGAGTGGCTAGCACATGCTCAATAATTTGGAGTAGGTGATGTGGTAGATTGTAAAAGGTGGACTTCGTTTTTTTACTGCTCTCCTTGTGGTTGAACGTCTTACACTCTTGATTGAAGTTGATTAGCGAATTCTGCTGCCTCGTGGGTTAATCCCTTTTCTGTAGAAAGGATTTTCCACATAAATCTTGGTGTAATTACTCTCTTTAAATCCTCTTTTACTACTAGCAATTTTTTTATCGCGATCGTTCTTAGTTGGCTTGCTTCGGAACACATATCATAGCAAATATCTGTTTTTTCCTATATCTGTATTTAAAACCAAGGTAAAAAAAAAATTTCCCTTCAATTTAACGGGAAAACTAGGATTCAAAATGTACGGAACTTACCCAAACCAAATTTGAAGCTTGATAGAGAAGAGCTCGAGGCCGTTTGTTATGGCTTATACGAGAAAGTCAAAAATAACTTTTTAACTCGCTCTTCAAAATTCAAAATTTTATTTAAATCTTAAAAAATCATTAAAAAAACTTGAATCTAAATGCGAATATGACCACATTTTGGATTGTTTTAAATATTTTATATTAAAGGAAAAAGTCAAAATACGTGCAATACAAGATTCGAAAGAAAAAAAAACAAAAAATGCAGAAATATAAAATAAATCTAAATGGTCTTTTTCTATGAGATAATTTAAATGATCCGAGAATACTATCACTAAAATTTTTACCTAAGTTTATACAAGCACAAAAAAAATAAGTACATTTTGGGACATAGTGACTCGATGACCAAAGAAGAATCCTTCGAAATGACAAAACAAAAAAAAAACAAAATTATCGTATATATCATATTTTCATGTCAAAAACGCTTATAACGAATCTTCTCCTACACACGTAAAAAAAAATAAATAAATAAACATAGTAACGTCGGGGATACGTTATGTATTCTTTCTTCTGTCAAGTCATTTTAGTCAGGCCTGCGATTTTCTGCCGCAGACAACGTTGAACGTCAATAGATCAAACGCCACTTGTCAATGACGAACCACGTAAGTCCTCTTCATGACCTAACGTTAACGAAGGCTTTCAAAGCAGATTTGGACCAGAGCAGATCCTTAAAAAGCTTTATCGTAAAATGTCTCCCTCAAACTTTAAGAGCCGTAAAAGGAGGAAAAACGCCTGGGAAGAAACAGAGGTTCCAAGGTAGACCGGCCACGTAAGTCTTTCTTCGTGACCGAATGTTAACGAAGGATTTCAACGCTCGAAATTTCGCACATGAACTTTGACATGAAGGCGAGACCGCAACGTTGCTATCGTTGGACTTGGTCCCTCTTGTGTGGGTCCATATTTTAAGGGTTTTTTTTTTCCTTTGTGGTTCGCGCATGAAATTATCACAAAAAGAATACTCTCTACTATGACTAAAAAATTTAGGATGTGAATAATAACAGTAATTAGGGTATGGATCCTAATATTAGGAGATTAAATCGACTCAGAGGTACCATCAACTAAGCTAGGTATAGTAGCCCGTGTTGTTGCACGATCTATCTAATTTGAGAGGAATCCGAATTCGAACAATCAGTTCGATGATGTTCTTAAGCCCATAGTTTTTACCCTATCGATACACATCATGTATTGTTTGATCTCAACAAATGAAAAATTGACAGCTGATGAATCCCTAAATTGAAGAAACGGTCTAACACAGCATGCATCATTTAAATTCGGAATATAAATATACATTTGGTTCATGAAATTCAAGTCGTTCGTTATTAATTCTCTTTCACAATTCTTTAGCAAATAGACTATGTGCCATCAATAAATATCGTCATTTAATTGACTTAATCTAATAAAATGAAGGGAAAATGACACAAACAGTTCATGAACTTTGACCCAATATCTAATTTGGTCCCTAAACTTTTAATTTGTTCAATATAGTCCCTGAACTTTTTTCAAATGTTCAATATGGTGGCTAAAATCCGTGACAAATTTACCACGGATTTTAGCCACAAATTTCATAAAAAAATGAATCCGTGGCAAATTTGCCGCGGATTTTAGCCACGAATTTCATAAAAATGCCTGCAAATCATTTTTTTATGAAATTCATGGCTAAAATCCATGGCAAATTTGCCACGGATTTTAGCCACAAATTTCATTTCTACTAGCCCACACACGCCTAATTCTTTTTTTTTCTTGACAATAACGTGTCAGTAACAATAATAGCAAAAATAATAATCAACAATAACAACAACAACAATAATAATAACAATAACAATAACAACAACAACAATACTAATAATTACGACAACAACAATAAACTCTTGTCATAATAATAATTACAACATAATTAGTAAAAAGTTTCAAAAATCTAAATCTTCATCTTCACCTTCGTCTTCATCTTGATCTTCATCTTCTTCTTGAACATCGTCGTCGTCATCATCATCATCATTATATTTCTCAGTTTGAACCATGTTACAAACTTCCTCTTATTGATATGATGTATCCTTCCAGTGTCCCTCGATTTTTCTTCGTGCTTTGATTTTACATACAACCAATCAATCAGTTTGTCACGTTTCAAACTAGGATATGATGCATAATATACTTGAATTGCTTGTTGTGCCAACACAAATGGTTCATATTTTATATACCTTTTCTTGTAACTTATTTCAACCAAATTAAACTTCGTATGCACCTTCATTTCTTTAACGGGGTCGAACCACATGCACTTAAATAACACGACCAACATTAATGGTCCAGGGTACTATATCTTCATGATTTCATCCAACAAGTCATAAAAATCATCTTTTGAACTGCAACCATTGGATGACCGAACACACTCACCACTATTCATTGTGGCTTTTCCCATTCAATATTCTTAAGTGTAAAAATTATACCCGTTTATGAAATATGCTGGTCAAGTTCGTACTCTTGACTTTAGATCCCATGACAGATAATATAGCAATATTTACTCTTCAACTTGATCATGATTACTGTGAACCTAAGGTCACACACGCAAAGTCAATAATATATATTTAAATGATGTATAAAATATTAATAACTTGATTTTGGTCCATAGGCAACTTATATATGTTTTGAACCATGCTGCAAATTGTTCATCGCACAAACGGTTCAACTCATTTGGTGGTAGTTCATACATTGAAGTTTGAAAAATCCTATTAACAATTTACATTTATATATTAGTAAATATTTGATACACAATACATATATTAGTGACGAATTTATTTTTCGTTGCAAATTACGTCGCAAAATTAGCAACGAAAAAAAATAAGTCACTAATTCCATCGCAAATTAGCAACGAATGCTTTTTCGTCGTAAATTCCGTTGCAAATTAGCGACGAATTTTTTTTCGTGGCAAATTCCATTGCAAATTAGCAACGACATTTTTTTCCATCGCAAATTAGCAACGGAAAAAAAATTCGTCGCAAATTTGAGACGAATTTTTTTTCGTGACAAATTCCGTCGCAAATTAGCAACGACTTTTTTTTTCATCGCAAATTAGCAACGGAAAAAAAATTCATCGTAAATTAGCCACGAATTTTTTTCGTAGCAAATTCCGTCGCAAATTAGCCATGGATTTTTTTCCGTCACAAAATTTATCGCAAAGTTGCGACGAAAAAAAAATTCGTTGCAAATTCCGTCGCTAATTAGTGACGACAAATTATTCGTCGCTAATTTCCGTGACTAAATCCTTGTTTTTTTTTAGTGTACATTTTCCATGTTGTCAAAGTTGAAGTGGCCACGTTAGATTCTCAACTAGTGGAAAACTTCTTTCATCCATTAGCTCAAAGAGTTTTCATCAGTAAATATGCCTATGAGTGCCTGTAATTGCTTGAATAACAGACATGGATAATGTGTAAATGGGTAACAATATTGGCTACTTCTAATCTAAGGCCACGTCTTAGGGCCACATTTCTGCCTTCAACGGGTTTATCATCTGTTGGAGCTTCTGTAGTTCTTGCAAGATTTATGCTTGTTCGTAATTCATCTAATCATGTATAATTCATTATATTAGAATAGTCGATCTTAATCGTCACTTTGTCAGTACCACACTCTCTCATGTCGATTGTTAATTCATTAATTAGAAGCTATGAAAACATTGACCCATTAGTAACTTAGTAAGTCAAGTGACTAGACCAATTGAATGTGCCCATTTTACACTCAAATTATCTAAATTTTTTGTTTGTTTATATTAGGTGATATCTCCAGTCAGATTTTGCGTGCAGATTAAATTTGCCTCCAACGGAGAGAATTACTTTCTTAGGGCTACGCCTTAGAAGTTGTGCAAAAAATTTAAAAAGAACCTAAATTTAAAAATCGCCATTAGTTGTTTGACGTGACATTTTCATGTCATCATATCGATAACAAATCCACATCATCAAGGTGACGTGGAAAATGATCTCCAAAACGAAACAATTCCTTGATATGAAAATTATGGAAGTTAGGGACGATTAACAGCGATAATTGGATGGAGACGCGAGGATTTGGAAGAATTAAAGTTTGTGATCTTTTGCAAGTAAAAAAAAATTCGAGATAGATTTGAGACTGGACCTAATGTTCGTTCGTTTGGGAGGGGAGGTGAGGGGTGTTTGATTTGGTCAAGAATATAGATGGATTCCTATTCTAGACGGCTGTAACACTTTGACTGGAGAACCAATTTTCTGAATGAAACAATGGACACGTGAAAAAAATGTCACAGGAGTCACGTGACACCCCGTCTGTTTGCTTGTATGGAGCTCACTGAAATAAGTGGCCAAAGCACGCCAATTTTTCCCTACATAAAGCCTGATGATTTTCCTCTCCATTCTCATCCTTAGTCTATCTTTTTCTTGCCGAATCATCAGAGAAGAACCGAAATGGATTTCTATGTCACCTGCCTCCTCTACCTCTCTCTTTCTCTTCTCTTCTTCGTGTTTTGGAAGAAGCGCGTCACTCCCACCCGGCACGAAAGGATGGCCCGTCCTCGGCGAGACTCTAGAATTCATGGCCGCCGGAAGGAGCGGCTGTCCCGAGAAATTCGTGAACAATCGCACCACCAAGTGGTCGTCGGATGTCTTCCGGACCAACTTGTATGGGGAGGACATGGCCTTGTTCTGCGGCACCTCCGGCAACAAGTTCCTGTTCTCCGGCGATAACAAGTACGTCACCTCCTGGTGGCCCGAATCCATAATAAAGATCGGCACGTTTCTGGAAACCCGAAAGAAGTTGGATGCCAAGAAAAATCGCAGCTTACTGTCGGAGTTCCTGAAGCCCGAAGCCCTCCAACATTACATACCCGTCATGGACTCCATGACTAGGGACCACTTGGCGACGGATTGGTCTCCACATAAGGAAGTGCAGGTCTTTCCTCTCTCAAAGAGCTATACCTTCGCTTTGGCGTGTCGCTTGTTCATGAACATCAGAGATCCCGAGATTGTGTCGAAGTTCGCCAACTCGTTTGCTCAAGTTGCTCCCGGGTTCATGGCGGTGCCAATAAATATCCCGGGCACGCCATTCAACCGAGCAATGGAAGGTGGAAAAGTTATGAGGCAAGAGCTCTTGAACATAATTCGGCGAAGGAAGATGGAGATTGCGGAGGGCAAAGACGCGAATGCAAGGGACCTCTTGTCTCGATCGCTTCTTGAAGATGACGACGACGGGAGCATTTTCTACGAGATGGACGCTTCCAACAAGATCATGGGATTGCTCATTGCAAGTCACGACACCACGAGCACTTCGATCACAGCCATAGTGAATTATTTGGCTCAGTTTCCCCACATCTATGAGCGGGTTCATCAAGGTCATAAACTTCAAATTCGACTTGGTCGCTTCTGATATACTTATCAAATGCCAGCCCATTGAGTTAGTCTTGAGAAGATCAAGTAACAATAGAAAGAACAGACGAGCGCACTTTAATAAGTCCAACAATGTCTGGATCTGCCTGTGAAGCTTGAATCTTGAGGCCTGTCCATTCAGTATTTGTTCAACAATTCACTTTTCTTATATTCATAGAACAAACGGAGATAGCCAAATCCAAGGGTCCAGATGAACTTCTCAACTGGGAGGGGAGGACGTCCAGAAGATGAAGTATTCATGGAACGTGCTCTGCAAGTTGATGAGATCGTTGCCGCCTGCACAAGGGGCGTATAGAGAGGCAACGACGGATTTCACTTTCGCCGGTTATACAATTCCAAAGGGATGGAAGGTAATTTTCGAATCTGAAACGAGTGCCCTCCAAATGCTAAGGGTGCATTGAGTGTATAAATAATCAGCCTTGTGACTGATGCATTGTGATTCTAACTGTGTAACAGACATCTTGGACGGTGCACTCCACGCACAAGAACCCCAAGTATTTTCCTGATCCGGAGAAGTTCGATCCCTCGAGATTCGAAGGAAACGGGCCCGCACCTTTCACCTCCGTTCCCTTCGGAGGCGGATCTCACATGTGCCCTGGAAAAGAGGAGGTGCGGCTCGAAATACTCGTTTTCATGCACAATCTGGTGACCAAGTTCAAGCTCGAGAAGGTCATACCGGACGAGAAATTTATCTATAATCTGTCGCCGGTTCCCATCAAAGGTCTTCGGATTCGCCTACTACCCCACAACTAGATATCTTCGAGCTGTTCATAGGATTCACAGGGCTTATCGAAACTTGGTCGTGAGTACTCAGAACATAATAAGAATGATTTCAAGGCTTAATTCCGGCAACCGCAGTGCAAAATAACATGTGGATCGTCCAGCGATCACCGGTGCTCTCTGCAGCCGTTTTGCCCCGCTCCGGCATAGCTTCAACCTCCACCTTCAGCACGTATGCCATCTTACCTTCGTTTTTTTGGTATTTGATGTTTATGCATGTTCATTTCAGCTTATAATAATTCTGGTGCACTTAACCGCTTATTGCTCACCCTGTGAAGTCTAGACGCTACAAAGTATGAAAAGATCTTATCATCACGATAGTCTGGTTGAACAATTTGAGCAAACTATGTCACATTCAATGATATTCTGGAGTGATCGATGCAGATCTTCTACCTCACGCGGTCCTCCCATTCGCATCTCGATCAATTCTCAATAGTCAGAATAGGTAAATGACGCGTACTGACGCATACTCAATGATAAAAATGGATCGAGACGCCTAAGGAAGCACTATACACGATAGATGATCCACATACTTTCTGGAATCCACATAGGGAGTAATTCATCAAGACTTTCACAATTAGAGAAAAGTTAAGTGGAATGGATCCACATGATACTCATATTTCCTATTAAACATAGAGATAAGTAGCACAAGTCCATGGAGAACGTAAAGCCCATAAAAGGACCCAATGCAGATTCACATTTCCACAGGAGAAAAAAAGCCTATTGCAATTCATATTCATATTCTCCGCTTAAAATCATTCAAAATCCATCTCGAATCTTGGATCGGTGATGCGTTATAAAGGGGTGGAAGAGCTCATCTAGAAAACCTAGCTCGTCGGGGGAAGGAACGCAACCCGTTATTAGCCTTGGAATATCTCCTTAATTGGCCAAGGTGGGACTTTGCCCCCATTAATCGGGCACGAGCCTAGTGTGTACGAAGGAAATAGTGTTAATAATTGAAAGGGAAAAAATCACCAAAAACTCCAAACTATGTCACATGTAACACATTTATCCCGAACTTTTTTTTGTAACACCAAAAACCCCAAACTATGCTATTTATGACACATTTACCCCATTATACTTTAGTCCATGGGCATTATTGTCTTTTTTCCTTTTTTTTTCTGGCGAGGGTGGCCCTCATCGGTATCGAGCGAGGGTCGCCTCGCCGGTGTCGGGCGAGGGTGGCTCTCGCCCAACTCAGGCGAGGGCAACCCTCGCCGGCATCGGGCGAGGGTCGCCCTCGCCTGAGTCGGGCAAGGGCCGCCCTCGCTTGAGTTGGGCGAGGCAACCCTCGCCCGACGCCAGCGAGGGCTGCCCTAGCCGAAAAGGAAAAAAAAAAAGAAAAAGCAAAAAAAAACGAAAATGCCTATGGACTAAAGTACAATGGGATAAATTGTCACAAATAGCATAGTTTGGAGTTTTTTATGTCACAAAAAAAATTCGGGGTAAATGTATCACAAATAGTATAGTTTGAGGTTTTTGGTGATTTTTTTCCCTAATTGAAATTCTTTTCTTTTTTGTTGTTTACCCTAAAATAACTGGTCGCGATGACGGAACCATATGAACAACAATTAATTTGACGAAACCATATGAAATTCTTTTCCACGTGTTTTCATGCACAACCACCTTAATCAACGCCTTCTTTTCAAGCGTAACTAGCTCACTACGTGCGTGCCTAAACCGTATTGTCTTCTAATACGTACAGCGAATAAGTTATCGAGCATCGCTTTATACTGCCAATGGAATATGTACGATCATTTTTGTTGCATTGGAGAAAAAAAAATTACGAGGACCTCTAAACATGAAACCATAATGACGCGTTCATCCCTCTACTTGATAAGGAGGTCACATAACGACCCTCGCGATGTCTATTCTCGAGCCATCTCGGGCTTAGCCCGCCCTTTACAGCGACCACATTTCGACCTCATCCTGCAATAATCAATCATACATAGTCCATAATGAGCAAGAAACAGACACGTTCGATCACAAGAGAATCTTTACCGGTCGAGCGACCCTTCTTTTGCCGCGAAACCGGTGGGCACGGGTTGCAATCCCCCATCCGATGGGTCCACCATCTCCACCATCTCCGGTCGATCTTTGCTCGATGCTTGGGGTTGGGGCGGCCCTCGTCCCACCCACCATGCGGGAGCGCAAATTGAACGCCGGACCACTCTCACAGCTCACCGACACCACCACCACTCGCATCCGCGCGGTGATACCAAAACGCAAACGAAAGGACACGTGGACGCCTCCCCACTCACCCGTCTACTACTGCTCCTGGTAAGTGCACGGGGCGTCTAATAACGACGACTGCCAAGTTCTCTTTCGGTCCTCCCAAAAAGTGTCGAATTTCATTTTAACCCCCCACCCCCAATTTCGCCGACCACCCGGCGAGAAACTTCATTCCAGTCAAGTCGAATTACCCCGAATAGAACAGATGCCACGTTTTTCCTTCAGCGAAATGAACATTCAACGTGGCGACGCTCGTCGAATTTCCGACCCGATCGGGTGAAATTGCAAACCTTTCCCATGAGGTCGGGGGGGGAACAATCTCGAATTTCTCTAAAGAAAGGGCCAAGAAGCAAAATTCGGAAAATGGTTGGAAACGGTGGTAAGCCCCGGGCCCCACTCCATCGGCACCGTCCAAATGGTACTGGACCCCACCGTCCATGCCCCTCCACGTGGCCTTGCTGTCAATTCCAGCGCGGCTCGTGCTTCGGTCCGGTCGTTTTTTCCGCATCGCCAACAGTACTACCGACAAAAAGTTCCACCACAACGTCGTAATGATGCGCCGCGTAACACCCGATCGCAATCACCACCATCACAGAATGTCGGTGCTCGCTTGCACTCAGCTCAGCTCAGATCAGCTTTTTTTTTTTTTTGGAGAATTAAAATTAATAATACTAATAAAAGAAATTCGGCATAAAATTAAATAAATAAAATCGAATGTCTCGGCGAAGAAGGAGGAGCAAAGGCAACAACGGAAGGGTGGGTGAGAAGAAGTGGCCCAAAAAATGAAAATGAAGAAAGGAAAAAAGAGGGGAACAAAAAAATAAAATCGACGTGGAAATTACAACTCAGGACATGAGGAGAGAAGAAACCACGGTGGCGGAGACGGCGACGACCGCCGCAAGCAATGCCGGAGCCCTCGAGTCGCCAGCTGCGTTGTCCGACTTGCTGTCCGCGGACTCCGCCGCCGCCGGGCCGGCCGCAGGAGCACCCTCCGGCGTCGCCGTGGGAGGGGCCGGAGGTGAGGCCGCCAGGGGCGACGGGGGCTCCGCCGCCGGGCCCGGAGCTGGGCTGACCGGGGCCGGGGAAGGCGAGGTCACCGGCTCCGGCGCCGGCGCGGGGGAGGGGGACTTGCCGTACAGCTCGGCGGGGAGGAGGACGCTGTCGACGGTGAAGATCGCGACGGGTGTGGAGTCGATCACCGTGCTGGCCACCCGCGAGGAGTCGACCCCGGTGTCGAGCGTGACGGAGTCGCCGGCGGTCTTCACGGAGAAGTCGAACTTCCCGGCGCCGTTCGTGGCGAGGGTGCTGATCGGGGCGTTGCTCGTCTTCAGGGAGCCGATGGGGGTGTAGACCGCCACCGCGTGGTACAGCAGGAGCGATACGAGCTCGGCATTGGTGAGCTTGCTCAGGTCGGGCACGCCCTTGGCCTTGAACGACTCGTCGTTGGGCGCGAACACCGTCAGCCCCTTCGCCATCGCCGTCTGGTACGTCTTGATGACGCCGCTCGAGACGAGGAGGCTCGCGAACGTCTTGCACCCGGCCTTCTCGAGCAGCGCCGTCACGTTCGCGTCCGAGGCCGACGGCGCCGGGGCGGCGAGGATGGCCGGGACCATGATGGGGGCGCTGATCTGGAGCACGGAGATGTTGTAGGGGATCTGCTTCACCGACTTGGTGTACGACGAGTCGAGCTTCGACCCGGGGGCGGCGGCGCCGAACCCAACCTTGCCGCCCTGGAGGTCGGTGATGTTGACGAAGCCGGTGTTGCCGGGGGCGTTCCCGGTGGTCTGGTACAGGGTGGTGGAGAGGGTGGAGCCCTTGGGGATCTGGTGGAGCTTCTGGGGGTCGAAGTAGTCGAGGACGACGTGGATGGCGAGCTCGTTCTTGATGACGGAGAGGGGCTTCTTGCCGGCGAGGTCGGCCATGGCGCCGTTGTCGAGGGCGAGGACGGTGATGGTCTGGCGGCTGTTGATCTCGTCGGCCAGCTTGGTCTGGCTGAGGTAGGAGTTGAAGAGCGAGTACTCGGGGAAGCCCTCGAGGATCGCGGTGATGTTGTGGGCGGAGGCGACGGCGGCGGCGGAGCACAGGAGGAGGAGGAGGAGGAGGGGGGAGGCGGCGAGGGGGCGTAGTGCGCACATGGTGAAGGTTAGCACTAGCAGCAGCTGGCGAGAACAGAGTGACAGAAATCGAGAGTGAAGACGGTGAGTGGGAGCGAGCGAGGGGGGATTAATAGAGAGGCAGCGGGAGGCTAACCAGGGTTGGTCAGGGGATTCGACCGTGGTTAAGGTGGGGTCCACTTGGGTGGGGTTCCGGTCACAGCTGGAAAACGTTAAAAGGGCTTCTGCGACGGTGCTGGCATATGCTGCTTTGCCGATGCTGTCTTCTTGCCCTTTTTTTGCCCCCCCACCTGCGCCAGGTCGAATTGACGGAAATGCCCCTCGTCCTCTTCTCTCTCGTGTTTGCACGTGATGGGTGGCGCTTTCGAATTTGATTTTTCGAGGGTCACGTGTTTAACTTTTCCGACGTGGATTTGTGCGCGCCTTTTTGTTTTTAAACCATTTTAAGCGTGTCCTTGATCGCATTCAGCGCATCAATTTAGCTTAGCTGAGATAAACTGTTTTGCCGCTATTTCAACATAGATTCCCATCTCTCTCTCTCTCTCTCTCTCTCTCTCTCTCTCTCTCTCTCTCTCTTCTCAGCCACCAATAAAGCGTCATCATTCGCGATACCACACATTTCATCATTCGTGTACCGTGTGCTCTGAAAGAGAGAGGGATCGAGATTGATTAGCGAGGTCAAGAGGTGTCGCCGGCGATTGTGGCGCTTGTAAAAGGAGTTGGTGACAATGATGACCAAGCTGGCATATGGTAGAGAGAGAGAGAGTGGGACGATAGATTAGCATTTTCAAAGTGTGATTAAATTCAAATGTGTGAACAAAGTTTGGTTTGTGGCCACGAATTCCTAATTAATTTGAAGGGTTCTTCTTCAATCATGATTGAAAAATACAAACATAGCACCTTTGCCTTTCCTTTTTGTTTTTTCCTTTAGATAAAACATAAATCTTCGTTCCATAAAAACATTCGCTAGCCCACGAAGCAAGGACCATCCTCGCCCAAGGCTGGCAAAGGCGGCCCTCGCCAAACCCAACGAGGTCATTGAGGCCCCCGGCGACGGCTGACGAAGGGGAAAAAAGGGAAAAAAAAAGGAACGAAAATTCATAAAAGTAAAAGAAGAATTTGCAAAAATTGCCACGTCAGCTCCGACCATGTAGACCGTGTGGGGACGATCGGTGCCATGTAGCCTGAAAGACTAAATTGGCAAATTATCAAAATGTTATCGTTTAAAGTTCATTATTAAATCGACACATTGGTCACCAAATAATAGGTTTAAGACTTTTTCGATTATTTTTTTATTGTTTTTTGCTGATTTTTATTGAACCGTGAGATCCGTGGACAATTCACATGGAAGCTATCAAATCAAACGACTCCCATCGCTTGATTGACAGGCAGATCAAGCCTTCCCGACGCTTGGATCCTTCCTGTGGGGACGCGTCCCTAAAGCAGGCCCGTCTTTTTCCCAACAGCTTCGATCTTCCGTTTTGGCTCGTAACGGTTTTTCAATCGGCGTTCCTCTCGCAACGGTCGAGCGGCTCGGGCCGCGGGGGGGAAAAGCGCTTCCACGCCGTTGGTCCGCCGTTTCGAAACTCAACGGATAGTCAACGGAATTGGAAGGTCAAGATTCCGTCATTATGGGGAGTAGTTGCTAGCTTGTCGGCGGGTTGGCAAAAGGCTACACGATTACTAGAATGTCATTATCGCTTCTCGGGGGGTCGGCCAATTTAAGCTAATAATGATTTTTGCCTGTGGCTTCATTTATTCGGCCGGGGAAAAATAAAATGCTATGCTACGTAAATTATTACGTTAGGAATCGCACCTAGGTGCGATCTCATTGAATTATTTGGTCGGGGGGAATGGAACAAGATAGTTTGATTTAGGGAATATCCGAGGAATGCGCAATTGATCGGGACTTTCAGGAAAGCGGTTTAACGATGATTAGCATCATCGGTGGCTCTGTTCCAAGGCGTCTGGTGATTATCGACGCGCTAATTAAGTTCATGTGGGGGCTAAAAGCTACAAATGGGAAAATGAATTTCTCGTTTCGCAGGTCATCTGGCATTGATGTTATTGAGAATGGTATTGCTCTGTTTAAGGAAAGATTGTGACTTTCAATGCGTCGCCTCCCTCGTGTTGTGTGTAGTAAGCACGTCGAAAATCAACATGTTTTCTTATCAAGTATACTTGACGAGCGTCCCGAGACACTCACTAAGAAGACCCTCGTTCATATCAGCCCCGATCTCGTAAACCGTAATGCTTCGCAATCATGCGCATTTTCAGTAATTTCTATATGCAATGTCGAATAAGTTGATTTTTTTTTAAAAAAAAATTTACAGATTAGCTATATTATTTTGATATCAAATTGCTAGTAAATCTCCTTGGAAAGCATCCAAGACAAAAATGATGTTTTCGAGCGGCCAAAGACAATGACAAGAGCAAGACAAAACAACCAACGGTAGAAACCCTAAACAATTGAAAGCGATGTTGTTGTTGCTAGTGAAGAATGGATGCTTCATGAACAAAAACCAAATGCTTGCCCGTGGCTGAGCATAATTCATGGAAAACTATAGGGGAAGAGTTCCCACTAAGAACAAGGAATATCACAATAAATATCATTATTGTAAGTTCATGAAATGAAATCGTATTGTATTCTCAACACATTTGATTAGATCTATTTTTGTCGAAATGAAAAATCGGTTTATTCGCTTCTATCACGGTAGCAGACATGATATACTAGACATGAACCGATGCTTTCGGCGGGCTTCGTGAGATACTCCAAATAATGAATGTATGAGAGAAAAAATCCATCATTGTAATGAATTGGATACTATTGGCGATGCAAGCTTTTGAGACGGCGAAAGAAATTATGAAATGAAGAATTTTGTTCTTAAAAAAGATGGTGTATTGCGCAAATTTCTATGATGGTTCTAGTGTACAAATTATAAGAAATTTGATTATCACAATTTTATTTTGCAACGATATAAAAATGTCAAAATGGGAGTATGGCATGAAGGCGGGAAAATCACCTAATCCATCATAAATCTATTGTACGGATACCAATTCAATCCTAAACTTTTCAATTTTGCCAATTCAATGCTAAACTTTTGCGCGAAATTTCAATATAGTAATTCCAGCCAGTTTTCATCGGAAATCACTAACGTGGTCAGCGTGCTAAATATTTTTAGGACTAATTGGATAATGCCCTAGCATGAAGGTTGATATGCTCCATCGAAAATGTTATGTTGTTATGTACTATACATGAATGCCTCAAACGATATTTAGCAATACAGAAACACATTTATCATACTCGTGACCCGTCCTTCTTAAAAACATCAAATGATACTCCATAAAATCGCTTTCCTAATGTCACTTTAAACGGGTTACAATAATTTTTTCTCCAATCGCAAATTGCATACACCTACGATATAAGTTGCTTGGTAAAATATCCTTTTGCATAGATAGATGCGAACATCGTAATATATAAAGGGGATGCACTTCTTAGATTCTTTTGTACTCGCGATTCATTAACATTTGTGGAAACCTTAAATATCACCATGAACATGGAAATCAAGTTTGCATTGTACCTAATATATAAGAATATATTCACAACTTATCAAAATCCAAAACAACATGCTGCTCGAAAGTTCTTCTCTTGGACTTTACCTTTCTACTCCCAAAAGAAAATAAGTCCCCCCTCTCTTTCCTGGTCGAGCCATCACTATCCCTCGGTCCCCCTCAACTTTTCCCTCTCTATTTTTTTTTTTTGGCCATGTGCAGCCTCGGCGAGGGCCGCCATGACCGTCATGACCTTGGATCAAGGTGACAGCATGTGCCATAGTGTGCGCGTGCGTGAGAGAGAGAGAGAAAGGAAAATGAGGATTTAAGAAAAATGAGCTCTCCACCGTAGGTGCCTTCACGGCGGTAGCAAAGACTACGAGTCCCTTCAATTGGGGTGGTGACGACGGTGGCATGAGTGGCTGGAAGCTGCCTCCCACCGTGGCACCGATGAGGGCCGTGGTGGCTGAGTTGGGGGTTAGGGTTTAAGGAAAGACTCCGGTTTTCAATGCGTCGCCTCCCTCGTGTTGTGTGTAGTAAGCACGTCGAAAATCAACGTGTTTTCTTATCGAGTATACTTGACGAGCGTCCCGAGACACTCACTAAGAAGACCCTCGTTCATATTAGCCCCGATCTCTTAAACTGTAATGCTTTGCAATTATGCGCGTTTTCAGTAATTTCGATATGCAATGTCGAATAAGTAGATTTCTTTAAAAAAAAATTTACAGATTAGATATATTATTTTGATATCGAATTGCTAGTAAATCTCCTTGGAAAGCATCCAAGACAAAAATGATGTTTTCGAGCAGCCAAAGACAATGACAAGAGCAAGACAAAACAACCAACGGTAGAAACCCTAAACAATTGAAAGCGATGTTGTTGTTGCTAGTGAAGAATGGATGCTTCATGAACAAAAACCAAATGCTTGCCCGTGGCTGAGCATAATTCATGGAAAACTATAGGGGAAGAGTTCCCACTAAGAACAAGGAATATCACAATAAATATCATTATTGTAAGTTCATGAAATGAAATCGTATTGTATTCTCAACACATTTGATTAGATCTATTTTTGTCGAAATGAAAAATCGGTTTATACGCTTCTATCACGGTAGCAGACATGATATACTAGACATGAACCGATGCTTTCAGCGGGCTTCGTGAGATACTCCAAATAATGAATGTATGAGAGAAACAATCGATCGTTGTAATGAATTGGATACTATTGGCGATGCAAGCTTTTGAGACGGTGAAAGAAATTATGAAATGAAGAATTTTGTTCTTGAAAAAGACGGTGTATTACGCAAATTTCTATGATGGTTCTAGTGTACAAATTATAGGAAATTTGATTATCAAAATTTTATTTTGCAACGATATAAAAATGTCAAAATGAGAGTATGGCATAAAGGCGGGAAAATCACCTAATCCATCGTAAATCTATTGTGCGGATATCAATTTAATCCTAAACTTTTTAATTTTTTCCATTCAATGCTAAACTTTTGCGCGAAATTTCAATATAGTAATTCCAGCCAGTTTTCATCGGAAATCACTAACGTGGTCAGCGTGCTAATAGATTTAGAACTAATTGGATAATGCCCTAGCATGAAGGTTGATATGCTCCATTGAAAATGTTATGTTGTTATGTACTATACATGAATGCCTCAAACGATATTTAGCAATACGGAAACACATTTATCATACTCGTGACCCGTCCTTCTTAAAAACATCAAATGATACTCCATAAAATCGCTTTCCTAATGTCACTTTAAACGGGTTACAATAATTTTTTCTCCAATCGCAAATTGCATACGCCTACGATATAAGTTGCTTGGTAAAATATCCTTTTGCATAGATAGATGCGAACATTGTAATATATAAAGGGGATGCACTTCTTAGATTCTTTTGTACTCGCGATTCATTAACATTTGTGGAAACCTTAAATATCACCATGAACATGGAAATCAAGTTTGCATTGTACCTAATATATAAGAATATATTCACAACTTATCAAAATCCAAAACAACATGCTGCTCGAAAGTTCTTCTCTTGGACTTTACCTGTCTACTCCCAAAAGAAAATAAGTCCCCCCTCTCTTTCCTGGTCGAGCCATCACTATCCCTCGGTCCCCCTCAACTTTTCCCTCTCTATTTTTTTTTTTGGCCATGTGTAGCCTCGGCGAGGGCCGCCGTGACCGTCATGACCTTGGATCAAGGTGACGGCATGTGCCATAGTGTGCGCGTGCGTGAGAGAGAGAGAAAGGAAAATGAGGATTTAAGAAAAATGAGCTCTCCACCTTAGGTGCCTTCACGGCGGCAGCAGAGACTACGAGTCCCTTCAATTGGGGTGGTGACGACGGTGGCATGAGTGGCTGGAAGCTACCTCCCACCGTGGCACCGATGAGGACCGTGGTGGCTGAGTTGGGGGTTAGGGTTTGTGAGTTAGGAATTGGATGTTGGTGAATTTGAGAAAATTAATAGAAAATTCTTGTGAAAAGAAACGGCAATACCATATAAATAGACGCACAAAATTACTGGAAGTGAAAAGAATTTTCATTTTCAAAAGAGGTAATCCGTTTGGAAGTTGCTTTTCCCAAGGACTTTTGGCAAAAGCAAATACCATTGGACAAATTTTTTTTTTTTAAGCTTTAGGAAAATTACGATTGCACTTTTAAGACGGCCTTTAGCTTAAGACAAGTCTTTGAGCTTTGAGTATTTTCATAATGCAAAAATATTTTTTTCTCTTCCAACTTTGTTCTCGTTAAACTTTCACAATTCTGGAAATGACCCTATCTCAGGCGACACCATGGGCGAGGGTTTAGCTACCAGCAAGGCCAAATCTGGCTACTGACGAGCCTAATCTAGCACCGATAGCCTTGCTTGGGTCACTTGACCCTAGACGACGTTATTGGAGGTCTTGTTACCACAGGCAAGGTTGCCGTTGCCAGATCTGGCTCACCAACAGCCACATTTGGCCTCATCGGCCATTTTGTCGTTCGTCAGTTTTTAGTGTTTTTTTAGAAAAAAAAAAAAAAGCTAAAGTGCTTTATAAAGTGCAATTTTTCCAAACACCGTTTAAACTAAGATTGTTTCCCTATTCACTTTTAAATTACAATTTACCAATTGCTACTTGCATTTTCAAAAACCTTTTAACCTAAAAGCCTTTGCATTTTCCCTAAAACTTTCTTCAAAAGCCGAACCAAACTCAACCTATAAATAAGTTAAGATTCAGGTGTGTTTTATTTACTTTCCCCTTTTATTTGGTACAAGTATTCGGTCCTTCCATTGAATTAATCACATGAACACATAAAAGCGATTCAACTTAGATGCATAAGTAAATGAATTCTGAATTAACGAAACACTCTATTAATCACATAAATAGAGTAAAACACGAGCCAAAACTTAAATAAGCATTCTAAAAATGAAATTCTTTATACTTGATAGTGTGGATGTCACGCGCATAATCCATGTATGCATACAACTCCCGAAACCACTTGGTCAACCACATGGCTTAAAATCTACTATACTTAGGCTCTATTTGTTTGGCGACAAATTAATGATTTGGAATATATTTTCCTAAAAATAATCGTTTATATTGCTTACGAAAATAAATAAACGAATTTTTCTTTGTCGTCCATGAAAATATTTAAACATAAATTGTTGTAGGTGATGAAAATATTTTTCACCGACTAATTATTTTCAGCGATATAAGTGATTATTCTAAGGAAGATATTTTTCAAATCATTCATTTTCCGCGAAATAAATAAAGCCTTAAATGATTGAATTAATTCATTACCATGTTCTCCCAATAGTTTGACCTTTTATTAAAGTCCCAAGTGAGTAGGATGGTACCCGAACAAAGAATGAATCCATTATTGCCTATGCTTAGAGGCATCAAATGAATGTGGCGAGTTCTAGTTTAGGTATGTTGGTTAGATATAGATGTGGACCAAATCGACCCGTTTTCACATAATCAATTTCAATGACTCATACCTGACCCAACCTAATACACCCTGAAATAATTCAGAGTTTTCAATTTTTAAGAATATTGATTGAATTGCCACGATTGCTGCTCCACTGCTATAGTTGTGGATTCGCCACTATGGCCACCTCTCGACCACCTTAATGGACTGAATCAACCCATTTTCACGTAACCAATTTGAATGACTCGTACCTGACCAAACATAATCCACTCAATTAACTCACATTCTTATTTTTTCGAGAATATACATTGAATTGTCATGACAACCACTCTGCCGCTATAGTTGCCACCTCCTACCACCGTAGTGCCGACTCCGGCCTAGACGGGCCCGCCCACGCAGGCCTAGTGAAAATTGTGAGGCTCGGTGAATACTCGGGCCACGCCTAGGCAACTGGACAAAAGGCCCGCCGTGGCCTTGCCTCGCCCACGATATGTTTAAGAAGTGAGGAGCCCTTTATTTTTAAACCCTAAAGAGACTTCTAATCCCATTCCTTCTAACACCAAGAAATTTCTCTCACCTCTCCTCTCTCCATTTCTTAACACTCACTCCACCTTTCACTTCCCCGAGCTTTCTCCTCTCTTCTCCTTAATCTCCACATCTCACTTGGTTCAACTATGCTATCTTCGTTTCCTTTTCTCTCTTTTTTCTTTTCCACGGATTGTTTCGGTGTTAATTTAATTTCAATGATTTTCCTTATATTGGTTTTTTCTCGGGATTTTCGGTTCTAAATGTTCACATGTAATCAATCTGTTCACATGTAACCAATTTTTCGTCGAATTTTTCTTTATTGTCTACCCAATTTCTAAACGTCGATCCATATTTCTATCAATCTAGACTATCTTGGGCCGGGAGGAGCGAATAATTCGATCGGGCCGAGAAGGCCTGGCCCACCTCGTCCGGCACCAAAACGGGCCCAGAGGTTTGGGCCTTAACGGGCCTGGTCCGGCCCAATGACATGGTCTATTCCACTTTGTTAAGCAAAAGCCCGGCTCATTCTCACGGACCTTCTTCCTTCCTCTTCTGTTCTTCGCTGCACCGACTCCGCCGCGGCTCACGACTTCAACTTCAGTCTGCCGCCGCCTCCGCCGCCGCCTCCGCCGCCTACTCGGAGAAGATCGCGGGGGAGGATCGTGAGGGGCCGAATCGCGGAACTGGAGGGAATCCGGGTTCCTCTTCGTCTTCTTCTTCTTCTTCTTCTTCTTCTGTTCTTCGAGTGGCGGTCGATCGTCGGGAATTAAGTCTCGCGGCGAGAACTTGGTCGTCGAGGTCGGTGGCGTCACCGCCAAGTATCCCTCCGGGGATTTTCAACGGCGCCCCTGCTTCCCGAGGAGGAAAGCGAGCTTTTTTTTTTCTAGAGGTTAGGGTTTCGATTCTTGCTTTTAATCTGGCAGCTCTTGTCGGTGCGCCGCTTCGTTTGTTTGCTCGATTGGATGGATGTAGAGATTGTTTGCTCATTGCGACTTGATTCCTCCGATTATTTTAATTGGTTGACGGCCTTGAGATTAGCCATCCGTTAGTGATGGAGAAAAGACAAGAGGCGCTCAAACCAGACCAAGAGCTACCCAATTGAAGTTGCGTTGGTTGTGTCTTGCTGGGTTTCCTGCATATAGTTGATTGAAATGTGAACGAATTGGATATATAGGTGGTGTATGTCGAATGCTGTTCGTAAGTGTTTATGTGTGTATCGAATCCTGTTCATGTGTGATTGTGTATGTCGAATGGTGCCAATGGAAGTTACTTTGAGATCGTGGGGTGCTGAAGAAAAGAGAAGAGAATGCTGGGGGAACTATTCTGACATGAGGCTACCGATGATGGTATACGTGAGAAGTGCATGCTTGTTGCAAACATAAAAAAAAATTGGTGTCTGGAGCATGTGAGCTATGCGTATGCGCGATTTGAGAAGAAACAAGAGCTGTAAAGGAATTGAGAATAAACAATGAAGTGATAGCCAAATGCTTGATTTGGATGCGCAAAAGAAACCTTTCAAGAGAGTAACTGATGTGCATAAGGCCTTAAAGAAAACATCATGCCTTTTGCTTTTGCATAACAAGCGAGCAAAAAACTTAAAAGGGAAAAAGTCAAGTAGAGAAGCAGAATGCCATAGCTGAGATTGATTGGTGAAGCGCTTAATATGAATGTTATAGATACTGTGTTCAACTTGCTAAATGTATTGCTAAAGGAATTAGTAGCACTGGCATATATGATTTTTGCAATTTGTTAAAATTTTCTGAATTTTTTCTTTTTTCCGGACTTTTGCAATTTTTTTTAATGTTTTTTACTTTGTTTATTAACAATTTTTTATTGTGCTAATTTTGGTTTTTTTTATTTGATATGAAATTTTAATCCAAGTAACATATACACATGAAGAGCTTAAAGTGAGTTAAATGGGTGGTTACTAGTTTTCATAGGTTGGATTGAATATGGATGTGTTTTAGTTACACGGGTCGGGCATAGGTCACTAGATTTGTATTGCATATAAATGTGCTAATTTGGTTTGAACCTTTTTCGACCCGACCCAAACCTGACTTGACCCGACCCATTTGACAGCCCTAGGACTCCTTATTAACTGGATTGATAATTCTGACCTAAATCAATGGATTAAGCAGCATACGTGTAGCTTATCAGGGTTGACGTGATTTTTTGTGTGACTTCAACTAAAGATGTGCTTGTTCGAGTTCTCAAGCTGGGTTGTTCTTTTTCCTTTTTGAGCTGTGAGTGTGACTGGCCTTTTGTGTTATGTGCAGACTCTGTGTTTGCTTCAATTCCTGAGTGAACTGGGTTGTTAAGATTTTGAGCAATTGTGACACTCAAGTTATTGGGCCAGGACATTCCCTGTGTTGGCTTATCTTGCCAAGCTTGCTCACATCTCCATGACAGCATACTGAAGTAAGGATCATCCACGGGACATGATGGGTTCGGAGGTTGAAACCCTCGAGGAGAGATTGAAGTCTTCCTTGGTCCAGCTCCATGCGGAATACGCCATTCTTGAAAGGATGGTGTACAAAAACAAGAACCAGCATAGGCGTTGCTCTTATTTCCAATATCTTTTGAAGGTTCCTTTTTCCCCCACCGTTTGACTTGTGTCATGACCTGTTTTCAAGCTCGTTTTAAGGCAATGGAACTTGAAAAATGTCTTAATTGAAAGAATGAAAGAGAGAGATTAAAGTTTAGATGAATAGATGAATGATTCATGGATCTTAAGTGTTCACTGGTGGTTTGTTTAGGCAGCCTAAGAGGTTTAAACCAATGCATTCAAAGTCTATCTCTTGACTAGCTAAAGATCCAATATCATGTAATTTTGAATAACAAGTGTGTATGTTTCAGGTAAGAAGGGATCTCAGGCTTTTGCAGTCAGCTAAGCTGGAAGAGTTATTGAGTTCTTGCTTTCAAGTGATAACAGGAAAGAAGCCCAAACAGAAAGTTCATCTTTTAGAAAGGTACATTAGGCTTTCTCATAATGTTGTGGGCATGGGAATTTTTTGCTTTTAATCTTGATCTGCCCGATGCGATAGTACCCATTTTGGGAATTAGCTCTTAGTGTGTGCCTTAAGAGGTGATCAGGGATGTTTCTTGCGTATGATCTTTTAGCAATTTTCAGCAGCTTGCTACATGCAGTTCTTTTAAATTGAACCATGAATGGATAATTTTATCTGATACTTCTAATGTCTCCATAGTTCTGTGCTGTAGTCTAAAGTGGAGGAAGTGTGATGTCGGGAAGCCTAATTTCATTGAACAACTTCATGGCGTCGCACGACTACTGTCACAGGTTTGATCTTGATCATTCTCTTTTTTGACCTCCTTCCTTCTTTTTGACCTGACTCAACAGGATGCTCCACCCATTTGCGATTGATTAAGCTCAATGCTATTATCAAACACTAATTTTGAGCAAACCTGAAATTAAGCTAAATATTGGACTCTCCTTCAACCTCAAATAGTCAATGTAACTTGTTCCGAATGGCTCACTTTCCTCTCTCTATATATGTGGATATCTTCATTGTGCTATGTTTCTGCAGATGGTTGAACCAATGTTGAAGGCAGCATGGTATCCTTCTTCTGTTGGCAAGATCCAACAAATTCATTTGCATCTTAATTTTGGCAAAGGCAGAAAAGCATATTCATTTAATGGATACATGTCCAATTAATATTTGTACTCTTGACTTTTAAATAGCGAGATATCGATCTTACTTGCTCGATCATTTTTCATGGGATTTTCTATGACAATCTTGTCTTTGCTAGCGCGTGTCAGAGTACTGGTTCAGCAAGTACGTATTCTTCCTTATTCTACTGTTGAGCTAGTTTATTCCTCTTTGTGCTTTTGGCCATTGAGAACATTATGGTGATTTACATAGGCTGCCTATATATGTGCTGATGCGGCGATGGCGCTGACAGATATGTCTTGTTCTAATCGCGAGCTTTGTTGGAGCATTGACTAGAATAGTTCAGCCAAAAGATCTAACTCTACTGTAGAAAAGGTTATGGTCCATATGGTCAGACTGGAAGAACATCTCTACCAGATTTAACCAACTCCAGACTTTGTGACTTGAACCATTGCTAAAGTTGCCGTTCCAAGTGAATTAGAAGCCATAGCTTTGAATGCTCATTCAAAACCTAAACAGAACTGATGGACCTGGGTTTTCAGCTTTAGTAAAACATGTTGGCAGAAGGAGGGGGGGGGGGACAGGAGAACTCTTCTCTGTTTCTATGCTGCTTTCTCACCTAATATATCATATCCTTTTGAATGTTATACCTGATTTATCTTTTGGTGATATCTCGATGCCATGCGATTTAGATGGGAACATACTTCATATCATGTGTTAGTGCTTAATAAATATATCCTTTCTTAGCCCTTACTGACTAGAAAAAAATCTGGCTTACAAATCAAGAAAAAAGAGGGGGTGGGTTGTGGGGGTTTTTCTCCGATATCTTGTTTTTGGTGTTTTGACTTTTGTAATCTAAGATCGGTTTATCATATATCGTGCATTTTACCAAATAATATCCTTCACTTCCATTATACCTATAAATGAAGTCAGACTTTCTAATAGAGTTTTGTTTTTGCTGAAGGCAACAAACAAGAGATCTA
This sequence comes from Syzygium aqueum, assembly GCA_031216185.1. Lineage (NCBI taxonomy): Eukaryota > Viridiplantae > Streptophyta > Magnoliopsida > Myrtales > Myrtaceae > Syzygium > Syzygium aqueum. Next base: position 9,509,013 of record CM062235.1, on the reverse strand, counting down.
TTCATAGTTTGCTTCTTTTAGATGTCAATCATTCTTCATATGCTTTCTTACAAAGTTTAGATACTTCAGTGGCCATGACAGAAGGTAATAGGGATTGTCAGATTGAATTGATTGTTGCTTTTGTAACTCGCAGATATTACTGGATGTTGCTTCAGTATTCAACATTGTTTCTTCTATTTCACAGAAAAAGCAGTCTGTAAAATTAACGCATGAAGGAATTCAGGTGAGTCAGGAACTTTTCTCTGAAGATTAAATCAATCTTCAATGCTTACTTCACTTATGATAACAAATTCCTTTTAATTGATGCAGGTTTTTAGGGAGTTTTATCCAACACATCAAGATTATATAATGCTAGAGTGTGTATGGAAGACTGATAAGTTTGTATTGCTTGAAAGCACATACAAGAATGAGGGTAGCAATTCGGATGGTGACAGAGCAAATACTTCACCAGGGGCACCGGCAATACACTATAGAAGCATCGACTGTTTTCTTGAAGGTTAAGATATTTATGGTGTTTCCTAATGTGATTGACGAGCTTTCTCAGTACACCGTTATGGTCATCTTCCTTCTTGCTTCTCTCCCTTTTTCTGCCACCAAAAGGAGTTCCATGCTTTATGTTTTAGCTTCTCCAGCTTATCGCATGGCAATCTGTAATTTTGAGCAAAGGGCTATGCTTGTGGACCTATTTTGCCATATTAAGATACTGTGCTCTTTGGCTTTTGTTTTGCGGGGTGATTTGACCAGCAATCTGTGGCTTGCAACCTTAATTTGCTCAACTTTTGCTCATTGAAATAGTTCTCTCATCTTCCCTTACTGTTCTCTGGTTCTGTTTCTCTATGTTCTCAAATCCTTTGCCTCTTTCGCAGATGAATGTGACTCAGTCCCTCAGAGGGCTGAGATGGGTAAAGCTGTTGAGCAAGCGCTGCTTCAGGTTGAAGAGGATGGGACTGGATCTATTCCCAATGCCTCTGTGCCTAGTGGCCGTGAGAAACAGGGTAATGTCTTGAGCGACGAGGGGCATAATGCGACAACTGCACGAACCCCTGAGAACAAGTTCTCCATGGATGGCGGGTTTCTTGATGGTCCATCACTGTGTTCAGACCCTTTCAATGTGAAGTCTGGAACCAAGAAGGTGGCCTTTGTTTCTATAAAGAAACCTTCGTCATCGAGTAATGTGGATATCAATTCAAACAAAGCCGATGTGAAAGGCAGCAACATTGAAGATCCGTTCTTCAATTTGCTTGCGGGTGGAAATCTTCGGGAATCTCTTCTTAATGACGATTAGTAGGTGTTGGTTCGTTCTTGCATCTTTTCTCATTTGTCTTACACACTATTGGTCATTACTTGTTCATTTGATTTAATTATTATCCGTGCACCGGCAAATGACAGATTTGTTGGTGTAATTGGAAATGCTACAAGCTCAAGTTTATATCAGCTTGATCCTTAACTTCGCCATAAGCTTTCTCAGAGACATTGATGGAAAGTTTTGATTACTTAGGAAGATTACACTGTACATATAAAATCGGAAAATTTTTTCGTGCTGGTAAATCTTTGGCAATGTTGGTAAATTTTAAAGCCTGTTTGTAAGAAAAATCTGATTGGAAATTTGCTTGCTCTGTAACAAATTAGAACCTACCAACAGTTTAAAGTACCATCAATTATCCCAAAGATTTATCAACATTAATTTCAATAACTTATAGATGTGTTATAATTATTCACTAATGTATGAAATTACCGATCTTAATTTGAACGATTTAACACTTTCTATCCGATTAAGTTACCAATACGATTGAGCTTTACCCTATTTTATTTGAGTTACTTAGCAAACCGTTCCAACAAGTTACCGACATATGTTTGTCAAAGCTTCCAACATGTTGAAGCGTTATCAACACTAATATTAAATTATCAACTTTAATTTGAAATATATCAATTTATCCAATTACTTACCGACTAATTTTAACTTTACGCTCTCTTATTTGAGTCACTTATAATAACGTGAATTTGATTGTTTCGAAGTTAAAAAATATTCGAATAATTTTCTTCAATTTAGTAAGCAACTATTTTTAACTTTACGTGCTCATATTTAAGTCACTTAAAAGCATCAATTTGATCGTTTCAAAGTTAACAATCTATCCAATAACTTTCCAACAATTATTTGTTAACGTTACCAACCAATTAAAGAGTTACTAACTTGTATACAAGTGGTTTACCAACTTTTATCCAATTTAGTTACCAACTATTTTGAACTTTACCGACTCATCTTTTAGTCATCCAGCAATGTTAATTTGATCGTTTCAAAGCTGAAAACCATTTTAACAATTTATTTGTTAAAGTTACCAACCTGTTATGAAGTTATCAACTCTTGTATATATTTTAACTAACCTTCATTTTTCCAAAAAAAAAAAAAAATTAACCTTCATTAAGATGACACACGAACTTTTATATGATTAAAAGACCAACTCGTTTTAGCTTTATCCACTCTTATTTGGGTCATCTAATATCGTTAATTTGATTGTTTTGAAATTGCTAACTGTCTAATTATTTGTTGAAATTTTATTTATTAAAGTTACATTGAGTTCTTATCGACTCTCATACGAAATAATTGATCTTAATGTGAGTGACATTTCCAACTCTTCTCCGATTTAGTTACCAACAAGTCGTCCTTTTACCTATTTTTACTCGAGTCATTGAGCAACTTTAATTTGATTGTTTCGAAGTTAACGAACTTTTCAATAATTTACGAAAATTTAGTCGTTCAAGTTCCCAACCTGTTGTCAAAGAAGTTACAAACTCTTACATGAAATCACACACCTTAATTTGAGTGATTTTCCAACTCTTATTTTAGATTTACCCACTCTTATTTGAGTCATTCATTAAGTTAGCTTTATATTTTCAAAGAAAACAATCATTTCAATAATTTTAGTGATTTATCAACTTTTCATTGATTTGGTTACCAATTAATTTGAGCTTTACTTACTCTTATTGGAGCCATTTAGCAAGTTAATTTGATTGTTCCGAAGTTACCACCGTTCCACGAAATATTTGTTTTTTTTAGGAGTTATTTAACCTTAAAGAGTCGCCAACTCGTGTCAACCCACAAACTTCTGCTCGCTACAAAACTGGCCGATGATTCATTTGGCTACAGACCTTCGCGCGTGAACCTGTTGGACGTAATGCCTAAGAAAAAAAAACTCCTTTCGTTTTCTTGTGTTTAAGTAGATTGGTTCTTTTCGACCAAAAAAAAAGAAAAAGTTGTTTGGTTCTTGGCACCTTTCGCCGTTTCCTTCGGCACCAGGTTTGTCTCGCATGAAAGCCTCATCTTTAGTGGCTGGTCTTTGCCCTTGGAGGTTGAAGTGGTCCCCGGACAAGGAATTCTTGAAGAAGAATGATGGGGAAGCTCTGTATTTCGGCATGGAATGGGATGTTGCAATGAATGATATGCCGGTTTGATAGTAACGTGGCCCCTCATGGCTCGTGCTTGGAGATAGCCGATGGGTTGAGTTCATGCGATTCTAGCTTCACGACGAAGAAGCGGTGATGTGATTCGTCACGAATATGCATAATTCAATTCGAAACGATAGGTTGTCTGTCGTTAGATTGAAAGGTGGAGTTTCAACAAATTGAGATTATTTCTATTTTTTGTTGGACAAGATTATAGTCATGGATGGTCCACATGATTATTTCTCAAGAACTTCTTTTTCTGTACGTAAGTTCACGCATCCTTAGGCGGATTTGTATCTTTTCTGCCTGAGGACTGACAGAGGTACGACCTTGATTCATTTGCATGTATGCCCCGCCTTATCTGGTGTATCTGTGACCTCAGCAATTGCTCTAGTTCTGGTGTTTCACCGTTCGAATGCATTCGCAGTTCTACTTAAAATAATTTAAGATTTTGTTTTGGTGCTGGAAGGACTGGTTGGTGCACATCATATCACGGGTTCTCTCCCTGAAAAGATGGATGATACAACGAGTGGCCATCGGGCCCGGCATTACTTATGGTACATACTCTCTTGAATACCGGCCTTCTCCTTCAGTGTTTATTACATGAACTTAAATATTGACAGCGATAAGTTATCGCGAGGAATGTGTGAAAAAGACTCTTAATAATTTTCCTGGTGCCTCCATTAAACAGACGCGTGCATGGGAGCTGCCAGGACACTGACTAGCTTTTCTTCTCCTTATCCACGAAGCCATTTCTCTCATCGTTCACCATAGCGCCACGTCACGCGTTAATTGACCGTAGGAAGTGTAACCCAATTTGTCTAGGAGTCCCAAAACTCCAAGGCAACTGGAGAAACCTACTCAGGGAGCTTCTTATCTTTATTTGGAAGGGGATAGTGAACAGCTGGAACGAGGTGAATGAAGCGGTGAAGTGGGTGGTAAGTTACGGCAAGATGGCGAGATTTTGGTTAGATCGTTGGATCATGGATAAACCACTCTTGGAGTACGCTTTTGGCCCGGTTGATCAAGCAAAACTTCAAGCCAAAAAAGGGGATTTATGAGGGTCGAGTAATTAGTGAAAGCGAGAGGAATTTCCGCTTATTCTCCCTGATGACTGTGCTACTCTATCAATCACCGTCTACTTCATAAATGGAGGGTGCCGCTTTAATTAAGGTAACCCGGGGCTTGAACTAGTGGCAAAATAGGCTAATCTCGGTTATTCTTCCAAAGAAAATATTAGTAAGTGCTTAAGTGACTGGTTCCCTGCTTTAAAAGTGTGCATTGAGGGCACCCGTGCTGCCACACCTTCAGAGTTTTCTGAAATTAATGTTTATGAGAGCGTGGATAGCTCTCATTTTATATGTTGAAACATAACGCAAAAACGGTAAGATCTTATAAATTATATCAATGCAAAAATACCAGAGAAATAAACGACACCGGAAATTTACATGGTTCAATCAGAATATTGATATTTATATTCACAGAGAGAGCTAGTAACAAATAATTTATTATAATAAAAGAATCATAATTACAATTCGCTCAAACGTTCGAATATTTTTCACATCTAAATTTAAGCTCAAACTCAAAATATTTTCGAATAAATAACTCTATTGGATAATATAAATTCATGCCCAAATCATCACGTGTTCAAGTCCAAACCAAAACGCTCTCGTATGATTAAAATCAACAACGTCGTACGTGCTTTACTTTTGTTCTCGCACGCGTCCTTCCCTGATAGCTTCGTGGGCGTTCACGGCTTGTGCGGCTCGCTCAATACCTTCGCAGAAGATATGCACGCCTTTTATACGTGTGCCGTTCTTTCTCTCTCTCTCTTTCTTTTGTATTTAATTTCAAGAGTCGACAAAATAACTTTGACCTCTGCCCACCAATGTTCCTTTTCTGTTGAAGACGACACGACTTCGCTGTACAGCCCAAAGAAAAGTGAATTCCTTTTATGGGCAACAAAAGAAATCTTGAATATTATCTCCAACGAGCATACCCTCTTCGCGGACTTCTATGTGCTTCAGAAAAAAGAATTTTCCATCAGAATTTATTTTCTTTTTAACATATTCGGTTTAACAAACCAATCTTATTCTCCAGATAATGGGCTCAAACTCGAGACATAATTTAACGTTTTGCTACCGTGGATTGCATTTGAATGAAGGCCAAAATTAAAGAGGGCGATATCAACGACAAAGCTAGAATTGCTTGATGAATTCTCCGTTAACTCTTAGGTTATTCCTATGTGGATGAGGTGATTTTAGAACGATGGCAAGTGTCAATCAGCAGTGGTCACTGATTAGAACCATCTGAAGTGAGCCAAATAGCTGAATTGAATCACTGTGATGTAGTAATTACTGGGTATGTTATTTGACTTTCATTTTTCACGAAAGGGCTTGGTTTTAGTCTGTGGATTACCTATAGCCTATGGATTCATCTGATAAGGAGAGCTTACATCTTTACCCTGTTAAAATGAAGATAGTATAGAGGCAGCTCATACTGTCCGTAATTGATTAGTGTCCAGTAGAACCTTCCCCGTTTGACAATATATATTATGAAGTCCATGTCTTTCTAGTTACAAGTTTGAACCATGCAATCAAGTGCTCAGCCATAGTTGCTTTTCTATAGTTAAAGTGTCTGGTCAATCATTGAGATATTTTACTGAAAGAGGTCACTTCACGCAGCTATCTCCAGCAATAAATTTATGCCCCAACAAGCAGCGTCTCTTTAAATTAAGAAGAAAATATAGATTTTGGCCCCATTACTGGAAGTATCTCAAACAAGATAAGATCGTCGTGATATTAGTGATTTATCATTGAGGCTGCCTTCGTCATCTTATCTACTGGCCACTATCCACAGTGCACATTCCTCACCGCAAATACGACCACCTACTGTATCTCATGTCATATCACAACATTTTTAGGACAATCTCGCACTACAATTTGTGTAGATTCCTCTCTCTCTCTCTCTATATATATATATCAAGGAGATGTAGTTTTATATTTTAGTAGAGCAAATATGCAGAAAGCTTGGTTTTATGAAGAGTATGGAAGTAAGGAAGTTCTCAAGCTGGGAGACTTCCCTTTTCCTACTCCCCACCATAATCAAATAATTGTCCAAGTTCGAGCTGCTGCTTTAAATCCGATTGATTTTAAAAGACGCCAGCGTCCCATCTTTCCTTCGGACTTTCCTGTGAGTAAAATGATTGAACATGTTGTGAGAGAGAAAGGGAGTAAAGCAAAGAGATGATATTTTTATGTGTTTATCTCTCATACCTACTGATGTGCTATTGTTTTCGTATCTTGCTGGCCACACTTTCCTCTAGTACATTGTTGGCGGCATTCCTGTTAAGCTGGCTAGTTCTATGTGCATGCAGGTTGACTGTGACTAATTTTGAATTTATTAATTTTCCAGAGAATGGGAAATTTGCTTGTGGAATGAAAACAGCATGTTGTTTGGAGAACCGTGGACACTTCTATGTTAGTTACTGTAAATCAGGCAGCTCTTGTTAACGAGTTTGCCTTTAGGCTGATTTTACTGGTAAAACAAGTCACGATTATCCACAATCGATCAAAGTCCTGAGCATACATTACCCTAGAACAAGCGGTGTCGTGAATCTAGATGCATTGCTTGACATGGGATGCAGGTGGTTCCAGGCTGTGACATGGCAGGTGTGGTGGTGGCGAAAGGCACTGGTGTCACCAAGTTTGATTTAGGCGATGCAGTTTATGGGAATATTCAGGATTTCAATGCTCCTGGAAAGCTGAAGCAGCTCGGGACACTGGCAGAATTTATTGCGGTGGAGGAGACCCTGGTGGCAATGAAGCCCCAGAACCTGTCATTTGAGGAAGCCGCAAGTTTGCCATTAGCTGTTGAGACTGCAATTGAAGGGTTTGTAACAGCAGGTTTCAAAGAGGGACAGACAGTTTTTATTGTTGGAGGCGCAGGTGGTGTTGGGACTTTAGCTGTTCAGCTGGCCAAGCAGTATTACAATGCTTCCTATGTTGTGGCAACATGTAGCTCAGCAAAGGTGGAGTTTGTCAAGAAACTGGGTGCCGACAAAGTTATCGACTACACAAATACCAAGTATGAAGAAATTGAGGAGAAATTTGACTTTCTTTATGATACCATCGGTGAGTTACTTGAACAACCAATATGCGTTTGCCAGTTTTACCTTGGTACTTCATACTACTCAGGCGATTTCCTCGTAGTAGATGACATTGCCTGTTTTTTGAATTGTTCATGTCATCTGAAATTTTATCACGTTCACTGGTGATGGAGCAATTCTTTTGTATGAGCACCGTCGGTTGTAGGAGACTTAGAAAGTTCGAGTACCTTAAACGACTTATTTTTTCTCTGTGCAATCAACTTATGTCTCCAGTGACAGTGGCCCATATAAAAATCCCATGAAGTTTTTAGAAGGGATAAGAAAGGTTGTGTGGGTTCTAGAGATTGCTTTGACCACCGGAAGATCCGAAACTAAAATGACGCTTAGTTGTGTCTAAATGTTATTTCAACATTATCTCTTGACTTCTTCAGGGGACTGCAAGAACTCCTTTGTAGTGGCTAAGGATGAAGCTCCGATCATTGACATAACCTGGCCTCCATCACATCCAAGGGCAGTCTATTCAAGCTTGACAGTTTCTGGAGAAAACCTGGAGATGCTTAGGCCCTACTTAGAGAGCGGAAAGCTCAAGGCCATCATCGATCCTACTGGACCTTATGCATTTACAGATGTTATTGAAGCTTTTCGATACTTAGAAACGGGAAGGGCTCGGGGAAAAGTCATCATTTCTCTGTTCCCCACAGAGAATGCTCCGTCGTTCGTCTCGCGCAAGCTTGGAAGCAACCAAATGCCTCAAAGGGTTGCTGTAGGGGCATCTGTCTGCTGAGTACACTGCATCCTGTTTTCTGGTATTGATAGCTTTGGTCTTGCGATATCAGAGACTTTGGAAAATCTCATTTTTTATTTGCAATCTAAAAGCATATATATGTCTGTGATCGCTTTATGAAATGAAAATTCTGCTCCGACATGGATGTGCCGTTTTGAGTTTCAGTTTATACTAAAACTGGTATCTGATAGACATCTCATGAACCATCCCACCTGTTGTTTAGGGTCGTCCGCTTTGATGCGGTTCAATGTGGATGATCGACTTTTGATTTCAACCACCAAATATAGATTTTAAATTTCCTTTGTGATGAATGCATCTTGACCCTTTTCCAGTAGTTCTCGTTCAACATGCTGAGGAAATGAGCGAGTAACAACCAAAGCACAATACAAGTATAATGATCCTCTGCGCCACTAAACTGGAACACGAAAGCCATCTCTGCAACAATTGAGTATGCCGTAAGCTTTCTAAGTAGAAGTTGGCAATAAAAAGAAGAGTTAATACTGTTGGAGCTAGCGAATACTTCGGGGACCCTTATTTCTTACACCGGGTATACCTACGTGAGCTTAGGGAAATTGAAGTGTTGTTCGACAATATGTGACCCATGCGTGCGGAATGCGGGGGTTTGGGGACGGCGCCTCCTGACACGGGTGCCCCGCTGCCCGGTCAGCGGGCGGGGGTCCGGAGGCAGCGCCCCCTAACAGGGGTTTCGCTGACCGGTCAGCGGACGGTTGCCCTGCCCGTCGATGAGCGGGCGGGGGCTCGGGGGCAGCGCCCCCGAAACCTCAATGGGTTTGGGTTGGCCCGTATGGTGCGAGATTAAGAGATTTCATATAGGTTTAGGTTTTGAGCCCGTTTAGGGCACATATATATTTTGCTCGTTTTCTTGATTATTGTAACGAGTTGAGAGGCTGTAAACCTAAAATCATAGTAAAATCTCTTTGCAGAATGCAGCCCTATTCGAGGGTGAACCTGGGTAAATTCGTGCATCGTCTATTTTTCTCTGTTTTCTTCGTGATCGTTCTGTTTCGGTTCTCGATACATTCCTTCAAATACCACGAAAAATCCAAAACTGGCATATCTGTGACAATTTTACCAAAAACTAATTTTTTGTAAATTAAAAACTCCAAACTGGTACACTTGTGACAAATTTACCACGAACTATTTTTTTACTATAAAAAACCCCACACTGGTACATTTGTGACAATTTTATCTCGAACTAATTTTTTGATTACCAAAAACCCCAAACTGGTTCACCTGTGACAATTTTACTCAAAAATAATTTTTTAACCACTAAAAACCCTAAATCGATACATTTATAATAAATTTACCTTCTGTTAGTATCCATTAAATTGGATTAATATCACGAAAAATCACAAATTGGTAAACTTGTGACAAATAAAGAGGTAAAATCCCAAACTGGTATACCTGCCAACTACCACGTGTAATCAAACTTAACAATTTGACAGTAAAATTTAACGAAAACTAATGGAGGGCAAATTTATTACAGCTATATCAGTTAGGATTTTATGATGGTCAAAAAATTATTTCAGGGTAAAATTATCACATGTGTACCAGTTTGGGGTTTTTGATAGTCAAAAAATTAGTTCGAGGTAAAATTGTCATATGTGTATTAGTTTAGGATTTTTCATGGTATTAACCTAAAAAGAAATACGATGAAGTGCATCAATCGCAAAAACATAGACTTCAAGTCATGTTGCTATTGAAATGAAACTCCAAGCCATCTTCTTCCTGACTGACCGAAACATCGGAGGATTCGCAGTCTTTCAACTGAAAATGTCAAGTCAATATCCCTAATTTCACGCCACACGCATATTGCTGGTTTTTTTACCCCTGCGGAGGCACGGAATTTTGTTGTCTGTTGCTTAAAAAGCAAGACAATGGAAAATCTACAGTCAAAGAAACATATGGTGATGACTTTAGAGAGGGTCATGTTCACGCTTCATTGACAATGGCCTCCATCCATGCGCTGTCGCTAGTATGGAAAAATGGACAGCATACCTAATCTTTGAGAGAAGGACACTAGAGGTGTTAAACATCATATACGGTGTTCACTTTAGTGCCAAAAATCGATTTAGCAAAAAGTCTGACGTGACCTTTTTTTGTTAATACCTTAAGCCGACGTGGCTTCTCGGAAGTTTGAATCAGCATGAAAATCCCAAAACGACGTCATTTATACAGTTTCATCTAGGATTTGGCCCCAAGCTCGTGCTTCTCTTGCTCACCAAGCTTTTGGATTTGCTTTTGCTCGATCTTGTAGCGCTTCTCAATCGTTGGATTTAAAGTTAAATCATGAGCAAATCGTGATAGAATGAGATGGATTTGTGACAAATAGAGATGATTAAGACTCTGCATACTATGTTTAGGCTAAGAAATACATTGAAATCAAGTCCGAAAGTTACCTTTTAAAACACCTAGCATGTGTTCGGCGATTTGCCTGAAAGAGCTAACGAAGTTGTTTTCTTGATATCGATGTTCAGAGTTAGGATTGATTCACGATTTCTTCATTGATAGCTAAAACTATGTCTAAATCTATGATTCCCTACGGTTCTATGGCATGTCATTCGATTCCCGACGCTGGCCGTGGATGACCACCTACGCCACAGTCCCTACCCATTTTCCCGCGATGCCCCACGTTCAAAACCATTGTTGTGAGATCCTTATTAGCCGGCGAAAATGGTGATCAGCGTGACGTTTTGGCGGCGGTGGTCTAGTGATTGGCAACGGCAAAGGTGAGTTTGGGGTTGGTCGCGACAAGAAGAAAACGAAGAAGCAGCAAGGATGCAGAAGGAGAAAAGAAAAGAAAAAAATAGAAAGAAGAAAAAAAAATGACGTGGAGAGAGAGTAGGAGAAATGTACACATGGAAATGCCACGTGGACCACTCTTTTTTTTAAATGCCAACTTATATTAAAATTTTAATTAAAAAAGTCACGTATTAATTTTAGTTGGAATTTCTCGCCGTTAGCACTTAAGTGATCGTTTTTTCGTCGCTTTAGCACTTAAGTGATCCGATGAAAATTTTTGACACTGAAGGGAGCGCCATATATAACTTTTGACACTTTTAGTGTCATTCTCTTCCTAATCTTTTTTCCGAAAAAGATGTATTCATACGAATCCCATCATTTTGAGAGAACTAGACATTTGTAATCCTAGGAAGTCGACCTTTAGTAGCATTAGAATGGCCAACATAAAAGACTATTGTCAAAGCTTGTGCTTAAGCCTTTAGGAAGCAAGGGTTCTGTCCATAATGTCAAGAGCCTAGGTGTTAAGCAGAGATCATGCGTAGGAATCTATGTGCCGTTTCTGGTTTTGCCTGTTTTCTGTGGCAGAAGTCAAGAACTCAGATGATTAAGTGCTAAGTGAAGGAATGGAAAAGTCAAGAATCTTGAGATACAAATTAATGCAAGGCTATCATCTGCTTGATCTCCATCGTCATTACCTTCCATCTTTTTCACGAGAAAAGAAATGGACATCAACATAGTGTCTGCGACGCTCAACTCCGCGGCACTCGTTCCCATCGTTCTTTCCATCGCCTTTGCTCTCCTCCTCCTGAAAACCTTCACTGGTAAGTCCCTCCGAAGCTCCAAGAACCCGCCCGTTCAAGGGACGGTCTTTGGTCTACTTGTCTACTTCAACTGGCTCCACGACTACCTAACTGGAGTCGCGAGGAAATCTCCGACGTTCCGGTTCCACGTGCTGGACCAGAGTGAGATTTACACGGCCGATCCGAGGAATGTCGAGCACATATTAAGGAACAACTTTGATAAATACACGAAGGGAAAGTATAACATAGATATAATGAAGGATTTATTTGGGGAGGGGATTTTCGCGGTGGATGGAGAAAAGTGGAAGAAGCAAAGGAAGGTCGCGAGCTTTGAGTTTGCGACGAGGGTCGTGGTCAGAGATTTTAGCCGTTGCGTGTTCGGGAAGAATGCTGCGAAGCTGGTCAAAGTCGTGCAGGAGTTATCGGCTGCTTCCGAGGGATTCGATATGCAAGTTGAGTAGTTTCGATCTCTGAAGAATGAGAACTCCACGAGGATCAAAATCACTGTGAAAAAAAGACAATTTGAATGGAATCGAACACAAAGACTGCATATTGCCAACAGAATATCGAAATACACTAAAGTTGGTCATCCGGGTTTGATAGATAATATAACTTTGTCTGAAAAATGATTGGATATGTATGCAATCTAGAGAGTTAGAAATAGCTAGTCTTGAAAAGAAACCTAGGATAGACGCAAAGCGACCATCACGTGGTAAAGAACATTTCCTGATAATGGTCTTTAGAATAAAAAAAAGAAGGTAACAGATCGTTGTACGTTACTTTGCTCACCGTGCTGTCTTAAATCGTGTCTGAAGGATATACTGATGAGATGCACTTTGGATTCCATCTTCAAAGTTGGATTTGGTGTGGAATTGAATTGCTTGGAAGGATCAAGCAAAGAGCTAAGAGCCTTCATGAAAGCTTTTGACAAGGCGAATGAACTAACCTACTGGCGATATATTGATCCCTCTTGGGAGCTCAAAAGACTTCTCAACATCGGTTCAGAAGCTCGTCTTAGGAATAACATTATACTTATCGACAATTTCATGCATCAACTTATCAGAACCAAGAGAAATCAACTCGCCGCGCAGCGAGAACGAGTGAGTATTTTTTTTCAATTTTATTAGTGAACGTGTGAGTACTTAGTGTATGTTTAGCTATTTGATTTGTTGAGTTCACGCACTTCTTTTGTCAGGCCACCTCTCAAATTTGGAAGAGGCATTATATCATGTGATGTCGCAGAAGATTTTAATAACAAGAACTTGCTCGGTAGAAGGTCAAGTACAGTTTGTTTTGAGAGCAAGAATTGTGGCTAGGAAAACTTGTGGCACCATCTAATTTATCACAAAGTTGTCCTATCTTCCACGTTATTTCTTTGGCAATTCCTCTGACTGATTTTTTCTTTTCCTTATTTTTTCCTACAAGAATGACAAGGAGGACATTCTCTCAAGATTTTTGCTCGAGAGCGAGAAAGATCCCGAGATTATGAATGATAAGTACTTGAGGGATATAATTCTGAATTTTATGATCACCGGAAAAGATACTAGTGCAAATACCTTATCATGGTTCCTCTACGTGCTCTGCAAACACTCCCTAGTGCAGCAAAAGATTGTCGACGAAGTAAAGGAAGTGATTGGAGATCAAGCAAGTGAAGCTAACCCTGATAGTTTTGTGGAAAGAATAACTGATCCGGTGCTCAACCAAATGCACTATCTTCATGCCACACTCACAGAGACTTTGAGGCTGTATCCTGCAGTCCCGCTGGTAGACTTCAGTTCATTTGTTAGAATTAAAGTTCAAAGCTCTAACCGATCACAGAAAAAGAAAACGAAAAAGTTCAAACTGACCTAGAGATATTATGAACTTAAATCAATACATCAGCAGAACGTCGGAGCTTGGAGAGAGCTAATCACAGCGGGTCTGAGTAAATCACCATTGGCCTTGCACAACAAAAATCTAAGACATCAGAATTATCCTGACTTTTAGAGGCTATGATGCATCATCGAAGTGTACTTATGACAGACTAAAAATTTTAGTTAAGTGCATGTCCGGGAATCCTTTCATTTGCATTAAGCAACGATACAGTTCACATTTTTCCCTCACAGATCAAATGCTAGCTTTTCATTTATCTCTAAATTCTGGAACAAATACTAGTGCTACCCTTCTGACTGCATTATGGTCATGCAACTAGTCCTTAAGTCGTATTCAAATGTAAATGGCCATGTAAAAGAGTCAACATTCTTTTGAACCAAGAATGACCAGTAACAATGCACATGCTAGAAATCCATCAGATTGGCAAGTACAAATCGACCACAAGCCAAAGAGAACATGCATTTAACAAGTTTCGGCTTCTGTATCAGCACATGCTAACTTCGATCTTTTGCACTTCTGCCCAACAGGATGGAAGATGTGCTGACACAGATGATGCTCTTCCAGATGGCTTCCACGTGAAATAGGGGGATGACATTAATTACTTGGCTTACTCAATGGCAAGAATCCATAACATATGGGGAGAAGATGCTGAGGATTTCAAACCTGAAAGATGGTTGAAGGATGGAATTTTCCAGAAAGAATCACCTTTTAAATTTGTTGCATTCCATGTTCGTTTCTCCATCCTAAGTCCTCGTAAATTGAATATTCAAAGCATGTGTATACGTTCCAAGCATCTTCAGTGACACTCTTACTTTTGAATATGCAGGCTGGTCCTAGGATCTGCCTTGGGAAGGATTTCGCTTATCACCAGATGAAAATAGTTTCAATAGCTCTCCTCCGCTTCTTCTGTTTCAGATTAGCTGATGAAAATAGACCTGTAACCTACAGGGTCATGTTCACCCTTCACATTGACAATAGCTTACATCTTCGTGCTATTCCCAGATTGGCTACATAAGAGCTGGACCTAATTGAGTATGGTTCATTGCAACATATGGATTTCTAGTGTTGGATGCCAGTGGTTTTCACTGGTAAGGAAGCACGTACGCTACAAGATCTTACTATTGCATGTAAAAGTAGGAATATTAAGGTGTTTTGCTTAAATTCTGTAAATTTAAAGTTATACGTTTGTCGGGCTTTGTGACAATACTAATAAAATCTTATCCTCATAAAGCCTCTGCGAGGCTAATAAGCTGATATGTCCCTAGAACTGAGATGGTTTTCAAGCTCATCTAATAATCAGCCATCCAGAACTTCATGATACCATTGACATACCACTCTGATAATCAGCTGATTGGCTTTGGCTGAGCTGGACCAATTCACGTTCCCACTTCACATTGACAATGGCCTCCATTTATGCGCTGTTGATAGGATCAAAAAATGGATAACCTACCTAATATCTTTGCCGAAAAGCATGTACTTGTATGAATTCCATCATTTTGGGAGAACTGGACATTTGTAATTCTATGAAGGTGACCTTTGGTAGCATGAGAATGGCCAACATAACAGAATAACGTGAAGCTTGTGCTTGAGCACAGAAGCAAGTTGATCCTATTAATATCACTGGGCTGTTATGGTTCTGCCTATAGTCTGTCATAATGAACCTTTCTTAGCTAGAAATATCATTAGAAAATTTGACCACTCAGTTAATTGTGAACTGTAAGCTATCAAATCTGCCACCTTTCACATTCTTTTCACTAGGACAACAACAAAGCTTGTTTTATAATATTCATGTGCCGCGGAGGAACCACCAATTATCAGGTTCAATTGTTTTAGTTTAGTACCTTAACACATGACTCAAGAAACTTTTAAAATGTTGAGTAGAACTCTATCTTGTTGGGAGGTTTCTACTTAGACCAATTCCTAAACGTAATCAGAATGCATATAGCTTTTATGTCTAGTTACTTTTCCATGTTAACTATAAATGAAGCTTCACGGCCTTCATCATGAATAAGATGGCTGTGTCTCTCATCGCATGCACCAAGCACTTAAAACCAAAAGAGTGGGAAGCCATCTGAATTATGACTACCCCCCCAACAAACAGATGAAACCAAAACATGCACATCAATTCCTACTCAGAATCTCAGCTTAGCACCTAACAACATCTCAATCACAATCATTAGTTTAAATCTTCCTTCTGCATTATTATACTAAGTAAAACAAAAGGAAAAGTCAATAGTCTTGACACATATATCAACGGAAGAATATCATATGCTTGATCTTCATAGTCATTACCTTCCATCTTCTTCACAAAAAAAAAAAAAATGGACATCAACATTGTGTCTGTGATGCTCAACTCTGTGGCACTCGTTCCAATCGCTCTCTCTGTCACCTTTGCTCTCCTTCTCTTGAAAACCTTCACTGGCGAGTCCCTCCGAAGCTCCAAGTATCCGCCCCGTTCACAGGACAGTCTTTGGTCTAACTGCACACTTCAACCTGCTTTATGACTACCAAACCAAAGTCG
Source organism: Syzygium aqueum (assembly GCA_031216185.1). NCBI lineage: Eukaryota > Viridiplantae > Streptophyta > Magnoliopsida > Myrtales > Myrtaceae > Syzygium > Syzygium aqueum. The sequence continues at coordinate 9,492,724 of CM062235.1, read as the reverse complement.
CAAGGAGAACTACGACGTTCCAGCTCCTCACGCCGGCCCATAGTGCGATTTACACGGCTGATCCAAGGAACGTCGAGTACATATTGAAGACAAAGTTCGAGAAGTACACGAAGGGAAAGTATGACATAGATATAGTCAAGGATTTGTTTGGGGAGGGTATTTTCGAGGTGGATGGAGAGAAGTGGAAGAAGCAGAGGAAGGTCACGAGCTTCGAGTTTGCAACAATGGTGCTCAGAGATTTTAGCTGTTGCGTGTTCAGAAAGAATTCTGCGAAGCTGGTCAAGGTTGTGGAGGAGTTATCAGCTGCTTCTGAGGGATTCGATATGCAAGTGAGTATTTTTTATATTTGAAGGAGGAGAACTCCATGAGGATCAAAACCACTGTGAAAGAAAGATAACTTGAATGATACCAAACATAAAGACTGCATATTCACAATAATATCGTAATATACCAAAGTTGGTCTTCCAGATTTGATAGATAGTGTAACTTTGTCTGAAAAATGATTGGATATGGATGCAATCTAAAGAGTAGAGAGAGAGAGAGAGAGAGAGAGAGAGAGACAAAACATAACAGTAGAAGAAAAAACATTTCCTGACAATGGTCTTTAGAATAAAAGAGAAGGTAACAGAACATTGTAGATTAGTTTGCTCATCGTATTGTCTTACATCATCGTGTCTGTACGATATATAGATGAGATGCACTTTGGATTCCATCTTCAAAGTTGGATTTGGTGTAGAATTGAATTGTTTGGATGGATCAAGCAAAGAGGGAAGAGCCTTCATGAGAGCTTTTGATGAGGCGCATGCACTAATCTATTGGCGATATGTCGATCCCTCTTAGAATCTCAAAAGACTTCTCAAAATCAGATCAGAAGCTCATCTTGGAAATAACATCAAACTCATCGACAATTTCGTGCACCAACTTATCAGAAACAAGAGGAATCAACTCCCAGTACAGCGTGTGAGTGCATTCTTTTTTTTCATTGGAGAGTACTTAGGGTACATATAGCCATCCGATTTTTGAAGTTTATGCTCTTCTTTTGTCAAGCCACAACTCAAGTTCGGAAGAGGCAGTAGGGCATGTAATGTTGGGGAAGATTTGAATAATAAGAACTATGGCAGAATTCTGTAGAAGCTCAAGTACATTAAGTTTTCAGAGGAGGAATTCTGGCTAAAAAAACTCTTGGCACCATCTAAAGATTGTTTTCATCATATAGCTGTAATGTTTTGCAGGTTTTCTCTTTGGCAATTCCTCTGACTGATTTTTCCTTTTCCCTTTTTTCCTTCAAGAATGACAAGGAGGACATTCTCTCGAGATTTTTGCTCGAGAGCAAGAAAGAGCCCGAGAATGTGAATGATAAGTACTTGAGGGATATAATTCTGAATTTCATGATTGCCGGGAAAGATACTAGTGCAAATACCTTATCATGGTTCCTCTACATGCTATGCAAACAGCCCCTAGTGCAGCAAAAGATTGTCAATGAAATAAAGGAAGTGATTGGAGATCAAGCAAGCGAAGCTAACCCTGACTGTTTTGTGGAAAGAATAACTGATCCGGTGCTTGACCGAATGCACTATCTTCATGCAACACTCACAGAGACTTTGAGGCTGCATCCTGCAGTCCCTGTGGCAATCTTCTGTTCACTTGTGAGAATTAAAGTTCAAACCTCTAACCTATCACAAAACAAGAAAAAAAGAGCAAAACTGAGCTTGAGATATTATGTACTCAAATCAATACGTCAGCAGAACTTGGAGCTTGGAGAGAGCTAATCACAGTGGGTCTGAGTAAATCGCCTTTGGCGTTGCAGAGTAAAAATCTAATATATCACAATTGTCCTGACTTGTAGAAGCGACAATGCATTATCGAAGTGTATTTTTGACAGACTAAAAGATAGAGTTAAATGCATGTCCGGGAATCCTTTCATTTGCGCTACACAACTATACAAGTCACATTTTTCCATCACAGATCAAATGCTAGCTTTTCATTCATCTCTAAATTCATGAACCAATACTGCTGCTACCCTTCTGACTGCATCATGATCATGCAAATAGTCCTTAAGTCAAATTCAAATGTAAAACGCCATGCAAAAGAGTCGATTTCCTTCTGATCAAAACATGATCAGTAACAATTTGGAGGCTATATCCATCAGATTGGCAATTACACATCAAGCACAAGCCAAAGAGACCATGCATCTAACATTTGGGTTTTGTATCAATACATGCTAACTTTGATCTTGTATACATCTGTTGCACTACAGGATGGAATATGTGTTGAGGCAGATGATGTTCTTCCAGATGGCTACCACGTGAAAAAAGGGGATGGCGTATATTACTTGGCCTACTCAATGGGAAAAATGCATAACAGCTGGGGAGAAGATGCTGAGGATTTCAAACCTGAAAGATGGTTGAAGGATGGAATTTTCCAAAATGAATCACATTTCAAATTTTTTGCATTCCATGTTCGTTTCTCCATCCTAAGTCCATCTAAATTGAATATTTTAAGCGTGTATACATATTCCAAGCATCTTCAAGTGACAATCTTACTTTCCTATCTGCAGGCTGGTCCTAGAATCTGCCTCAGGAAGGATTTCGCTTACTGCCAGATGAAAATAGTTTCAATAGCTCTCCTTCGTTTCTTCTGTTTCAGATTAGCTGATGAAACTAGACCTGTAACCTACAAGGTCATGTTCACCCTTCACATAGACAATGGCTTACATCTTCGTGCTGTTCCCAGATTGGCTACATAAGAGCAGGACTATCATTACGTATGGTCCATCACAAAACTATGGATGTAAAATGTTGGATGCTAGTGGTTTTCACTGATAAGTAAGCATGTGTGCTTCAAGATCTTACTGTTGCATGTAAACGCTGGAATGGTAAAGTGATTTGCTTGAATTCTGTACATAATTTGAAGTTATAAGTTCGTCAGGCTTTGCGACAATGCTATTATTATCTTATTTTCATAAAGCCTCTGAGAGGCTAACAAGCTGATATGTCCCTAGAACTGAAATGGTTTTCAAGCTCATCTAACATTCAGCAATCCCACAATTCATGATATCACTGACATACCAATCTGATAATTTGTTGATTGACTTCGGCTGAGCCGGACCTATTCATAAGTCTATATACTGAGAACAAGTTTCCTCTCATGTAAAAAACTTGGTTAAATGTCTAAACTATCACAAAATAAGGGAAAGAAGAATGTTTCTCCTCCTGCAATAAAAGAAATGAGATGTCCATGTCCTACAACAAAACTAGATATCTCAAAACCAACACTACAATAATCATAAAGGAAAAATACAGAATGCCATCATAAATTGCCCCAAAACATGTGGCCAATATATTGCTCAAAAGAAGGTCACAATGTAAAAGAGAATGAAGAACCTATTGTTGAAGGAAGTAGGCCAGCGAACCTAGCTGTCCATCCTTCGCAATTTTTGTGCAATTGCCTGTAAACAAAGTCTCTGTTGGGATGCATATTGCAGGGTCTTCATTGCCTTCACCCAAAACAAAACAACTATTTTCAAAATCTGCAGCATTAGTTAATTGACCAGCAAAACATAGCACACTACTTTAGGGATTACAGCCAATTTGAGCGGAGCTTCAACAACGTCTCTAAATGTGAACTTCTCGTGTCCAGGAAAATCCATGTGATCCTCATCATTGGCCTTCTTGCGTCTCTTTCTTCTTGATTCCCCATACCTGAATAGGCAAATATAATATCATGCTCAAAAAGACAGTCTGAATGGAATATGCAAAGAAAAGCATCTTGGAACTACCATGATTCCCTAGCAAAAGAAGCAGAATGACCCTCTTCTGTTACGAACCACATTTCATCATGTTCATCTTTATTCAATCCCAAGATCCCTACAAAAGACGGAATCTCTTCTAGCGGCAACAATCTCGATTGTATCTTACTGTCATCACCTTATAAAGGGCATTGACAAAACATGGAAACTGAAACCTTGGTGCCATCAACAATGTAAAAATGGAAAGCAACACGCGGAGGTTGAGAGGAAGCGAAGGAGATGATTGGCGGTGCTTCCACCGCGAGCCACCCTGTAATTCTTCTCTCTTCGCCTCTGCTCTGCCTCCCTGCTCTGCCCTGCCCTGCCCTGCTGCAGAGGATGATTGGCGACGAAGAACAAGAACTATTTTCTGGGGGACAGCAAATTGATTCTTGGTCCTGTGATTTGCATGTAATTCTAGTGATAGTCCCTATTGTTTCATTTTATATTAAAGTTATCCTAGTGCTTTCTAATCTCTTTCAATTGCACCCCTCTGTCAGTTTTGGTGGCCCGTCTGGGCATTCAGAAGGGGGAAGAAAAGGTGAGCAACAAAGCTTTTTTTATAATATTCATGTGCCACACAGGATACACCATTTCTTGGTTTATTTAAACTGATTTCCCCCCTCTAAATCATTTATTAACGAAAGAATATCTTCCGTCCCCTTTCGTCTCCGATGCCTACAATATTTACTTTTGTATCACTATCTCGACATGTCCTGCTAAAGACAAAGCAAAATACTATTGAATGGAGTAATCTTCATAATTCTCATTCACCGGGTCTTGAATCTCTCCAGCAGAACGATGCGTAGACAATACTATTTATCATTCATTGAAACAATACTAGCTTTCGCATGGTTCGAATTCACCTACTTAGAAATAAAACCCTAGAGGTTGAAACAACATTCTTGTATGATGACCTTGACTATAGTAGGCGTGATAATGGGGAGGGAAAAAACAAGGAAAATAACCATATTATGCGTAATTCTTTTCTTTTTCCATAACAAAAAGAAAAGAATTCCAGGGTTCATACTTATATACTTTGTTCATGGTAACTAAAGCTTGAAGCTTCATGACCAAGCGTGGCCGGCAATCTGAGTGCTTGACTTCCCCCACAACAAACAGATAAAACCAGAAAATGCACATCCGTTCTGACATGATCATATTCTATAGTGCCAAGTGAAACAAATGGACAAAAGTCAAGAGTCATGAGACATAAATCAACGCAAGGACATCATCTACTTGATCTTCATAGTCATTGCCTTCCATCTTCTTCACCAAAAAAAATGGACATCAGCATCGTGTCTGCGACGCTCTACTCCGTGGCACTCGTTCCGATCGCTCTCTCCGTCGCCTTTGCTCTCCTCCTCCTGAAAACCTTCACCGGCAAGTCCCTCTGGAGCTCTAAGTATCCGCCCGTTCGCGGGACGGTCTTCGGTCAGCTCGTCTACTTCAACCGGCTCTACGACTACCTGACCGGTGTCGCAAGGCGATCTCTGACGTTCCGGCTCCTCGCGGCGGACCAGAGCGAGATCTACACGGCCGATCCGAGGAACGTCGAGCACATATTGAAGACCAACTTCGATAGGTACACGAAGGGAAAGTTTAACATAGAAATAATGAAGGATTTGTTCGGGGAGGGGATTTTCGTGGTGGATGGAGAGAAGTGGAAGAAGCAGAGGAAGGTGGCGAGCTTCGAGTTTGCGACGAGGGTGCTCAGAGATTTTAGCTGTTCCGTGTTCAGGAAGAATGCTGCGAAGCTGGTCAAGGTCGTGGAGGAGTTATCAGCTGCTTCAGAGGGATTCGATATGCAAGTGAGTCGTTTCAATTTTTGAAGATTGAGAACTCCACGAGGATCAATTCCAATTGGAAAGATAAGTTGAATGGAATCGAACGTAGAGACTGCATATTTGCAATACAATATCGAAATATGATATATTGGTAATCGATGCTAGATGGATAGTCGCAACCATAACAGTAAAAGAAAGAACATTTCCTGGTGATGGTCTTTAAAATAGAAGAAAAGGTCACAGATCATTGTACCTTAGTTCGCTCATCATATTGTCTTAAATCTTGTGTGTAGGATATATTGATGAGATGCACTTTGGATTCCATCTTCAAAGTTGGATTTGGTGTGGAATTGAATTGCTTGGAAGGATCAAGCAACGAGGGAAGAGCCTTCATGAAAGCTTTTGATGAGGCGAATGCACTAACCTACTGGCGATATGTCGATCCCTCTTGGGAACTCAAAAGACTTCTCAACATTGGTTCAGAAGCTCGTCTTAGGAATAACATTAAACTCATCGACAATTTCGTGCATCAACTTATCAGAATGAAGACGAATCAACTCGCAGTGCAACGAGATCATGTGAGTAATTTTTTTATAATTTTATTAGTGAACGTGTGAGTGCTTAGTGTGCGTTTTGCTGTTTGATTTTTGAAGTCCGTGCTCTTCTTTTGCCAAGCCACCATTCAAATTTGGAAGAGGCTTTATGGCATGTGATGTTGGGGAAGACTTTAATAACAAGAACTATGGAAGAATTCTGTAGAAGCTCAAGAACTATTTTCAGAGGAAGAATTCTGAATAGAAAAACTTGTGGCACCATCTAAAGATTGTTTTCATGACAAAGTCATACTATTTTCCAGGTCTTTTCCTTAGCAATTCCCCAGGCTGATGTTCCATTTTCCCTGTTTTTTTTCCTACAAGAATGACAAGGAGGACATTCTCTCGAGATTTTTGCTCGAGTGCGAGAAAGATCCCGAGAATATGAACGAGAAGTACTTGAGGGACATAATTCTGAATTTCATGATTGCTGGAAAAGATACTAGTGCAAATACCTTATCATGGTTCCTCTACATGCTCTGTAAACACCCCCTGGTGCAGCAAAAGATTGTCGATGAAATAAAGGAAGTGATTGGAGATCGACCAAGTGAAGCTAACCCAGATAAATTCATGGAAAGAATAACTGATCCGGTGCTCGACCGAATGCACTACCTTCATGCCACACTCACAGAGACATTGAGGCTGTATCCTGCAGTCCCACTGGTAATCTTCTGTTCACTGGTAAGAATTAAAGTTCAAACCCCTAATTGATCACAGAAAAAGAAAACAAGAAGTTCAAACTTAACTTGAGATATTATGAACTCGAATCAATACATCAGCAGAACATTGGAGCTTGGAGAGAGCCAATTACAAAGGGTCTGAGTAAATCACCATTCGCCTTGCATTACAAGACATCACAATTTTCCCAACTTTAGAAGCTACGACACATCATCCAAGTGTATTTATGACAGACTAAAAATCTTACGTAAGTGCATGTCCGGGAATCCTTTCATTTCCATTAAACAACTATACAGGTCACATTGTTTCATCACAGATCAATTGCTAGCTTTTCATTCATCTCTAAATTCACGAACATATACTATTGCTACCCTGATTGCATTGTGATCATGCAACTAGTTCTTAATCATATTCAAATATCAAATGCCGCGCCAAAGAGTCAATATTCTTCTGAACAAAACAAGATCAGCAACACCAGCAGATGCTAGAAATCCATCAGATTGGCAATTGCAAATCAAGCACAAGCCAAAGAGAACACACATTTAACAAGCTTCGGCTTTTGTATCGATACATGCTACCTTTGATCTTTCACACTACTGCACAACAGGATGGAAGATGTACCGAGACAGATGATGTTCTCCCAGATGGCTTCCACGTGAAAAAGGGGGACAACATTAATTACTTGGCTTACTCGATGGGAAGAATGCATAACATATGGGGAGAAGATGCCGAGGATTTCAAACCCGAAAGATGGTTGAAGGATGGAGTTTTCCAAAAAGAATCACCTTTTAAATTTGTTGCATTCCATGTTCGTTTCTCTATCCTAAGTCCTAGTGAATTGAATACTCAAAATGTGCGAACATATTCCAAGCATCTTTAGTCACACTCTTACTTTCCTATCTGCAGGCTGGTCCTAGAATCTGCCTCGGGAAGGATTTTGCTTATCGTCAGATGAAAATAGTTTCAATAGCTCTCCTTCGCTTCTTCCGTTTCAGATTAGCTGATGAAACTAGACCTGTAACCTACAAGGTCATGTTCACCCTTCACATCGACAATGGCTTACATCTTCGTGCTGTTCCCAGATTGGCTACATAAGAGCTAGACTATCATTGAGTATGGTCCATTGCGACATATGGATTTCCAATGTTGGATGCTAGCAGTTTTCCCTGATAAGTAAGCATTTGCACCACAGGATCTTACTATTGCATGTAAACGTTGGAATATTAAGGTGTTCTGCTTAAATTCCGTAAATAATGTGAAGTTATAAGTTCGTCAGGCTTTGTGACAATGCCAATGATATCTTATTTTCATATGGCCTCTGAGAGGCTAACAAGCTGATGTCCCTGGAACTAAAATGGTTTTCAAGCTCAACAATAATCAGCCATCCAGCATTCCATGATACCATTAACATATCGATCCGATAGTTAGCTCTTTGGCTTCGGCTGAGCTGGACCTATTCTTAAGAACATATACTGAGAACAAGTTTTCCTGTTATGTATAGTAAAGCACTTGGTAAAATGTCTAAACTATCACAAAATTAGGGAAAGAAGAATGGTTCTCCAGTGATGAAAGAAACGAGTTGTCCTGTGGCAAAAACTAGATCTCTCAAAACTCACTATAACAAGCAAAATTAAAACTACAGAATTCCATCATAATTTGCTTTAAAACATATGGCCGAAGTAGTGTTCTAAAGAAGTTCACAGTGATAGTGAACCTATTTACAAAGGAAGTTGGCTGCCCATCCTTTGCGATTTCTAATTTTCTCTACACCTCGATGGCCAGTAATCAAAGTCGCTGTTGGCATGCATTTTGCGGCATCTTCAATGTCTTCACCCAAATCAAAATGAAAAGAACTTAAAGGGTAGGCGGGAATGAAACAACTAATTTCAAAATCTGCAGCATTAGTCAATTGACCAGCAAAACAGAGAACACTACTTTAGGGATCAAGGGCAATTTGGGCGGAGTTTCAGCAGCCTCTCCAAATTTGGCCTTCTTGTGCTTCTTTTTTGTTGATTCTCTATACCTAAATAGACAAAATTATGATCATACTCAGAAAGACAGGCTGAATGAGGTATATACAAAGAAAATCATCTGGGAACTACCGTGAATCCCTAGCACAAGAAGCAAGTCAGAATGAATCAAAATTGACTATCTACTAGCCCTTACTTATTTGACTGTAGATTTCATCCAAAATAATAGCTCTTACTTATTTGACTATTTACTATCTCTCTGAAGCGGAGCTTGGGGAAGAAGAACAAGGATCATTTTGGGGGGAAAATGAGAAAATTGATTGTTGGTCCTGTGTTTTGCATGTAATTCTGGTGATGGTCCCTACTGTGTCACTTATTTTAGATTTACCCCCATACTTTCTAATTGCTTTCGATGTTACCCCTCGGTCAGTTTTGGTGGCCCTTCTGGGCACGGGGAAGAAAAAGGCCAGCAACAAAGTTTGTTTTATAATATTCATGTGCCGTATAGGAACCTCCAATTCTTGGTTTATTTTACATGATCTTTTAGTCTAAATCACTCATTAACCAAGCAAGGTCGCCGTTGACTTTCGCCTCCGATGCCTACAATGCATAATTTTTATTACTATCTCGACATGCCCAGCTCAAGCTCTATACAGATACTATTGATTCTCCATTCATCTGATCTTGGATCTTTCAGCCAAAAAGATGCGTAGAGAATACTATTTATCATTCATCGAAATATTCTAGCTTTGGAGCGGTCCTATTTCACCTAGTTAAAAATAAAACCCTAGAAGTGGAGACGGATTCTTGTATGATCTCGCGTATAATCGGCTCACTATTTTATGTGAACCAAAGATTTCAAGGTTTATATTCCTATACTTCTGTTTAAGATCAAAGAAGCTTAGCGACCTTCATCATGATCAAGATAACTTCATCTCTCATGATCTCATCCATCAAGCACTTGAAGCCAAAAGAGTGGCAAGCCACGGATAAAACCAGAACTTGCACATCAATTCCTAGGCATAATCTCTGCTTCCCACCTAAGCACATCTCAATCACATACATTAATTTTTCTTCCTTCCACACTATTGAAACCTACAAATGCTAAGTAAACAAATGGACAAAGTCAACAGTCTTGAGACATAAAATTTAGGCAAGGATGTCATCTTCTTAATCTTCATCCTCATTACCTTCCATCTTCTTCACACAAAAAAACATGGACATCAACATCGTGTCTGCGATGCTCTACTCCACGGCGCTCGTTCTGGTCGCTCTCTCCATTGCCTTTGCACTCCTCATCCTGAAAACTTTCACCGGCAAGTCCCTCCGAACCTCTAAGTATCCACCCGTTCACGGGACTGTCTTCGGTCAACTCATCTACTTCAGCCGGCTCTACGACTACCAAACCAGAGTCGCGAGGAGATCTCCAACGTTCCGGCTCCTCGCGCCGGACCAGAGTGAGATTTACACGGTCGATCCAAGGAACGTTGAGCACATATTGAAGACCAAGTTCGAGGAGTACACCAAGGGAGAGTATAACATAGATATAGCCAAGGACTTGTTCGGGGAGGGGATTTTCGCGGTGGATGGAGACAAGTGGAGGAAGCAGAGGAAGGTCGCGAGCTTTGAGTTTGCAACGAGGGTGCTCAGAGATTTTAGCTGTTGCGTGTTCAGGAAGAATGCTGCAAAGCTGGTCAAGGTTGTGGAGGAATTATCGGCTGCTTCCGAGATATTCGATATGCAAGTGAGTAGCTTCAAGGATCAAAACCACCTTGAAAGAACGATTAGTTGAATGGAATTTAGCATAAAGACTGTATATCTGCAATAGAATATCAAAATTTGCTAAGTTGGTCATCCGGATTTGATAAATAATGTAACTATGTCTGAAAAATGATTGGATAGTTATGCAATCTAAAGAGCTAGAAATAGCTAGTCTTGAAAAGAAACCTAGGATTGATGAAAACCGTTGAGGTCACTCGACCATATTAGCGACCATCAATAGGTAGTTGTCAGTCCTCCTCAGCCTCCGCCCAATCAATATGAGAGAGAGAGAGAGAGAGAGAGAGAGAGAGAGAGAGAGAGAGAGAGAGAGAGAGAGAGAGAGAGAGAGAGAGAGAGGGGGAGGGGGGGCAACCTTAACAGTAGAAGAAAGAACATTTTCTGATAGTGGTCTTTAAAATATAAGAGAAGGTAACAGTACATTCTTCATTACTTTGTTTATCGTATTGTCTTGAATCTTATCTGAAGGATATATTGATGAGATGCACCTTGGATTCCATCTTCAAAGTTGGATTTGGTGTGGAATTGAATTGCTTGGAAGGATCAAGCAAAGAGGGAAGAGTCTTCATGAAAGCTTTCGATGAGGCGAATGCACTGATCTACTGGCGCTACGTCGATCCATTTTGGAAGCTCAAAAGACTTCTGAATATTGGTTTAGAAGCCCGTCTTAGAAATAAAATTAAACTCATCAACAATTTTGTGGATCAACTTATCAGAACCAAGAGAAATCAACTCCCAGCACAGCGAGAACGTGTGAGTACTTATTTTGATTTTTATTAGGGAACGTGTGAGTACTTACTGTACGTTTAGCTGTTCGATTTTTTTATGTTTACACTCTTCTTCTGTCAAGACACAATGCAAATTCAGAAGAGGCATTATGGAATGTGATGTCGGGGAAGATTTTAGTAATAATAACTTTGAAAGAAATCTGTAGAAGCTCAAATACATTTAGGTTTCGGAGGAATTCGGCTAGAAAAACTTGTGGCACCAACTAAAGATTGTTTTCATCACAATGTTGCACTATTTTCCAGGTTTTTTCTTGTGCAATTCCTCTGACTGATTTTTCATTTTTTGTTTTTTCTTCCTACAAGAATGACAAGGAGGACATTCTCTCAAGATTTTTGCTCGAGAGCGAGAAAGATCCCAAGAATATGAACGATAAGTACTTGAGGGATATAATTCTGAATTTCATGATCGCCGGAAAAGATACTAGTGCAAGTACCTTATCATGGTTCCTCTACATGCTCTGCAAACACCCCCTAGTGCAGCAAAAGATTTTCGATGAAATAAAGGAAGTGATTGGAGATCAAGTAAGTGAAGCTAATCCTGATTATTTCGTGGAAAAAATAACTGATCTGGTACTTGACCGGATGTACTATCTTCATGCCACGCTCACAGAGACCTTGAGGCTGTATCCTGCAGTTCCGGTGGTAATCTTCTGTTCACTTGTAAGAATTAAAGTTCAAATGTCTAACCGATCACAGAAAAAAATAAAAAAAAAGTTCGAACTGAGCTTGATGTATGATGAACTCAAATCAATTCATCAGCAGAACGTTGGAGCTTGAAGAGAGTTAATCACAGTGAGTCTGAGTAAATGGCCATTGACCTTGCAAAATAAATCTAATACATCATAATTGTCCTGACTTAAAATTACGATGCGTTATTGAAGTGTATTTATGACGGACTAAAACAGTCCTGGAATCCTTTCATTTGCATGAAGCAACTATACAGGTCAAATATTTCCATCGTAGATCAAATGCCAGCTTATCATTCATCTCTAAATTCATGAACAAATACTACTGCTCCCTTCTGACTGAATTGTAATCATGCAACTAGTCCTTAAGTCAGTATTCAAATGTAAAATGCCACGTAAAAGGGTCGATATTCTTCTAAAGAAAACATGATCAGTAATGATGCAGCTACTATAAATCCATCGGACGGGTAATTACAAATCAAGCACAGACCAAAGAGAACAGGCATCTAACAAGATTCAGCTTTTTGTATATATACATGCTAACTTTGATCTTTCAAACTTCTGCACAACAGGATGGAAGATGTGCTGAGGCAGATGATGTTCTCCCAGATGGCTTCCACGTGAAAAAAGGGGATGGCGTATATTACTTGGCTTACTCAATGGGAAGAATGCACAACATCTGGGGAGAAGATGCCGAGGATTTCAAACCTGAAAGATGGTTGAAGGATGGAATTTTCCAGAACGAATCACCTTTCAAATTTGTTGCATTCAATGTTAGTTTCTCCATCTCCAGTAGCGCTCCTACTTTCCTTTTTGAAGTGTGTACATATTCCAAGCATCTTCGGTGACACTCTTACTTTCCTTTTTGCAGGCTGGTCCTAGGATCTGCCTTGGGAAGGATTTCGCTTATCGCCAGATGAAAATAGTTTCAATAGTTCTCCTTCGCTTCTTCCGTTTCAGATTAGCCAATGAAACTAGACCTGTAACCTACAAGGTCATGTTCACCCTTCATATCGACAATGGCTTACATCTCCATGCTGTTCCCAGATTGGCTGCATAAGAGCCGGACTATTGAGTATGGTCCATCACAACATATGGAATTCTAATGTTGGATGCTAGGGGTTTTCACTTGTAAGTAAGCATGTGCACCACAAGATCTTACCATAGCATATAAATGTTGGAATTACTCCACTGCTTGAAATCGAAGATCTTTGGGTTGCCCCCTCTTTGCTTTTTCACTTTCTCTTTTTACCTGCAATCTTCTGGCTGAGTTCATCGGCGTTGTTCCAAGGTGCAGTCGAGTATTCATCACCACCTCCAACTTCACTTGTAGTAGCATTTGAGCCAAACCCACCCTTCCAAGACTTCTGCAAAACATGAATGAGAAGTCAGAACTTGACGAGCTTCCTGGAATATCTGGTGTAGGAACAAAAGAAAGAAAAACAAAGATCGGAAAAAATGCAAAATTGTCATTCTACTACGTTCACAGGATAACTGCTTCTGTGATCTGTTCCGTTTTTAAGGTAGTGACTTCTGATCATGAGAACATTCGTAGTCAAATACAGGAGAAACTGTAATATTCGGGTATTTACAAAAAAAAAAAAAAGGTCAAAAGTTGCTACAGTAAATGCTCTGTTCTTTCTCATTTAAGCTGAGAGCATGCTCAGCCGAGAAAGAAAGAAAGGAAAAGAAAGAAAAAGAGAGAAAGGGAAAGAAAAGGAAGAAGAAGAAAGAGGAAAGGCTCACGTCATCGGAGTCTCGCTAGCTTGGATCAACTTCATATCGCAATGCGCTCCTCATTCATCCGATTAGAGAAATTTTCAGATTTAGGATTTAAATTTGAAATTTTGAGAAATTCAAGCCGCGAAGTCCGATTTTTGAGTCATTAAGCTATATGTATAATTGGTAGTTTAAAGTGTCGTGGAGACGTGGGATTCTACGGATCTTGATTTGGACTTACTGTTTGCCGGAAACGAATTTTTGAAATTTTCCGCATGAAGTGAACAATACATGTCTGGCTGCCTTCAGGCCATATTTCGTCGGTTTTTGGCTCGATTTTGGGATGGCCAAGCTAGGGCTTTTGTAGTGCTCTGAATGGGCTTTCTATTGACTATAAGCTCGCCTGAAACGGGATTTGGTGGAGAAATTTATGGTGCGATCAAGTTTCGCGTTGCGGATAATTTTGTATAGCCATTTTGGTTGTGAGTTTTGTTAGCACGTAGGAGTCTTTTCGTTAGCGTTTAAGCTTACTATAGCCATTGCGTAGTTATTATAGTCTTTTACTTGGTTTTGACTTCGATTTTTGTTTAATTGTTAGGATTACAAGATCGCCGACTTGTTTAACTGCGTGTTGTTGGTTTCTGGTATTCCGAGGTGAGTGGTATTATCTCTTCTTTGGTTTTATGAAAATCATATCTCGAAGAAATTATGATTCGATATAAATATATGTGTTGAACTTAAAAGAGCATTTTGTTGCATAAATCGGGATTGAGCATTTATTACTTTTTAGTATTTGAGAATGATTTGAGAATTTTTTTTGTAAATGTATTATGCAAGGATACATATGTGTATTGCGTTACGAACTAGTTTATGAAATGACTTTGGAAGTTATTGAAGAAATGCCGAAATGTATTTATAGAGGTTGAGCCGTGTTGCAAGAAAGTTACTTGTTTGGTTTGTGAAATATATTCTAGATTTGATTTCTGATATTTGATGATGGTTATTGGATACTCAATATGACTGTGAACCCATTGAGGGGTTTGAGGGTATGTATACCGAATTTAGGATATCCTTTTGGACCGAGCCACCACCTTTATAGGTGGAGATCTTGTCAAAAGGGAAATCTTGGTAGCCTGCTTTATGTCGTGACCATGGTTTAATATTGAGCAATAGATTTGTCGATGGAATAGACCATCAACGTATGATGTGATATAAAATTCATCAATGGAATAGACCATTGATGTGTGATTTGAGATTAGTCAATGAAATAGACCATTAACGTGGAACTTGACCATTGATAGTTTGAATTGTGATGGTGGATTTAAATGTGTATTTGTGACTTTTACAAAACTTTGATGAAATGAAACAACTCTTATGTGATTCTATATGTATTTTAAAACTTGAGTTTTGCTTTTAGAGTTCTGGTATTGCTTTGTGCACATGCATAGTGATTGATCGATCAACTTAAAAAAGTACTATTTATTAAGCTGTGATTACTCATCCATCTCTTTCCCAATCTTTTCAGGTTCCTCAGCTAGTGGCTATTAGTATGAGAGCGCTATCGTGGGGAAGTTTCGGAGTTAGATATTTGCGCATGATTTTTGGAGTTGTTTGTACGGTTGTTGATAGTTTGTCGGGTTGGCTGAGTTCTTGTTGTACATATTCTTTTGGTGAATTGTAGAAACTCTGATATTGTAACCAACCCGTTGATCTATCTGACATATATGTGGTTTGAGATATATATATTGATAACAAATTATTGGTTATTGTTAAGACTGTGTCTTTCGTGTGGAAGGACGGTCGCGTCATCTCCCTTTTCTAGTTGTTTTTGGGGTACGACAGAAACAATCCTAATCATGGAGACTAACAGAAATATATCGGGCCCGTCTAGAATTGTAGTACATATTCACGGTGTCATTTCTAAACCAATTTAGTCAAGCAGAAGCTTCTGTTTTCATTAACTCCATGGCCATACTAAGATGAGCAAAACAAAAATAGATACTAGGGCTCTGTTTTTTTTTTTTTATTGATAATTCAGGGAATCCCGCACGGCCGACAGCCGGGAGGTAAACTCTGGGGGCGACACGTGCTAGCCACCACACACGTGCCACCGATTAAGTCACCCTGCGGTACCCGGGATTCGAACACTCAACTTTTTACGAGAGGAAGAGTGCTCACGCCAGCAGCGCCACCCAGGCGGGTGGTTACTAGGGCTCTATTCATTTTGCAAAAAATGAATAATATGGATAACATTACCCTAAAAATGATTACTTATTTTACTTGAAATAATTAGTTTATAGAAAATATTTCTACCATCAATAATAATTTATGTCTAAATATTTTCATGAAAATGAAAATATTTACCGTTCATTAATTTAATTGGTCTTGTGTTTTGCGCGTAATTCTAGTGATGGCCCCTGCTGTCTCATTTCTATTTGATTTAGCTATATTTTAATTGCTTTCAATGTCACCCCCGGTCAGTTTTGGTGGCCCTTTCGGGCAATCAGAAGGGGTAGTAAAGGTGAGCAACAGAGCTTGTTTTACAGTATTAACGTGCGCCATAGGAGCCACAAATTCTCGGTTTATTTTAACTGATTTTTTCCTCAAAATTATTCATTAACCAAAGAACGTTGACGTCGACTTTCGTCTTCGATGCCCACAATGTGTAATGTTTACCACTATCTCGACATACTCAGCTAAAGGGGAGAAAAACAGCAGAAGTGTCAAAATTTATGTACGGCGCTCACTTTAATGCCAAAAGTTTTTTTTGGATTACTTTAGTGCCAAAATTTTTGAAAAACGATCACTTAAGTATCAACTCCGATCAATTTGGCCGGAAATCCGACGTGGCATTTTTTTTATTAATTTTTGAAGCCGATGTGGCTCGCCGGAGGTTGAGTTAGCATGTATACATCAAAACGACGTAGTTTAGCATGTATACTTGGATTTTTTTTTAAAATAAAATTTGAATTTTTTTCTTTCTTTCTTTTTTCTTTTTCTTTCTTCTTCTGCTTTGGTCACCGCCGGTGACCGGAGGTTGGCAACCGGCCATGGCCAGCCACCTGGCCTCAGCGACGGCAAGGTCGACCTCGCCGTTGCTAGGTTTGGCGACGACAAGGTCGGCCTCGCCAAGGCCACGGCGGTCGCCTAGGGGAAGGCAACCCCCGACAAGGCTGCCGTGGCCTAGGAGAGGGCCGGCCTCGCCTCGCCTAGGCAAGGGCGTGCCCATGGCCGGTCGCTTGGCAAGCAAGGCGAGGTCGGCCCTTGTCAGATCTGACGGGGTCGGCCCTCGCCCAGGCCATGGCAGCCTCGCTGGCAGTCGTCCCAAGGGAAGGCGACCCCTGGCGAGGCCAGGCGGTCAGCCATGGCCGGTGGCCGGTGTCCGGTCACCGGCCAAATGAAGAAGAAGAAAAAAAAAAGAAAAGAAGGAAAAAAACAGGAAAAAAATAAAAAAAACAATTAAAAATTTGAAATTTACACGTAGAAATGCCACGTAAGGCTAAGAAATTCAAAATATACATGTGGAAATGCCATGTAGATTAAAATTTTAATTAAAAAAGTCATATATTAGTTTGATCGGAATTTCTCGCTGTTGACACTTAAGTGATCGTTTTTCTCCAATTTTGGCACTTAAGTGATTCGAAACAAACTTTTGGTACTAAAGTGAGTGCCGTACATAAGTTTTGACATTTTTAGTATTCTTCTCCCTTGCTAAAGCTTGATATAGATACTACTATGGAATGAAATCATCTTTGTGGCTTTCATCCACCTGATCTTGAATCTCTCGAGCAAAAAGATGTGTAAAGAATACCGTTTATCAATTATTGAAATAATACTAGCTTGGGAGCGGTTTGAGTTCACCTAGTTAGAAGTAAGAACCTAGAAGTTGAAACACATTTCTTGTATGATCTTGACTATAGTAGGCGTGATAGTGGGAGGCACAAAAAAGAAATACAATCGTATTATGAGATTTGATTGGTTTGGTTTAGTAGCTTAACATATTATTCTAGTTGGGTGGTTTCTACTTAAGACCAATACCAAAAGGGCTAATCCCATTAAAATTCTAAAACAGCTATTCTCATTACACATTTACTTCAAATTAATTTTCGATCCATAAAAAATGTCTAATTGATACCCCATAACACATTTTTCCCAAATTAATTTCCATCTATAATAAATTCCAAAGCAGTATTCCACAACACGCTCCGAAATGATTTTTGTCCCACAAGAAAAGCCAAACTGATACCTCAAACCTAAATTTGCTATCCATCAACATTCTGTCAAAGGGAAAAGTGTCGGAAAAGTTTTAAACTTATTACATTTGTGTCAATTTAATTCTAAAACTTTTTGTCCTTATGTCAATTTAGTCCTTTCGGGTAATTTTTGCTAGATTTTGCTGATGTGGATACCGTCCAGCTTATGTGGCACCCCCGGTGATGACGTGAATAACTTTTAATAATATTTTAAATTTTAAATTTTTTCTTTTTTCTTTTCTTTCCCTTTCTTCTTCCTCTTGCCAGTCGCTGGTCCAATGGCTGGCTAGAGGCCAGGGCCGACGATGGACCTAGCCGGCCAGAGGAAGAAGAGAGGGAAAGAAAACAAAAGAAAAAGAAAGAAAAAATTAAATTAAATTAAATAAAAAATTCAAAAAATATTAAAAATATTATTAAAAGTTATCCACGTCATCGCTGGCGGTGCCATGTAAGTTGGATGACATTCACGTCAGCAAAATCTAGCCAAAATTAGCCGAAAAGACTGAATTGGTACAAAGACAAAAAGTTTAGGACTGAATTAGCACAAAAAAAAAGGTTTAGGACTTTTCTGACACTTGTCCCTTTTGTCAAATAACCTATAAAAATGCATACGTGACAACACATTCTACATACAACTGCAAGACACATCCGACATAGAGAATAACATATCTAATGTGGAAAATTTACATGTCTTGATACATATGCATTCGAGTGGAGGGTACACCTAGGTTAGAAATACTAGTTTGGAATTTTTTGTGAGATGAAAATCAATTTAGGATATATGTGTCATGAGAAACCAATTCAAAATTATTTGTTAAAAGGGTAAATGTGTCAGAAATGTACTTATTTGAATTTTTTTGTGAGACAGAAAATAATTTGAGGTAAATGTGTTATGGGTACCAGTTTTTGATGGTATCAACCCATTTCAAAACGTAATTATAATGCATGTAGCTCTTATGTCCACTTAATTTTTCATTAAAGAAACGAAAAAAATTCATGGTTTACATTTCCATACTTTTTGTTCATGGTAAATGAAGCTTCACAACCTGCTTCGTGATCAAGGTAACTTCGTCTCTCATCCATCAATCACTCGAAACCAAAAGAGTTGTGAGCCATTTGAGTTCTTACTTCTTACTTCCCCCGTAACACACGGATAAAAACAGAGCATGCACATCGCTACCTACGCATTATCTCTACCTAATACCAAAGCACATCTCGATCTCAAACGTTAGTTTACTCTTCCTTCCACCACATTGAAATCGGTAAATGCAGAGTAAACTAATGGAAGAAGTCGAGTATTGAGACAGATAAACGCAAGGATATCATCTCCTTGATCTTCATCGTCTTACCTTCCATCTTCTTCATGAAAAATACGGACATCGACATCTTGTCTGCGACGCTCTACTCCATGGCACTCGTTCCAATTGCTCTCTTCATCGCCTTTGCTCTCCTCCTCCTGAAAACCTTCACCGGCAAGTCCCTCCTCAGCTCTAAGTATCTGCCCGTTCATGGGATAGTCTTCGGTCAACTCATCTACTTCAACCGGCTCTACGACTATCAAACCAGAGCTGTGAGGAGATCTCTGACGTTCCGGCTTCTTGTGCCGGACCAGAGTGTGATTTACACGGCCGATCCAAGGAACGTCGAGCACATAGTGAAGACCCAGTTCGAGAAGTACACATAAGGAGAGTACAACATAGATAAACCAAGGATGTGTTCGGGGAGGGGATTTTCGCGGTGGATGGAGATAAGTTGAAGAAGCAGAGGAAGGTCGCAAGCTTCGAGTTTGCGATGAGGGTGCTCAGAGATTTTAGCTGTTGCGTGTTCAGGAAGAATGCCGCAAAACTGGTCAAGGTCGTGGAGGAGTTATCGGCTGCTTCTGAGGGATTCGATATGCAAGTGAGCAGTTTCGTCTTTTGACGAATGAGAACTCCAAAGAAGGTGTAAGAACATTGTACATTAGTTTGCTCATGGTATTGTCTTAAATCGCGTCTGCAGGATATATTGATGAGATGCACTTTGGATTCCATCTTCAAAGTTGGATTTGGTGTGGAATTGAAATGCTTGGAAGGGCCAAGCAAAGAGGGAAGAGCCTTTATGAAATCTTTCGACGACGCAAATGCACTAATCTACCGGCGATATGTCGATCTCGCTTGTAAGCTCAAAAGACTTCTCAACATCTGTTCAGAAGCTCGTTTTAGGAATGACATTACACTCATTGACAATTTCCTGCGTCAACTTATCACAACTAAGAGGAATCACCTCCCAGCGCAGCGAGAGCGTGAGTACTTTCTTTTTCTTGTTAGTGAAGCTGTGAATACCTAGTGTACATTATTCGATTTTGTCAGTTTACGCTCTTCTTCAGTCAAGACTCAATGCAAATTCGGAGGAAGCATTAGGGCATGTGATGTTGGGGAAGATTTTAATAACAATAACTTTGAAAGAATTCTGTAGAAGCTCTAGTACAATTAGGTTTCAGTTGATTTCTGGCCAGAAAAGCTTGTGGCGCCATCTAAAGATTGTTTTCATCACAAAATCGAACTATTTTCCAGGTTTATTCTTGAGCAATTCCTCTGACTGATTATTCCTTTTCCCTATTTTCTTCCTACAAGAATGACAAGGAGGACATTCTCTCAAGATTTTTGCTCGAGAGCGAGAAAGATCCCAAGAATGTGAACGAGAAGCACTTGAGGGATATAATTCTGAATTTCATGATCGCCGGAAAAGATACTAGTGCAAATACCGTATCATGGTTCCTTTACATGCTCTGTGAAAACCCCCTAGTGCAGCAAAAGATTGTTGAGGAAATAAAGGAAGTGATGGGAGATCAAGCAAGCGAAGCTAACCCTGATTGTTCCGTGGAAAGAATAACTGATCCAGTGCTCGACCAGATGCACTATCTTCATGCCACGCTCACAGAGACTTTAAGGCTCTATCCTGCAGTTCCGACGGTAATTTTCTGTTCACTTGCAAGAATTAAAGATCGAACCTCTAACCCATCACAGAAAAAGATAAAGAAGTTCAAACTGAGCTTGAGATATTATTGACTCAAATCAATACATCAGCAGAACGTTGGAGCTTGAACAGAAATAATCACAGTGGGTTTGAGTAAACTGCCATTGACCTTACACAACAAAAATCTCAGACATCACAATTGTCCTGACTTTTAGAAGATACGATGTGTTATTAAGGTGCATTTATGACAGACTAAAAATTATAGTTAAGTGCATGTCTGGGAATCCTTTCATTTGCATTAAACAACTATGCAGTTCAAATATTTCCATCAATGATCTAATGCTAGCTTGTCATTCATCTCTAAATTCATGGACAGATACTAGTGCTACCCTTCTGACTGCATGATCATGCAACTAGTCCTTAAATCGTATTCAAATGTAAATGCCACGCAAAAGGATCGATATTCTTCTGAAGAAGACAAAATCAGTAACGATGCAGATGCTATAAATCCATCAGATTGGCTATTACAAATCAAGAACAAGCCAAAGAGAACACGCATTTAACAAGATTCCGCTTCATGGAGAAATATATGCTAACTTTGATCTTTCGTATTTCTGCACAACAGGATGGAAGATGTGCTGAAACAGATGATGTTCTCCCAGATGGCTTCCATGTGAAAAAAGGTGACAACGTATATTACTTGGCTTACCCAATGGCAAGAATGCATAACATCTGGGGAGAAGATGCCGAGGATTTCAAACCAGAAAGATGGTTGAAGGATGGAATTTTCCAAAATGAATCACCTTTCAAATTTGTTGCGTTCCATGTTCGTTTCTCCCTCCTAAGTCCTTGTGAATTGAAAATTCAAAGTGTGTGTACATATTCCATGTATCTTTGGTGACATTACTTTCCTATTCGCAGGCTGGTCCTAGGATCTGCCTCGGGAAGGATTTCGCTAATTGCCAGATGAAAATAGTTTCAATAGCTCTCCTTTGCTTCTTCCGTTTCAGATTAGCTAATGAAACTAGACTTGTAACCTACAAGGTCATGTTCACCCTTCACATCGACAATGGCTTACATATTCGTGCTGTTCCCAGATTGGCTTCATAAGAGTTGGACTATCGTTGAGTATGATCCATCGCGACATATGGATTTCTAATGTTTTTTTTTTTTTGGTTAAACATATGGATTTCTAATGTTGGATGCTAGCTTCACTGATAAGTAAGCATGTGCACTACATGATCTTATTATTGCATGTAAAGGTTGGAATATTAAGTGTTTTGCTCAAATTATGTAAATAATTTGGAGTTATGAGTTCGTCAGGCTTTGTGAAAATGCCAACAAAATCTTATTTTCGTAAAGCCTCTGAGAGGATGGCAAGCTGATATGTCCCTAGAACTAAAATGATTTTCAAGCTCATCCAATAATCAGCCATCCAGCAATTCATTATATCATTGACATACCAATTTGATAATCAGCTAATTGGCTTCGGCTGAGCTGGACCTATCCGTAAGAATGTATACTGAGAACCAGTTTTCCTGCTATGTACAGTAAAGTACTTGGTTAAATGTCTGAACTACCACAAAATTAGGGAAAGAAGAATGGTTCGCCTCCTGCGATGAAAGAAATGAGATATCCTATGGCAAAAGCTAGATCTCTCAAAACTCACCATAATAAGCAAAATTAAAATTACAGAATACCATCATAATTTGCTTTAAAACATATGGCCAAAGTAGTGTTCTGAAGAAGGTCACAATGATAATGAAGAAACTAGTTTCAATGGCCAGAAATAAAACCCTAGAAGTTGAACGCATTCTTGTATGTTCTGGTTGGCGTGATAGGGGTGAAACGAGCAAAATAACCATATTATGAGGTTTAATTGGTTTAGTTTAGTAGCTTAGTAGAGGACTGAAGAAACCCTTTGGTTATGCAGAACTCTATCTTGTTGGGTGGTTTCTACTTAGACCAATTCCCAAACGCAATTATAATGAGTATAGTTTTATGCCTAGTAAATTTTCCATAAAAAAAGAGGAATTTCGGGGTTTATATCTAGGGTTAATACCACGAAAACATCTCAAACTGGTACGATTGTGACAATTTTACCTCAAACTAATTTTTTGACCATAAAAAATCACAAACTGATATACTTGTGATAAATTTACCCTCAATTTGTTTCCGTTAAATTTTACTTTCAAATTGTTTTGTTAAATGACACGCGACAATTAATTGATGTACTAGTTTTATGTTTTACCCTCCATTTGTCACATGTGTATCAGTTTGTGATTTTTTGTGGTATTAATTCAATTTAACAAAAACTAATAAAGGGTAAATTTGTTACAAATATACCAGTTTGAAGTTTTTAGTGGTCAAAATATTAGTTTTGGATAAATTTATCACAAATGTGTCAGTTTGGGATTTTTTGTGATATTATCCCTATATATATGCTTTGTTCATGATAAATGAAGCTTGAAGCTTCGCGACCAACAGTGGCAGGTCATCTGAGTTCTGGGCTTCCTCACAACAAACAGATGAAATCAGAACATGCGCATCAATTCCTAATCAGAATCTCTGCTTTGCACCTAAGCACATCTCAATCACAAATCATTAATTTAAATCTTCCTTCCACATTATTATATTCTAAAGTGCTAAGTAAAACAAATGGACAAAGTCAAGAGTCTTGAGACATAAATCAACACAGGGATATCATCTTCTTGATCTTCATCCTCATTACCCTCCATCTTCTTCACCCAAAAAAAATGGACATCGACATCGCGTCTGCGACGCTCTACTCCGCGGCACTCGTTCCAATCGTTCTCTCCATCGCCTTTGCTCTCCTCCTCCTGAAAACCTTCACCGGCAAGTCCCTCCGAAGCTCTAAGTATCCTCCCGTTCGTGGGACGGTCCTTGTTCAACTCGTCTACTTCAACCGGCTCTACGACTACATGACCGGAATCGTGAGGAGGTCTGTGACGTTCCGTCTCCTCGCGCCAGACCATAGTCAGATTTACACAGCCGATCCGAGGAACATCGAGCACATATTAAAGACCAACTTCGACAATTACACGAAGGGAAAGTATAACATAGATATAATGAAGGATTTGTTCGGGGAGGGGATTTTCGTGGTGGATGGAGAGAAGTGGAAGAAGCAGAGGAAGGTCGCGAGCTTCGAGTTTGCGACGAGGGTGCTCAGAGATTTTAGCTGTTGCGTCTTCAGGAAGAATGCTGCGAAGCTGGTCAAGGTCGTGGAGGAGTCATCAGCTGCTTCAGAGGGATTCGATATGCAAGTGAGTAGTTTCAATTTTAAATAGTGAGAACTCCACGAGGATCAAAACCACCGTGAAAGAAAGATAAGTCGAATGGCGTCGAACATAAAGACTGCATATCTGCAATAAAATATCCGAATATGCTAAAGTTGGTCATCGGGATTTGATTGATAATGTAACTTTTTCTGAAAAATGATTGAATATGTATGCAATCTGAAGAGTTAGAAATAGCTAGTCTTGAAGAGAACCTAGGATAGACGAAAACCGTTGTCACTCGACCATAGTAGCAACAATCACATTTACAGCAGAAAAGAAGGTAACAGGACATTGTACATTAGTTTGCTTATCGTATTGTCTTATATCGTGTCTGAAGGATATATTGATGAGATGCACCTTGGATTCCATCTTCAAAGTTGGATTTGGTGTGGAATTGAATTGCTTGGAAGGATCAAGCAAAGAGGGAAGAGACTTCATGAAAGCTTTTGATGAGGCGAATGCACTAATCTACTGGCGATATGTCGATCCCTCTTGGAAGCTCAAAAGACTTCTCAACATCGGTTCAGAAGCTCGTCTTAGGAATAACATTACACTCATCGACAATTTCGTGCATCAACTTATCAGAACCAAGAGGAATCAACTCCCAGCGCAGCGGGAGCGTGTGAGTATTTTCCTTTTCTTTTTCTATTACTGAAGGTGTGAGTACATAGTGTATATTTAGCTATTTGATTTTTTAAGTTTACGAGCTTCTTCTGTCAAGACACAATGCAAATTCGGAAGAGGATTAAGGCATGTGATGTTGCGGAAGATTTTAATAACAATAACTTCGAAAGAATTCTGTAGAAGCTCCAGTACAGTTAGGTTTCAGAGGAATTCTGGCTAGAAAAACTTGTGGCGTCATCTAAAGATCGTTTTCATCAGAAAGCCGTACTATTTTCAAGGTTTATTCTTAAGCAATTCCTCTGACTGATCATTCCTTTTCTTTCTTACTACAAGAATGACAAGGCGGACATTCTCTCAAGATTTTTGCTCGAGAGCAAGAAAGATCCCAAGAATATAAACGATAAGTACTTGGGGGATATAATTCTGAATTTCATGATCGCTGGAAAAGATACTACTGCAAATACCTTATCTTGGTTCCTCTACATGCTCTGCAAACACCCCCTAGTGCAGCAAAAGATTGTTGATGAAATAAAGGAAGTGATGGGAGATCAAGCAAGTGAAGCTAACCCTGATTGTTTCGTGGAAAGAATAACTGATCCGGTGCTTGACAGAATGCACTATCTTCATGCCACGCTCACAGAGACATTGAGGCTCTATCCTGCAGTTCCGGCGGTAATCTTCTGTTCACTTGTAAGAATTAAAGTTTGAACCTCTAACCCATCACAGAAAATAATAAAGAAGTTCAAACTGAGCTTGAGATATTATGAGCTCAAATCAATGCATCAGCAGAACATTGGAGCTTGAAGAGAGCGTATCACAGTGGATCTGAGTAGACCGCCATTGACCTTGGACAACAAAAATCTAAGATATTACAATTATCCTGACTTTTACAAGCTACGATGCATTATTGAGGCGTATTTATGACAGACTAAAAATTATAGTTGAGTGCATGTCCGGGAATCCTTTCATTTGCATGAAACAACTATGCAGGTCAAACATTTCCATCATAGATATTGTGCTAGCTTTTCATTCATGAACAAATACTACTGCTTCCCTTCTGACTGCATGATCATGCAACTAGTTCTAAAGTCGTATTTGAATTAAAAATGCCACGCAAAAGGGTCAATATTCTTTTGAAGAAAACATGATCAGTAACGATGCAGATGCTATAAATCCATCAGATTGGCAATTAAAAATCAAGCACAAGCCAAAGAGAAGACGCATTTAACAAGATTCAGCTTTTTGTAGCAATACATGCTAACTTTGATCTTTTTTTACTTCTGCACAACAGGATGGAAGATGTGCTGAAACAGATGATGTTCTCCCAGACGGCTTCCACGTGAAAAAAGGGGACGGCGTATATTACTTGGCTTACTCCATGGGAAGAATGCATAATATCTGGGGTGAAGATGCCGAGGATTTCAAACCAGAAAGATGGTTGAAGGATGGAATTTTCCAAAACGAATCACCTTTCAAATTTGTTGCATTCAATGTTTGTTTCTCTATCCTAGGTCCTCGTGAATTGAATATTCGAAGCGTGTGCACACATGCTAAGCATCTTCAGTGACACTCTATCTTTCCTTTTTGCAGGCCGGTCCTAGGATCTGCCTAGGGAAGGATTTTGCATATCGCCAGATGAAAATAGTTTCAGTAGCTCTGCTTCGCTTCTTCCGTTTCAGATTAGCTGATGAAACTAGACCCGTAACCTACAAGGTCATGTTCACCCTTCACATCGACAGGGGCTTACATCTTCGTGCCATTCCCAGATTGGCTACATAAGAACTGGACTATCATTTGAGTATGATCCATCGCGACGTATGGATTTCTAAAGTTGGATACTAGTGATTTTCACTGATAAGTAAGCATGTGCACTACAAGATCTTATTATTGCATGTAAACATTGGAATATGAAGTTGTTCTGCTTAAATTCCATATATAATTTGTGTTAGCCTTTGAGAGGCTAACAAGAGGCTAACAAGCTATTATGTTCCTAGAACTGAAATGGTTTTGAAGCTCATCTAATAATCAGCCATCCAGCACTTCATGATATCATTGACGTACCAATCTGTCAATCAGCTAATTGGCTTCGGCTGAGCCGGACCTCTTCTTAAGTCTATATACTAAGAACAAGTTTTTCTGTTACGAATAACTAAAGCACATGGTTAAATGTCTACAAATAAGGGAAAGAAGAATGGTTCTTCCTATGATAAAAGAAATGAGACATCCTATGACAACAACTAGATATCTCAAAACTAACACTATAATAATCATACAGGAAAAATACAGAATACCATCATAAATCACCCCAAAACATTTGGCCAAAATATTGTCCCGAAAGGTCACAATGATAATGAAGAGCCTATTGTTGAAGGAACTTGGCTACTGGGCCGGGATGCCCATCCTCTGCGATTTCTGTACGCCTCAATAGC
The DNA here is from genome assembly GCA_031216185.1 of Syzygium aqueum. Lineage (NCBI taxonomy): Eukaryota > Viridiplantae > Streptophyta > Magnoliopsida > Myrtales > Myrtaceae > Syzygium > Syzygium aqueum. The sequence goes on along the minus strand of CM062235.1, from coordinate 9,465,377 downwards.
CTGTAAACGAAGTCGCTGTTGGGATGCATTTTGCGGGGTCTTCAATGCCTTCACCCAAATCAACATGAAAAGAATTGAATGGGTCAGCAGAAATGAAATAACCATTTTCAAAATCTGCAGCATTAGTCAATTGACCACAAAAAAAACATAGAACACTACCTTAGGGATCATGGTCAATTTGGGCGGAGCTTCAACAATGTCTCCAAATTTGACCTTCTCATGTCCGGGAAAGTCCATGTCATCCTTATCATTGGCCTTCTCGTGTTTCTTTTTTTTTGACTCTCTATACCTAAACAGACAAATATAAGATCATACTCAGAAAGACAGTCTGAATAATATATATGCAAACAAAAGCATCTTGGAACTACCATGACTCCTAAGCAAAGAAGCAAGTCAGATATGAGTCTAAATTGACCATCAACTAGCTCTTGCTTATTCACATTACATTTCATCCAAAATATTCACTAGATGCACAGCCAGATTTAACAAGTATAGATTACAACTGCATGCGGATTTTGCAGAACTCACAGGAAGAGACTGCTAATTCGGGCAAGACTAGGGATATCGCGTCAATGACATCAAAAAACCGTTATCTGTTTGTTCCAAAAAATATTCTTTCCTTAATTTAGTAATATGTGTCTAGAGTGACAATAATGGATTCTTACATATCCATTTTCTAAGCAACTACTCTTACACTTGAAAAGCTCCAGCCCTCTCATTTAAGTTGAGGTTTCCTGCAGCCCTAAACTGTCTGAGGATTACCCTATGGCCAATGCCTTGCAAATGACCTCTTTCTGCAAATGCTGTGTTATAGGATAACTAGTTCTAGTGCCAGTACATTGCTTCACTGAAGCTTATGTCAGTCTAGAACTCACTCTATTGTTCCTTCAACCCAACAGAAAGATTAATTTTCCCTTTGACAATATTGCTTCAGTCATTACAAATGTGGATCTCCCTCATATCCACCCCCAGAAGTAGCAGAGTGACCAGCCGGTATGAGCCACGTTTCATCATGTTCATCTTTATTCAATCACGAGATCCCTACAAGAGGCGAAATCTCTTCTAGTGGCAATGATCTCAAGCATATCCTATTATCATCACTAGCTTAAGCTAGGCATTGACAGAACGTGGAAACTGAAATCCAGGTGCCATCAATAATGTAATAAGAAAAGCAACATGCATTTGTAGAGTAAACTTATTGGGGAATACATTTTCTTGCGTTCCTTCCTTCTAGAACTGGTACTTGATTCCTCCACCGCTTGAAATCGAAGATCTTCGGGTTGCCCCTTCTTTCCTTTCCTCTTTCTCTTTTTACCTGCACTCTTCTGACTGATTTCATCGTTGTCGCTCCAAGGCATAGTTAACCGTTCATCACCACCTCCAACTTCACTTGCAGTAGCTTTTGAGTCAAGCCCACCCTTCCAAGAGTGTTGCTGTAAAACAAAATTTAAAAGTCAGAACTTGACGAGCTTCCTGGAACATCTTGTGTGGGAACAAAAGAAAGAAAAAACAATGATCATAAAAGGCAGGCCAGCAGGAGAAGGGACGAGTGGAGACGAAATATGAACCATTATTCTCGGTTCACTGGACAATTGTTTCCTTGATCAGTTCCAGTTACATAATCTGGCTAGAGGAAACGGAGTGACCTCTAATCATGAGAATATTCTATTCAAATACAAACGAAACTATAGCCAATCATGAACTCATCTAGAATTGTAGCACAGATACATAATGACATTTCTAAACCGTTTTAATCAAGCAGGTCATAACAAGCAGAAGCTTCTGTTTTTGTAACTCCATAACAATATTGAGACAAGCATTTTGAAACCCATTGAACTACAAGGAACAATGAATACACGGCTTCGATAAAAATTTATCGAAATGAAAATATGAAGGAACAACAAACATGGAGACTAAGTTAATGAGGCAAACAACAACTAAAAGCAGCTCCCAAGGAAGAAAAGAAGCTGAATTCAACCAAACGCCACAACATCCACACTCCAATCTTTCCCACAATTTCTACCTGCGGTTTCGGAAGAAACGAAGGCGAGCCCACTTCCCAGACATCAATTAGCAAAGAGAAACACTGAACCAACGACAACATTACTTGGGAAAGAGACGGACTTTTGGAGCCCCAGGAGTACCACGACCAACATTCCCCCCAGAAACCAATCGAATGGAGCCGCGGAACTTACTTCATCGTCTCCCGACTCGCTCCTCTTGCGGGTCTTACCGGCATTCGAATCCTTCGCAGCACCTGAAAAGCACGGAACGGAAGAGGGAACGAAAGAGGGTCTCAACAGAAGCAGCAGAAGGATACGACAGAGTTGGCTCTAGAGAGAGAGAGAGAGAGAGAGAAAGGAAGGGAGGAGAGACCTTGGGGAGGTGGAGGTGGAGAAGAAGCGAAGGAGATGAGCCTGCGGAGCTTGGAAGGCAGAGCGTCGACCTGGGAGGGATCCGGCGGCGGAGGGAGGGCGGTGCCGCCGCCGTGAGCCGCCCTGTAGTTCTTCTCTCGCCGCCGCCTCCCCTTGCCCGCCATCTCTCTCGCGCTGCTGCCGCTGAGGAAAACTTGCCGCTCCGCCGCCGGGAGGCGCTTTGGGGAAGAAAGCACAAGAACTTTCTTATCGGGGGCCCGAAAAAGATCGAAATTGATTTTCGGTCCTGTATTTTGCGTGTGATTCTAGTAACAGTCCCTACTGTTTCGTTTTATTTTCAATTTAGCCCCGTACTTTTTCATCGCTTTCAATGTCACCCCCTCTATAAGTTTTGGTGGCCCTTCTGGCGAAAAAATATTCGTTTTCACATAAAAAAATAATTAAAAATCCAATCAGAGCACTGACCCTCTTTATTTCTCTCTCTCTCTTCTCCTCCATCACGGCCACGGCTGAGCTTGGTTAGCTCAGCGGTTCTTTCTATTCCTTTGTTTTTAATTTTGCGTTTTGAGTTCAGAGTCATTACCCGTCACGATGACTTGTCCATGGTCACCGAGATCTCAACCTAGCTATCAAGGGTTGCAACCATGGACCAGTCGTGGTCACCAGATTCTAGAGCCATGGCTCCTAATCTGGAAGTTCGACTCCGTCAATGGTGGTCACCAGATTTGGCAGTTCAGTTTTGTCGGATATCACAATCTTCGAGGTTAGATCCGTCATGGATCATGGTGGTCGTGGCGTGTCTCCGTCGAGTCGAGCCACTCCCTCTCTTGTTTTGTCAAGCTCGGGGTCTCCGTCGGCTTTGTTACTAGCATATTAGTCGACATGCATCTTTCCAGTAGCACGATAATTCACATTTGCGAACTTATTGTGCAATCACAAACAACGATATGCGTGATACAAGATGGATTGGTGGTGTTTCAATCAAAGAAATTTCTGGTTATTGTCTTTTTTTCGTTTGTTTTTTTATTTTTTGGGCCTTGCAAGGGCATGTTAGTATTACTGCTAGAAAAAAGACTAAAATAACCAGCAGAAAATAGGAAAAAGCAAATTATATTGGATTGATAGCATGGTTCGTTCGGAAAAATTTTGGGCGATTCGTTTAACCTATTGGTCAATATACTTACTGTTGTCGAAAATTAAAGACACTCTCGAATCTGAACTTGTACGATGAAAACCGCGGGTCGGCCCAAAACACACCTGAGAATTTCACCAAGGAATATAAAAAAAAACTATGTAGTACAGAATGGAGGATGAAGGAATTTGTAATTACATATGAAAGCTCGTGAGAGCAACACAACAATAGCATTGGTATGCTATTGTTGACATCACGATGACTCCAAACAATGTGCTGCCGAGGTCGACGGCCCAAGCAAGTCTTGTGACCCCAGGTGGCGCAATGCGAGGACTGCACGACTAGATAATGCATCACAGCCAGATCCAGCTCACTTGTGGCTTTCACGTTGATGCAGGTGTGGAAAACCCAGGCAACACTACGGAAGTGAGATTTAGCTAACTCGCCTGTGGCCCTCGCATCAATGCCGATCTCAAGAAACCAAGCAACACTGCCATTGAGGTCGCGCAACCCTAAGCAATGGCGCACTGGGTTTGTCAAACCACCAACGGTAGTAAGTACATTAACCAAGGCCACAATTTTTGCCTTGGAGTTGTTTGTGGTTAATGTGGTATGTCTGAATTCTTCCCGTGTATGTCAGCCGAAGCTGAAATTCTGTGGAAGCTATATCACAATATTTAAATATTAAAGGTGCAGTCATTATGCAATGCATTATTCATCATGTACGAATCTAAGGGACAAGACAAAATAAAGGGAGAAAATTAAATGAAGTAGTACAATTGTGTGAATTAGGGCAACAAATATTCGAACATATATGAATTCATATATTTATATTAATAATTTATTAACCTACGGGTCCATATTTTTTGGTATTAAAAAAGGCTTAAACCGAATAAAAAAATTTACCGACTCGAATCTAACATCCTATTTTTATCGCCTAATAAAACATGAAATAACTTTTGAGGAGGCAATGAAAGAATCTAGTCTCAAGGGCTTATCTATTCAAGATTAGCAAGCCAATCAACAAGACGATTTTCTTCCAAAAAGTTATGTTGCAATATGAATTTCAAGTGAGAGCTCAAGGGTCTTTTGATATCGTTAAGCAATTATGATTTCACATTTGACAGTAATCCAGAATATATACATGTATGTATAGAATTTTTTTTAAAAAGTGTATAAGAATAAATATTATCGAAGAGACAGGTCGATTTGGCAATCTTATCAAATAATTCGACTTCAATTAGGACATGATTTGGATTTCTGATAATTATAGCTGCAGACAGGTTGATTTGGCAATCTTATTGGAGAATCTAGTATTGATTAGGACATGATATGAATTTCTGGTAATTATGAATGCAGGCAAGTCAGATTAGGCAATCTTATCTAATCGCGGACTTGCCTCTTCGATGATATTTGTCCTTATACGTTGTCTAATAATAAATTCGGTTTGACATGATACCATATATAAAGTTGTATCTATATATGACAAGACCGGTCATTTCAGTATAAATACGTGCCTTCACGAGAAAACTAAACGAAAATCTATATCTCCGTGATAAGAAAATTGAATCGTGCAACCTCAATTTCTTCCCTATTCCGGATCCTTTTCCTCATGACCTTCCGGTTCAGGACACCTACAAGAAGGTTGTTGCTGAGGATGCATTGTTGAACTTCTGCGTGAAGTTTCCTGTGTCAGACCCAAAGAGCCATGAGGTGGATCTCGAGGGACTAGGCTGATCGGGCTCAAGCTGTGCAGCTACTCATTAATTTGTTGTTCGATCGAACCACATGAACCACATGAACTCTATACATCTACATATTTGAGTACATTATCTATTACTTATCCGGTTTAAACGACAAAAAATGTAAAAAAAAAATTTTATGGCTAGGCATCAAACTTAGGACCTCACGCCCTCCCTCCTTCAAATCCCAACTATCAGGCAGTTTTGTTTAGCATCGAACAGCAGCACCAAAATGAAATCCGCACAGATATCATCTTCCAATGACTAATTCGATTGGAATTGATTCATCATGCATTCGTTAGAGACTCAACTTGAGATATTGATGGGCCGCCAATGTGCTCACTTTTGGACCCAATGAAATTTTTGAACGTCGATTTTGGTTTATGGAGATCAGTTTCATTCCAATAGTTGTCATTTGTCTATTGGTAAAGGATCTCCATCCATACGAATCCATTTGCAAGAAATAGAGTCCATAGACAAAAAAATTACTATAAAAGAGTACAAAGAGAACCATGGAGATTCATAGACCATGCATTAAGTACTATGATGGACAATTTGATAAACCTTTTGTCAAAGGTGGAACCATGCCTCTCTTTAGTGAAAATTGAGCGTTGCGGATATCTTCATAAGTTATCACTGCAGACACCCCGGTATTCACAAGGATGTAACACTTTGCCTTGTAAGCTGGGTTCCTGTCTTTGCCTTCAAATAAAGGAGTAAAGATCCAAGCAAAGCTAGAGCCCGATCAGTCCTAGTCCCTCGAGATCCACCTCATGACTCTCTGGGTCTGACCCAAGAGACTTCACGTTGAAGTCGAAGTTCAACTCTAAGTCATTGGCTACAATCTTTGCAGGTAAATTGAACGATATCATTTACGAATTGGACATAGTGAAAGATTGTGAGGAAAACGATCAGGAATGGGGAAGAGATTGATAGGTGATAATACCTTTACATGGCCATAATATAAATTATTTGTAGTAAACTCTTACTCATGTAAAGGATGCAATATACGAGTCGTAAAGAAATCACTAACAGCAAAAAACTTTATGTTCACATCTTGTTTGCCTACCCATTGCTATTAGTCTTAGAAAAGAACACCAAGGTTTAATTATCACAATAAACCTATGAAGGTTCTGCAATAAAATCGACGCCTTTCTGCCCGTAATGAAGTTCATAAACCATAAAGCGTGCGAAGTTGCTTCATAACAAGGAGAAATACTTGCTTATCCGCATTGAAAGGTTAATTTCCCCTAGTAACTCAAGCTTTAGACATGTTTTATGTTCGATTCCTGAAAATCAAATGCTTTCACTATACTCTTGGTGATATTTTATATCATTTTCTACACGAATTAATGCATTGAACTCTCTCGTGTTTTAAACGCTTTCATCATATCATGAGTCTCAATTCATAGGAACACGAAAAGTACGTAAGGATTTGAAATGTACGTATATCTCACGTCACTCTTTGACCACCTTTAGATTCAAGCAATCGATTCAGTAGTCCCCGCAAATCATGCTTCAGTCAGGAAAAATAATATTGGAGCTAACAAATTACAAACAGACATCAATAGCTTTCTTGGTGCATGTAAATTAAGGTAAATGCTCAATAAATCGTGCTATAGAAAGCAAAGGATAAGATAAAGCTGATGGCGCTAAACGAAGAGGAAGGCCTTTTCTTCTTGTGCCTTTCGACAAAGCAAAAGCCATCAAGTTGAACAAACACATGAAAACCAAGTATGAACAAATAAAAGCTGCAATGGTATAAATTCCTCAGCATAATCAACAAAAATCAATGGTAAACTTTTTGGAAATCCCAATTAGAGTAAGAGAAACTTCGGCAATTATTCGCTGTAATTATGATTGTTTGCAGAAATGCGAAAATATTGATAGGAAACTAATAAGAAAGAGACATCAGAAATAATGTAGCATCAACATCCAATATCCCCATTGGCCCACCATCATATCTCGCATAGAATATTGGCATTTATTTCCTTAGCTAGGGAAAACTTTTAGCATTGTGTTTGCTAATGCAATAACTGATAAAGTAGGAAGATAGTGCGGCAGCTAAAGCTGCCAAAGGACAATTTAGCATGTGAATGTTGTGCACTGGCTTCAGTTTTAGGGGACACAAAAGGCTTGTGATTGTTCCCCCTTCTTCCTTACCATGGCAAGTTTACATTGTGAAAGCCTATTACTAGATAATTAATGGGTAGAGCCAAAAATTACCTATCAAATCTTGCTCGATAATATAGTTGACTTTGTCGTCCAAATAATCCCGTACCAAAACGTATCTAAAATAATAGTCATTAGTGAAACTAAAATACTTGTTTAACCAACGATAGAATTATGAGTCCACAAAGAAATTAAGATTATTGTGTATACCAAATAAAATTGACTAGCATTATTCTTACCGATTTAGTAAAATCCATTAAAAGAAAGAAGATAGAAAGGATATGATGGTCTAAAATGATTGCACCCAATACTGCGTCTGAGGCAGCTTCAACTCCCCAAAAGCCCTTTGGTCTTCTTACATGGAGTTTTCCTACACAGATATATGTTGGGACTTAAGAGAAAGAGTGACGTGCTCTGAAGTAATTCATTTAAAATTAGGATTGAATTAAATGAGACAATAATTGAGTAAGTAAAAAGTGCTCTGCAAAAAATCCTACAAAATGATGCACAAGATATCCACCAATATTTCTCTCTTCCTGTCCATCATTGAAACGTGAGCTAAGCTTAAAATGAGGGTGTGAACCGGGTCCGATTCAATCTAGGAATAGGATTGAACGGACTTGAACTAACTAGTTCAGAGCCATTTCCAAGGGAATCGGTTTGTTTCACATTTCCAAGGCTGGAACCGTTGGTTCTGCCCAAGAATTGGTTCGAACCATATCAAACCGGTTCAATTCCCGGATTGAAACAGCTGCAAATAAGTTTTGAAGCCTCTTTTAGGGAAAAAGAAAAACTAGTACACCCATCGAGAATTAAACTATGATCTTCATTCTGAATTAACAAGAGCATTACGAATTTGATCAAACTATGTATTAGTCTTAAGTATTGGCTTGTGCAATTTATTAGCCTAACCTCTAAATATGGACCTTTTGGCCCACCGAGTACCAACCCATATTTTTTTTTTATCTCAAATAGTTGAGTTACAACTTGTGCAGCTCATCAATAATTTATTGTTTAATCGAATCACATGAACTCTATACATATACAAATTTGAGGATATTATCCATTAGTTAATCAAGTTTAAAAGGAAACAATGTAAAAAATCTTTTATTTTTATGGCTCGGGATTGAACTGACGGTCTCACGCACTCCCTCCAAATCCCAAATATCGAGCAATTTGATTTAGCATCGAATAACTACACCATTTGCAAGAATTAGAGCATATGGGAAAAGAAGAGGACTCGGAGAACCATAAAGATTACCAAGTACCATGCTGGCTAATTAATAAATATCAGCATTACGCTTTGTCAAAGGTGGAACCATGCCATTCTTCATAGATACTTGAGTATTTTAGTTATCTTCCTAAGTTATCACTCCAAATACCCTAGTATTCATATCGAAGTAACGCTTCGCCTTGTAAACCGGGGTCATGTCTTTGCCTTCAACCGAGGAGTAAAAATTCCAACAATTTGAGAGAGACTTGAGTAGGCTCGATTCTAATTGCTTAGTGTACTCGATTATGCTTGTCAAGTTGGCTTGTAATAGCTTGAGCCCGATCAGCCCTAATCCCTCAAGGGCCAACTCATGGCTCTTCAGGTCTAATCCAAGAGACTTCACGCAAAAGTCAAAGTTCAATTGGTCCTTGGCTGTAGTCTTGCACGTGTCTTAAACAATATCATTTGCGAATCGGATAAAGTGCATGACGAAAAAGATCAGGAATACAAAAGAGATTGAAGCCCATTCCTTATCTATTTGAACCCAAACTTAATTTATACGGGCCCATACAAAATTCTGGCTTGTATATGTGTATGGTCATTTTTATACCTTGTGAAATTACCAAAATACCCTTTTGGCATTTATGATAAAGAAACAAAAGGAAATGATGAAGAAGACTTTGGGGTTGGGATATTTTGTGAGAAAATGATTATGAAGACTTTGGTGGCTGCACATTTATCAGAGAAATATCTCTGTTGACCTCTCTTATTCCCCTCATACGCCCCGTACTCTCTCTCTCTTTCTCTCTCTTCTCTTTCTTCTCCACGGCAACTCTCCCCTCTCCTTCGTTTCTTATTTTCATTCGGCTGAACCAGCAAGAACAGCCCTTTGGCTGCTGTTCTTGCCGCCGTAAAGTCACTGCCGAGCCACCCGTCGAACGCCGTGACTGCCTGGAGCCGTACGCCGCCCGTTCGAGCCATTTCCGCCGTTAAACCGAGCCTCGCCGAAGCAAAACAGTAGCCCCAAAGCTGCTGTCCAGCCGAGACCCAGCCGCCGTCGTCTTTCCGTGTCGATTCCAGACCGTGCAACGCGTAGCCCTCACCGCCGTCGACGTGCTGGTGTCTTCAAAATTTCAATCAGGTCAGTTTTCGCCCTAATCCATTGCTTAGTAGGTTAAACTTGATTAGGGTGGATTATTTTAAGTTAAGTAGGTTTAGTATTAATTAAATAGGGATTAGTTGATAACTATCATGTTAAGTGATAAGTGGTTATGATAGGTTATCAATTATGCGATAAGTTATTTGTAATTATGTGATAAGTTATCAATGTTTTCTGTGATAAGCTATCGGAAAATATGATAAGCTATCGGGACTTTGACGCTAAGCTATCGGATTATTTTTATAATTAATATTTAATCATTAATTATATTAATTTTCGGAAATTAAATATTAATATTTTATTAATTTTCGGAATTAAAATATTAATATTTTATTATTATTTTGTGGAATTTCCAGAGTTAAATTGTGATTATTTTAGGCTTGAATTGTGATGCTTAAGTGGGTAATTGCCTTGTAAATTAGTTTGTTTGATTAATTGAATTGTTTGGTTAATTTTAAGTGTAGCATGTTGGGCATTTAACTAATAAACCCTGAGGTGTCGGGATTATTTGTTGAGTTTTATGTGAGAAATATGTTGTGGATACTTGAATATAGAAGCATGCCAAGTTTGAGAATTTATTGATATGTGCATGATCACGTGTGAATATTTTAGTGCATTTTTACGTGTGAAAGTTACGATATTTCAACGTATTAGCACGGATCATATTTGCATCGGCTATTGAAAATTTTAAGGATGGAACCCGAGTGTTGCTATGTGTGCATGATGACCTAAAGGTTCTTTTCGTGCCCGGTTATACCGGAAAATCGTATACCGGATGACCGCCAACCTAGGGTTTGGCCGTGGCCCTAATGGGTGTCCCCAATTTGATAATTGGAAGCCGGCGCTTGTAGCAGGGGAGACGTAGTCATTCACGAATCAGATTCGGAATGAACCCATTTATGAGATACGCCGTCATTGTGGTAGGGTGAGACGATGCCATGCCCGATGGGCCGGTGCCATGCCTGGATATACCAGAAGAGCACCAACCTTATGCGAATATCGTAGGATGTGCTGTCACCCCTAGTGTGGCTGTAGTAATTGGAATACGCGTGAAAGATTGTGGTGGCATTGCGCTTGATTATGAGATGAAATTGCTAGGCACGGTATGGGACGGGCCGAAGCGGTTTCACCTTATAATCAGGACATGTGTGAATGCATTATGCTTGAAAAAGTTACTGCATATTCTGATTGCATTATATGCTTACTGCATTATCATAATACTTGGTGTTATAACACGCAAAGCGTGTGCATGTGCTAAGGCAAGGTAAGGTTGTCTATGATTGTGCTGTGGTGTACTTGTATGTACTATGTTGAATTGCCTATCATCTATGAATTGTTGCATGTTTTAGGTACATCCGATATGAGTTGACCTTCTAATCGAGGCTTAGGTCGTTAACTTACTAAGATTTTATCTCACTCGTTGTTGTTAATCACTTTTCAGGTGCTTAGGTATGAGTACGCATTGCATTCCAATGGAACTGGTTGTTTCGAGGGGGAACACCTTTTTGAGGTTGTCCTCGTAGATAGAGGAGCTAGGTGAACCCCTACCTTTTGTGGTTGTAACCGGATAGGTCTGTGTGGCGGACTTGTAGTATGTTAACCCTATGTATTGCTGATGAGATTGTTTAAATTGAAGTGTGTTTTCCTGACTATCTCTACTGTTGTGATTGAGAGTTTTAGTTCGCTTTCGCATGCGTTTATTGAAACATAAAAAGAAAGGGGTCAGCGACGCTTCCTGGGACATCGCATTTATAACGACCATGGTGAGATGTTAGCGCGCTCGAGGGTCGCGGCGTGACACTCTCCCTCTCCCGGCACCGGCAATCACAACACCACCTCGGAGCCTCACCCCCACCACCATACGTTGCCGTCGCCACCGTCAACACCTAGTTCACCGCCACCCAGCCACCCGTTTCTGCCATGAGAGCCGCATGCCACCGAGAGTCCCCTGCTGCTACCGGCGTTGCTATTGCTGCTTGACCGGCGACCCCATCTGTCCCTTGCTTGGTTTTCTTGCTTAGGACTAAGAGTAAGTGACTCCCTAAACCTTACCTAAAACTATGGGTACTAATGTACATGATTAGGGGCTGCTTAGGGGTTAATTAGTGGCTGTTTAGGGGTTATATTGGTAGGCTGAGTTGTGGGCTGATCTTGGCTGATTAGTGGATGAATTTGTGATGGTTTAGGGGTTGCTTTAGGGGCTCATTGTTGCTAGATTGAGTGCTGGTTGTTGTGGACTAATTTGGTAAAATTATGGCTTAGTAATGTGCTAAGCTAGATATTAATGCCATGACTAATTGTGGTACCTCATGGACTGATTGAGTATTCAATTTCATGTTGTGTGCGGTGGAATTTGAGAGCCGATTGGTACTTGAACTGTGGCCTAGGTTGTGATTGATTGTAGACACGAATTTGTAAGTTAATTACCTTCATCGTGTGGCTTGATTCTTGGTTGAATTGAATTAATGTTGGGACCAAGAAATTTGGTATGTTGATTTCTTGATATGGTGAATTCGGGGCTGTTTTGGCGTGGCCAGTCAGATCCGCCACTTTGTGGGCCAAATTGCATGAGTGCCTTAGTCATATTTGTAAGTGGTGTCGTGGTTTGGCAAGTGAAGCATTTGAGCGTTCACCTAAAAGCCTTGAGGCGTTTTACATGGGGTAAAGATAATAAGTTGGCATGTTCGCGTGGTCACTAATGCCCAAATGCGTTTTCACACGGGGTTTGGAATTAAATCCTTATGCGTCTTTACGCGGGAATTATTCCATCCTGAAGCGTTTAACGCGGGATGATGCCATGCCCAACGGGGTGAACAATGCCCGGATAGGGCCGAAAGACCGTTAACCTAATGCGTTTTATGCGGGTACGGTAGAAACTGAGGGACCGTGTTAATATGGACCAAGTGTGGGTGTGCGAAGAATGAGTTGGTGTTCATGTTGTGTCAAGTAACTTTGTGGATTTGTTTGGTTCGTAAAGATGCCCATGCATGTTCAATTGTGTTTCGTATGCGGTATTGTGGTGAGTTTATCTAATGTGCAGGGGATGTTACATTGGTACAAGGTAAGATTGTATGTGATTTTGGCGTGCTGTTGCTTGATTAAGTGTTTAAGTTTGTCTTGTGTACGTGTTGGCCTATGTGCAATTTGGATTGTACACTTATTGAGATTCGTTCTCATAGTTGTATAATAACCATTTCAGATCCCCAACCCCGACCATGAACAACCCGCCACAACGTTTTGGGATCCCAATGCATTTAGACCATTCGGTATCTGAGTACCCCATAGGAGATGGGCAAGTTTGGATTAGACATACGACGGTAGTTTGGGTAAACGTAGGTGAGCAGTATTGGCAACCCCACACGTACCTAACTTGGTGTTTCCGAGACGACGAGGATCATTTCGGGCTGAACCGTGGTTTCGATGTTCCGTATGACGGAGTAGGCGAGTGGGATCCGACGTTGACCCCTCCTCCGGATGGCATGGTGACTAGCCCAGACACCGGACCCGAGGATTCCGACCCCGAGCCGGAGCCTATGGACTTGGAACCAAAGCCGGCGCTAGAAGATCCGATTCCCGAGCCGGAGCCGATGGAGTCGGAGCCCGAGGAGGAGCCAGCCGAAGAGGAAGAGCAACCGGAGCCGATGACCCCTGATCCCGTGCACTACAACACCAATGAGTTTGTAGACCTGGGATCACCTGTATCTTGGGAGTCCGGTGGGAGTGTTTACAGTAGACCAGTGGGTTGTCTTCTGGAGGTGTGCTCGTAGGATAGCAAAGTTAGACTAATCCAACTACCTACCCCTTTTTGACGTACGTGGTAGTTTGTTGGTAGGCCTTAGAAGAGCATGTTTGTACAAATACTCATGTTGATGTGCTATGTAGAAAATGATGGTTGTTATGATTAAGTGTTTCCTTATTATCTCCTCTCGTTTGTGGTATGGAGCGTTCTTTTCATTTCCGATGTGTGTTTGTTTGTACATGTGACGTTTGAGCCAGTGACGAGTCCTAGAAAGTGGCTTTAGAAAAGGCCAAGTTGGGATGTCACGAATCCGTTGGGTTCAGGGCGTGACAATTATGTTTTGAGATGATTAGTCAAGGCCATATTTATTCTTAGTTTATTTATTTATTTATTCTTTGCTCTTTTGTCTATCGCCACCGGTGTATTATTGGTGCACAAGTAGATCTCGTATTTGGTAACAATTGTAAAGTATATTTAACCATGTTACTTACATGACGTCAAATTTCGAATTAGGAAAGTTTCAAAACTTGAAGGATCAATTATAAAGTATTAAAATTGAAGATCTAATCTCAATTTTTAATTTCTGTTGTTGTTATAATATCTAAGAGAATACCATTGCATTGATATTCGTTATCACAGAAAATTGAGAACTTTCGGTTTTGAAATGAACGAAAGCAACTTAAAGTCCTAGAGGTCGTTTGGAGCCCCTTTATTACAATTATATATTTCGGCTTTCGTTTTTAAACGAAAAAAGAATAGTTTTTTAGATGAAAACGCCGTTTGGATGCCCGCAAATAAAATCTGTAATTGCATAAGAAAAAACGAAAAAAGAAAAAGAAAACCAATCCATTATCTTGAAAGAAGAAAATCTTCGTTTCTCATAATCATAAAAATAATTCTTTCTATATGTAATTTTAGATCCATAGAAGGAAACTTTGGCACCAAAAAGATGGCAAATCTCATCTATTTAAAAACATGCACTTTCACTTAAAAAAACGTGCAGTGTTTTCTTATTCGTAATGAAATTGATCGAACTGCCCTTAAGCTATTTTCAAGATCACTCGGAAGAAAAATTTGACTCGAAGTTACAAAGTATCGTTTTGCAACTTCTTATCGTTCTTCTCATGTTGTAATTTAAGAGGAAAAGAGTTGATAAATAACGCTAACTTCGACTAGAAGTTTCATAAACAAAGCTAGTAAATGAAAGGGGTTGCTAACCAAGAAAAATAAAAATAAGTAAAACAATAGAAGGTTGATACATTAAAAAACAACTAACCAATCATCTTGAATTCTCATTCAGTTGTCTAATGGAACTTTTTGTGGAACAAATAACCATCTCGGCTCTTGCCTGAATAGCAATTAACCTAAATCAACTCCTTTTTCCCTACGTGATAAATGTTGAATCATTGCCATGCCAATATAGGTTACGGGCAAAAGCTAATGAAATCTCTGGGAATGGATCCACCTTGATCCTACTTCAACCCCCCTCTTTAGCCACCGGACCAGACCGAGAAGATCAAAACCTGAATAATCATAGAAATTTTAAGTGGCAATTTGTACGTGATAAATTCCTTTTGATGTGCGAGTATAATCTATTTATCTGAAAATCAGATTTGTAGGGAAAAAATGCAAGAGAGAGAGTAAGAGGTCAAAGATTTGAGTGACAAAGTCAAAAGGCTGATTACAAAAAAAAAAAAAAAGAGCTGTGGAGGAGTAGAGGGATGACCCACCAAAAGAGAACGTAACCCCAAGGCATAAGCAAACCATTATTTTCTGATAATCTACTTGGCAGTGACAAAGGCAATCCAACCTAATCTCGTTCAGTATTTGTTGCAAAGTGCCTCATCAAGAGTTGGAGTGGCGAGCATGTTTTACTTCCATCCATTAATAAATAAACATGTGGCTCCTAATGGGGAATAAGAAAAATGATGTGAAATATAATTTATGTCATATGAAATAACCAGACTACCACCAACTAAGGCTTTGACATAGATGAAGAGTAGGAGCACAGCAAACATCTAAGCGCAATTCAGTGCGTCTAGGGTCTCTAAATAGTGTCATTCGAAATGAAATGGACTTAGACCACCTACAACACTTCAAAGAACATACAAATACTCCACTTACACTTCCTCCAAGGTCAAGACCGATGACAGCCAGTAACATAATGGAAATGAACAAAATAAACTACCAAGCAATGACATCAATTACCCTACCCTTATCCATATTTTTCTTTATAAAGTCCAAGTCTCCAAGACAAAACATTTTTAGAGACTGTAGAGCAAATGGAGCTCCCTTCCCCTTGTCATAGAGAGAGATGAGGAGCTGAAGAAGATTGAAATGGAGATTTACATGAAAGGAGACAAAGAAAGAGAAATGCAGAGTGGGGAGATTTACATGGAAGGAGACAAAGAAAGAAAAATGCAGAGTGGGTAGAGAAAGGGACTGAATGAGTTAGCTACAAAAATTTAGTCTCATTAAAACTTGTTTGTACGTTACTATCCTAGATCTTCAATATAAAAAATTAAACTAGATAGAGTAGACAGGATTCATATAGTCCACTTCACTTAGTGGGATAGGGCTTAGTTTATTGTCTGTATATTTGATTGTTGCATCCTCCATCATCATCATCATTTGACAATTGAAATACCCGAAGGAATTGAACCTGCAATATCTACTCTTCTACCTTTCCTTTCGTGTGCAGGTTACGTGCAAGTCAAGTGCAGGTTACGTGCAAGCCATGTGCAAGTTACTTGTTAGTACACATAGTCGCAGGTATATACGAGAAATAGGTGACAATTCCCTATAACAAAAAATATCTTATGATGAGCGGAGACAGCATTAAGCCAATGGTTTGGATGTCTTTGTTTTGTCAATGTAACGTGAGTTCAACGGTGTGAATACAAAAGATTCTTTTGCGTATAACAAATGGTAGGACATAAAAATCAAGTTCAACTTTACCGTAATTATCTACCGATACAAATAAGAAGATGATAACACAAGTTCAACTTTACTTTTAATGCATGCTATTCATTTTTGGATATGACCATGAAACTTGAAGTTTTGCTTCTCCTGACTTTAGTAACTTAGTTTGAGCCATTAAAGAGGATTATCTCTTTGTAGCCTATCGGTGCCTTGAACCCGGATCGGCTAGAAAAATTCCACGAGAGATAATCTAGTTTTGATGATCCCATTATCCCCGAATTCCATGGTGGTTCACATTATTCCAGTGCCGGAATAGTAAGTCTACTTATCCTTATTATTATTATTGTTGTATCTATTGCTGTAAATCGTTCTTATGCCTATCCTTTTTCTTTGCTATCGATTCTTGACGCCAATGGATCTTTATTCCTTAACCCTAGCCATTATCTCACTTAAATAATAATAATAATAATAATAATAATAAGACAAAGGTTGCTGTTATGTTAGAACGTTAATATGTCCTGTCTTCAATGGGACCTGATATCCATGGTACAGAAGCACGTGCGAAGATCATTTTTATCGTTTTGTTTGAACTTTTGGTCAAAATACATTATTACTGTTGCCGAAAATTCAAGACACTCTCAAATCCAAACCTGTGCAATGAGAATCGTGGCCAGATCCAGCTCACTTGTGGCTTTCACACTGATGCCGGTGTCGAGAACCCAAGCAACACTGTGCAAGCGAGATTAAGCTCGCCTATGGCCCTCGCGTCAATGTCGGCCTGAAGAAATGAAGCAGCACCGCCACTGAGGTTGCGTGGCCCCAAGCAATGGATCACCGGGTTGTCAAACCACCAATGGCTCAACTTACCAGAGCCCTCACGTCGATGTCCTCATTTCCCATGTCTTGGTGGCCCAGCTTACTCGTCAGGGCCGCGCAGCCCCAGGCAAGGTGCCATCGCTCCGGCTAGACCTAGTGAAAATTCTCTGGCCTAGTTCTCTCTTGAGTGGAGATGGAGATCTATGCTCTGCTTGTGAGGGTAAAAGTAGTCGGGGCAAGGTTAGAAAAAAAAAAATTCGGGAAAATTCCAATTAAAGACCCCAAGTGGGGTCAAATTCTAAAAACGAAGCCCAAAGTGAACATTGTGTTAAGGGAAAATTCCAATTAAGGACTTCAAGTGGGGTCAAATTCTAAAAAAGGGGCCCAAAGTGAACATTGTGTTAAGTAAGGGCATAAAGTGCTCAATCAGTCTCAAATAAGGACCGAAGTGCCCAAAAAGTCTCAAATAAGGACCTGGGTCCCCGGCCAACCAAAATACCTGCCGACCGACAAGAAAATTACTGTTTCGGCATCGGAACAATAACTTTTTAATTTTTTTTGTTTTTCATTTTTTGTTTTTTTTATTTTGCCTTTTCCTTTTCATTTTTTTTCTTTTCTTCCTCCGCTGGCCTCAGGCGAGAGCGGCCCTCGCCCAATGCCGGCGAGGCTACTGGCGAGGCTCGACCTCGCCTGCAATTGGCGAGGCCGGCCTTGCCCGACGCCGGTGAGGTCGAGCCCTCGCCAGATCTGGCGAGGGCTCGACCTCGCCTGACGCTAGCAAGGTCCAGCCCTCGCTAGATCTGGCGAAGCTCGACCTCGCCCGGCCCAGGCGAGGGCGACCTCGTCCAACGTTGGCGAGGGCGACCTCGCCTAGGCCAGGCGAGGGCGGTGCTCGGCCGACGCCGGCGAGGGCGGCCTCACCGGAGGCCGGCGACCTCCGTTGGCCCCGGCTATGGCTGGCGGAGGAAGAAAAGAAAAAAAAAAAGAAAAGGAAAAGGAAAATAAAAAACAAAAAAAATTAAAAAGTTACTGTTCCGGTGCCGGAACAGTAACTTTCTCGCCGGCTGACAAGTATGTTGACCGGCCGAGGACCCAGATCCTTATTTGAGACTTTTGGGCACTTCGAGTTCTTATTTGAGACTGATTGAGTACTTCATGCCCTTATTTAACACAATGTTCACTTTAGGCCTATTTTTGAGAATTTGACCCCACTTAAAGTCCTTAATTGGAATTTTCCCAAAAAATTCATTGGCCTCGAATTTGCTTTCCTTAAAAGCCTCAAAGCCAAAGCGAAGGTGTTTGTCTTGAGTCCCCAGCATTTTTTAAAGCCAAATTTTGCATCGAAATTTTTGCTTCTACTCGCGAACACCAAAATTATAGCTTAACAGCTTTCGGAACAACGAAACTGCTTTTAAATACGGTCCCAAACGCACCGTTAATCGGGGTCAAATGTAAACTCTAAAAAATGTGACACTTTCTCATGCGCTTGGGACAAATTATAGAGTCAAATACATTAATTCATAAAACCATCATATCCTTTCACAGTACCGATTGTGGGCACCGATGTGGACTGGCTCGCTTGATTCGATCCTTGTCATCATGATTGATGGTTTTTCCAAAACAAAAGCAAAACAAAAAATCGTGGGATGAGTTAATTGTTTTTTTTCCTTATTTATTGAAGGGTCCAATGACCTTCTCTTCTGGCAAGTAGAGAGGAGTATTGATCTTGAATCTCTCTTTCTATATTTTCTCTTGTTTTTTTCACAAATTTAAATTGAAGGTCAAGTGACTTTCTTGAAAGTATTGGAATAAAATTCACTTTATTTAATCAGAGTCAAATGCCACATTAATTATGCACACGAAACGTGGGATGCGCTCATAGTAGATCCATTCTTGATACATATTCTAATTGAAGCTCAAAGGAACTTCTTTTGCAAGAAGCGAAATTAAATTCACCAGAAGAATGGATAGAGGTGACGATGCGAATGTGAAGCCTCGTGTGTCCAGGACGTGGAATTATATGCGGTCTATGCCGTTGCGCAAATCCGTATCCCTCTCACTCGGCCCATGCGGGATGCGCTCGAGATGATTTCTTGGTTAGCGAATACAATATGTATGGGATAGCAAAATTATGTTCCCTGCGATACTTCAGTCTTGCACTTCAAAAACGAATGTCAGCTCGAGCAATTCCATCTCCATCTCCGAGGTAAAGGGTTGAGAGATCTAAAACACTAGAAATGAACTTTTGATTTCACTTTTTATGGAAATGGAATCCCTGTTTTCTGGCCGAAAAATCCTAGCTAGTCTATCCGAACCACATAGGCCTACATTTTACCTCTGATTTCCTCCTTACTTTTAGTTTAGGGCAAATTTCGAGGGCTCACTATCCTATGGTCCAAAGGAACACACAAAAGAAGAGATAGATCAGCCGTCAGCGGCCGCCAACGGCTTTGATGTGGTCGTCACTGTCGTGTGGAGGTGAACGTCCGTCCCGGTCCAAAATAATATCTGAGAAGCTCAGATCTTGGAGAGGTTTGAAGCATTTCGATGGAATTGGGACTTCAATGCAAGATGAATCGATCAAATTAGGATAATCAACAATTCATGGGTGGCTTTTCCGCAACCTCTTGTTTGAACTTACGCAAATGATTGAAGCCTTGGCGGTCAGCCTTCAAGGTTTTTTCTTCGTATAGGGAATTCATGGGGTTGGCCAAAGCTATTCCAACAAACGAAATGGCATGACATTCTATGCGGGCTAGCCCGTCTTCCGACTAACTTTAGATTCACAGAAAATACTTGTCATAATTTGATCTACATGGTTAATCGATTGTGTCGCGTTAATCGAATGGGATTGTCGTACGACTCTCATATTTGATCGTGCATCGTGACTAGTCTAGTAGGGACTTGATCGTGGAGGCTTTACGGACTTGATAGAAGTGCCCATCATATGGGTGGGCATGGATAAGTGGGGATTCTAAATCAGCCGGATCGGTTGAGTTTAATCGTTTTAAAAATGGTTAAAGTCTAGACAAACCCTTTCTTCTCGGCTTTGGCCCCACCGCCTTGGCTCGGCTCGATAATTTTTTCCAAAGAAAGAATTTAGAAATCTTTTAATCGTAAGATGGGTTTGGGCAAGAATTTTTAGGCTCGAAACCTTACCACCCGACCCCTTTTCTTCTTTACAGGTCAGACCCTATTAATCCCTTTAGAACCACTCCCCGATCAAGTCTAGCACAGCATACTGGCGAAGATATACATGGCCTAACACAAAAATTTCCCGCGAAGCACACACCATGGGGGCTTGCTAAAACTTCACACGCAAGGTTACAAATAGCAATGACTCGGATCAAAAAGCAAAGAAGAGAGAGGGGGCTGATGATTCTTCTCCCCCCATGTGTGTTCCATCCCATCACCAACGCTCCTTCAATTTGCTCTGCTTTTGGCACAAGCTGTGCCTTCGACGAAGACCCAATTTACCCGATCAGCCAATCCACATGAAGAGCAGTGTGGTGGTGGACGAGGGTCTTGCCATTTTGGGAATGCTTTGATGGCCCAGGAGGGGCCTTTTTCAATGTTCAGATTCCTGTTCTTGGCCGTGCCCCTCCTTCCCCCATCAATCATCAACACCGACGAGCTCGCTGGCTTTTGTTGCTTGTGATGAAGAGGGGAGGAGCAAATGGTAGAGTCAAATGGGACTTGCTTGGATCAATCCTTGGTCTCTGACAAATATGCGCTAGGGCCAAAACACTGTTAAGGAGGGAACAGCTTATTAAATTAGCAGAGTTAGAAGCAGTAATTAATTTTTGCATGTCACAATCTGAGGTATTTCAAATCCCGCGCAAAGCACGGGTCAAACGCTAGTGTAGGTATATATACTCGCATTCAATGTAATCTTTTCACTATATGTGCACTATTCTTCTTTTAGATTACCGTAAGATCCACACAACCATTGATTGTAAAATATCCGAATGACTAGCTTTTTCGTATATATGCAATGTCAAAAAATATAGGAATGTGAAGGAACTACATGGCAAATAGTACAATATCCTTCGTATAATCCAAGGTTTTCATTTCACAAAAATTCTTGCATATATTCAATCCATCGATCTATAAATACCAACACAACTGTCTCCGTAAGAAAACCGTACGAAAAGTTACGAACACGAATCGTGCAACCCGATAGTGAGCGTCGAAGGGGCAGACTTCAACGGAATTAAACCATGATCGTCATTGTGAATTAACAATAGCATAACGACTTTCATCAAACTATGTAATTGTCTTAAGTATGGGCCTATACAATTTATTGGCCCACATTTTAAAACATGGACCTTTTGGCCCACCAAGTACCAACCTATCATTTTTTTTTATCTCAGATAGTTGAGTTACGACTTGCCCAGTTCTTCAATAATTTGTTATTAGATCGAATCACATGAACTCTATACATATGCATATTTGAGGATATTATCCATTAGTTAATCGGGGTTTAAATGGCAACAATGTAAAAATTATTTTTATTTTTATTGGTTGGGATCGAACTTAGGATCTCGCACACTCCCTCCAAATCTCGAATATTGATCAATTTTATTTAGCATCGAACAGCAACACCATTCGCAAGAATTAGAGCCTATAGGAAAAAAAAACAAGAAGAGGAGAACCCTGAAGATTCATAGGCCATGCATTAATTTATTGGCTAACACAAGCTTCATTGCAACCCTTATGCTCTCCCTCACAAAATACTCAGAATATCAAGTACTATGCTGGCCAATTGATAAATATCCGCATTACGCTTTGTCAAAGGTGGAACCATACCTTTCTTCATCGATACTTGAGTGTCGCAGTTATCTTCCTGAGTTATCACTCCAGACACCCAACTTTTCATATCAAAGTAACGCTTCGCCTTATAAATTGGGGTCATGTCGTCGCCTTCAACCGAGGAGTAAAAATCCAAGCAACTCGAGAGAGCCTCGTGCAGGCGCGAGTCTAATTTTTGCTTCAATAGTTGCTTAGTGTACTCGGTTATGCCTGTCAGGTTGGCTTGCAATAGCTTGAGCCCAATCAGCCCTAATCCATCGAGAGCCACCTCATGGCTCTCCGGGTCTGACCCAAGAGACTTCACGCAAAAGTCAAAGTTCAGTTGTTTGTCCTTGGCTGTAATCTTCTTGCAAGTGTCTTGAACGATATCATTTGTGGATCGAACGGAGTGCATGACGAAAAAGATCAGGAATACGGAAGAGATTGAGAATGCACGATTCATCTTTGTAATCACGGAGATGGAGATTTTCTATCTTATTTCTTATGAAGACAGCGTATTTATACTGAAAGGACTGGTCATGTCATGTATTGACACAATTTCATATATGGTATTATGCCAAACCGAATTTATTATTAGACCACCCGCCTGAGTGACGCTGCTGGAACGCGCACTCTTCCTCTCGCAAAAGGTTGAGTGTTCGAATCCTAGGCGCCGCAGGGTGACTTAATCGGTGGCATGTGTGTGGTGGCTAGCACGTGTCGCCCCCAGGATTTACTCCCCGGCTGTCGGCCGTGCGGGGGTTCCCTGGGTTCCTCCTTACTTTTAGTTTAGGGCAAATTTCGCGTTAATCGCGCGCATTAATGAGATAGTCTTTGAATATTTTTTTTTCAAAGTTAGAGAGCCGATCAATTCAAAAGTACTTAAAATGATGAGTTTTGGAAACATGCTTAGTTACCGCACTTTAGATGTTCGATAAGATGATCAAATGAGTGTCCGAATGCATTCTTGCGCAATTTCTGAGATTTCGTCGTTCCAGAATGTTTATTAGGTCCTATTTCATGTTTTTGATCATGTGGTTTCTCATTGTTTGCATTTTGAATCAGTGAAATGGAAAACGACCCGAGTTGTCCATGAAAATCCTTCGCCGGAGCTCCCAAAACCTCACTGGAGTGTGATCTGTGGCCATTGTCCAATCGAAGTTAGTTGTTCTTCCTCATTAGTTAATGTTTGATCGCTAGAAACGGTTAGGACGCTCTGGCTTTGATGATTTATATGTTAGACCCGTTATGTTTTGTATTGATTTTCAGTGCTAAGTAGGGCAAATTGAGCTCAAAAATATATGGTTAAGGAATGTCAAATGGTCATGCTATGAACATAGATGTGTGGAGGGACATAATGAAGGTTTTGGATCGAATGGAATTGCCAAAATATGACCGGACGGTCATTGGAGATGAAAAAACCAGAAAACATGTCAAGTAAGGAAGTTGGAGCTTAAAAATCGATGGCATAGGGGTGTCCAATTGCAGCAAAATTGGTATGGATACGTATAGGGTTGATAGGTGAAGAATTTTGCCTGGTTATTTTTTTTCGGAAAGCAGCCGGAATGGCAGCCAAACTGGCGGTCTGGAAATGGGAAAACAAGAATTAGTGTCCATAAGGTGTTTGCCAAAATGCCTAAATGAGAATAGTCCAAAACGGTGCCGTTTTGGCACCGTGCTCGCCGGAAAAGCTGACCGGTGACGGCCAAGCCGGTCCGACCAAGTCGGAAATGAACAGAATCGAGGTTGAGTTTAGAAGTGAACCCTCATGACCTTTCGACAAAAAAAAAATCCTCACAGCCTCACTCTTCCCACGCACTGAAATTAACAGAATCGAGGTTGAGTCTGGAAGACGACACGGAGGAGACGATTCGGAAGACAAAATAGCATTTGAAACTTTGACCTCAGAGTTAAAGTGTAAGGTAAGGTGTTTCAGTTGGGTTTGGATTCTGGCACTTCTACTGTCTATTATAAGAACTTCTTCTCAAACCAATCTACTACCACGAAATTTGTCATTTGTGACGCTGCACATTAGCGCAATTTATGAAATTGTGAATTTCAGAGTAGTTTGCGAATTTCAAATGTCTCACTGGAAAAGTTCGGCAAATCTCATGCAACTTCTGCCCTGATGTCTAAGATGCTAACTCTTCTCTCGAGACGGCTTATTGTGTTAATTATCGTGTTTGAAAGTGATCAAATAAATCATGTGTAGACGAATGTTTTCCTAGCACCCCAGATTTATGCGGCAGTCGAGGTTCAATATTGACATGGTAATTCTCTTGCCTAGGCATGCATAGTTCATATCATATAGAGATCAGAATTAAAGTCTTTCTTAATCATTCTTCTACGACTAACTGTAAACAAAACCAATACACAGTCCATATTATTCCATGTTATTTTCATTTTGTGCAATAACGATGACCCGAAATAGTTTCTAGATTGATTGAGCATCTAAATTGCTTGAGAGGTTGCGGCCTAATTGATCGAGGACACATGATCAAACACCTCATCATGAAGAAGATGACCCTTGAACATACAAACCGCAAGGTGCTTTGTAAAATTCCATGAAGCCATCGCTTGGTTTTGAATTCTTAAATAAAGCGATACCAAATCAAATGAAATATATTGAAGGTTAATCCAAAGCTAGAACCTTTGGTGAATAATCTGACGAGCAAGATTGAAGCTTGGAAGATGAAAACACATCTCAGAATGACCCTACATTTTCTCCAAATCAAACACTAAATCAACATCAAACCTTAATGTTCTGAATAGCATAATAACTTAGTCTTAAGAAGAAAACATCCCAAAATCATTCCTTCCCAGAATCTTCTTCCGGGGTTCCCTCTTCATGCGCGACCGGGGAAGCCCTTCGCCCCTCCTCTTCTTCTCCAAGTATGTTCATCACATTTACGAGTCCCCTCACACATGTGGCTCCCAGTTGTAGAATATGCGTTTCATGTTGCTGTGCCTGGATTTTAATCAGCATGCTGTAGAACTCTTCTCGTTCCTCCTGAAACATGATAAACATGATAAATAGATTTTTAAAAAAATAATACGAAAAGATATATAAACATGAATGAATACCTTCTGCTTCTTGGCTAGTTTTAGTAGTCGTTCCATGACGACTTTCTACTTCTGTGTTATGTTCATCCAACTTCATTAATAAAACGCGCTAACCTTAAGAAATATATGACAGCCTATGTGTTGACTATATGACGACTTATGTTTTGACTGTATGTCAAGCAATTTGGACAATACTTCAACACCTGTCTCACATACAAGTCATGTGCAGGTCACGTGCAAGTCATGTACAAGTTGCGTGCAAGCCACATGCAGGCTACTTGCAAGTCATGAAGGGATACTTCTTAATACACATGGTCGCCGGTATATACAAGAAGCACGTGACGATTTCGAATAACAAAAAAATATATAATGATGACCAAAGACGGCATTAACCAGACGGTGATGGATATCGGAGCATGGTCGATCGGTGGACCACGGTCACTCGCGCAACATTCAATACTTTCTCATTTTGATAAAGAGTTATATTATGATTTAATTAGTATACCCACTTAGCAGATGTTCTAAGTCAAATGTCAATCATAAGTAGCACTTTTACTGTATAATTTATCTCACCAATTCATTTACCCTATCACAACAGTGATGGCACTAAATTTTGTGGCGGTGGACGACGCAACACCTCTGTCTAGACATATTTGGGGAGACCATGGAGGCCGTTTTCAAGCGTAGTGTATGTGCAAAGCTTCATGGATAGCCTCATAAACCCTGCCAGGTGCAACACCTCTACTGGACTTACTATACAGAGTTTGAAAATAGAGGGCCTGAATCGAATAAGAAGAATTGGGTCAAGTGGCCCGCATACCATGTTATTGGGGTCAGACAGGCGTCCCTTACACAAGGGGATTAATATAGTTGAGGACAATTTTTTTGACTCCTATAGAATAAACATGTTATATTGAATTAGCATGTCGAACGTTGCATATTTTTGGGTTATTTTTCTCTATAGTTGCTACCGTGGGATGTAAAAATGAACATATATACGAATAGTGATTTGTGCATATATTTATATATATACACGATATGCTTCTCCTGGATTACTTTTGAGTTATTGTTCGCTATATCTTTCATTTTCTGTGCTGTGTGAACCCAATCACAGTTTTCAAAGATGAACTGTTTTCTAGTCATTGTATAGGCCGCTTTCAAGGACATGCTGGAATACTCTAACGTGTCCCTAGCAGGTGCTTTGCTATTACTAATTGCAGTGATCACGTTTGTGTAATGAGTGGGGTACTTCATGTTTCTGTGCACTTGGCTTCTGCACTAGCTCTCACGCTGCTGATGGAATTGGGTGTAGAGACATGTAAGCTACTAGCAACTGCTGTATGTGTGCTTCTTCGGCTATCTTGCTACCATACGCACCTTCAAAGCGGTACGTCTTGGATGTTAAATAGCCCTGGATCACCGTGTGCTTAAATAGAAATTAAATAACAAAAAAAAATTACAGAATAAACAAGTAAAAAGAGAAAAATTGAATGAAGACAGCAGCCCGCTGAGCTTATTCTATCCACACGCGGCCTACACTATACCAGCCCAAGCCCTGGCAATTTCGCTCACTAATCTAGCATTTACCAACCACTTTGAAAAGAAGAAGCACCCAGTCAAGGAAAGAACCCACTTAAGGAAGAACAAAGAAGATGATGAACAGTAAAATGAAAAGAAATGCTTTTGGACAAAAATGCCCCTCACTATGTCGCCAGAATTAGCATGCAAAATGCAAGTGCTCAACGGCCAACAAAAATTTAGCCGGTCAGTGAGCTAGGCCCTTATTTGAGACTAAGTACCGATCTCTTCGACGTCACTGAATGCTGGCTGTGTTCTCCACATTTTTTGTCAACCTTGTG
Organism: Syzygium aqueum; assembly: GCA_031216185.1. Taxonomy (NCBI): domain Eukaryota; kingdom Viridiplantae; phylum Streptophyta; class Magnoliopsida; order Myrtales; family Myrtaceae; genus Syzygium; species Syzygium aqueum. Next base: position 9,438,394 of record CM062235.1, on the reverse strand, counting down.
GAGGAGGGAGACAAGAACAAGAGTAAGGCACCAAATCGTTAAAGCTTGTCTCGTTGGTCGACCGGATGTAATTACAGTAGACCGGAGGCATTGGGCAAGTATTAAGATGCTTAGGAGGAATTTCCTCCAGAAATATATTTCTTTTATTGCATTATCTCAGCATAATTGCTCCATCATAGATTCATGAGATGTGAAGGCCTCGGAGACCGACAGTGGAAATTTCTGTCAGATTTCATTCAAAAGAGGAAGAAGAAAAGGAAAAAGATCAAGACCATAGAAGCTGAAAATCCCAAATCGCTTCCGCATATTTACGTGTAGAGATGAGTTTTGATTAATATGAAGATTTAATTTACAAGACCTTTTCAAAAGCACCAAGTAGTCTCACCATTTTACAGCCAATCAAAAGAAAAGGATTACACGAATTAAAAAATGCTATACTCTCGTATTCTACTCTAATAAAAAAAATGGTCGACAAAAATGAATAGCTCAATCCACAGAGCCTCTCTCCCTCTCCCTCTATCTCAGCTTCAACTTACATTAATGACAACATCTAAACCGTCCCGAAAGAAACTATCGCGTACTCAAAGGGTTGCAGGTTGGTCCCCTTGCCTGATACAACATTGCAAACTCCAGTAAATAGAGAAGCCGCGAGTCCAGCATTGACGAACAATTCACGAATGCCACTCAATCTGTGCTTGCAACCCTTGCTCTTCTGTCTAGCTGTGCAGTTTTGCCCTTTGACTCATCAATTGGACACAGTTCAATCTCCTTCGACTATGGTTTTATAAGAGGGCTAAGCCCGTCACCCTCCCAACCCAGCTTGAGCATTTGATCCACAACTCTCACGCTCAACTGCAACAGAGAAAGAGAGAGAGAGAGAGAGAGAGAGAGAGAGAGAGAGAGAGAGAGAGAGATTAAGATGAAGACATAAGCAAATATCTGCAAGGCAAAGGTCCTAACCATGGCAACCAAGAAGTCCAATGACTCTTAAAATTTGTATCAACTTTAAATACTAAAAGTGCTAATCGAATTATATATTGGATCACTTTCTTTCACATCAACTGACTCCCACACAAGGCTCAGATGATCCAAACAACCTACACGGATCAATAAAGAAAGAACAAGGATCAAAGATGAATTTTGCTTACTGCTGGATCAGTGAATATTATCAACTGCTTGTCCGCAGTAGACACCAAAAGATTTGTGTTGTCCTTGTTCAGCGCCACAGCTGTGATATCTTGTCCATCCACCAGCTTTAACGTGTGATACACCTGCAAGATCAAATTGTAGATTAAATTCCAAAAGATAAGGAGAAACCGTGAGCTACTGAAAGTTTAGAGAACCAACATCCAAGAAAGCACAGAACAATTCTGATAGGATAAACAAAAATGAGCAACAGCTACAAGATTAAAAATAAACTGATATCCAAGACCAGCTAGGGCATGATAACTAATTATATGCTGAACTGCATTTGATGGCATTACATAATAGAGAAATTCTAGCTCTTAGAAACCCGAGTCATAGTTCTCCCTTACAGACCATATCTCCTCATTGAAAGGCCTATAGCAATTGCATTCATGCTATTTATGTGATTACGTGGAAGGGACGGTGATAACTGTTTACCTACTTCCTAAACAAAGGTCAACACTAAACCTCATCCCTCACATTGTTGAAGCCAGCATCTATGGTATGACAATTAATGCAGATGATCATGCTAATCTCAAAATGGAAACTTATTTGTTACCTTAAGAGTATGGAGATCTAGGAAACAAAGTGACGATGACTGAATGTCTAAAATTTGACCAGTTTCATCCAACTCTTTATCGTTCTCTTCAAGGACAGAGGTTTTGAAGTTCAAATCCTTGCTACTACTAGAGGATCCAGAGTTTTCTGAAGATGAATTTATTCCCAGCAGAGCATTTTCCCCATCCATAGAAATCTCCAGGCAGCTGATGTTGCAAGAAAGAGGGAGTTGTGCTGTAGCAATTAGTACACCATTGAGAGTAAAGGTGCTGAGTGTATGTCTTAATCCGTTCCAAGTCATGATAACTCCCTTGGTAGAAAGGGAAATAGCATGTGCCTCAACATCAGCCAATCTTCTGATCAACCGGCCCCTCCTTACTGAATGCAATAAAACATCAGATGAATAGGAACATGACACAACAATCCCTAGATCTGAGCTCACACAGCAGCAACTTATTTCCCTGAGGTGGCCTCGAAGAACATGTATGGGACCTTCAATACGACGTCTTCTGCTTTTGTCAGCCAAGATGTTTTGAGTACTGTTGGTGCTTGAAGTTTGTGTGCCTGCACTGGTAGGAAGATCCGATATGCTACTTGAACCAGTACCAAATCCCCGATGAATCTTCCAAAGTAAAACTGTCGCATCTCGCGACCCGCTTACAAGGTAGTAGCTATCTGGTGAAAGAGCAAGGCAAGTCACTGGAGCACAGTGTGCAATTGCCGTTTCTAGCGTTTTTGCTCCGTCAGAAGATATTACCTTGATACTATTATCCGCATGTCCACCTATTCAAAAACCAAAAAATTTAGGATGACCAAGGTTAGACACCATAAGATAATATGTCAACAAATTAATATTTATTAGAGTAATCCAAACATAAGGAACTCACGTCTATGAAAAAGCTGAGAAAGACATTTGTCAACAAATTACCATTTAAGAGAAATCCAACATAAGGAACTCAGAGAAAGAAAACTCCAACCCCCACCCTCTCTCTCTCTCTCTCTGGGTCCGCCTCTCTCAATTTCAAAACCAGTTTTGGGAGGCTAAACATTCCAGTCAGAAGAAACGACAAAATCAACTTTTTTGGAATATTTCACTGTATAAAAAAGCATACAGCTCCCTAAGACTCCAGACCCTGGCACCATTAAGCCATACTGCTATTTGAGAATGGAGACCATTACCCAGCACATCAACAATATTACAAGCCTGTCAGCTATCCAAAATCTCATCCTCGAAAGAATAACACAGTAAAGGTCCTTCTGTAGACTTTCCATTCACATGTACTTTCTCTTTCCTGAATAATACTTTCCATTCAGGCGCATGGACCACCGCATGAATTTTCAAGTTCTAACTTTGGCAAAGTGAGAATGCCACTTTGCATGCCCAAACCAGTTTGGATAAATCACTCTATATGTCTCAGCGCAACACCAGCTTTATGCTGGATATTCTTAAGGGGGGCATTTTAAAAAAATACTGTAGTGTATTGGCATTTTTTATAGAAGCATCCTCATCTTGTGCACATTGGTCAGACAACTAACTCATTCTTGCCCACACCAGTGAACTTATTATCGATTCATCACTATATCTTTCTGATAATGGAAGTCACAATTTTCTGTGTGATGACATGGAAATCTCAAATCAACAGGCAAAATGCTTCCTACATAAACATTTTCAGAAAAAGAAGACATGTTGATGTCATTGCCAAGTAGTGCTTTCTTCACAAAAAATTCTATGGTATACGATGTTCAAACATCAAGTTCGCATAATGTCTCTTCACTCGTAATTAAGCCCAATCCCCTGTAATTACCCTAGATAATGAGAAGCACACAACTATCTTAAGAAGTTCTTGAATTATTTTTACTTTCTTTTGCTCCGTTACTCCTTTCCCTCATGTATTTGAAGCAAAGAGATGATGAAACCCTCCGGATTTTGGCACAATGTGATTATCCATATGAAAAAATGAGATTTGCACAGATTGGCTACCTGTGATGATTTCTCTGTCAGATGTGATGGAAACTATTGCTGAGCTTCTAATTCCGGATGTTGCATATGCTAGTGCTTGGGGAAATTTCCATTCATCTGCACCAGGTCCGGCTGTCCCTTTGAACATGCGCATGAATGTTCCACCGGTGGAGTTTGTAGCAGCCCTTGCATGCTGGAAGAGGAATGGAGTTCCTTGACCATCAGGTGTGTTTGGCTGCCATTTATGCTGTGCAACATGTGCCGCTGGAGCATTTATATCAACAATGACAACTGAATCTGAAGATGCATGCATTGCAGCTGCAGGTAGATTGCATCTCTCAGGTGTTGGGACAGTATAAGGTCTGACTTCTTTAGGGTTCCGAAATATTGTCTGAAAAAAAATAAGGTTTATGAATGCCACTTAAGGCAACATCACTTATGCAAGATGTAAAAGAATTCACTTCGACCAGATTTCTCTATCTTCAGCAAACGAACAAGGTTCTTTTCTTCTAAATTTCAGCTCAGCCTGAAGATAATTTACTGCCCAGCCTACCAATTCCCTACAACAGATCAGTATGAGTGCAGGTTTTATTTCCACATCCTGGAATTATGACTATTGGATTCTGACATTATGCTAGGTGGCATCTCCTCATTATATCTCTGCTGATGGAAGCCTATTACAACATGTTTCTTGACAATCAAGAGAACTAACTTAACACCACCTGACTATCCTTCCTCCTCTGTTTAACTCACCTTCTCTCACAAGGAAGGCACCTTATATATCATTCTTGTAACAACCCAGGCCCTTCCACATGGGCCAACCCCAAACGTTAAAGTCAAGCGGAACCACACAAGGTGGTGACCATTTGGGTGTGGTTCTTACTTAGAATCACTTAACAAGGCCACTCTCATCTGGTGTGGGACATCAGGATGTCATAATGCCAGTTTTGTATTATTCTGTTAATGATTTGGAATGGTCTTTTAAGCCATCAATACTGAGATTGACAGGTTTTCTGGTTACCTAATGGCTAGTGCAGACATGTTATCAGCCAATGCATGACAAAATCGCAATAATGAATATTCACTTGTGTAAGCACTCCTGACACGCTTTAAAAAAATAATTTTGTAGAAAGAGCTGGTACATGACTAATCATTTCACAGTTACCAAATGATGCCATTGACATTATGCTTCAGAGAAAATACTATTTCGACATTCTACTTTTCTGCGAGCACAACCAAAACATGCATTAAGGCAGAAGTCTCTATTTCTCCACGTGGATAATGACTCGGGATAATGATTCATAATCCACCCAACAGCAAGCAAAAGTAGAGCTTGGTGAACGTATGCTTGAAACTGTTAGCAACTGGATTCATACAGTACATTCATACCAGCATGTGAATCTCAAAATGTTGCAGACCCTTATATCAATCATTAAAAGGTGCAGATTTTGGCACAGAAAGAGGTCATCTATATCTTTAAAAAAAGATCAATTGGATAGGTAGCAAGAAGGTACTACCCCCACACTAAATCATTTACAAGAGAGAGAATTCATAAAAACTAAAATCCAGGATAAATTTCTCAGTGAACTAGTATCGTGTACAAACTCCATTTGCAGGCTTTTCATGTCTACATGGAGGAAAGAATGTCTATTTTTTTTTATCAAATGGAGAATGTCTATTTGACAATGATAAAATAGTTGTTACATGAGCACCCACAAAAGCCTTCCAGCTGGACAACGTATACACTACGAGCAAAAGTAATTTGCTTTCCTCTTTGTGACAGAAAAAAGAGCAAGACAAACTAAAGGGAATTTAAGCTGCTTATTACAAGAATCATTTCATCCTAGAACAATGTGGCTATACGAGCAGATTGGAAAAAGCATCAGTATCTTACAGAACAGTAATGATTAAGTAGCCTCCATAACCTAAATTTACTTACTATTTAGCAACATGTTTACAAACTTCAATAACTGATTAATTTTCAAAATTACTAAAATTACACTTTTTGGTTTGGAATTTCCAATGAACTAAACTTGCATATTGCATTACTACGACCTTGTTAGACACGAGATGCAACAAAAAGTGACAGATATTACTCAAGTTAATTTGAACTTGCTCAGACATATGCCGTTGAGTCAATCATATTCCTTAACAGTCAATTATTGCAATTAATTATATAGTACATAAAAACGACTAAGTGTCAAATGATCTTCAACAACACGTGAGACGACATGGAAAGTAGGATATATCCAGTTAGGGTATCCTGAACCCCATTCATGCAAAAACATCAACATTATGCCATAAAAGCATCACTATAAATCACCTGTAAATGAAGAAAGTCAGCTAATGGCAGCCTCTTCATATGTGGTACTGTTAGGAGCTGGGATGGTGTTTGTCCAAAATAAGCTATTTGATCTTGTGTAGCACGCTGCTGCACCTATTTTTTCACAAATGGTAGTATATAAGAAATAGACACCAGCATGGAAATAAATTAAAAAAAGGTAGGAGAACAAGATTATTTTACTGGGTCCGAGATCTTGTCAATATCGACTGCTCCTTCATAGGTGACATAGAAGAAGACATTGTTTGCTGATATAGCTTCCTTCCCACGTTGTTTATACCTGTACAGATTCATAATTTTATGAAAACCTGGAGTTCGCCTCAAAATTTTAAAAAATTTCATGTGTTCCATCCACAGGTTATATGATGGAATAGAGAAAAAGCAAAACCAAGAACAGAGAGGTCCAGAGTATACCCAAATATAAGATCGATCCACTCATGCAAATGTGCTGATACATGCTCACTTTCAAGAGCCATCCGATGCTTATGGATGAAGTCAATTGGGCTTTCAGCCCAAGGCGGAAGTTTCACTCTATCTGGTACCAACAACAAAATAGAAATCACGAGTTATACTTTAGAAAATTCAAATTTGTGCCATCAACACATACTTCGGGTACATACCAAGCTTGTCCCCCATCTGCGTCATACCAAAATCAATGCAATTCTCATTGGTTAAAATCTCGGGAAGGTAAAATAGCTCAGGAACCTGACAAGAAGGACATCGGCCGTTACTTACTCATAAAGCAAAGTTAAATGAACAGATTTTCATGTGAATCATGTTATAGGGAAAAAACATCCATAGAAAAACATACCAATTCCTTCACATCGCTCATGTCCTCAAGAACTCCATTCCAAGTAGCAGCTACGTCAAAAAACATTCTGTCTGCATGGTCAAACTTACCGCCTTGCAGTTGAATGGACAAAGTTGTGAAAGGCTCAACCCTTACAAGATAATATAGCACCTGAAAAAGAAACATAAGCGATCAGAAAGCATTATTTCACACTGCGTACACGTTAGACTGGAAGCAGAAGATATGCACAGATGGCAATGAGATATATAGAAGTGTAAGAAAACAAGGACAGCAAATACACCTTTCTAGATACCTGGCAAGTCAATTGGAAGGGAAGGTCATGAAACGGTAAAACTTGGTTCAATTAATGCACGATGAGAAAGTGAAACCACAGACCTTGATTACTGGACCATGTAAAATCCGGAAATCCAACAAGAAACAGTATGCTTAAAATTTGTAATGACATCAATCTCAAGGATCAGCAAGTGCGTCCTACAAATTATATGTGGTACATAGATCTGCCATTTACAACTTCACCTGGTCATAGAACAATGAACAAATAATGTGCTGCACGAATCTTAGATGAGGTCAAACACCTCATAGGATAGTTTCATTAATGGGTCATGAATTTTGAGGATAAAAGCAAGGAGACGAGAGCAATCTGAAGAGTTTAAAATCCTAACACCAATAGACAGACGTGAGATGAAGCTTCTCATATGAAGCCAAAGAAATTTTGTATAAAAATGACTAGAAGGATAGTGAACTGAAAATTCCTCAACTTAATTTCTTGTCACAACAATCTCATATTGGGGCATATAATCACCAGAGATGGGTGATCATTTGTGTAAGTAGGATGAAAGACACTACATATCCTAACATAGATGTTAAGTGGGGAAATAGACTGGATATAATATTTTGAGTGGGTTAGGTCATTATAGTGCATCTTTAATTGCCAGAAGACTTGATCTTCACATATACTTCTGTACCATGGATTTCAAGCCCAATTGAATGGGGCCATCTTTAAAGGCAGGACATATTAACGTTCTAACATAACAGCAACCTTGGTAATTTTTAAAGTGAGATAACAGCTAGGGTTAAGGAATAAAGATCCATTGGCATCAAGAATCAATAAAATTAAATTAAAAAAAAGGATAGGCATAAGAACAAATTATGGCAGATATGAATATTAAGAGGTAAGTACAACATTAATAATAACAAGGATAAGTAGACTTACTGTTCCAGCACTGGAATAATGTGAACCATAATGAAATTTGGGGATAATGGGATCATCAAAACTAGAATATCTCTCTTGGAATTTTTCAAGCCGATCAGGGTTCAAGGCACCAACAGGCTGCAAAAAGATAATTCCCTTTAATGGCTCAAACTAAGTTTCTATAGTTAGGAGAAGCAAAACTTCAAGTTTTCTCAGTCACCTTTGATAGATCTCGATAGGAAGAAGGATCAGAAAGATCCAAATTCTTTGAACTGTAATCCGCAAGAATCCAAGGAAAAACTGGATACTACAGACAAAAGAAAGGAAGTTAAGAAGCACAGAAGTTCAACAAATGGCAGTAGAAGTTCATTGTAAAATGTAAGAAATGAAAAAGGTCACCTGAGTGATGTCATTGTAACTGCGTCCTGCCAGGGTATTCAGATGCATTAAATATTCAAAGTTGCTAATCTGCAGGTTAACACTTTTCTGTTAGCATTGTCTTCCTATACTATGTATTATACACCCCACTGCTAATGAAAGTGCAAGCATCAAACAAAATCAAGCTTTTCTATAAGAAAAGGCCAATAAAACCTTTCCACCCTTTCTCACCTCTCGCCTAGCCCAACGCTCCATCAGCTGAGTTCTCTTGAGAAGTTGTTCTGGTCTCTGTGATAAATATTAACAAAAAAACTATAGATTGTAAATGACATGGGCATGGTAAATTCCAATCAGATGTTGCAACACAAGTTACAATAACAAGCATTAGTAAAGTGCCCTAGCATATCGATGAAACCCCACCCTTATTTCACTCCACAAAAATGAATGTTCAAGTGAAATTCGTCACACCCAGAGTACCTACCATGTCGCCCCAATCAGAAGAGGGGCAAAATAGAAAGAGAGAAAAGGAAGAGAAAGGAAACAACACCGTGTAAGGTGCAAACCTGGGTTGCAAGATAAATGTTGCTCAAATGAGGAGGATGTGCTTGAACTATGGCTCGGTAAGCATTTCTTCTACCTTCTATACTCTGTGGAAAGGGAAACACAAATTCACAATAAGCGCAAACATCACAAGCTAGCCCTAAAATTTTGGAATAACATTGTATTTTTCACAACATAAATTAAAGGAAAGAGATGAGAGATACCCCGAAATCAAAGAAGAAATTCGAACGATCAACCATAAATAATTCCAGAGCACTTCGTCTTAACAAGTATCTGTAACAGAAACGTATCAATAAGCATAAAATCAGCCAAGAAGCCAAAATCCCAAGACCGAAAGGAAGAAGAACTTAAGGCCCCCCATTTTAATTGCATTAAAATAGGATTTTTATTAGGCTCACTGTCAGTGTAAAGAACTCTGTACACATTCACCATTGGATGGGTGACGTGCACTGGACATAATCGCTGCATTTAGTAAAGATAGTTACCGTGATATATCGATTTTAACCCCGTTTTCTCTTGAGCGAAGATAGCGGAATGTTAGCATGAGAAGATGGATGCAAAATAGACCTTAAGTCAAAGTGATGAGATTCTTCTAGACTAGACCAGTGTTTAGAACCATAACGGTTTAGGACTCTGCTTCACAGTTCAACCAGCTGAACTGCTTCAACAGGCTAGTTTGAAGAGCAATCTATGATTTGAACAGTCGATCAATGTAATCTAACCTAAATGTCAAATGAATGCACAGCCCCACATGAAGGGATGCATTTTAATCTGGCTTGAGCCAACTCAAAATGATATGCAATTCAGCCTTATTTGCTTAGCACACACGTTTCAAGACAAAAATGAAAGAGCTGCGCAATGTTTGCTAAAAGAGAGCCAATAAGGCATTAACAATGTAGATGTTATTTGACCTTCGGCTGTAGATCTGATGAAGTGTAGATATCAGCCAGCTGTAATCCTTTTCATCCTCCGATGATTCAGATTTGTCTTCCATACCATCTGTGTAATTATTGTCCACAACATGCTCGACAATGAAGTTTATTCTCCTGGTTGTTATCTGAAATGCACAAATTTCTTCATTAACTACCAATGAAAAACAAGAAGGAAAAACTACACATCATTAGATTAAATTTCATCCTAAATGCGCCACAAATAACAACAAGATTTCCATATGAAACACTGAACATCTACGACTGTAACAAAGCAGCAAGAACTGCTACTTTTGCTAGGATAGATTTTCAGGCTCAAGAATTATGTAGCACAGAAGGCCATTTGCTTATAGAAGGTACACCACCCCAACTGCAAAAGCAAAATGAGTTCAAGACCCAGCCAAATTGGTAGAGGTCACCCCTTCCTAGGCAATAGACTCGAGTTTGAGTCTCACTGTACCCTCGCCACTTTATGTAACAAAAGAAAAATAACCAAACCACAAATCCTCTCTAGACCATTGCCTACCTTCGGAGTTCCCCCAAAAACTAATAATTCTGGTTACTTTGGTTCTTTGCCTCTGCGACTCAAAGTCAAAGCAAAGAGAATACGAATGCTTGGCCCATAATCAAATCAACACAAAAAGTATAATTTAACTTTTCTGACTCAATCATTTTTCCATGCACACACACACACATACACACCACACTCGTTCCAATACAATTAAACAGAAAACACATGATATCCTGATATGCAGACAGAATGCTTCAAGTAAGATCTAGAACGCACTTGGAAGGTTCCTCGTACAACCCTCAGAAGTCGGACCATGGATGAAGGAAGCTCAAGCACAATTCTTTCATCCACTTGACTAGGCACGTAGCCAGGAGCAACAGCAGACGAACTGTGAACCAAGTCTTGCTCACTACCAAATTGAATATCACTGGATTCTGCCACCACCTGCAGGTTTTGCTGTGCTTTTCCAGACAAACTCGATTGGTTTTCCTCACTTGGATCAACATTACTGGTTTTACCCTCGATATTGTCTATTTCTGCCTGTTCGTCATCCTCATTCACAAGCTCCATTGAAATTGCATCAGCTGTGAGAGCCGGAGCACCAGATGGATCCATAACATTCTTTTGATCTAGTTTCTTTTCAACTTCATCCTCATGATCCGCAGCAGCACCATAATGGTCACATCCTTTGTAGTTCCTTCTCAAACACTGTCTCATCCTGGAGGAGGTTTCCATGGAATCCAACTTCCAAAAAACCTACCCAAATACATATCAGGTCAATCCTGGACTTCAACAATGAATTTGACATAAAAAAAAATAGAGAGACCATCAACAAATGAGATTCTAAATGAAGGCAGAAGCTATAATAGTTGTCAACAATAGATAATGAGCCTGATACTGTTTATACCCTAGCAGAGTCGCACAAGCAGTCTCCAAATGGTGCAAAAAGACTGTTCATCTCTATCAAACAATGGATGAGTTTGCGCCATCCATGAATTCCAGCATACAGGTGATGCCTAGCGAATTGATCAACTTGTGCACGTCGGTCAACCTAGAACAGCAAAGATAGGCAAGGTAAGACTGGTATGCACTGCCTCAAGACATGGGAAAATCAGAAGAACAAGCGGTGATCATACCTCTGACCGTTGTATATTTCTTGCTAGAGCAAAACTTGCAACAAGAACAGCAACGAATTTGTAGGTTAGAGCATTAAAGTCCTTCCCATACACTGATTTTCTGTCAACTGATTGAAGACATTCCATCCAGGCAATTCCCATTGCTTCGGAAAGATTCCATCTCCTGACCCGCTCCATATCACTCACATTCCTACGCTGAGCAGATGTGGCCATTGCTACAGCACTGAGACCTCTCCCTGAACCAATTTTTGCATTACGCTCAAGATCACGTGCTGCTGCCAAGGCAGCAGCTTTTGCAGCAGCCCTGTCCTTCAGAACAGCTGGTGATTTGCTAGGTACCTCCCCAGTATGTTGGAAGCTGGAAAATGTTTGGAGCCTAGCTGTTTTGCGCTCAAGCAATGACGAGTCACGCTTGAGCTGAGTACTTGTCATCGGAGCCGGAGCGTCACCTCCAGCTGCTCCTGCAGCAATCATTGCCAATGCCATTGCAGCAGGGGGTGAAGCAAAAGCAGCTGCCCAAGAAGGAGAAATCATGGAAAGAGCAGCCTAAAAAATTACAAACAGACATTAATAGCTTGCTCGGTGCATGTAAATTTAGGCAAATACTCAATAAATTGTGCTATAGAAAGCAAAGGGATAAGACAAAGCTGATACAACTAAATGAAGAGGAAGGCCTTTTCTTCTTGTGCCCTTCAACAAAGCAAAAGCCATCAAGTTGAAGAATCATATGAAAACTAATTATGAACAAACAAAAGCAGCAATAGCACATATTCCTCAGCATAATCAACAAAAATCAATGGCAAACTTTTTGGAAATCCCAATTGGGGTAAGGGAAACTTCCGCAATTGTCTGCCATAATTATGATTGTTTACAGAAATGCAAAAATAACAATAGGAAACTATAAGAAAGAGACTTCGGAAAAAGTGTAGCATCAATGCCCAATATCCCCATTGGCCCATCATCATATCTCTTTATTTTCCCATCAACATCGTTTCTCAGAGGCTCCTGGATGTCACATAAAGTAATGGCATTTATTTCATTACCTAGGGAAAACTTTTCTCATTGTGTTTGCTAATGCAATATTAAAGCAGGAAGATGGTGCAGCAGCCAAGCTGCCAAAGGACAGTCTAGTTAGCATGTGGAAATTTTGCACTGGCTTCAGCTTTACGGGAAACTTAACTTGCATGCAAATTCATGCCTTCACCTCACACAGCCAAAGAGAAAAAGGAACATGCACTTGCACGAGTGATTGATAGTATGGATGATTTCAACAATCTCCTGCACCATACTTTATATTTGCTTCCACTCAGATGAAGCAGAAATTATGCTAATCAAGCACACACATTGTTTACGGTTCAAGTAAATATGCAATCAAACTTTGAGCACTGAATTTTAAGAGTGGAGTGCTGAAATGCAAAAGTTGAATCAGTTTGATGTTGTGTAAATTTAGCAACTGATTATTAACAATTTGAAAAATCCAAATATTTTATTGTAAGCTGATTGTTCATTTAAACAACTGATTACACCTCCTGAAAGAACTTCAGGAAAGTTTGATCTATAAGCGTGTACAAATGACAACTCGTATAAGAAGAGCACGGAGTTTCTTTTTATATAAATGCAAGAGCCACCATCTCCATGGCATCCGTTTTTTCAGTCATGAGCTTCAATAATAACATTGTCAGCACACAAATGAAGAAATAAAGACAATTTTACAGATTCACACTACCATGTCAGCCATTGCAGTCACCGCTGTCATGCAGCATCCACCACTTCTCATCCGACTAACAACATTAACCCTTGTCTTATTCATCTCATTGTCCACCCGATCACATTTGAACCATAACCGTCATTGAAAGTGTTGACTGTTTGGCAAAAGAAGCGGTGTCCGAACATGCATCAAGGCATACATGTTTTACAGTTTTGGCATTGCTTCAAAAATATAGGGATAAATGGTCAATGTGATAGCTACTATTGACTCAAGCCAACTTAGTGTGTTCAGAACAAATTATTAAGTAGGCATGCTCCTGCTTAGCTATTAAGTATTTCTTTTATGAAATTTTCCTAATAAGTATTTCTTTTAAAAAAATTTCCATTTAAGTAGTACATTATTCAAAGTCATCATACAAATTGAATACGCTGACTGTTGTGTTTCTAATTTTAAGTAGATAATGAAGCTATCAAACAAGCTCTTAGTTTTATGGGACATTCTAATTCCTGAATTATCCCGAATAGTCCTTGCAAGTATCTTTGCTCAGGCAAAGATGCTATGCAAGTTGCAATCAATAGTTAGGCGACTGTACTATGGCCCCATATAATCATCATTATGGTCCTCAGAAAATAGGGAAGAACTGCAATCCAGATAGAGATTAAAACTTAAAAGGGCTGCCACCTCACTGGTGAATGGTTCACGATTACCTCTACAGGAAGTGCATCAGCTGCCAAGGCACGATCATCAACAATTAGAGGGTTCAGACCATCGGCAGTTGCAAGCTCATGTATTCCAGCCAGGAGTGGTCGCCACCTCCGCAATACTGCAACAAACGGAGGTACAATAGCCTCAAGATACTGTTTTCGAAGAGGTTTTCTGTCCCTGCCCACTGCATGCCATACCTACAAGGTTCAATGCCAAAAAAAGAGTCAATGACAACGCCGAAAGAGTACCACATAAAAAAATTTGAGGGAAAGTTACCCATCAAAGCAGGCCGAACTAGAAACTGACCTCAGAGTATAGAACACAAGAAGCAACCAGCACCCGCTGCCTTTTGGATTCCGAAATTGGCATGTTCAGAACTGGTGAAAGCACACTGTACACAAAAGCCCATGAACTTCCTTAGAAATCATAAAACATACATCCAAAACAGCAAACCTTATCATGTTCCATTTGGGTAATAAGGGCAAACTATCCGTGGTTGGTAAATTTATATAAATATTGGTAACTAGCAAATGTGGTTGGTAAAAATAACGTAACACGCAACTTGTTTACCTGGCAACTCATTGATAAGTTACCAATGACGTTAAAGTATTTACCAACACTAACGTTTTTTTTTGGTCAGATTTACCAACACTAATTCAGTTGTAAGTTATCGACTTGTTTTCAAATTTGCCATCGAAAACAAAATCTTACCAGCCAAATTAGTAAATTACAAAGAAATTAGTAATTTGTAACTCTTCCAACTTAGATTTATTTGATTCGCTTCCAATTTACCCAACACACATTTGAATTTACCAACTTGTGGGCGCTTTTATGTTTGTAACTTGCCAACAATTCATTAAGGTTACCAATTAAATTCAGTAGCAAGTTATCAACTTGTTTTTTGATGTACCATCAGAAACACAATCTTAACTGTGTAACTAGTAAGTTTCAAAGGAATTTAGCAATGCGTATTAATTACCAAGCTCTATTCGAATTTCTTAAGGTGGGCCAATCAACCAACTTTAGGCTGCTTTTCCAGCCAAAAGTTACTGGCAACTTAATCATGTGACTAATTTAATTTAGTAGAAATTTTCCAACTTTTTTTTATTTTAAACATTTGAAACAAAACCTTACAAGACAAATTAGTAAGTTAGAAAAGAATTTACCAATTCATAGTCAATTACCAACATGCATTCAAACATACTAATGCTTGGCAAACTTACGAACTTTAGACCACTTTTACAACTATAAGTTACGGCAATGTATGGTATTTACCATACAATGATTTTACTATTTTCAAATTTCCTAGTATATTATTGATTGTTATAAAGTTTAGGTTTAAGTACAATTCCAATCTTTTGAGTTTATTATTTTGTACATTTTGGTACTAAGTTTTTTATTGTGCCGCATCTCTAGCTATCTCAATTTGTGCAATCAAGTCCTTCCGTCAATGATCGTTAGTAACACCATCAAAATTGCTAACATGGCGTCACACTGACGTGGCACAACATGGACCTATGGTGTTGATGTGGCACCAAATAAGCTCCACATCAAGTAAACACAAGCAAAAATATATTGTGAATCTACAAACATGCATTCCAATTCACTAAGGTTTGTCAAAAAAATGTCAATTTAATTAAGCAACGGGTATTTTGAATTTTGAAATTTTAAATATTAAACATATTTAACAAGTAGTTCTAATTTTGAAGCTCATCACATATATAAATCTATGTTTACATTTTAAATTCAACCTTTCAAAGAGCTAAACATTAGCAACCAAGTTAAAAGACTAGAACAACCCATACCATCCAAAGCACCCAAGCTTTACTGAAATTGTCCTTATATTTTATGAAAAATCACATACAAACCAACCAAACCTAACCCGAATTTCCCTCTTCTCTCTCTGTCTCCTCTCAGCTCAGCAACACTCCTGTCACTAGTCGCAGCCAGCAACTGCGGAGACGACCCTAGGCCACCATCTAGACAACCCCACCGTGCCGCTAAGCATCGCTGAGCCACCCACATTGATTTGCCCGGTCCTACCCCATGCGTCACTCACCACCACCCTGCCTCTCACCATTCCGTAGGTCAACAGCCTCGCCCAACCATCTGTTGTCCTCGCTCATCTGGGCTCGCAACTTCTACATGGGATGTCACAAGCTCCACAGAGAAAGAGAAAAGCATTTCAAGTCTTGCCAATATAGGTGTTGTCATTTTCTTAATATATCGGACAAGTATTATATAAATTATGGTTGATAATATTTGAAATGGTATAGGTACAGAACTACTAGACAATATTCAAGATGATGAAATTCCCATTTTTTAACAAAACCTGCAACCCAAACCCAAGATTTGCACCATCTAATGTTTAGGATACACAGTTAACACAATGAAGCTTTCAAATAATTGGTGTTGCCATATCATCATTATAAATTTCCATAGAGTTCAAGAACAATGCTTCGATTTTTATGAAGTAACATGCGAAGGCAAGAGCATTAGGACTTAGGAGAACCCTCTTCTTTCCTTCTTTTTCTTAAGAGAACACAAGTAAAAGTCAGGAAAAATCCTGCAGTGCTTAGGAAACATAAAAAATTGTATTTTCTGTGTACCTCCAGAGCAAAGCTGAGCGTGGTTTCCGCGTTGACATTCGAGAATTACTATCTAGAGTCATGAGGTTGCCCAACATGCGATTTGATGCATCTGATACACCATCTTCTATGCTAATATTCCTCAGTAGCATTCTATCTTCACCATCATCCTCTTCCCTCATTGAAAGAAGGACCATTCTGAGCATGCATAAGAATGGCTGATCACTGTCTAGTAAGTGGTAGAGCGCCGCCATTCCTCCCATACCAGTGCCTGATCCTCCGCCAATACCAAGACCACCCCCAAGTCCAGACTCATCCAGTAATAGAGCTTGAAGCATGGCAACTGACTTCTTTACCAATGGAAGTTCAATCCAGTTTCCATTTGCATCTTTTTCCAAAGCAGACTTCCAGCATTCCCAGCCACTACCTCCACCGCCAAGGACAGAGGCTTTTGATGGAAGGCCGACACCATACCATAGCTGGCTCCTAAATTTCCAACCCTCCGCTAAATCAACTGCACAGCTGCCGTAAGACACAAAAGCACAGGAAACAGATTCATAAGGCTCAGCTGCAGCTGCAGCAGTCAGACGCTCCATAACTGCAGCAGATATTTGACCATTAGCATCAGCCATAGAAGCAAGCACCTGAAAGAAGATAATTGCCAATTCCACAATAAGATAAAGGAATGTGTCCACAAAATAACAGGAAAGAGACAGAAAACTAATTAACGACAGTACTCCTTTTCAGTGTACACCAAGGTAGAGAACTACTATTCACAGAAGTAACGGGAAAGCTGATACACTCAGTAAAGGTTCCTCCTACATTTGGAGAAAAAGAATTGGGAAGGATTCTTGCAGCATGACTTCTTACATTTTAGTAAAACATAAAACTAACAGGCAAATGGTTAGAAGAACAGCTCGTTTTCCCAAACTTTCCAACAATTCACTTGATTTATGGAAAACGATTGGATTCGCAGCTTTTAATAAAAACTATTCAATTTCACAAATAAATGAAAGAGAAAGGCGCAAAAGAAAATAAGTACATAAACAGATGACATATACAAGTGAAAATAGACCGTTTGTTCTAGCAAATCTTGACATAATACATACATCAAGAGGGAGTCCAGCAGAGTCACTGGACAATGATCGACGGTTATCCATAGGTTCTGATGACTCTCCAATATTTGTTGATGAATTTGAGCGATTACCCAACGGAGATACAAAAGAAAGGGGAGAAGGGGAAATATCAGTGGCCCTCGATGCATTAGATAATTTGCTTTGCAATCGTAAATGATCTTCAACAAGCATCAACATCACTATTGCATTCTCTACAAGAGCCACAGAGAGCTGTGCAGCATTCTCTGCTTCCAGTTTTGCCTCTTTTGGGGATAACCCCTCGGCTGCAACACCAGCAGCTGCTGCAGCAATAACTTGAGTCTGTTGCACAAGTGACACATTTAGGAAAGATGTTAGACTTTTCACCCTATTTTTCATCAAAAGGTCTAAAGCATATATAACTATGCTAGAGGAAAAGCGGCACAAAAACATTATCAGTGAATTCCACAAGTGGCATGAAAAACCAAGACAGAATGCTTGAGATGAGAGACTGAGGTTATGGCATATCACGTCACGTTAATTAAGGAGGTCTTTCTAGTCAACAGATAATGACTGACTTCGGCTTATCAAGAAAACTTAAATGCAATGATGAAACAAACTTCTAGGCTTTACCTGAACTTGTAATTCTCTAGCAGCAAAGTCCAGCAAACCACCCAGAAGCCTTCTCTTGAAAATAGGCAAGGATTCCTCGCGTCTTCAGAGAACCATGAAAGTTACACATTGCATGCAAGGGCACCAATAAGTATGATTTGACAAAAAAGATAACTAAGTGTTTTGTTATTAAACATATTCAGGCCATTTTCCATTTAAGTTAAATCATACAAACAAATTAGACTACCCTATATTAGTATGAGATGTGTTCAATCATAGCTTAAGTTAAACCAGTAAGATTTTTCTTTGATCTACAGTGACTAATTTCTGTCAGATAATGAAAACATATAATCTCGGTCCTGTACAATAAAAAATGAATATTTAGTCCACTTTACACTAACTCATTCATGATTGTCCTACTCTTGTAAGCTACATCACAATACTGAGAAACAATTTGTTTTTTAAAGAATAATACACATTTCATAAATCTCGAATTGCACACGAGTCTAAAATCACCAATAACTAGATAAATGTTTGAGAAGCAGAAAATTACTGAAATAGTTAATTGATCGATTAAAATGTGTTAAGACCACTCCCTACCAATGAAGTCAAACCAAAAGGTGTAAAAGCAGATACATAAACAGAGCATTGTGACTTTATGCATAAGGTGTGAAAGTAAAGTTATTGCTGCCATTAGAAACGACGCTAATTTGTCATTTCAAGGATAATCAACCGTAAATCCTCCATTTTAGATACTTAAAAAACAAAATAAGTACGAAAGCAACAACCAGTAAAATACTGTTACCTAATTCGTTGATCTCCTGTACTAGAACCACCAACTATAGAGAGCCATTCAGCACAGTGAATTGTAGCTTCAATATCCTGCAAGAGAAAGAACTACTAAGCAAACTGCACAACTGAAACTGCTTTAAGTCATAAACCTGTAAAATACACAAATCCGCCAGTCAACAAAGAGAAACACTCGCCTCTTGGTAGCAACACAAACAAATCACCTTGGCATGCTATCTACGTTACTATAGTTCATGGCAGGCCATTTCTAAAGCACAACCAACCAAGCAAGTCATAAACTAGGTCGCCTTGCAACACAAGTATGAAAATATCATCAATGAAGCTTTATAATAAAATAAGTGACAATCCCAGAACAATCAAATATTCTTAGGAAAAGATTAGTTTTATAATAAACTCATGTAAGCGTGCATCTAGGTCAGATGTCCACATCCTAATTCACTGCCTCAGAGTGAGAAAACTAGGGCAAACCATGTGGACTATCAATAATTTAGGCTGCGCATGGCAACCATTCTGTGCCCAGAATCTGATTCTAGGCAGAAATGATTCTTTTTAATTATGTGCCCGGAAACAATTTCTAAGCATTTGAAGGCATTTGGTAACTGCCCAAAATTTTTGTTCTTAGAATAGAAAAAGAACAAAAATGCGTTAGATAACTACACAAAATTTCTTTTTATTAATAATATTTTGAATTTTTTAATATTTATTTCTTTTTTTTCTCTTTTCTTTTTCTTTCTTTCCCCTTCCTTTCTTGGCCATGGCCGGCTACCGGCGCTAGTGACCGGCCACAGGTCAGGGCCGGCGGCCCTTGAACCGCCTTCGCCGGTGGCGACGGCGAGGTCAACCTCACCTTGGCTGGGCGAGATCTGGCGAGGTGGGCGTCGCCTTGGCTGGGTGAGGCCGCGAGCTGCCCTCGCCCAGGCGGCGAGGGGGACCCTTGCTGGCCACCAGTGAGGGCCGAGACGCCCTCGCCCAGGCGGCGAGGGGGACCCTCGCCGGCCACCGGTGAGGACCAAGACGCCCTCGCCAGCCACCGGCAAGGGCCGCGATGCCCTTGCCGGCCCTGGCCTGTGGCCGGTCGCTAGCGGCTAGCGGCGGTGGTCGGCGGGTAATGGGGCCAAAGAACAACAACAACCAAAAAAAAGAAAAAAATCCAAGAATCATTTTTGAAAAATTTATTCCAAAATCAAGAAGCTACTTTTTTTTAATTCTTGATTCTGTTCCAAAACTGATTCTGGGCACAATTTGCAAAATTATGCCCGGGCACAAAAAATTTAACAAACGAATTTTTGTTCACAAACTAATTATGGGAACAAAAGAACAGAATTAATCACTATTTGGTAAGTTGCCAAACAGGCCCTTATTGGCTGAGGATTCTAAGGTTAGGGAAGAACTTTGGGCTTGGAATGGGTTTGTTATGTAAATAACAAAGAGCGAAGAACAATGTTTTCTGCAATCCCTCCAGCAATGCTCTGCCTTACTTGGAGGGAGAGAAATGTGAGAGGTTTTGAGAGTTTAGAATCAAATTTCTTTGATGTACAGAATAGTTGGCAACATGTTTTGAGTTATTGAGTTTCCATAAAACCATTTTCCAATTTGGATAATAGGTTAGACTTTGAAGTTTCTTCTTAGTTTTTTTTACAGTTGTAGTGCCACCTTGGTTCCTTGCTTATTGTTTCTTTTTCACTTTGAAAGGGGTAAACGTTGTTTCTGCAGTAAATGAAAATTCGAAGGTAAATGATGCCCTAAATAAAATAATGCTTGACATCTTAATTTACACTTACGTTTTGAATGGAATTTAACTTTTTTAGTTATGTGATGCTATTTTTCTGATTTGAACCTGAAGGAATAAGGGTATATGATGTTATGGTTCTTTTTTGCATGTGTTATGGCATGCTTAGGGGAACTGATTCTATGAGAATTGTGAAATTAAATTTGTCTCTTGATCAATTTTTAGTTTGGAGTTTTCTGATACATTCAGTTTGGTGAAATTTTAGATAGGACCTCACCGTCCTTGTTAACAAAGCAAGCTTGACTACCTTGATGGTAGTCCCTTGCTACATTTTAAACACAGTACACCACATTTATTGAATTAAACATCTTGGAGGGAGTCAAGTAAATTAAAGAATTATAAGAATTACAGTTTAACAAAAGAATCTGTACATACTCTACAGCATAAAAGGCCTAGCTGTAGTGATCATTCTAGTCAATTACTTTGGCATACATTCAAGTCAATCTTAGAAAAGGGTTCCTAAAATGGAAGCAAAATTCATATATTGAAGCTATAATGAAATGCCAGTCTTTGGCTGCATCAATTTAAGTAAAGAACCGCCACCTGGAACAATAAAGATCCAGTATTCTGTAAGCACAATGTGCCATAGCATGCCAAGAAACAACAGCAAGGATGCAACTATCAAGGACCACAGGCCCCAACACTGAAAAATATGAAATGCCACACAACATCAACATCAAGAACCTTATATTAAGTTGGAAAAGAGGGGTATCATCAGGTTATATAATAAGACAAACCTTCCAACCATCCTTCTGGCGCATTGAATACTCTAAGATGATTATCAAGAAGTTGTGTATAAGATCCTCTATATCTCCTAAGCTTGGTGAAGTAGAGTGGTTAATGGCACCCATCTGAAAAATCAAGTAATTATGATAGGCATCACCTCCCAAAGAGAAGGCATCTCTCGAAACAAGAAATACTGAACTAGAAGTTGAAAATATGTCTTTCTGAATACTGAAAACTCTTACATTCTGCAAATACCTACATCTTGCTTCTTCAAAAATAAATAGAAAATATAACAGAATTTCTTTTCAGCATGCTAGTTATCTGGTGCAAGCATGATAAGTTAAGACTGCTTGTCTCGCAAGCAACTTGACTGAAATAGCCAATAGTACCTCATAATTGGAGATAAGGATATCAAGGATCCACTCAGGCCATTCCGCCATTGTAATCAGACTATTTCTATTTTCTGGATGACTGCAAGCCAAAAACAGAAGATCCTGAAATCGTATAGAAAAAGAAAATTGCTCAGGCAAGAGAATCAGAAACACTACTTTTTCTAGAGGATATCATCGACTCTTCTAGGAAAACACGGGGGAAAAAGATTTAAGAAACACTGTGAGAACACCCAATATGTTGCATCTAGCCAGCAAGTAAGGGATAGAAGCAACTTGCTGGAACATCTTGAGCTGTTAACAACCAAAAACGGGCACAGGTTCAAGATGCAAAGGAAGAAAACCTAAAATCTAGTCATACGCTTCTTGTATCCAGCGATATATCCAGTGAGAAGAACTATCAAACTTTGAACAAGCCTTTACATAGTGTAAATCAAACAGAAGAAGGACCACCGCTGTTGAACAGCTCAAGGAATCATAGACTAACATTAGACTTGCATAATCTCGATAAAATTGCATTTATCATTTGCAAAACCCAAGCTTCTAGCTCATATCCAGTAAGTATTATCCTAGTTTTTGCTATAAAAAAAAGTTTTCTACCTAATTAAGCAACAAAAACAAGAGATGAATCTTTAATCCCACCTCATTCAGCAAATAGATCATTTTATCTTACCATAATTTGCACCAGTATAGGAAGTATTGACACTAGAAAGTGAGTGTTGGCTTCCCAAAGAGTAAAGAATGATAAAATACCACCCACTTGCCCAACCTTTAATAAAAATTCCTCCTCAGAAGAACTAGTCCAACGATTATCGTCAGGAAGCACACAAAAGAATTATGTATGTTCCTCAACAAGCTCTCTGGAATTCTGAATATTAAAACTTCCATGATGTAGGTTCAAGTAAAAATCAAAGAGAAAAGAAGCTTAAATACACAAAGAGAAAAGAAGCCAAAATGACTAGGCCATTGAGGTGAATAAAGTATACACGAATGTTACCTGCAGGGCCCTGCTCTGCAAGGACCTGGAAGTGTAGGGAAGTGACCGTAAAAGGACCAATAGCAGCTGGGAGTGCTCAAAGCGATGACCAGAGTCATAAAAATTAAGCCCATCATCTGTCGAAGAAGCATTTATCTGAAATGAAAAAAGTTCAAGTAAGCAACTCAAATTCATATGTCATGCCTATTGCTTATGTTAAATAACCTGATACACACAGCTAAGATAATCCGACCCTGCCTGTGCAGGGTGTAACAAATATTTTGACTCAAAATGTGGACATCGTGGCCGGAAAAAAAATTTGTGCCGCAGAAAGTTCATTTCACAACCCGAACTCGTTGAGGAGTATTTCAGGCAGAGCTCTCTTCAGCATCATACCAGTAATCGATGCTTATGATACAGAAAGAGCTCTTGAGCTTGTAGACCAATTACACATCTGCACGAAATCTACACTAGCAGCAAGGCTTTTATCTGGTTTATATCTCTAATTGGGGACATCCGGAAATGATAGAAACCAGGATGGTTGTGCTTGATATGTCAGCATAGATAATACAGATCTTATTCTCTCCGACCTAGAATATAACAGATGGCTTCCTTCATAATCACAAGGATGACAATATTCTTAAGTACTGAACATGGGATGACACCATGACAATAAAGCAAAGGGACCACAAGGACAAGCATATGAAGACTTGAGAAGAGAAAGGTAAGAATCCACTCAAAGCAAAAAGGAAAACAGATATTTGACTACCAGATGGAACAAACAAAATAAATTTTCAATTGCACACTACTCCAGTTGCACCATATCACACAAAAAGGACAGCCTGTCAATTATGATTGCTCATGCTAATCAGGAGCAAAAGCCTTTTGTTTCCTGGTTGTCAAGCCAAGGGTATATTGCCTACTTTGCAAGGATTTAAAGATATTTTTTTGGCTAGATAACTTTTGTATTCACATATCTGGATGCTTTCTGGCGAGTTTTTGGAGTACTCATTATTGACGGACCACCATTTTCATTAATAAGAATAATATAAAAGAGCTTTTCTATGCAATACCGAGGCTGCCAGCAGCGCCGTGTACACATTGTTAGTCAGTAGCCTGTTGGGTGCTGCCTGAATTGCTTTTTGTAGTGCAAAAAGCAAAAGAGAAACTCTATCATCAAACATGGTACTGCCTCCTTCATGTAATCCACTACCCATAAGATTAGTCGTCATATCCGAGGGAGCAGGAGAACCAAAACTCAGGAGTCCCAGAGATACCAAAGCACCTAATAACCCAATAATTGCAACAACTATTCCATCACTCTTATCAACATTGTAGACATTATTCCTCGCATTATCAGCGCTAATTGATAAGGTTATACCCCCCAAATTCTTCAAGAAAGGATTTTCAGACACGGATATCATCCTTTCGATCTTCAAGCCTGAAGAAACCGGAGTGCCACCACTACAAGTGGGGGAATGATTATGATGCTTCTCGTTCGAAATTGCTTCATTCACTTCCAGAGCACCTACTTCATTGTCTTGACTAACTTCAGAAAACCCACTACGGCTCGCCAGTTGCAGTCCATGAGGGGAAAGACTTCCATTATTTTCAGACGACAATTCTGGAATACTCTCATCGCCAGCTTTTGTTTCCCGTTGCAACAAAACAAGAAGGGTTTCTATGCCACCACATGCTATGAATGCCTCAGCAAACATGTGAGCTCTAGATGTATTAGGCTGTATCACCAATCTGTAGACCAGATGCAACACCCTGGCAACCTGAATAGGTATTACAACAAGTCATTGTACAAATGAAACATTTATTTCTAGGACATATTACAAATGATAAGGATTGCCTTTGTAGTGAATCGTAAAGTCAACTACGCAGCACATAGTCCAGTGGATGAGTAACGTCCAAACTAACACTGCCACTATCAAGCAAGACTTACCACAAAAGTGTCAAAATACAGATTATTTCATGCTAGCAGGGATAACATGCTACTTTATTCGACAAAGACCGGAAAGATTGGAGATAATCAGATTTCAAACCCTACTACAGATGAATATCAAGTCACCATTTTTCCTGCTCTAACACTAGAGTACTCATTACGAGCAATTATCTCCATGTTATAGTGTCAAGCAATAAAAAGAATGGCATGTCCAGAAACTTTATCTGACTATTTATCTAAGCAAACAAAAAGAGAGGGCTTAACGGTGAAGGTAGCATAGAAAAGAAGAACTTGACCACAATGTTAACTTGAATTTAGGACTATCAATAGGCAGAAACTGTTGCTCATTGACAGTTTTTACCCAGTCGACTCAAAACTTAATTTGGTATACTCAATAAATTAATGTAGAATCAGTACTCAACAAAGAGACTACATGTTCACTCAATTATTTGCTCTTTTTTTACACAAACTCAATCTTCCAGGACAACGCTTTACCTGATTGGGCTGGGGACAATCAACCAAGAAACCAAGCAGGCACCGAATGTCATCTGCAGCTATTGATGGAGGTGCTGAACCAACTAAAAGCTCAATGATCACCAAGAGTTCATCTACTAAAGCATTGACTTCACCTACTGGCCGGGTTGTATCATTTATAGAAAAGTTATTGACAGAGTCCTTTTCACAGATTGTCCAATAGCATTTTCTGCAGCCATCAAGGAGCACTTGAATAGCATTGGCATCTCGCATCACCGATGACTCTGTAAAAACCATGTCTGCTAGTGAAGAAAGAAGCTTCTTCTGCAAACCATAGTTGCACAAGCTCCAAATTTTTAGATCCAGCAGCAGCCTACTAAAAAGCTGTACTTTGAGAGTATGGTTAATCTTTTGAGACTGACATAAGGAGACAATCGCTGCAACAAGTTCCTCGTCTGCTACACCATCACTATGGCCAACATTGATTGCTGACAAGGTTTGCAAAAGGTGGTCTAGAAGTCTGGAGAGAACTTCAGGTCCCCTGACACGACACAACTCTTCGTTGTTCCCAGGGTGTTGTATAGCTCTGGATATGATACGGAATATTGGAGCGGCCAGATTAGTTGTGGCCAAAGAAAGTTGAAGATCCCCTAGTTGCGGTTCAAGGCTGTCTTTATCAACACTTGCAACCACAAAAGGAAGTAAAGACATGGGACCACCATAAGCCAAGGCCCACAACGCGTCCACTGGCCGCATTCTGGTCGCAACATGAACTTGCCCAAGAACCTCTGCTGGTCGTCTGAGTGTACCTGAAGCACCAAAAAGAAACTTCATGAATCACGCTCCATCAAGATGGATGACAGGATGCAACGCAAAGCTTTCCACAATCGAATAATTGTTGCAACAAACTAAGCCAAGCTTAAGAAAAAATTATTCATGAGTTAGGATAGATCCCAAAAGGTACCCTACATTAAACACACAACCTAATGATAATCATGAGATCTAGACAGACATGCCTTAGCGGACTTTGAATCTCATTTTTCAATTATTCAACCATTTCATTTTACCAAGTTCAATGTTAGCCAAATTAGTCAACATTTATGGTTATTCAAATTGAATATGCTACAGCTTCTCTCACCTCCTACCTTTTCTATGTCCCTTGCCTCTTAAGAACCACACATAAAATTTTCTCCATCCACTCCTAAATATCATCACTCTTCATTCAACTTTGAAACTAACAGGATTTTGCTAACTCATCTGCTTCCTAAAGAGGCATGGCCTGTATATACTGCCAATATCTCAGCAAGAAATACTTCAAGAATTTCTAGCTGTCCTCACTATACGGATACCAGCTTGCAAGGGCATAACCATGGAGAAAAACCAAAAGAGACAGGCTTGCTTGATTAGTGGTAATGCTAAAACCAAACACAATACAGAATTCATAGAAGCATATTCAAAACAAGGTAATGGTGAGAGGCCATATTTTCTTACACAAGCAATTCTTCCATTTGTATTAAAGTATTGCGACAGGTAACTCCGACAAGCCTACACCTCAGTCACCAGGATTTCACAAATTCAGATAGCAAGGCACGAACACTCTATAAAAGTATCACTGCAACAACATTGAAGCACAATACCAAGTAGAGCACCTACTCTTGATAGTTAACAGAGAACTGAATGGCATACCAGCAGCGCCACTGGGAGAAGCATCTGGACAAAATCGGCCAGTGAGTAGACTGGGATGATAGAGAAGGTGGATGGATCCTCCAATTTCAGCATCAAGAACAGCACTTGCTTCAGCCATATTTCGTACATGGTCATTTGTCGCCAGCCAAGGCAACCCAGCTCCTAAGCCAAATGCAGGCAGCACATCCCCCCCTCTGGAAGCTAAGCGCGCCATCCTCTCAGGGCCAATTGGTTCCTTGAAAATATAAACAGGCCCCATCTCAGCAAACAAAGGGCATTGGCGGCGACGTCTTTGCAAACCAGCCATAGTAGGAGGTGGATTTGTTCCAATACAGCAAAAAGAAAGGGGCTTAGAAATTCGAGGGAATTCAAAAGGGCGACTTTCATACAAAGATCCATCAATATACAACCTGAGTTCACTGTCTGCTTTCCCAAGAATTCCCTGCTTGCTTGTATGTTCGAGACCAATGAAATACCAGCATTGCGGCTTAAATGCATGAGTAAAATGCAAAGAGGCCTTCTTGCCCTTTCCACTACCACATTCAACAACTAGAAACTGGGCATGAAAGTATGCCTCCACCCCCTGATTATCAGCCGACAGGAAACTGAACAACCTTGGCATGTGTGCAGTGCCTTCACCAGCCAGTGCACTGGCAGCAGCAGCTGCAGACATGGCTGATGATTTGCCAGACTTAGCTGCAGCTGCAGCAGCAATTGCTGCTGCAGCAGTTGCAGCATTTAATGTATCTGCAAAAGATTCAATATATATCCACGTTGCAAAACCGTAACCATTCATAAATGGCCAACGGCTCTCTCCAGGACCAAGCAGGCCAGAGCTTTCGCCATCAAACTCGAATGTACATGCAGGCCCCCTTGACTCCTTCCCACCCATAGCCTTCTCCAATCCAAGCATTAATCTTTTTGACAATTCAGTGTTCAGCGTCCTATTAATGACTTGAAACCATCTATGCAAATCGACAACACTAAGTGAATGCCCAGCCAGGTATTGAATGCAGTAGCATAAAGGAGTTCCATCCCATGTCATTGCCTCAGTTGAATTATCTTCCAGGAGAAAAATCCTCTCGGCAGATATCAACAGAACACCCAACAAACCAGCAATGGAGCACATTGCTCTGTTTCTAGTACATGCCCGTAATATAGCAAGTAGTCCTCTGACCATCCTTGTCCTGGGAGACATAAATTTATCACTATCTCCCACCCAAGGAAGCCAAGGAATAAGCTCGCCTGCCACAATGGCCGCCCGCGAGTTTAACATCACACTTGGGGGATTGTTGTCTCCATCCTCTTCAAAACTCTCTACACCACCCATCGTGGCAATAAGAGAATCAACTACCAAGAAGGCGATACTATCCATTTCATCTCCAGATCCAAAATTCTCATCGCCACTAACGATATTCTTCAGCTTTTCTAAGCTCTCAGGCTTCCCCATGATTGCAGAATCCACCAAATGCAACAACTCTGGAGATACATTTGGCATAACAGCTCTTAATTTATTCTTTTGTGGGGAATCAACAGCAGAGAATCCAACATCCCCATGAAAAGCTGAATCAAGACTGGTTGCAGAGGATGACTGCTTTATGGCATCGACCATCTGCCTCTCAGGCTCAGGACTTGATGTGGACTGGCGATGGTGTATTTCAGCAACAGGTGAAGAGTCAAACTCTGCTGAGTATGACACAGACGTGTGTCTAACATTGTCTGAAGTTGATGACCTGTTTGAATCTACTAAACTTTCATGGTTTTCGCCAGAAGAGTTTTCTTGATCTTTCAAAGAAACCTGCTCAAAATGGTCTTCATCCATGATTGCAGCTATAGAATCAATTCCTTCCTCAATGACGTTATTTTCTACTTCTGATGCACCATCATTCTTTATATCATGAGCTTGATGATATGGTCCCGCAATATCCCCTATCTGCCCAATATCACCCAAATCTTTGGAAGGTAGTTCATTTAGCTCTTTAGTATCTTCTTCTTCTTCCATTGTGTTGTCCATAGACTGAGTCAACTTTCACTCCATCTGACTATCACGCCACTTAGAATAAGACACAAAAAAAATGAGTGAAGGGCAGAGGAACTAACAAAACAATGAATCAGAATGTTGTGCCTCTATGACTGCGCAACGGTATTGCATACTAACTCTCTTTTTCAACAGAGTTGGAAACAGAAACAGATTTGAAGTGGAGATGCAAGCAATCTTCATAGTATGAATGACATCAAATGGTCACGACAATATAGTTTAATGGATATTTGCTATACAATTTCCCATTGGCAACACAGCCCAAACATGCATAGACACAATACTTTCTCAGGATAAGGACACTAAAAGTGTCATAACATTCGTACAGCACTCACTTTGGTGCCATAGTTTTGCAAGAAATCATTTAAGTGTCAATAACTTTTAAAAACAAATCACTTATGTTACCTTGGCAATTTTCTTGCTGGAAAATCCTATTTGACATCAATTTCCAGCCCACATAGCATTTTCAAGTAGGATTTTCCGGCAAGAAAATCGCCGATGTAACATAAGTGATCAATTCTTACAAGTTGCAGCACTTAAACAATCGCTTAACAGGTAGAGCATCTTACGATAGTTACATCACCAAAGTGAGCTATATGAAAGTTATGGCACCATCAATGTTCTTTTCCCGCACTTTCTCTTAATCACTTTTGGCTCCCTTGGGGATAATGTAGTTTTAAAGAAATATAATTAATGATTTCCATCCTCATTATGCTCCACATAAACATATACAAATAGATTCTATCTCTCAACCCCCCCCCCCCCCAAAAAAAAATGAACAAAATATGTTTGTCTAGATCAATCCACATTCCACATAAACAAAGGCGGAAAAAGAATTCCTAGTTTTGAAAGATTTTCTCAGTTTTCAAAACTCCCTAGGTGTTTAAGTTCTTGTAAAGAATCTCTAAGAAAATTGGCACAGATGAAATAAGCAAATAGCTTAGTGTACCCAAGCCAATTCATCAAATTGTGTAGAAATAGATATCACTGTTCATAATCTAAAGGCTTATACAAAGACTTGGATCGATATCTGCATGTTCATAATCTAACACTCACCCTTACGCGTAGATTTGGATTTACCAAAGGCTAAAGCGTGGACAAAGGATTATCCTGCTCCAATCATGTATATATTAAACCAATGTTGACTGATTTCAATGTTTAAGTTGCTAAAGGAAGGAGAAGGAGTGGTTTATGGTTACATGCTCTAACGAATACGATAAAGGAGAATCCAAGCGAAGTGAGTCCTTAAACCTAACTCATCTAGCATGAAATCTCGATATCAAAATCAATGGAATATTAGTCCACCTCTTAGCAAAAATGTGCTCTTACAATAGCTAGAACAACAGCAGCAGCTACATTAACTACGCCTTATCCCACTATGTTGGGTCAGCTATAAAAATCCTTATATGACATTATGATCCATTCTACATCAGCTCTTACCCAAGGTGTAGCGTGAAAGTGGAACAACAAAATGATGGAATAGAAAGAGTAATGGTGACTTCAATTTCTATTTTAGGTTGTGACATAGAAAGGACGTGTATGAGTGAGAACAAAAAAGAAAGGGTACCATTGGAAATATTATCTTCAAAACTTTCATATAGGAAATGAAATGTGCACTCTCTACTGAAGGAATCTTATCTAATAAACCATACCGAATATAAGGAAAGTGCACGGCAAAAGGAACAGTTCCCCTTTCATCCTCGTTTCCACATACCAAACAGGATCAAAGCATTAAGTTTCTTCCTTATCATGTCTTTTTACGAGACAAAATTGGCAGAACCACTAAACAGAAGAGACCTGAAAATCCCTTTGCTATCGCCCACAACTATAGTAAAACTGAGAAAATAAAGGCTTCGTAAACCCTCTCCCAGTTAGCAGTTTCTGAAAGTAAAGCACTGTGTGTCTCCTAGATTAATTCAACTCGCGAACTTAAGACACAGCAGACGATAGCTCCTTTGCACTCTCGAATCGAAGTCCCCACTGCCGTAAAAACAGCTCCCGAAACCAAAACTCCAAAGCTCACTCTCCTCGCCACCACTAACCAAACAAGGAGAACTCAGCCAAACTAGACAGGCCAGTACGCGACACTCTCCGACGCCATCACAGCGAGAGAGAGAGAGAGAGAGAGAGAGAGAGAGAGAGAACAGAGAAGCGGCCAACCACAACGAGGAGCTTAAAAAAAACAGGGATTTTGATAGATCCCCATTACACGCAGGCCTTCATTCCTCACTGGAGGGGCAGGCAGCGCATCAGCCGCAGCCGACCGACAAAATGTGAAATCAAACGATCGCAAAACACGCAAGCAAGACGCCTACTTTAAGAGCATCGGGGTGGTCGAGAGATTCGACGAGCGAGCAAATAAATGATCCCGGCACGCCCGATTCCGAGCTCCGCAGATTCCAGCGGATCGAGCAACACCGCCCGCGGAAAAAAGATCGTGCGAACGCGAACGACGACGATTGCACTCGGACGGAAAACACACGAAAATGCCGAGCGATGTTACCTCCGTCGAACGAGAGATTTGGCGCGGCGCGCCGCTGACGATCCGATTCGAGGGGCCTCCCTCCGGTGGACGAGATCGCGATCGACGAATCGAATCGGGGGGAAGAATGCCGCGGGGAGGGAGAGAGATCGGAAGAGCGCGAGCGAATTTGCGAAAGCAATGCGTCGCGAGCGCGAGGGAGAAGAGGGAGAGGAAGAGGAAGAGGAGGAGATGGAAAATTTTTAGCAGGTCAGCCAGCCAAAGTAAAAACCACGGGGCGGAAGACGAAGCAAAGGTCAAAGGGTTATGGTAATTAACGCCCCTTTCCGTGGGGCTTTTGGTAAAAGCACGCTTTTGCTTTTCTTCTTTTTGCGTTTTTTACTTCTTTTTTTCTTTTTTTCTCGTTTCCATTCGCCCCTTCTTCCTCTTTTTTAATTCTTTGAAAGAAAATGACAACAGCGATTCTTGAACTTTAATATAATATGCAATGTGATTTATGAATTTTTAATTTTTTCAATATCGTCTCTGATTTTAACTCAATGTGTAACGTGATCCCTGAACTTTTAATTTGTTCAATGTCGTCTCTGAATTTCTTGTACATATTCAATTTAGTCCATGAGTTATATGAAGATGTTCAACGTAGTCCTTTCGTTAATTTAAGTTCAAGAATTATATTGAACATCTTTATATAGTTCAGGGACTGCATTGAACATGTACAAAAAAATTCAAGGACAACATTAAATATTAAGCTAAATTTCAGGGATTATATTAGATAATTAAAAGCTCAAATATTACATTACACGTTTGGACAAATTTCGGAGACTTTTCGTGTCAATATCTTTTTTTTTTCAATCATCGAGGCTTCATATTATATTATGTTGGTGAAAAAATCAATAATTAATTATCTTTGCTTAGCTTATACGTGAAGGGAGCATGAATGGGGAGTTAGCTGTGAAGCACCTGCTTGTTTGTATCTTTCCATTTTTGTTTCCATTTCGATCTAAAGCTTGGGTGACATTCAATTCTTTCACCTTTTTCCTAACCCAATGATAAGGTCATTTTCGGAATTTGAAAATTTGAAGCTATTTTTAACAGAATTACATGCTATAGAAAGACTTTTAAAAAAAGATGCCTTTTTTTAGCATTACGTACGGTCTAATTTACTTTTCATGAAAAGGCCAATATTTCGGTTCTCGTCGACAAGAAATATTAAGCAACCCGCACATTTGCATGGGATAAAGGGCTTGTTGATCATAGTTGGCAAAAAAGATTTTTCTTATGCTCTCTCGATTCATATCGTAGCAATATCGTCTCGTATCTAAAGTTTCCACAAACATGGCATCTTTTTCTTTTGTTCTTTTTTTGGGATAATATGGAATGCTCTGAGTTTGGCTCGGCAAATTCTGACAAATGTATGAAAAGTCCAAGTGCATTGGGTAAGGCTACATCAATAAGATGGTGGACGACCGGGCATGACCTTCGAAATTACTTTTAACTAGTTAAGTGGGTCGCATTTTATACAAGCATAGGTCATCATTCTATCTATTGGAGCATTTATTTGTAATTTTATCAGCTTTTAGAGATTATTGTTAGTTTAGTGAAAAAAATATAACAGTAAGTAATTTTTTGTAAAGCTGGACCTACAAAGGTGGTGTGCGAGTTCAAATAAAATATAATGGAATTTTCATTTAATTACTTGAATGGCTAAGATAAAGTTCAAGTCCATTTCTTGTTATCTTTTATTTGAAATGAATTGCAAAGACAAATGAATTCCACCTACTTACCAAAAAAAAAGACAAATGAATTCCACCAATAAAAATAAGTACAAGAACAATCCAATGAATAATGCATTTAAAACAAGTATGTTACTCTAATATAATTTTAACATAATATAGCAACCATAAAATCTAATTTAAACAGCTGCACTCAAATTAGTTTACTTTTTGTAACTCGCTCTTTAATAAAAGAGAGTTTATTTTTTAACATGGTAAAAACATGTGACAGCACCTCGGTGAAAGAGGTGTTTTTTGTGTGGAGAGGACTATCCATGGCTATGAAACTGCCCGACCAAAGGATAGTCTCGGGTAGAGAGTTTCTATGGAGCGTAGCCCCCAAAATGTAATGGAAGCGTACAAAGATTTCCTCGGGGCAGACTGAAATCGGCTGTTGAGTACAAAGGCAAAAGAGAGATTTGAGTACAATTCCATGAATGCAAAAGTTAGAAGTACGAGAGAATAGTCAGCTTTGAACTGGCTAACTTCGTATATATACCTAATTCAGTACAACATATGACTATTTTATACCGCACGAAATGTGCACGACAACCTACATTGACAGCATCAAAACTCGTAGAAGATTGATCCCTCAATCACACAGCGATCGCATCGACTTATAATTTTACTGGCACGACATTCATTCTCTAGCATACAAGGGAAAGAACAGAAAAGAACTCAATGAGCAAACTCTCCGCTCGCATTGAAGGACAGCAACCTTGACTTTTTCAAGTTGCAGGAGCCGAAGTTGTTTATTGGAATGGCACGGCGAGGCTTTTTCACTCCCTCCTCTGGCTTCCGGTGAAATGAATGTACCAGATAACCCGAAATCAAAGGGCGACATCCTGTCAGCCAGCGGTGATCCTGGACACATCCTTCATTCGGTCCCGATCGGAACAAGCTCGAAACCCAGTCACTTGAAATCGGTAGCTCGCCCTAAGAATCTCTCTGGCACGAAACGATCCAGGCTAGGCTGCCCTGCTCAGGTCCCAACCCCATTGGCCTGAGATTGATAAGCACTTTGGCTTTCCTCAGCAATCTGAAGCCACATACTTCAACGTTGGCCTCGGCCTTGCGAGGGAGCACAAATTGGACCAGCATCCGGAAAGCGTCCTTGACCACGGCTTGGAAGTAGGGGATTCCTGGAGTGTTGGATCCTCGCGATGTCGCTCCTTTGCCGATCGCTTCTCCGAGCTCCTGGTGGGCTCTAGCCATCTTGGCCGGGTTGGACAGCAGCTCCGACATCGCCCCCTCCAAGGTGCTTGTTCTCTTGTCAACCCTCTGATGAACAAGTCCTAGTGAATGGGGTGGATACACCGATCATGCAACATCCACAGTATTGCTAAAAGCCAAGAGATTAACACATTAAGACTAAAGTATCTACGGGCAATGAACTCTCTTCAAAATTATCAGAGAATCTAGCATGTCCTTGCTTGGTGTGCGTGCGGTTGCCAACTTCCTCGATTTGGTCCTCTCTGCTATGATTTTGTCGAGAACCGCAAGAACTCTCTGAAGTAACTCGAGATCCTTTGGCGTGCTCCTGTCAGGCCAAAAGCTCATAGTGCCGGGAAGAAGTTCGAGACAATCGGCCTCCCCGCTTCTTCCAGGACCCCCTAGACGAGGTCCATGAACTCCCCCAGGAGCCCGCGTTGCTGTGGCACACCAAGTCGACCGAGGAGCATGTTCAAGATCGAATTGAGCACTGTCATGATTGCTGCCTTTCCGACATGGATCTCTCAGTATCAATTGCAACTCATGCGGACGATTCTCATGAGCTTGCCTGACCTTCTCGCATCACAGGGCCTGGCCCTGGTCAAGTGAATTATTTTACAAGTTCAAACTCGATTCGGTTAAGTATTCGATCTACTTGAACCCGAAAAAAGCCGACCTGAATTCAAGTAAATATATGAACAGGGCTGAAGTAGCTCATGAAGTAACTTGATTCCCTTGCACCTCGATTTGAAAATATTCATGAATTTACGTTGAGTGTGGCAGTTCTGTAAAAGAAAGTCTATATATAGTTCTTAAGGTTTGAAGAGAGAGAGAGAGATGTATTGGCTTAGGTTTCATGCCGTTTCTAGCTAAAGGTGGCATTAATCGATTTTCCCACTTAGATGAACAAAATAACAAAGATCAAGTTTTAGTTAAGTCGTCGCCGTTTCCATATGGGAGGCATCGGGGCCTCCCGTATTGTTAGGACACTTAAGGGGGTGTGCATTTTTTCAATGATCTTTGACTCGAGGTTATTTGCTGAAGGCAAATAGGCTTTGGATGATTGAGAGCTAAGATGGGCCGCTTAGGCGAATCTCGGCCGACGGTACCATAAGTCGGCCCGACTTGATACCGTGAAATAGCCCGAAACCGAGCAAGATCAATGTCATTGGAGACCGAGGCATTGGCATTGGCATCGCGTCTGACTCCCGCTTCATCTCAGAACAACGTCTTAATTGATACAGGGCTTTTGATGACCTTGTGATGGATTCAAAGTCGAGCAAAGACGGACGGTTTTTGCCTTCTTAGGCTCTTTCGCGTTTTCTGGATGACTTGTGGACTCGTCATTTGCTCCCTAGAACTCGTCGTTTCCTTAGCATTAGAACACAAGGTTGGAACAAGCACGACTTCTCGTCGTTTCACCCATCAAAGAAGGGACACCTCGGATGTTTTGTAACAAATTTTTCTTTAAATTAATACCTCAAATTATGTCAATTGTGACGCAAATCACCAAAAAAGAATTTTGGATAGCTAAAAACCCTAAACTTACCCATGATAACACGAAAAAACTCCGAGTTTAGACTAGTGTAACAAATATACATTGGATGGAACTATAATAAAGGGATATATATATTACATATGATAGAAGTCTGGATTTTTTTCGTAACCCAAAAAATGCCTGGAGTATTTGTATCCCAATGGCCAAGTTTAGGATTTTTTGATGAATCAAAAAAAAGTCCGAGTATTTGTGCAGCAGTGTACATAATTTGAGATTTTTGATGACATTTGCCTCCTTTCTTTTACTTTTCATCTAAAAATTTAAAGTATTACTCAGTTTTTCCAAAATCATCAAACATCGATTTACGCATCCAAAGTTATACCATCAAAATCTCAATTGCTCAAAATTTTAAAAAAAAAAAAGAAAAAGGGCAGAGTGCATGTGCAATGCCCCGACGAATTTAAAAAAAAAAGAAGCAAAAATAAAAACTAAAAAATAAAAAGTAATTCCAGACTGGCTTATTTGCATGCTGTAGTCAAAGTGCAAACCAGAAGCAAACGGACTTCAATAATTCAATTTACCCAAAAAAGAAAAAAAGAACAAAAAAGAAAATGTATTTTCCAAAAATCGAGTCAACCCGATTGAGAGAGTTCGCTGGATTTGATTCGAAAAAACGAACGGCCATATCTGCGGGCCCCACGACACCTCTCCGAAATGGCTACGTGACCCGGAGAGACGGCGCCGTCCGCTTCACGATACGAACCCCCAATAAAAAA
Source organism: Syzygium aqueum (assembly GCA_031216185.1). Classification (NCBI taxonomy): domain Eukaryota; kingdom Viridiplantae; phylum Streptophyta; class Magnoliopsida; order Myrtales; family Myrtaceae; genus Syzygium; species Syzygium aqueum. The sequence goes on along the minus strand of CM062235.1, from coordinate 9,401,546 downwards.
ATTAATCAATTAACTGAGGGATAATGACATAAAATGTTCGTGAACTTTTGCTTAATGTGTAATTTGATCTCTGAACTTTTAATTCATTCAATGCGGCCCCTGAACTTTAGCCTAATATTTAATGTGATCCCTAAACTTTTTGTACATATTTAATTTAGTCTCTGAATTGTATGAAAATGTATAATATAATCTTTAAACTTCAATTAATGGAAGGACTGCATTGAACATTTTTATAAAGTTCGGAGATTATATTAGACAAATTAAAAGTTCAGGAATTATATTGAATATAGGGTTAAAATTCATGAATTATATTGAACAAATTAAAAGTTTAGAGATCAAATTGTCTATTGAATAAAAGATCAGGAACGTTTGTGTCATTTTCTCCGTTGGCTAATTAATTAATTTCCATAAGTAAATAACTGCACAAGAAAATACTTCCCCCGGGTGTTCTTCTTGCTTCTCCATCTTCTGCATCCGCACTTTTTCCCTCCCTCGTCATCTTCACCGCGACTCGCTTTCCCTTTCCGCGGAGGCGAAAAACTGATCGCAGCTTTTGCGAGCGACGGCGGAGCGCGGCGGACGAGGCGGCATCGATTGGTTCCGTCTCGTCGTTCATGCAAGTCGGGGAGCGGAGAGTCCGCGGCGGAGTGACGAAGGAGCCATCGCTTTCTCCATTTTCTTTGTTTTTTTGTCGGTCCTCTTTCGTCAATCCGATCCAAGTCGCCGTTCCTCCGATCATCGATACGTCCGTCGGCTTTGGTTTGATTCGTTTCTCACGGCGGCGTTGGCTTGGCTTCTCGGAGAAGTTGGCGGTCTTTTGAGATTTCGGTGAGAGAGAGAGAGAGAGAGAGGAGAATGGGGCTGACGTCGGGACTTTTCATGGGGACTGTGGTCGGCATCGCGCTGATGTTCGGATGGAGCTACATGATGCGGTATCGCAGCGCCAAGCGCATTGCCAAGGTAAAACCGGCCGGAGATTTCGTTTGGCGAGTGGCGATTTGAATTGATCGCGGTCGTCTGCTCGTTGAGTTGCATTTGCTGGACTTAATGTGAAATAATGCGAGATAGAAGTTGAAGTTGGGATGGAAGTTGGATTTTGTTGTATCGGTGTCTGATTCAATTGCAGTTTGAGTTGGTCATAGTAGGCAGTCCATTAATGCTGCTTTGATGAACTTAACGTGAAATGCTAGCTGGAAGTTGGAATTAGAATGTAGTTTTTAAGTATGGAATATAGAGATTGAGGGGCAGTGTTGTGGCCTGCATAATTGCAAGCTATGGGCGATTGATACAGTTTTACACGGCTTATGCCAAATCCTAAGTGATATTCTGAAGCGGAAGTATTCACAGGGCTACTAAATTCACAATTCATCGCAATATCATGCATGGGCAGATAGAATCAAGCACCTGATTTGCCTGAATATCAAGCACAGGCAATTTGCAGTCCTCCACAAGCTTCAGCTGTTGGTGCATTGTGGCGTTCTAGCATTCTATTTATGCTAAAATGCGTCACCATTTTTTATAGATGCTGAAACTTTGCTGACTATGGCTTTTTTATTGATTAAGCCAGATTTTTCTTAGTTATCGATCGTGCTCTATTGTACATCCTTTCACAGGCTATGGATATCAAACTACTGGGTTCTCTTGATCGAAATGACTTGAAGAAGATTTGCAGTGATAACTTTCCTGAATGGATTTCTTTTCCAGAATTTGAGCAGGTTGGTTTTCACCTCTCACGCATCTCGACATGGTTCTTCAGATTGATGAAATTTATGGAATTATTTCTTTACATTAAACCGCAGATTCCTCTGTCAGTTATGTCCATTACCTATGTTTACATATGTTATTATCACATAATCGTGTAGAATATGTTGACCAGAGAAAAGCTTTTGAAACATTTCGAAGACATTCGTAGTTATCAGTTGAACAATCATGCAATGCTTAGCTAGTCAATGCGGTGGTGGATAAGTATATATTTGTTTAGATTTGCAAATGCCGATAAAGTGACTTATTTGTGTTGTAGAATATGTTGCTCTGAATCTGAATTGAACCTCTTCAATATGGTACTTGTTTAGAAGCAGACTCATTTAATATTCTTGTTCTTTTTTACACTCGGCTGTTCTATTATAATAAGGTGTATCTGCCTTCTTTTTCATAGGCTAAATGGCTAAACAAGCAACTCAGCAAACTGTGGCCATATGTTGCAGAGGTAATGTGTTTTATTTCTTTGCCTTTGCTGATCTGAACGTTACTAAAATAACCCGCATTTTCTGTTCATTCCCAGTAAATAAAATTTTTGGAATTGTTTCTTTGCAGCACAAGCTTGTGATGCTTTAACACTCAATATGATCTTTGTCAATGCAACCTTTCTCAGCCAGTGATAAGAACAAAGCTAGCTTGGTTTGAGTGTGTGAACTGTTTGCTTATGTTTTCTCACAGTGGTTGTTATTTTCTTTTTCTCCCCTTATTTACTGATCTTTAGATATGTGTCAAGAAAGAAAAGTTTATGTATAAGCCATTAAAAACTCCCTATCAGCATGTTGTAATTAATAATTTTCTTCGAATGTGCGATTTTTCAAAGAAGAAAAATGGTTTCTGCGATTTTTCAAAGAAGAAAAATGGTTTCTTCCATTTCTGATTTTTTTATCATACTTACATAACACTTAAATAGGGCCTACAATAACTAGAAAATAGCAAGAAATAAAAAACAGATTTCCTACTTCTTAATTCTAGCGATTTACTTCCTAATCCTGAGGATTCAGGAATAAAAATAAACGGAAACAAAATATTCAAAATAAATGGAAACAAAATATTCCTATCTCTACCTTTACCAAAAAAAAAAAATATTCCTATCTCAAGATTTTATCCGAGATCTTCGAGATTTTCTTCTAATTCTTCAATACCCCCTCTCAAGTTGGTGCGTAAATGTCTATCATGCCCAACTTGTTGATGAGAGACTCAAAGGTAGGTCTGAACAATCCCTTTGTAAGAATGTCAGCTATTTGTTGTGTTGTTGGCACAAATGGCATACAAATAGCTCCTGCATCAATCTTCTCTTTGATAAAGTGTCTGTCAATCTCAACATGCTTGGTTCTATCATGTTGCACTGGATTATGTGCAATGTTAATTGCAGCCTTGTTGTCATAGTACAACTTCATGGGCATTTTCACCGATACTTTAAGTTCTTCTAGTACTCGTGTTAGCCACAACATCTCACAAACACCGTGGGCCATTGCTCGGTATTCCGCTTCTGCACTGCTTCGTGCCACAACATTCTGTTTCTTACTTCGCCAAGTAACCAAGTTCCCCCATACATATGTACAATATCCTGAAGTCGACCTTCTGTCAATAATTGACCCTGCCCAGTCTGCATCCGTGTATGCTTCAATCTCCCGTTGAGTAGATTTTTTGAATAGTAGACCTTTTCCGGGTGTGCTCTTTAGGTATCTTAGGATCCTGTACACAGCCTCAAGATGTTTTTCATTTGGAGAGTGCATAAATTGGCTTACCATACTCACAGCAAAGGCAATATCTGGCCGAGTATGTGACAAATAGATCAGTTTCCCTACTAACTTCTGGTATCTCGATGTATCAACAGGAACCCCATCTTTGTCATCTCCAAGTTTCTGGTTGGGATCTATAGGAGTTTCTGCTGGTCTACAACCACTCATCCCAGTTTCCTTTAAAAGATCTAGGACATATTTCCTTTGTGAAACTGCAATTCCCTTTTTCGATCGAGCTACCTCCATTCCAAGGAAATACCTTAGAGTCCCCAAATCCTTGATCTCAAACTCAGAAGTGAGACATTCTTTCAACCTGTTCATCTCAACAATATCATTCCCAGTGAGAATGATGTCATCCACATACACTATCAAAGTTGCAACCTTCCCATCGCAAGAATGGTTTACAAACATGGTATGATCAGCTTGTCCTTGAACATACCCTTGTTTCTTCACAAAATGAGTGAACTTCTCAAACCAGGCCCTCGGTGACTGTTTCAGTCCATATAATGACTTCTTCAATCTACATACCTTTGATCCAGAACTTCTATCAAAGCCCGGGGGAAAATCCATGTATACTTCTTCCTCCAAATCTCCATTCAAAAAAGCATTCTTCACATCTAGTTGTTGCAAGGGCCAATCAAGATTGGCTGCGAGTGACAGGAGCACTCTTACAGTATTTAGTTTTGCAACTGGAGCAAAAGTTTCAAAGTAATCGATCCCGTAGGTCTGGGTGTATCCTTTTGCGACCAGCCGAGCTTTATACCTTTCGAGAGATCCATCGGATCTATGCTTGGTTGTAAATACCCACTTGCATCCAACTGTGGTCTTTCCCTCGGGTAGATCCACTATATCCCACGTTCCATTTTTTTCTAGAGCTTTCATCTCCTCAAGAATTGCTTCCTTCCACTCAGGAACCTGTAGAGCATCCTGCACAGTTTTCGGAATCTCCACACAAGACAATGTTGAGGTGAAGGCACGGAAATTGGGTGAAAGGTTTTTGTAAGACACATAATGAGACATAGGATGTTTGGTACAAGACCCAACTCCTTTTCGGATAGCAATAGGTATGTCAAGTTCATCAGGTTGGATAGATTGAGTTGGAACATTACCTGATGACTCTATGGAGTTCTGGTCATGCCCCGGTTCGGACTCATGGCACCTTAAGGAAGCAGGAGACTCATTTCTTTGAGTTTTGTCTCTTCTCGTGTAGACTTGAGAATAGGATGGAAGCTCTGCATTCTGGGTACTAGTTTTGCACTTGTTATGTTCACAAGTAGGATTCGATGACAATATAGGTGGACCCGAATTTTCATTATTTAAAACACTTGGTTCAAAATCTGGTATAAGAGTTGCGGAAATATGATCTTTAGGAAGAGGTTTTTCAGGTTCTAGACAAAAAGAATCTATGATGGAGTTGTGCGAATCTGCACTTTCTTTCCCCCTCTGAAGATGAGCTCCAAAAAAAGGTGTTGATTCAAAAAAAGTGACATCCATGGTGATAAACATTTTTTTGGAAATCGGGTCAAAGCATTTATACCCTTTTTGATTCGGTGCATAACCAACAAACACACATCGTTTTGCTCTAGGATCAAGTTTCCCCCGATTTCTATCATGGATGTGGACAAATGAGGTACAACCGAATAGTTTTAGGGGTAAGGCTGAAGCAAGTCTAGAAGTTGGGTAGGTTTCCTGAAGAACTCTTAGGGGTGTTTGAAATCCTAACACTTTAGAAGGCATCCTATTCATGAGATATGTAGATGTAAGAAGAGCTTCCTCCCAGAGATATGTGGGAACTTTAGTTGTGAAGAGTAAAGCTCTAGTTACTTCTAAAAGGTGTTTATTCTTCCTCTCTGCCACCCCATTTTGTTGAGGGGTGTCAGGACAAGAACTTTGATGCACAATCCCCTTTTCCAAGAAAAACTGTCCCAAATTTTTATTGAAATATTCTTTCCCATTGTCACTTCTAAAAATCTGGATTTGTCCTTGGAATTGTGTTTGTACCATGGTGTAAAAATTTTTGAAAACAGTTTCTACTTCCGATTTCTCTTTTAACAAATACACCCAACTCACCCTTGTATGATCGTCAATAAATGTGACAAACCATTTCTTTCCTGAGAATGTAGGAATTCTAGATGGGCCCCAAACATCACTATGAATTAAGGAGAATGGTTTTGATGGCTTGTAGATTTGTGAGGGAAAATTGGTTCGATGATGTTTGGCCAATTCACAGAATTCACACTGAAATGAAGATGGACTTTTATTCAAAAATAACTTTGGGAATAAGAACTTTAAATATTGAAAATTCGGATGACCTAGCTTATAATGCCATAACATAATGTCATCATCCTTACTAAGAATAACAGATTCAAAACAACTACCCTGGACTTGTCTACTTGAGCTTGTTCCATCTTCAAAGAAATAGAGTCCTCCACTCTCTCTAGCATTGCCAATCGTCCTCCCCGAGGTCAAGTCCTGAAACTCACAATGAGATGAGAAAAAGTTAGCTTGACACTTTTGATCGGAGGTTATTTTACTAATGGACAGCAAGTTACAAGATAGCTTTGGGACATGAAGAACATTATGAAGTGTGAGGGCTGGTGAGAGATTAATAGATCCTGTTCCAGCTATGGCTGAAAGAGAACCATCTGCAATTGTGATTTTTTTATTTCCTGCACACGGACTATAGGTGGAAAAGAGTTTTGAACAACCTGTCATATGATCGGTTGCTCCTGAATCGAGGATCCATGGAGCAATTTGGTGTGGATTTTCTATGAGGAAAGCAGTGGAAAAATAATTACCTTTCTGGGCTAAAGAACAAGATGGATTTGAAGAAGGTTGTGGAGATTGAAGGATTTTGTATAGGTGCTCTAATTGTTCCTTTGTGAATGGAACCAAATCAGACTTGATTTGCTCTTCTTCATTTGTTGCTTGGAACGCACGACCATCGTTACTGCTCCTTCTCTTCCAACCTTCTTTCTTCCAATTCTGTGGTTTCCCATGAATTTTCCAGCAAGTCTCTTTGGTATGCCATGGTTTCTTGCAATGTTCACACCATGGTTTCTTCCTCCTGTCTTTCTCAGAATCAGGCCCCCGAGATACAAGTGCAGAATTTTCGGATATAGAGCTAACACTTGTTTCCGAATCACGTAACATGATTCGACTCCGAGATTCCTCCCTTCTAACTTCAGAGAAAACCTCGCGGATGGATGGTAGAGGTTTTCGACCAAGGATCCTGCCTCTCACCTCATCCAAGCTTCGATTAAGGCCTGCAAGAAACATGTATACTCTATCATTCTCTTCTCTCTTCATTTGTCTCTTACAATCAGCTGGACTTTCCCACGTATCATCATAGCATTGATCTAATTCTTGCCACAAGGTCACCATTTCATTGTAGTAAATAGTGACCTCACGATCCCCTTGCTTCAATTGCCATAGCTTTGTCTTGAGTTCAAAGATCTGGGAAGAATTTTCCAGATCAGAATATGTTTCTCTCACAACGTCCCACACATCTTTAGCGGTCGGAAGGAATAGGTGAGGTTTTCCAATTGTTGGCTCCATAGAATTGATTAGCCAGGCAATCACTAAGGAGTTCTCAGATCTCCAAATCTTCCAAGACGGATTGCTTTTTTCTGGTTCCTTCACCTCGCCTGTTAAGTGGCCTAGCTTCCCTCTGCCATCAATTGCTAGTTTCACCGATTGAGCCCACTCCAAATAATTTTGGCCATTCAATCGGTGAACTGTCAATAGCAGGTTGGAGTTCTGGGAGAATTGCTCTCCACCATTGCTCGATTGTGCAGAGAGATCAGCTGGGTTGTTCTCTAGCATGACACCTAAAGGAGTGGTGTTCCTACTAGCTCCGGTCATCGCCGTTTTCACCATAGTAAGAGCCGGATTTAAAACCAAGCTCTGATACCATGCGATTTTTCAAAGAAGAAAAATGGTTTCTGCGATTTTTCAAAGAAGAAAAATGGTTTCTTCCATTTCTGATTTTTTTATCATACTTACATAACACTTAAATAGGGCCTACAATAACTAGAAAATAGCAAGAAATAAAAAACAGATTTCCTACTTCTTAATTCTAGCGATTTACTTCCTAATCCTGAGGATTCAGGAATAAAAATAAACGGAAACAAAATATTCAAAATAAATGGAAACAAAATATTCCTATCTCAAGATTTTATCCGAGATCTTCGAGATTTTCTTCTAATTCTTCAATAGAATGAAGCTTCATTTTTGAACCCAGAATCCAGATCTAGATTGTTTGCTTTGCTTGATAAACAGTTTGAATCATGACAGCCTACATTGGAGTTGGATCTCTGGATATGCTTGGTATGCATGTTGTGCATGTTTTACCTTCCGAAGGATCAATCCTACTAGAAAACGGGGAGAATGATATTAGAGGGAACTGACCACTGAATTGAGGGCAAGGGGTCTATAACAGAGAAATGGCGCTGTGTGATTATACCATGGCCCAATTTTACAAATTCTTTAGTAAAAATTCTTGTCTTTGTTCTCAGGCTGCAACAGCAGTGATTAAGGAATCTGTTGAACCATTATTGGAAGACTACCGACCTCCAGGAATAACTTCATTGAAGTTCAGCAAGCTGTCTCTTGGAACCGTGGCACCAAAAATAGAAGGTATGAATCAACAAATATATGGGGTCCTTTCTCCATAACATTTTTATTTACTTAGATTTGCTGCTCTCTCAGCCATGACATAAGCTTGCAGCCATTATAATGTCTCGTGCGTGATGTGTGGAGATTCACCTATTTGTCACTATAAAATTTATGAAATAACCTATATAATTGTATAAGATATTAGTAATTTCATGTTGAATGTAATTTCTTGTAATTCCTTTTCTTCATTTCCTTGTATATGTTGTTTTTTGGGGGGTGCATTATTGCTCACCTTTCTTTTATTTGTAAATCGAACAATGTAGGTATACGTGTTCAGAGTCTTAAAGAAGGTCAAATTACTTTGGATATTGACCTTCGATGGGGAGGAGATCCCAGCATTGTCTTAGCAGTACAAACTGCACTTGGAGCGTCAATACCCATTCAGGTTGGTGTGGTGTGATTTTTGTTATTTAAAGATAATAATGCTCTAGTGACAGTATTATTCTGTCATTTTGTGCTGTCAAATCTTCATCACAGCTCTTAGTTTCTGAAAAGGAATTGGTTCAGTACAATTAATTTGGGAAATTACCAATTGCTCCAGTTAAAGGATCTTCAAGTTTTCACTGTTGTTCGTGTTATCTTCCAACTGGCTGATGAGATCCCGTGCATTTCTGCTGTTGTTGCTGCCCTACTTTCTGAGGTACATATCTTCCATTGAAATATGCATTATTGTGAGTATTCATTAAAGTTGGTGTCTATTTGAATAGTTGGTTTTGACTAAACATTATTCCATTTCGTGATATATTGTTTGTTCTCCCTTTGTTAATTTGCCCTTCATCTTAGTGTACTGGGCATTAATAATATCTTCATTGCAGTGAACTATTCCTTTTGTAAAGAAAGACTTTGCTAGTAGTTAGTTGTCAAAGTCACTAACTATCTTGTACAACTTACCAGCCAGAGCCAAGAATTGACTATACCCTGAAAGCCGTTGGTGGAAGCCTCACAGCCATTCCCGGACTATCAGACATGATCGATGTGAGTTTTGCTACAGGAGAACTCTAAACTTGTTCTTGGTTCTTTGCAAAGGTTGACTTCTGGTAATATCATGCAAATGGTAGGATACCGTGAATTCAATTGTGACAGATACACTTCAATGGCCCCACAGGATTGTTGTTCCGCTAGGTGGTATACCTGTAGATATAAGGTAAATAAGCTATCTGCCTTCTCATCTTGGCCTTTAGATTGAGAGTATATATATTTACTTAAAATTTGGTCAGATGGTTACTGGTACATTTGACTGACTTTTTAATCACAGGAGAGAGGTTACATGTCGATGAATAAATTTTTAATTTTATGAGGTTGTAACATTTTTTGATGAGTGAAGAGAGACCTAACTCTTTCCTTTTTTGTAGTTGGTGTATTCTATCTTCTTTGTGTGAGGACTTCTTCAATATAGCATTTTACATATCAGTTTATCACGAGAAAAAAAAGGCATTTTACATATCAAAGCTGAAGATAATATGCATCCTTTCAGGCACTAGTATTAGCTGTTATTACCGTTTATGGGTGGTTATGATAGTTCAGATGTATTCTTGACTTACATTTACAGGGCAAAATAGTGATGTAGAAATTGCTATACCACACAATAGACTCCGTTTAGCCTGAGTTTGTCCTCACTGGATGCTGATTTTGGAGGAATAAGTCTTTGTAGTAGCTTGTGCAATTTGCTTATAAAAGAAAAGATATCACTAGCCTTTTCTATCACCAGCGTTTGTTTTCTTGAAGATACTTATTCACTGATTTGCTCCTGGTTTGAATATTACCCTTCTTATGATGCAGTGAATTAGAACTGAAGCCACAGGGCAAGCTTACAGTAACGGTAGTTAAAGCAAATGATTTGAAGAACATGGAGATGATTGGAAAATCTGACCCGTACACGGTTGTTTACATCCGGCCTCTTTTCAAGGTTAAAACGAAGGTTATTGACGACAACCTGAATCCAGTTTGGGATCAAACTTTCAATCTGATTGTCGAAGACAAGGAGACGCAGTCACTAATCTTAGAGGTTCTGAATTGTTTTCTTTGTCTCTGTTTGGTTTTCCGCTCATAATCTCTCCTTTTTTAGAGACTTCTAGAAATGTATTAAAAAGATCGTCTTCCTTCTTAAATAGCACTAGGTGGCGGCCTGCTAGCTAATAAACATGGAATCATAGCTAGTGAACGAATATTTGGCTGTCACTGTTATGTTGAGGAACCTGTTTCAGATCTGCAGATAAATGCAGATGCAGAGACACAAATCTAATTGTGTTCATGCCGATAAATACAATTTGTTAGTAGTAAACCATAATCCATTTATGGATTTCTCAAACAGGTTTTTGATGAGGACATTGGACAAGACAAACGGTTAGGAACTGCAAAATTGCCCTTGATTGAGTTGGAAGCTGAGACTATGACGGAGGTCAATGTGAGATTACTTCCATCACTTGACATGCTGAAAATAAAAGACAAGAAGGACAGAGGGACTGTTACCCTTAAGGTACTGTTTGTAGCTTGTGACTTAACTATAGAGTTACTCAGCACGAACCAGGGATGGGTCTACGTGGCTAGTAGTGGGGGCAACATCTCCCACTGATTTTTGTGAGAAGCATGTATTTATTTTATGTTGTCAATAGGATTTCACATCGTGCCCTAGAAAATTTCTGAAAAAGAAAAGAACTTAATCAAGTCATTATCTCACTAGTTTTTCGGTTTTTCCATCTTGCCACTATGTTTAAGAATTGCAGCAGATAAGTAAAGATTTAATTTCTAATACATAGATAAAGTCTATCCAATATTACTTGACATTGTAATTTTTCAAGCACAAAACATCGAGTTATTATTTGAGCCACTGCTATTGTAAAACATAATTACAGTCAGAAAATTAATCTCAAACGCACATGCTGCTCGTCTAACTATGAATGTGCAAATTTCTCTTTTCCACCCGTGGTGAACCTAAAATTTTGTTTGCATTTTTATTTATTGAACTTTCCCACTGTATAAAGTTTCTGGATCCATGAGAGTGTATAAGTGGAAGCTCTGGTGCTTATTTAGTTTTACTATTTCTTGGTGCTTTAGGATGTTTCTCTTTTTTCCTTTCTCAATTGATGCTGGCGCCATTGCTGCTTGGATAACCCTTCTTGAAGGTAACGTTGAGGTGCATTTGACTTTTAATCTTCTCTTCTATGCCGGTTTGGACTTTCAGCTTTTCTATCACGTATTCAACAAGGATGAACAGTTAGCAGCTCTAGAAGAAGAGAAGCTGATCATGGAGACGAGACGGAAGCTGAAAGAGGCTGGAGTCATTGGAAGTGCAATGGATGCACTCGATGGAGCAGCATCCTTGGTTGGATCCGGGGTGGGGATGGTTGGTACAGGCATTGGTGCTGGAGTTGGGCTCGTTGGGAGCGGCATCGGTGCGGGAGTGGGGCTCGTTGGGAGCGGGCTAGGAGCTGTCGGAAGCGGCCTAAGCAAAGCAGGCAAGTTCATGGGACGGAGCTTTACAGGGCACTCGAGCTCGAGCAGGAGGAGCAGCAGCACAACCCCAGTGAATAGTACTCCAGAAAATGGCAGTTCTCGGCCCCTGCAGTAACCACACACTGCTACCGGAGGATGTGATTTCATGTGGAGGCTTGTGCAAATTGATGGTTGGTTCAAGCTTTGCTTCTTACTCTGTTACTATGTTGTTTTTGAAGTGAAAAGGAACTTATCTTCAAGTTTTTGTTTCTCCATGACGAATCGTGCAGGTGAATGGATGGAGTAGGGGGCAGTCTTGGTTCTCACTTGGCATAAGGGCTTGGTTAGACTGCACATAAGTGAGTTTTATCCATGACTGGACGATATGCTGCTTCACTCTCTGCTGCAATGTTTTCTGTGATACCTTTGTTGTCGTGAAGCATGTTCCGAGTCGGGGCGCTTGCGTGCTGAATTTGTTGTTGTGATGCGGGTGTGATTTTGGATGTGTTTGTTTTATAGAAAAAAAAGAATTCATGAGATGATTTTTCGGACTTCAGTGTATTTTGTTTCACTTTACAATCAATAAAAACGACCATACTTACATAGAAAAAAACGATTTTTCCATCCTAAAAAGAAGAATTTCGTTTTTCCGAACTCCTTTTCCGCATGGACGCTCGTGCAGAGCTTCAATCTGTTCGCTCTCTACTGATCTTTCACTCCTCTTCGGTGATTTCCGTTTGGATGCTTAATCACTCTTTGATTACTTATTTTGCAATGGAGGACCTTAGGTGAAATTTTATGAGAATTGAGAGATCAAGTTTGTTAACTACTACCACTCGCCTGGATAGCGATATTGGCGCGGGCACTCTTCCTCTCGCAAAAGGTTGAGTATTCGAATCCCGGGCGCCGTAGGGTGACTTAACTGGTGGCACGTGTGTGGTGGCTAGCACGTGTCGCTCCCAGAGTTTACCTCCCGGCTGTCGGCCGTGCGGGGGTTCTCTAGGTTACCCAAAAAAAAAAAAGTTTGTTAACTACTCGTATTTTTTCGTCTTTTTTTAGGTTGCTTTATTTTGATAATAAAAGACCACAAGATTCATATGCTTAAAGAAGTTCGATTAAAAAAAAACACGAGCACAGTGAGAGTAACTTCTCAAAAATCCAAACATCATAAAGCTTTTTTCCCGTCTCACTTTCAAGTACACCACCGGACGATCGAAATCCAGCCATTATCCTTGAAAATTGATTTTCACAAGAAAGAAAAACATTTTTCTCAGTCGAGAAGTTTTCCACCGAAACATTCGCACCTTTTAAGTTGATATAACTTTGCAATCTGCCTGCTGGCGTATCAGATCTGGCTTTACCAGTATTGATACCGAGATGAGGCCTCTCTAACAGCGGAAAACAAAAGAAGAGGAGAAAACGGCTGGTTTTCATTGCATCGACTCCAATTTCTCACTTCTCTCATCATCACATCCTCTTTTGTTTTCTTCCATTCCTCTTTTTCTAAATGCTCCCACAAATAAATCAAGAGAGGGTAATTTTTCATTTCGGCTAATTTTTTTTAATTCTCCAATCCCCCCTCTAGGGAATAATTTCATGTTAGCAAGAATTAAATATTCATAGAGACTGACCACAAAAAATCACAAATTGATAAACTTGTGATAAACGGAGGGGTAAAACTCCAAACTGGTACACTCGTCAATTACAACATGTCATAAGCTTAGTAATTTGACAATAAAATTTAATGGAAACTAACGAAGGGTAAATTTGTTACATGTGTACCAGTTTGGAGTTTTTAATAGTCAAAAAAATTAGTTCAAAGTAAAATTGTTATGGATATATCGGTTTAAGGTTTTTTGTGATCAAAAAATTAGTCTTGAGTAAAATTATCAGAGGTGTACCAGTTTGGGATTTTTTATGGTAAAAAAAAATAGTTCGAGATAAATTTGTCACCAGTGTACCAGTTTTGGATTTTTCGTAATACTATCTCTTTTTTAAATGCCCCGCAAATAAATCAAGAGAGGGTAATTTTTCATTTCGGTTAATTTTTTTTAATTCCCCAATCCCCTCTCCAGGGAATAATTTCATGTTAGCAAGAATTGAATATTCTTAGAGACCGACCACAAAAAGAAAATGATCATACACAGTCAAAGCGAGCACGTTATTTGAAGACGAGGGCACGGTGGCCTTGGAAACACCGCACAGGGGCGGGGTCAGCCCCCACTACCCCGACAAGCTTCGCGGGTCTCCCTGCACCCTTTCTCTACTTTCACATTCACAGAAGAAGTGGGGCTCACGTGATCTTCGCTCGAGAAGGGCAGCTTCAATCGCTAAAATTTTAAATATGTAGAATATTTTTAGGGGCGGAAAGAGGATTTTGGGCCCGTGATCGCGTAACGTGCAAGTCATGACTCGAACATGTGATCCGAACGGGGGACTGTTTTGCACTTGGTGATATAGAAACCGATCTCGCACCGTGCATCAGATCGTTTTCTTATTTGCTGGGTGCTTGCATCGGGTCGGCACTTAAAAGTTTATTTGATGTGTGCACACGAGGAAACAAATGTTGATCAATTAATACCATATTTATTCATCTTATTATAACATGTGAATAGAATCACTTCTCTCTTCTCTCTCTTTCTCGGAGTAAATGTTTTGCGTTGGGGGACGGGGGGGTAATCTCTGTTTCTCTGTCCTTTTGCTCTTTTCTGTTCAGGCTTTCCACTTTATTTTTTCCTGGTCAGCGAGAAAGCCTTGCTTTTGGCACTGTCCGTTCTCCTCTGTAGATTCTTTTATACCAAGTTCCCAAGTCAATGACAGCATCGTGCGGCCAGTTGCTACAGATATCCTTTCTTGCACAACTGTTTCCTTGGTGGTTTTCCCGATGTGCCCCGAGCCACGTGTTTATCGGCCTAATTTCCAAAAAAAAAAACAAACACCAACTTTAATTTTGAGCAATAATTTTGATTCAAATCTTTCTTTTTTTGGTAAGCCAAGATATTATATATACTTTTTACAACGAAATATATAAGGAAACTTATCGTACACAAAAACCTCGCACTTGAGGCGACACAACAAGTGTCCTGACAGGTGCAAAGGTGTAATGACTCAAATACTGGCTACAAGCAACAGAAAAGCCACAGAAAAGGCTAATCGAAATAGGGACCAACAGATTACAGACACAGTAATCAAAGGATTAATCAAAAATGGAAGAGGAGATGCCCCATTTTTGCTGAATTTTTCTGTTGTCGTCATTATCTACGATAGGCTTCATGGAAAAGCCTTTGTCCCTTACTAGTTTTGTGAGATGATTGCCGAGAGCTAGCATGAAGAGGGAATGGTCCCTGAATAAGATGTTGTTTCTCACCGATCAAATTATATGGCACATTGCGCCAAGTGCAAAACGAGCAATTTCTTTTATGGAAGTTCTGCCCCCTAATGCTACAAATAGCCCAATGGAGGTTTTCTTGCCAAGTACAATTACACCACATAAGGTTGCAATTATTTGCCCAAAAAGCAGCAAGGGATCCAGTAACAGCACATCCAAAAAAGAAATGGTTAATAGAATCGGATTCAAACATTTCTTCGTCTCATAAAAAATCACAAACTCTCACTTAAATCTCACATGTGACCCAAATAAGTTGAAAATTTCATATCATGGGAGCGAAATTTAGGACTCGAGTAAAAGTTTGTATATTTTGTTGAGACAAAACCAAATGTTCGGACTTAAATTGTCACTTAAGGTAAAATTGATGCCATTCTTTTAAATTGGCCCTATATTTGTCTATCTTACAAGAAGCTTAATATATTGAAATTATTCATTTCCTTATAATCGCATGTCATTATCATGTGGTGCTTAACGAATTACCTTCTCTACATGCTAATCATCTCTTTCTCAAATAGCTTTTCTGTTTTTTTTTTTGTTTGGTTATTATTTTTACTTTGTTAGGGAAAAGCTGCTCGTTCTTGCCATCTCGTTCCAGCATAGCTCGACCCGCTCGACGATGAAGTCAAACGACAAAACTACATAGAAAACGCGGTATCCTTTGTCCAGCTCACGATCGAGCACAGTCTTGGTATTAATCAATAGTTGGCGATCGTCTTGATCCTCAACACGTGTTTGTGGGTTAAGGGGTGAGAAAAAAAAAGGCTACTTCGTACGCGCGCTTATCTCGAAGACATTCTTAGTAGTACTTGGAAGAACGACGTTTTCCATCTATCCAAGACAACCGCAGCATATCAACCATTGAGCAATCCTCTCTATACACCAAAGCGATTGATTTCTATACATAACAATACTACTTCCATAAGACAAGTTTCTTGTCAATTTCACCTTGTTTCGCGTTATCACCACTTTGGTCGTTGTAACCTATTGATTTTGGAAGATCCTAACCCCCCCCAAAAAAAAAGACGAAAAAAAATATCAAAAAAAGAAAAAAGAAAAGGAGAGCAGAGCACATGCTCGGACCAGTCCCAGGGTCACGGGCGGGCTCACGTGACTCGCCGGTGGGCCGCACGCGCGCCAAAGCCGGCGCGTGGGCGAGCTTCGGGATTCCCGAGCGAATCCGATCCCCGCTCAACCACGAACCGCCACCGCGGTGTCGCTCACGGGCCAACGCCTCGCAAGAAATGACCCCACGCGCGGGCGCGCGCGCGCAGGGACACGCGCGGTCGCTGTCAAAGGTTCTGGTTTTTTTTCTCGCAGGAGATGACGATTAAAGTAAAAGCAAAGCGCGTGTACGGGAACAGCAGAAGGTAAAAATCGTTGGGGAGCTCGATGTGTCCTTCATTGCAATTTGCAAACCTCAACGTCCTTCGGGGCCAAAAGTGCAATAAAATGAAAAGAGAGAGAGGTCAAATTCACAACGCCATTCCCCAAAATTTGAGGTCCAAACATATTTACTTACAAGGGCTCCTCTTCCATTTTTTGGCCAGAGATTACTCTAAGAGGAATGAACTCAAAATTTGGCAATTGATGGGAGGGCCGATACCGCGAAAAATCCCAAATCAGTACCTCGAAGAAAAATCTCGAACTGGTGCCTCGTAATACATTTACCCAAAACTGACTTTCTTCTCACAAAAAATCCAACCCGAACCTTATTATTTCATTAGCATTCCATCTGATATCCTGTTAAAAATGCATAGGTGTCCGTGCGAGCAGATTTTCTACGTCGGATTCGTCGTTCTCTCTCCACATCAAATCCTTCATGTAGTCACGTGCCACGCCTATTGACAAGTATGCATTTTAAAATGATATTGGACGGAATGCTAATTAATAGTAGAATATAAGAATATTAATTAAGGACTTTTTCGTGAGGCGAAAATTAGTTGAATTATCATTTAATTCGAGGGTAAATGTGTCTTGTGATAATAGTTCGAGATTTTTTTTTATGGTATTAACCTAAAAGAACGAACCTACATTTGGTTTAGACTTTGAAGTTGTGTGGATGTCAATCCAAATCTTACCTTTTACTTCTAAAGTCCCTTCTTAGTTGTGTGCACCAAATTTATAGTCTTCCATCGGGAATAAACCATAACATTTATATACTAAGAAGCACTGTAAGCCTACTTGTCAACGCATGAGAAATAATTCCCAAGATAATCATATAAAAATTCATATTAAATTATGGGTAAGATTCATAATCAAAGGACAAAGATATCTCAACGTTCGACGATTTTTATAATGGCTTGCTACGCATTTTTTCCTTTTCACAAGTGTCCCATTTCAAACATAGCGATTAAAGAAAGCCATGCAAAAGCCCAAAGGCCAAGTACATGCTACATACTGTCCAACATGAAATATTAGAAAAACACACACACACAACATGCGTAGGTGAAACATCACGACTTAGGAAATGATAAAATTGTCGGGTTAGGATTGACTTTGTAGATCGGGAAATTTAGTGGCGGATCGATAAATTTGCTTTCGATTTAACTTTATAGATTCCCCAGAGATATGGGTGTATGGATGTGACATCAAATCTTAAGATTTACATCGAGAATTTATTGATATAGATAAATGTGAATTCATGATTATAAGACTGAAACGGTCAAAAGAAACACTTTTCGCATACTATCTAGAAATTCATTCCCCGTTGAATGATGCTAATAATGTTGAAAAGGGTCAAGTCCAAATTTAGTCCACCAAGTTCTATTCTCTTTGAAAATTTGTCCTCTGAGTTATGTTCTCTCTACAATTTTGTCCCCCGACTTTTTTTTGTTGGTAAACTCAAGTCATCTAATTTTCCTCAATTTGTGCGATCAAATTACTAACATGACATTCCTAAAGTGAGTAAAGTTGATACGACAGTGACACTTAACTACATGCCTCATTAATGAAACATAGAAAATTCGACGGAGACACTAAAACCGTGCACGTTCGATAGAGAGAGATAGTCTCTGAAATTCTTCTTTTCCGGTGATCGGGATAGTATAATTGCATGAATGGAGTCGGAGTTAGAGAGCCGATCGATTAAAAAAAATACTCGAAAGGATGAACTTGCATAAAAGTAGGAACCTAATCTTGCTCGAAAAAATCTGTTACATTTTCTTCTATACGCAAACATTTATTCGTACTCCTAATTATTAATGAAAATAAAGTTTAAAAGCACAATATCCTTCACTTCCTTATTTTTTATTTAAAAAAAAAATAAGCGACCACATGAGAAAAATTTTCAAACCCATCAACACACGGTGGTTTCGCACGCTCGACCCATCGCTGCACCCAACATTATCGAAAAGAAATATGGCCAAAAAAGAAGATTTGAAAATGATAAACTCAAAGGCCAAAAAACTTCGATAAAAATCAAAATAAAAAAGAAAGAAGATATTTTTTTTCCCCTTCTCTTTTGGCTTCTTCTAGAGGGCAAACAAAAATTAAATATCTGTATTTATATATCCAGCCCGAAAAATGGATTTCGATTCGCTTCTTACTTTCTCGTTTGGCCTTTTTCGTCATTTACGTATCGTTTTAGTATTACAATTTAATTGTATCTCGAAGAAAGTGGAAAAAGAAGAAAAAAGAAGATTATCTACCCGCGTCCTACTAAAAATTGCACTATCCTTTCAATTTTTTTCGTAGCACAAAGTAACCGATTTCATCTTTCTCCGAATTTTCGGCTAAAGGAAAATCTTTCTCCAAGTTTCTTATCTCCCGAGTTCTGAATGATCACTGTTTACTTTAATTATCGAGAGAGAATTGGCATATTATCCCATTCGATGCTTACTTTTAAAATATATAAAAAAAATGATGTCTGGTATTTTATTTCGTCATTTATTTAGAGATATTATTAATCTCATCACTACTCCTGCCAAAAATGAAGGAAAAAAAAAAGAACACGAATTGGAATTGACCAAAAATGACATTCGCCACGCAACAACAATAAAGATATTATTATTTTTCCGGATTCTTGAAACCAGGATTGGCGAGGGGCGCTCGTTTTCCCGTTCAGAAAAAATAAATTTCCTCCCCCCTTCCTTCTCTCTCTCTCTCTCTCTCTCTCTCATCAGTTTCTCTCTCTTCTGCAACAAGCGCGCGCGCACAGACGCTGCTCTGCGTCTCTGCAGCAACAACAGCACACACTCTCTCTCTCCATGGCCATGTCCTCTTCTCCCTCTCGTCGTTGACCTCCTCCGCGCCCTCGCCCCCCCCCCCCCGATACCATGCCTTCCGTCCTCCCTCCTCCGCCGGCCGCCGCCGCCGCCGCCCCCCGTCACCACCGCGGCCTCCACCCGCTCCTCCCCGCCGCCGCCCTGGCCGGCGCCGCGTCCCTCTCCCTCGTCCTCCTCTTCCTCGCCCTCCTCCTCTCCGTCTTCCTCTACCGCAGGCTCTCCCGCTCCCGCACCGCCCCCGCCGACTCCAAGCAGCACCAGAGCCAGCAGCAGCAGCAGCAGGACCAGCTCCGCCGCTTCTCCTACTCCCTCCTCCGCCGCTCCACCTCCTCCTTCTCCCCCTCCTCCCTTCTCGGCCACGGCGCCTTCGGGTCCGTCCACAAGGCCCTCCTCCCCTGCCACCCCTCCCCCCTCGCCGTCAAGCTCATGTCGTCGCCCCCGTCCCCGTCCCCGTCCCCCTCCGCCGCCGCCGCCGCCTCCGACCGCGAGTTCCGCAACGAGCTCTCCCTCGCCCCGGTCCTCA
This sequence comes from Syzygium aqueum, assembly GCA_031216185.1. Classification (NCBI taxonomy): domain Eukaryota; kingdom Viridiplantae; phylum Streptophyta; class Magnoliopsida; order Myrtales; family Myrtaceae; genus Syzygium; species Syzygium aqueum. Next base: position 9,381,803 of record CM062235.1, on the reverse strand, counting down.
ACGGCTCGCCCCACATTGTCTCCATCCACGGCTACTCCACCAACCGCCGCGGTAACAGGCTCTTGCTCGTCTACGAGTTCATGCAAAATCGCAGCTTGCAAGATGCTCTCTTCGACAAGAAGTGCGCCGAGCTCGCCGAGTGGCGCCGGCGGTTCGACATCGCGGCCGACGTCGCGAGGGGGCTCGAGTATCTGCACCACTGTTGCGATCCCCCGGTGATTCACGGGGACATCAAGCCCAGCAACGTGTTGCTGGATTCGGAGTTTAGGGCAAAGATTGGGGATTTCGGGCTTGCTCGGCTGAAGACCGAGGAAATCATGGAGGAGAGTGATAATGTGGATGGGGTTGAGCATGGGACGGTGATGATCGTCGAGGAGGATAGCAATGGATCCATCTTGGAGGAGTCGGAGAGTGTCGCGACCGGGTGCGACGAGGGCAGCAGCCGGTGCTGCGCTGAGCGGTCGCCCGAGAGCTGCGTGATCAGGGTCTTGGATTCGGAGGAGTCTCCGGGGGTGGCTGCGGCGTCGCCGGAGATGGGAATAGAAAGAGGGAGTGTGTCCGAGGGGTGTCTCGACGGGACTAGCATGGAGAGCGGTAAGGATGCGCATCAAGCGAATGCCGGCGGGTGGGCCGAGAAGAAGGGGAATTCGAGGAGCAATTGGTGGTGGAGGCAAGACAATGTGGGAGGGTCCGAGTCAGGGAGAGTGAAAGATTATGTCATGGAGTGGATCGGCAGTGAGATTAGGAAGGAAAGACCCAAGAGCGATTGGGTTTCGTCGTCGCCCGATCCGGTAAAAGATGATGGGTCGAGCAGGAAGCTCAAGCCGCCGAGGAAGCAGAGGAAAAGGTGGGAATGGTGGGCCTCGTTGGACGAGGAGAGATCGCCGAAGACGGAAAAGAAGCAGAAGCCGAAGGAGTGGTGGAGGGAGGAGTTCTGCGACGAGCTCTACAAGAAGACGAAGAAGAGGCGAGGGCATTGTTCGAGTGGCGACGGAGGGGAAATGTGGTGGCAGAAGGACGACGACTCGGCCGCGCAGGAGAGGAAGAAGAGGAAGAGTAGGAGCAGCATCGATTGGTGGATGGACGGATTGAGTGGAGAGCTGAGAAACGGGAGGAGGAATAGCCAGGAATGGTCCTGCACGAGCGCCGGGGACATAATACCGAAGAGCGGCGGTGTTAGTAGCACACCGAGCATGAGAGGGACTGTTTGCTACATTGCCCCCGAGTATGGCGGCGGCGGGCAATTGTCGGAGAAGTGCGACGTGTATAGCTACGGCGTCTTGCTTCTGGTCCTAGTCTCGGGGAGGAGGCCGCTGCAAGTGACCGCCTCTCCCATGGCAGAGTTCGAGAGAGCCAATTTGATTTCTTGGGCAAGGCAATTGGCTCAAAACGGGAGGCTCTTGGATCTTCTCGACAGTTCCATACACTCGCTGAACAAGGAACAGGCGTTGCTCTGCATCACCATCGCCCTTCTCTGCCTACAGCGGTCGCCGACCAAGCGACCGAACATGGCGGAGATTGTGGGGATGCTCTCTGGCGAAGCCGAGCCGCCCCACCTGCCGTTCGAGTTCTCCCCATCACCGCCGTCCAATTTCCAGTTCAAGTCCCGAAAGAAGGCCTGGTGAGAGCTTTCAATCGGAAGGAATTCTAGAATTCGATCCATAGTTTGGTTTCCACTGACTGACTGTAGTCTAGAGTGTAAAATGGTCGCTGGGTTTCAGCAATCGTTGTCATTTGTAGATGCATGATGCAACCAAAGATTTGAAGGAAAAATTGACAACGAAGGCTTCCTAGGCATCTCACTGTAGATAATACTGTTTTCTAATGACTTTTCGACCTCTGATCAATTGCAAAACCTTATCATGCAACGCCAATATCACATGGCATGATAACGCGATGACGCCGGCAAATACATGTAAAGTCGCATAACGCGCGATTTCTTTGCGCGTTCGGATGGTTGCTTAGGACGGTGGCTTCGGCCCTACAATCTGCCCATCATTCTTCTCGGCATCAGAGGATTAATGATTTGGCTGGGGACAGAGCAGAGCCCCCACTTGAAGCTTTTCCTGCTCGCAGCTGTTGAATTTGAGGAGCCCCAGTAACCTTTGGTGAATTGGGACATCATGGTAAAAGGGGAAATGATTGTCCTTGGCTGCTTTCTTCTGTTCATGAATCGAAAGATCACTTCGCAGAACAACAAACATGTTCTGACTTTGCAATATCCTCTGTCTGGAGCCCAAGAAAGTCGAAGACGTTTTTCTTGGGTGCGTCTCTCTTGCGAAAAGGAGGAGCTTTTTGAGGATCTAGCAGAGAGTCGCGCGAAAGTGGGTATCTGCTTTTCTTTGCAGTGCTCGGTGCAACTTTGATGGAGGCCAATCGAGTAGATTATCTGCAATTGGGAGAGTCATTGGGGGACCTAATTATGAAAAGTGTTGAAAGCCAAAAAGGTGGGTTGCGGCGCACGTTGAGAGAAGGTCCGGTGCCGTGCCGAGGATCGATCCGGATCGACTCGGCTTAAGGTTTGTGCTGCGCTGAGGATGGATCCTAATTGACTCAACTTTCCCCTTTCCGGCATCGATGATGTTCTAAGCATGAGTGCCTCTTCATTTTGTGACATGACACATGCTTGTGGAATGAAACTATGTCATTTTCAGTGCACCGGCTTTCTTGTATTTAGTATAATTAGTGATCTAGAAATGAAATCATTTCCTATCAGCTCGAAACAAGTTGCTGCACCGAAGCAGTACATCCTCCTTTTTCTCACTTCGAACCAAATTCAAATTCGGTCTGAGGCTGACGGATGCTTCATGCTTCTGATCAATTGAACGGGAAGAGGAGCCTAAAATCAAAACCATAAAAATTGTTCGTCCATTTTGATCTCTAGAACCTTGTCTCGGCAATCCATGAGAATCCTCTTGGTATTGGAAGGATCGTGAATTCCATTTTCGGAATAAACACGAGCTGCTTGCTAGGCCGAAAGGGATCCAACGCAAATGATTGCTTAGTTTACTTTTCCAGTCTGTCTTGTCCATTCTTGTCAATCTTGTTATCAACCACGGGGTTGATAAGGAAGAAGAATCCCATTGAATGTTACAGCACAACCGTATCCGGTACCGCAGCAAACATGACCTGCCATACTAATCAACCACGCACAGAACATAACAAAAAGTAACTGTAACTAACACGGAAAGTTAGACTTGGACCGACCCGACAACCTCAAGATGCCCCCCATGTTACTAAAGTCCGAATTTGCATTTTTGGGCCACTCCTACGTATGGACAGCGACACATTAATGCTCTTTGGTCCCCACTGATTTCCATACATTCAAGCACGTTCGAATCGGGTCGGTTGACCCGGGTCCAGCCTGTTCGAATCTCGGATCCACCCAAATTAGATATTCTTTCTTTGGTCTCTTTGCCCAAACCGATTGCAAATGGACCCAAAGAGGTACGTTGCATGTGATGCTACATATACTAAGATCAATCTTGTTGCATGTGATGCTACATATACTAAGATCAATCTTGCAACGATAGGATATTATAGTCATGCGATGGCTCTTCTATTGAGAGTCGAACACGACGCATGCCATTCAAATGTCAAAATTGTGCACATTCAAATCGGTTAGTATGCCGATGTCAAAAATAACGCCGAGGATACAACTCAAACACGACGAAAGTATTATTCCATGCTCCAAATGAGATTGTCCACTTTTTTAGCGGACCAATTATCCTTGAACTCCCTGGGTTTCGGCACATCCACCTTGTGTGCCACTTGAATGGGTACGGCACCACTAGTCTTGCACAAGATTAGTTCGATCTTGAGCTCTTGGACCTCCAACTTCAAAGTTTTGACCTCGGTCTGTGGAAGTAGTCCTCTTTGACAACTAGGACTTCCATATTCAATTTCAAGTGCAAGGGGACTGAGGATTTGTTAAGATGGTAGTGAATTCGAGGTGGAGTGTCTTTTTGACCTCGTTGATTCGCTCTTTCACCTCATCGATCTCCACCATGGTGCTCTTCATTCTAGCGAACCTTTCCTCAAGAGCGGACGTCCAGAAAAACGGCCCTCTTCTTGGCTCTACTGCGGGTCTCCTTCTCTTGGACGGCCTTCTCTTTGGGAACCTCACCAACCGCAGCAACATCGGCAACTTCTTGGTTCTCCTCAATCTCTTCGAACAAACTCTCTTCTACTCTACTTTGATACCATTGGTCACCACCTGTCATGGGCCGATTGAGATCACTTGTTGCGGGCCGATTGATATGCTCTTCAATCTCTTTGGACGAACTCTCTTCTACTCTTATACCACTTTTGTTTAGAGAGAAGCTCTGATAAGGAATATTTTTCTATGTTAGATGATACAAATGAAAAGGAAAGCACCCCCTATTTATCGATAAGGCTTTCCAATTACTGCGGTCACTACCATCCATGATCCCTTGATCAAAAGATGGAGATCCACTCTACTCAATTAACTTTATTCTATTAAATACAAGATTATAATTTATTTCAATAGTAATCAGAAAGTGAGGTAAGAAATAGGGCATGATAAAATAAAAAATAAAAAAAATCATAATGGCCCGCTCATGTCTCTACCACCTGTCCATGACACAGTGCACTGATTCCTTTTGCTCGCCGTCACCTTTCCCAGGTTGACCAAAAAAGAAGAAGTTAATAGCAACAAAATTACTAGGTGAATTCCGTAAAATTCTTTCAACTTTAGGTCAAATCTTAAATCCGTCCCAAACTTTTTTTATCTAAAAAAAAATCTTAAATTTTAGATCCAGTCTTAAATTTATCCTGAACTTTTTTTATCTATAAAAAAATTCCAAACTTTAAGTCTAGTCTCAAATCTGCCTCAAATTTTGTTTTGTGCAAAAAAAAATCATCGAAATTCAATATATTTTGAGAAATATACCCCGTGATCCAGTCGTAACTTGATATGGCACTTTCATGTTGATAACAAATCCACATCAGCAAAGTAATGGGGCAATAGGTACAGACCGACGTCGTATTTCCACTTCGATAACAAATTCAACCCAACAAAAATTGTTGAAATTCCCTAAAATAAAACAGTTTTAGGATATGAAAGTTAGGGACGATAACAAATCCACCCCAAAAACTTTTTTTAATTTTAAAAAAACCCTATTTTTAGGTTAAGTCCAAATTTGTCATGAACTTTTCTTTGTCTAAAATAAAAGCCCCATTATATTGTTGTTGTGGATTTGTTATCAATATGAAAGTGCCAAGTCAAGTTTGGACTGGATTATAGGGATATATTTTTTAAAATAAATTGAATTTGAGTGATTTTTTTTACACAAAACAAATTTTGGGGCGGATTTGGTACTAGACTTCAAGTTTGGGGTTTTTTCTGAGACAAAAAAAAGTTCGGGATAGATTTGATACTGGACCTAAAGTTTGAGATTTTTTTTTGAGATAAAAAAAAGTTCGGAGCAGATTTGCGACTTGACGTAAAGGTCGGGTTTTTAGAGGGAATTAGGCCCAAAATTACTCTCTCTCTTCGACCCCATGCTCCTCTCAATCACCCTTTCGGACTTTGCATGGCCTCTCACCCTCGAAATGACGGCGGTCCCCCCGCCCGGCACCACCGTCCCCCGCCATGTGTCCTCCTCCCCCGGCACCCTCTTCACTTTGCCTTCCTCGACTGTGCCCTCCCCAGCGACTTCCGCTTCCTCAAGCCCTGGGAGTTGCCGCTTCCCCTCGACGGCTTCCCCTCCTCCTCTGCTGACGCCCACGCCGCCGAGGCGATCCTCACCTCCGGCTTAGATGCGGTCACCGCCGACGTGCTCCGGCGGCTCTCGAGCCTCCGCCTCGTCATCACCGCTAGTCCGGCCCTCAACCACATCGAGCTGGCCGAGTGCCGGAGGCGGTGGATCGCGATCGCCTGCGCGTGGGACACGTACTTGGAGGAAGTGGCGGAATTGGCGGTCGGGCTGCTGATCGACGTGCTGAGGAAGGTCTCGGCAGGCGACCGGCACGTGAGGCGTGGATTGGAGGGCAGCGAGGGAGAATTCGCACTCGGTTCGAAGGTATTAGAGCTCGCTTCATCTCTTTTTATCTGTATCTGACGATTCTTGTCATTGATGGCTGTTTGGATGAGTGTTTAGTAATCATGAGACGAGAATTAAGTTGGAAGTGAGCTTCAATCGAATGTGCAAGAGTCAGCATTTTCAGTAATCTACAGTATGATAACCGAGTTTCGCCATTGACGATTGCGTTCTCCGTCTGATTATGTGAGAGGCGTCGGGGCTCTAGACTGAGTCTTGGCGATTTTGATCTCTAGAACCTAGTCTTGGCGATCCAGAATCCTCATGGTATTGGAAGGACGGTGGATTCCATTTTTGAAATAAGCGCAGGCCGATTGCCAGGCCGGAAGGGATCTAATGCAAATGATTGCTTAGAGCGTACATGGAATCCATTTTGGAGTAGAAATTCTACTCTAGAATGCATTTCGGAACAGAAACTCTTTGTTAAAAAATTTCCGGAATGCATTCTAGAGCAATTTTTGCATTCTGGAATAAAAACGCTCTTGTTAAAAATACTTGATTCCAGAATACATTCTTGATTCAAGAATGCATTTTTTATTCCAGAATGAGTTTTGGACAAGAAAACGATTGTAGCTTCTCTCTTCCAGAATGCATTCTCCCTATTTTCTCTCTTTTTCTCACTAATTTTTTTTAGAAAATACATAAAAAATTGAAAATTTCCAGAAAAATTCATAAAAATTTCCAGAAAATAAAAAAAAAGTCAGATTTTGGGAAAATAGGAAATTTGTTGAATTTTTTTCAAAAAATATAAAAAAATTTAAAACTTCAAAACTTCACAAAATAGCTTAGAATACATTTGGGCACCCACATTGAGTGAAATTTATTTTTTTGAGGTGTCCAAATAATAAAAAAATAAAAATAGGTTTTCTGTTCCGGAAATTAATTTCTAGAGCAGAATTAGTCATATTTTATCAAACAGATTTCTCCTTAAAAAATCAATTTCTGGCAAGAATTTTAAAAATTAATTTCTGATAAAAATTTAATTTTTGGAGCAGAATGATCATTCGCGCCCTTAGTTCACTTTTCTAGTCTCTCTGGTCCATTCTTGTCAATCTTGTTATTGACCACGTGGCTGATTAGGGAAGAAGAATCCCATTGAATGTTACGGCACAACCGTGTCCGGTACTGCAGCAAACATGACCTACCAGACTAATCGACCATGCATTTTGGACCACCGCCATGTATGGACAAGGACACATCAATGCTATTTGGTCCCTACTGATTTCCATACATTCAAGCACATTTTGAATCGGGTCAGTCGACCCTGGGTCCACCCGATTCGAATCTTGGATCCACCAAAGCCCGATGTTTCTTTCTTTGATCTTTTTGCCCAATCTGATTACAATGAACCCAAAGAGGTATGTTGCATGTGACTCTAAGTATGTTAAGATCGATCTAACAACGTCAGAAATTGTGCTTGTGCATATCTGTTAGCACGCTGATGTCAGAAAGTAGTCTCATTGAACCTAGCTTTGAAGGGCGGCGGTGCTTGAAATAACTCTAAGGATATGACTTGAACACGACAGAAATCTATTTAGGAAAAATTCCAACCCAACTTGACCCGACATGATAATTCGAGACTAATCGGAACTGACATATTTTTTACCGACTTTTAGCGAAAAAAAATAGCTTCATATTTATATCGGAAATAATTTAGGCACGACACGAGATGACACATGTGAATGTGGGGATGTCAATGGATCAGGCTTTCATGATACCCGATCCAATCCTAAACATACAAGGTCGTGCCCGATCCACCCCGTCCCTACCCAATACCTTATTCAGCATTTACCTCAGGCGATGGGTTGAGTAGCGTTGGGTCAGATCCTGCTTAGTCTTTCTCAAGTAAGAGACCGGTGCCCAAAGTGGCCACGAATTAATCGAACAGCAAGCTCGACTCGCCTCTACTTAAGGAGGTCGAGATGAGATTTACGCACTCATTTTGACTTCACCCCGCCCCTCCGCCAAATCGTGATTGTTTGATTAGAAAAAGCCACGATTGGTACGGAGGATCTGCCTTCTAGTTATAATGGACCTCACATGTCTCGTAGGGGGTAACACTAGTAGTTTAAGGTTTAAAGACTAGGTCCGGATGCATGATAAGCTTTTTCCTCGTGACGGGCAGACAACCTCTCTATTTATAGATGATCTATTGAAAGATTGGATACGGTTGTTTTCCTTCGTTCAACTCTAACGTCTGCAACTTCCTAAAGTTTCTAAATTTTGATTCATCTAGTGTTCATGTGTCCAACTATAACAGTAAATGTGATAGGTAAGATCTTCTAGTTAAGATAGATGATTCGGCGCCAAGATTTAATTTGATGGGGAGTTCGGTCTGATACGTTGTCTGAGCATATCCTGACTTGGCCTAATAAGTTCAATGGTGCAATAACTGATTTTGCTATAAAATGTTGCAATATGGGGTCACTACATAGAGTATTTTATAGCAAGGCAATTGAAATTATGAACGTTTTGTCTTCCATTGAAAATGTCCATGCTGATGGATTTGACTGTGAAGCGCACTCGGACGATCCATTTTGAGTCAGTAACAGATGTGGCATAACATAAGGCCCTCTGGACTGGTTGGCTTAACAAATGCTTGTGTGATTTTCTGATACTGGTAAGGTGATGTATAATCGTAAGTTGTCATTTTTTTTTAACAATTTAGGGATAACTCATATTTCATATTGTACGACTTGATCTTATTTCTCTCAGTTATGCATGAAGTGTCAATTATCTCTTCTCTGCTTGTGATGGTAATTTCGCTTGCAGCTGGGAGGCAAGAGAGTCGGAATTGTTTGATTGGGAAGGATTGGCCTACAAGTTGCTAAAAGGCTCGAGGCTTTTGGATGGTCCATTTCATATAACTCAAGGAAGAAGAAGCCGCACGTTTTGTACCCCTTCTATTCTGATGTCCGCGAGCTCGCCACTAATTGCGATGCCCTTGTAATCTGTTGTGGTTTGACTGAGCAAACCCACCACATGATCAATAGGGAAGTACTACTAGCTTTGGGGAAGGAAGGTGCGATTGTTAACATCGGTCGAGGACCAATTATCAATGAAAAGGAAATGGTGCAACTTCTAGTCCAGGGAGAGCTTGGAGGCGCCGGCTTAGATGTGTTTGAGAATGAGGCCAATGTTCCTGAAGAGCTCCTTGCTCTTGATAATGTCGTATTGTCCAGGGAACTCGGAAGCTTTCTTTTCGAATAAGCCCTTGCTTTCCCCCGTGTTAGATGAGTGAACCGGCTGCTCCGCCGTCCAATTTACTGCTCAAGTCCTGAGGAAAGGCCCGGTGAGTCTTTTCATCATAACCCTAGAATTTGATCCATGGTTTAATTTCCACTAGACTGACTGTAGAGTGTAACATGGTCGCTGGGTTTTAGCAATTGTTATCATTCGTATATTCATGATGCAATAAAGATTGGGAGGGGAAACAACAAAGATGGCTTCTCAGGCATCTCGCTGGAGATTGTTTTTTCTAATCCTTACCGGGTTCTGATCGATTGCAAAACCACCTTATTATATCTCGCTGAACCTATCTGGAGTTCTTGTTTTTCAAGACGCCATATATCAGCTCGTACAAACATCACCCAATACGCTTCCTTGCGTGTTTGGATGGCTGCTCCGGGCAGTTGCTTCAGCCCTACAGGCTGCATATCATCATTCTCGGCTGCAGATGATTAATTTGGAGACAGAGCAGAGCCCAACTTTAGCTTTTGCTGCTCGCAGGTTGTTGAATTTCAGGAGGAGTCAACGGTAAGTTTGGTGAATTGGGAAACTTGTGGTGAACAAAAATGATTTGTTCTTGTTACTTTCTAATTCATCGATCATCGTGTCACTCCACAGAAACAAATATATTCTGACTTTCGCAATTTCCTCTCGGCCCAGAGAATCGAGAGACTTTTCTTTGGTGCGTCCCTCTCTGCAAAAAGGGGAAGAGCTTTTGAGGATTCTGGAGAGAATCGCACAAAAGTGGTTGAAGTGATCTGCTTTTCTTGTAGTTGCAATGCTCGGTGCAGCTTTGATGGAGGCTAATCGAGTAGATTTGTTTTTTTTTTCTGTTTTGCAATTTGAAGAGTCTATCGCAAGACCTAATTATGAAAAAAAATGGCTAAAGCCAAAGGATGTTTGTGGCTCCAGAGTCTCGCGCACGTTGAAAGAAGGTCGGGTGAATTCCCTTAAAAACTCCAAACTTTAGGTCAAGTCCCAAATCTGCCCCGAATTTTTTTTTGTCCAAGAAAAATGTCACGCCCCGAACCCTAACGGGTTCGCAACACCCCTTTAACGGTCGCAAAGAACGCGACGTCCCAGAACGCGTCGCTGACCCAATCAAAATTTCGCAAACGGAAGCAAAATAAAATAACCCTGACATTAAAAGAAATATGACCAAGGGATAGGATAACTTTAACGAACGTAGATAAAAACCGAATCCATAGTAATCGTACATTAGGCCACTAAGGTTAAATCCGCACTATCAACAAAAAGTGACATGACTGGGTAGACTGCAAACATTACCAAAAGAAGGAGTCTCTACCAAAAAGGAAACGTTCTAGTCCTACACCTAAGCGTCCCTACGACGTCCAATCCGGATCAAACCCAAAGGTGCTTGAATCTGAATCCGAATCCGAGTCTATTTCGATCGGGTTCTCCTCGGTATCTCCCTGCTCGGCTGCCATAAGCTCCTCTTCGGGCTCAGGTTCGGGGACAAGAGTCGGCGCTGGATCGGGATTCGCCGGGGGACCGTCGGGGTCTAATACCTCACCATCGGGAGCGAACTTGTCCCAGGGCTCCCAGTTGACCGCGTCTTCGTTGGAATGTCTCAACCTCTTAAAACCTCGAATTGGCCCCGAGTCCTCAAACCCGACCCGATGAGACCATGCTAAATACTCATGACGCTCCAGCTGCTCTAGTCCAACGTCTACCAAAATATACGTGCGATGCCTAATGTAAGACTCTCCCGGGTTCGGGCCCGGGTACACAACGTCCTCATGCCCCGTGTGCATGGGGATCCCAAAACGCCTAGGAGGCGCCATACTCAGGGACGGGGATCTGAAAATGGTTATATAATAACCGTGAGAACGAGTCTCAATAAGCGACACCCTAAACCCCACCTAGGCTATTGCGTACCCAGACAAGTCTAACAGGCGAATCACCAGGCATCAAAATCAATTTCAATTAACAAACTTACCTCGTCTCAAGTCATGAACCAACCCTGCATGTTAGTCCGGATATAATAAAACAAGAATAATTCAACCACTGTATCATGATCACCCAACATACCCGGTCACTCGCATTCCGACAAACCACCCAAGTAATCACATGCGCCAACAGCCAGTCCCATCAATCACACTCAATTCACATGCATGGCCGAACATCTAACTCACGACCCGCGCCACTGCACCTCAGGTCCATTCTTACTGCCCGCGCTACTGCGCCTCAGGCCCATTCTCATTGCCCGCGCTACTGCGCCTCAGGCCCATCTGGCACACCGGCCATTCCTTTTTACACGGACTGTCATCACACGTCCCTAGTCCGTAGACCTCCGATCGATCCGGGCTTAAAATAGACAGGCAAGCACACGCCACTCAAATATTAAATTTTTCATGCCGAATATATCACAAATTTCATAATCACAACTTAATCCAAACTCACGCCTCGCCACCTCGTCATGCAAATTCGACGTTCAAGCTGGCACGCACAATTATCCTCTTTCAAACATATTCAATTAGCCCAATTCAAATAATGCCATTATAATGCAAAACTACTAAACTAAAATACGCCCTAGCCGTCCTAACCCGAGACATGCCAATTAAATACCCAAAATACTAAGTAGGGCTTAGGATATTGCTTACCAAATTTTGGCCCGGGAAAAATCGACTTGGGCCCGAAATTGCCCGGGTGAACAGTACCGGATGGGCGCGGGGACGGGCCACACGGGCACGGTGGCCGGTCAGCGTGCCTAGTGCACGGGCGCGGCGAACGTGCGACGTGCCCGGGGCGCACGACTGAGCGGGACGGGCGGCGTGCCTAGGCCGGACGAGCGAGGTGCCGAGTGCACGGGCATGACGAGGGGCACGGCGAGGGGCACGGCGACAGGCACGGGCTCGGCGAGGGGCACGACGACAGGCACGGGCTCGGCGAGGGGCACGGCGAGGGGCATGGGCACAGGACTCGGCTGGGGAAGCTCCGGCGCGGCGGCACAGCGGCTGGGGAGGCTCCGGCGCGGCGGCATAGCGGCTGGGGAGGCTCCGGCGCGGCGGCACAGCAGCTAGGGAGACTCGGGAAGGGCAGCACAGCGGCTGGGGAGCTCCGGGAAGGGCAGCACAGCGGCTGGGGATGGCTTGGGAGTGGCGGACAGCGGCTGGGAGGCTCCGACGCGGCGGCAGCGGCTCAGGCGAGCTGACGGAGTGCCCCCGGAAGAGAGAGAGACGGCTGAGGTGGGGATGGCGCGGCTGGAGGGGGCTCAGCGGCGACAGGGGGCGGTGCTGAGTCGTCGGGATGGCGCTGGGGAGGCCGACCGGCGCCTGGGCGACGCCTGGACCTCGCCGGTCGCGGCGGCGAGCGGTGGGAGTGGCGGAACGTTCACAGGAGGGAGAGATGGTCGGCTGGGGCGAGAGGTGCGGCTGCTGGCGTGCTCGGCGGCGGTGGCGGTGGGGCTTAGGCGTCGGGGCGGTGCTGGGGTAGTGGTTGGACGGCGGGACAGTCGCCGAGGCTCACTGGGTGCGGTGGCGACCGGCGGTGAGCCGAGCTTGCATGCTCGGGCAGAGGGGAGGACAGCGCCGGCCTGGGCTGCTCGGCGTCGTGGTGGCGTGGCGACGGTGGGAGGGAGGCCGGCGACGTCGGGTAGGGGCGGAGTGACGTCGGACGGAGGCAGAGGGGCGTCGGGCGAAGGCTGAGGGTCGGCTGAGCGACGGCTGCAAGGGCGGAGGTGCTGCGGGGAAGGGCTGTGGAGGTGAGGGGGAGCTGAGGGGTGGACGGGGGAAAAAGGGGGAGTGGCCGACCGCTGCCCACGGCTGGCGAGCGGCGGTGCAGCACCGTCGGGCTACGGCGGCGCAAGATGGCCGGCGGGGCTCGCTGTCGACGTCTGCAGCGAGGAGAAGCAGAGCGGTCGGGCGAGCGGGGGAGGAAGAAGACGAAGTGGAAGAGAAAGGAAGGAGAGGGAGGAGAGAGAAGAGAAAGAGAGGGGGGGTGTTCTGCATGGGGAAGGGACGCCTTTGGCGTGCATGGGAAAGGGAGGGCAGGCGTGGGGAAGGGCGCGCGCGTCAGTGGCCGTTGCGTGTGTCGGGGAGAAAGAAAGGAGGGAGAGAGAGAGAGAGAGAGAGAGAGAGAGAGAGAGAGAGAGAGAGAGAGAGAGCATGCATGGGGAAGGGGTACCGCGGACGTGCAGGGGCGCGCGGGCGTGCATGGCGCTAGCGTGTACCGGGGAAGAGAAGAAAAGGGAGAGAGAGAGAAGAGAGAAAGAGAAAGGAGAGAGAGGAGGAAGCGGACGTGCATGGGGACGTCGCGCACGTCCAAGGGGGGAAAGAGAGAGAAAGGGGCGCGTGCGGGCATAGGGAGGAGAGAGAAGAGAGAGAGAGGAGAAAGAAATAAATGAATAAACAGCTCTCGAGTCCGATCGGGTGGTCCGAATTTAAATCCGAAAATAGTCTTAGGGTCTAAATTAAATCCTAGAAAATAATAAGGGCAAGAGCCCAGGTCAATTAGAAAATAAAATGACTCGAAAACACACTACGAGGGAGGTCTACCGGTCCAAAGTCGCACCCGGTCAAAGATCCAATTTTCGCATACTCTCGGTAATACTGACGCTGGCCACACTAAAATTGACACCGTCCAATTTATTTCGACCCGGAACTCCCGGAGATTGGCCATCAAGTTTGGGGTCTAAAAACGGCCAAATCCGATCGAGTGCGATTTTAACAAAAGTCTCTATTTTAAAAACAAAAACCCGAGAGTGATCAGTTCCCGGGCTAGATTCTATTATAAGCGCACTGACAAATTACACGTCTTATAAATCCCCAAAAATGGGCCAAAATTCAGAATGTCACAGAAAAACCCTAAACTTTAGATCCAATCCCAAATCTGCCCCAAACTTTTTTTTGTCTAAAAAAAACCCCAAACTTTAGGTTCAGTCCCAAATCTGCCCCGAACTTTTTTTTGTCTCAGAAAAAATCCCAAACTTTAAATTCAGTCCCAAATCTACCCTGAATTTTATTTTATGTAGAAAAAATCAGCAAATTTCAATTTATTTTAAAAAATATACCCCTGTGATCCCGTCTCAACTTAACGTGACACTTCCACGTCATAACAAATCAACATTAGCAAAGTAATGGGGTGACAGGAATAGATTGACGTTGAGTTTTCGCTTCGACAACAAATCAAACCAAATAAAAATTATTGAAATTCTTCGAAATAAAACCAAATAAAATCATTTATTATTGACATGGAAATGTCACGTCAAGTTGGAACTAGATTATCGGGGTATATTTTTGAAAATAAATTGAATTTTGGTGATTTTTTTTACATAAAACAAAATTTGGGGTAGATTTGGGACTGAACCTAAAGTTTGGGATTTTTTTAAGACAAAAAAAATTTTAGGGTAGATTTGGAATTTGACCTAAAGTTTAGGGTTTTTTCTGAGATAAAAAAAAGTTCATGGTAGATTTGGGACTTAACTTAAAGTTTGGGATTTTTTCTGAGACAAAAAAAAGTTCGGGATAGATTTGGGACTTAATTTAAAGTTGAGGGTTTTTTAGGGAATTAGGCCAAAGAAGGTCCGCGCCGCGCCTAGGGTCAATCCGAATTGACACGACTTTCCCTCTTTAACCTTGATAGTAGTCTAAGCATGAAGGTCTAATTTTGTACCATCACACATGTTTGTGGTGGTGTAGCGTCTTGGGGTAAGGGTAAGGATAAGGGTAAGGGTAGACTTGCTAAACGGGTGAGTTAAGTCATAAATAGTCCGATTCAAATTGACCCATTAACCCGTTTATGACTCATCTATTTGTAATGTAAATATCCCGATCCATACCCATTCCGACCTGACCCATACTCAACACATACCCGACACGACTCATATTGCTAAAACACTTATATAGTTAACTCAATATAGGAAAACTTGTTTCTTATGACTTTTTTTTAAAAATTATACTATTGAAACATTTTTACATGATACAAAGCTAGTGAACAATTTTTATAATTTTTTTTTAAAAAATTGAGGTTTTCTTTGTTTCGCAAAAAATGCAACATTTTTATAAAATATTTTTCATGAAGTTATTATCCAAGAAAATAAAAAAATTTCAAGCATTTGGCTGAAACCTAAAAATGAACCAGAAATATTTTTTGACATTTGGTATATAAAATCTGATTTGATTTTACTTCATGTATTCATTTTAATGATTTTAATAATTTTTTTATGTTTTTAAATCCAATTTTTAATTATTTTTTATTTTCTATATTTCTTTTATTTTTGGCCGGTGGTAGGCCACGATGATGGCCAGCGTCCGACCACAGGCGAGGACAAGCTCGTTGGAGGTCGGCAAAGCTTGAGCTTGCTCGATTTCAGTGAGCCGAGCTTCGCCAATCTCAGATGGGGCTCCACCCTACCAGATCCGGCAAGTCGAGTCTCACCAGCCTTGGGTGAGGCTCCACCTCATTGGAATTCGATGAGCTCGAGCCTCGCCAGATCGGTGAGGCCACAAGCTCGCTGGAATCGGGCAAGCTCAGCCTCGCCAATTTGGCAAGGCTCGAGCTCGTCGGCCTTGGGTGAGTGCGACCTTGCCTGAGGGCGGCGAGGTCGTGTCTCGCCAGATCCCACCTCACCATAAGCTAGCGAGGTCGAGCTCACCCGATGCCTCGCCTGCCTCCGGCAAGGTCGTTCCACACTCTTGGCCGGTGACCAGTCGTCACCGTGGCCAATCACCTACTGAAAATAAAGAAAAAAGAGAAAAAAATAAAAATAATTTGATTTAAAAATATATATTTTTATAAAAATGGGTGGGCTTAATGGATGGGTTGGAGATGGGTTCCACACTCAACCTATTAGGATCCATTTATGATAGGCTTAAAACTTTGAGACCTATTTAAGATGGGCTCATCAAAATTGTTTTGATCAATTTATCTTTTAAATGGGTCATATATGGGTTGTAAGACCCATTTAACAAGTTTCGGTCTAGGTAAGGGTAAGGATGCGCCTGTTTTGAGAAAAAAATCTATGATAAAGGAAATGTTTTGTCAGAAAATATTTTTGGGAATGTTTTTTCCTTTTTAAATTAACGAATTCATATTTCTAATTTTAAGTATGCATATTTTCTTTTATTATAAATGACTTTTCCTTAATTAATCATTTTCAACAAATCAAATACGTAAAAGTCTAGAAGATTTATTTGGACGTGGTAATGCCCTAATTTTATTTTTCCTTTTCTAAATAGATGGATAAAAAATGGACATATAAACTTATCATTTTTAAACATCCAACTTAGCACATAATAATTTACTTTATTAAATAATGTCTAATTTATCGTTTGAGCAAAATGAAGGATGGCATTGAATAATTTAAAAAATTATGAAGTATATTGTATATTGAATCAAAGTTCATGAATTTTTTTTTATCATTTTCCCAATTAATTTTATAATATTAATGTGTTATTAAAATACCAAATTGTGCTCATTCAAATCGAGTAGTACGACGATGTTTGGAAACAATGTTGCCAACTTGACACGACACGATTATTATAGGGTCGATACATTCTTATCGGCGTTTAGTTGAAAATTTTAATTTTGCATTTACATTGGAAACAATTTACTCACGGCACGAGATAACACGAAAACCCGACTCGTATTTACTTAGAAATCGAGATGAATTTATACAATTTTCATCAATTATTTTACAAAGAAAAAATGAACTTCATGATCATATAAAATTTTCTTATTGGTCAAAATGTAAAATTATTGAACAAAGGCATAAAATGACATGAATGATGAACGCGACAGTTCTTTTTAGTCACTCGTTTGGACTTCACATGGCCTCACACCACCACAGCGACGGCGGTCCTCCGCCCCCCGACCGCCGTCCTCCGCCGCGTGTCCTCCTCCTCCGGCAACCCCTCGAGTTCTCCCTCGTCGACCGCCCCCTCCCCGACGGCTTCCGCTTCCTCAAGCCCTGGGAATCGCCGCTCCCCCTCGACGACTTCCTCTCCTCCTCCGCCGACGCCCGCTCCGCCGAGGCGATCCTCTCCTGCGGCGTGGCTCCGGTCACCGCCGACGTGCTCCGGCGGCTCCCGAGCCTCCGCCTCGTCGTCGCCACCAGCGCCGGCCTCAACCACATCGACGTCGCCGAGTGCCGGAGGCGCGGGATCGCGATCGCCAACGCGGGGGACGCGTACTCTGAGGTGGTGGCGGATTTGGCGGTCGGGCTGCTGATCGACGTGCTCAGAAAGGTATCGGCGGGCGACCGGTACGTGAGGCGTGGGTTGTGGAGCAGCGAGGGAGAATTCGCACTCGGTTCGAAGGTACTAGAGCTCGCTTCATCTCTTCTTCTGTCTCTGACGATTCTTGTAATTGATGGTTGTTTGGATGAGTGGTTAGTGATCAAGAGAGGAGAATTAAGCGAAAGTGAGCTCCAATCGAATGTGCAAGAGTCGGCATTTTAGAGTAATCGACAATTTGACAACCGTGTTTCGCCATTGATGATCATATGCTCTGTTTCTTTATGTTAAAGTTTCGGACACTAGACAGCGGAGAGATTGATAGTTCCTTGTTTTAGCTGGACACAATCATTTGACTGACGGTGCGATTCGCTTTGTGTGGATCAACTTCTAGAGAAAGAATCGGTGAATGGGACAGCATTGTTTTCGCTTGTTTCTTGAGGTAGAAGTAGATTACTGCACTATTAATTGGTCCGATCAGGTGGAAGATGTTTATACCAAGCGAACGAGCCCCTAAGTCGAGACCTTTAACTCTTTGGGCTGGCCAATCACGGCTGTTTGGTGAGAAAATGCCATGATCGGTACGAAGGGTCTACCTTCTAGTTGTTATGGACCTCAGATGTCTTGTAGGGGGTAACACTAGAAATTTAAGGTATAAAGACTCTGTCTAGATGCATAATAAGCTTTTTCGTCATGACGGGCAGAAAATGTTTCTATGAATAGACGATCTTTTGAAGGATCGGATTTCGTTGTTTTCCTTTATTCAACTTTTATCGCATGCGGATTTCTCAAATTTTTAGACTTTGATTTATCTAGTGTTCATGTGTCCGACTATAACAGTAAATATGATAGGTAAGATCTTCTCATTAAGATAGATGATTCGACCCCAGGATTTAGCTTTGATGGGGAGTTTGGTCTGATGAGTCGTTCGACAGAGTTTATACGGACTCGAGCATCCCCTGGCTTGGCTTTAATAAATTCAATTGGCGCAATTACTGATTTTGTTGTAATGTGAGTGACTCCATGTTTTACAGCCATGGCATAGAGCATTTTACAGCAGGGGGGTTGAAATTATGAACGTTTATCTTCTCTTGAAAATGTCTATGCCGATGAGTTTGACCATGAAGCACACTTGGACATTCCATTTAGGGTAAGTAACAGAAGCGGCATAACATGAGGCCCTCTGGACTGGTTGACTTGACTCATGCTTGTGTGATTTTCTGCTGCTAGTGAGTTGTTGTAGATGTAGAATGGTATGTTGTCATTTATGGCCGTGATTCAGGAAGAATTTATTCCATTTTATACGACTTGATCTTATTGTCTCAGTTATACATGAAGTGTAAATTATATCTTGATTGTCTTCTCTGCTTGTGGTGGTAATTTGGCTTGCAGCTGGGAGGCAAGAGAGTTGGAATTGTTGGATTGGGAAAGATTGGCCTAGAAGTTGCTAAAAGGCTTGAGGCCTTTGGATGTGCCATTTCATATAATTCAAGGAAGAAAAAGCCGTACGTTTCGTACCCCTTCTATTCCGATGTCCGTGAGCTCGCCACTAACTGCGACATTCTCGTAATCTGCTGCGGCCTGAACGAGCAAACCCGCCACATGATCAATAGGGAAGTACTATTGGCTTTGGGGAAGGAAGGTGTCGTCGTAAACATTGGGCGTGGATCGATTATCGATGAACAGGAAATGGTGCGACTTCTAGTCTAGGGAGAGCTCGGAGGGGCCGGCTTAGATGTGTTTGAGAGTGAGCCCAACGTTCCTGAAGAGCTCCGTGCTCTCGATAATGTTGTATTATCCCCGCATAGAGCTGTCTTTACCCCGGAATCCTTTTCGAAATTGTGCGATCTCGTCATCGGGAACTTGGAAGCTTTCTTTTCGGATAAGCCCTTGCTTTCCCCCGTGTTAGATGAGTGAACCCGACTGCTCCGCCGGTGTATATTGGCTCTGTTACCGCTACTGAACTAGATCCGGTTGGCTTTACCTGAAGCTGTCTTTCTACAACCGTGCTTGGTGCCAAGTCCTAGTAGCGTTTGGACCACTAGCGTGTATGGACACATCGATGCTCTTAGTCCCTAGTGAGTTCATACATTCAAGCACATTTGAATTCGGGTCCAACTGATTTAAATCCGCAATCCTCCAAAAAATTTAATGTTTTCCTTCTGTCTGTTTGCCCAATCCGATTGCAATGGACTCAAGAAGTACGTGCAAAGCTGATTTCATAACGTTCAAGTATTTGGTGATTGTTTTTTTAACTCTTATCGAGAGTTGAAGGCGACGCATGTTGTGAAATGTCAAATTGTGCTCGTTCAAAATCGATTGGTAAAAAGGTGACAATGTTTGAAGTAAGACGAGAATGTTATTTGAGCAAGGCGAAAATCTACTGAAGAGAAATTCTAAATTGACACAACACGATAATTTGAGACTAATAGTGTAACGACCTAATTCAAGGAGAGTGGGGAGTGATTATGAGGTGAGAAAGCCCCGAGAAGGAAGGAGTGGCTCCCGGTAAACTTTTATGATGGCAAATGAGGCATGAGTGAATTGAATTGTGCACTAAATAGGAGAATGGTTCTTGCATTATACATGTGAAATTGGAAATAACTTACTCTCCTTTAGACGTAATGGCAACGTAAGCATGATCAAGTGAGTGACATTCTAGAAAAGTGCCTATTGTACGTCAAATGACAAAATCATAAGATTTGGTATGGGACGGGCCAAATCACATAATATCTTAAGTAAGTTAATCTATGGGTGTCATAGTATGATATCAATGCTTAGGCTATGATTTTATTTATTTAGATTTTATGGAATGTTGTGAGGCTGTGCGATAGTTTACGCCTTATTTTATGTTAAGTATGAAGATGAGTTATCTATTGGGATAGTGCCTGCCTATACATCAATAGACAATAATGTGAGGTTCGATATGAAATGGATTGAAACGGATAATATCTCGTATGAATAATCAAAGCGTTACAAATAGTTCTTACCAACTTTTAGGGAACGAAAAGGGAGGTAGCATTGTATGTGCATCGAAAAACAACTCATGCACGCCTCCTGATTCACCACTTTGGACTTCCCATATGGCCTCTCGCCCCGTGAACGACGGCCCCCCTCCGCCGCCCCTCCGCCGCCGTCCCCCGCCGCGCGTCCTCCTCCTCCGGCACCCCCACCACTTCTCCCTCCTCGGCCGCCCCCTCCCCGACGGATTCCGCTTCCTCAAGCCCTGGGAATCGCCGCTCCCCTTCGACGACTTCCTCGCCTCCCCCGACGCCCGCGCCGCCGAGGCGATCTACACCTCCGGCAGGGAGCCGGTCACCGCCGACATGCTCCGGCGGCTCCCGGGGGCCCGCCTCGTGGTCACCACCAGCGCGGGCCTCAACCACATCGACCTGGCCGAGTGCCGGCGGCGGGGGGTCGCGATCGCCTGCTCGGGGGACGCCTACACGGACGACGTGGCGGATTTGGCGGTCGGGCTGCTGATCGACGTGCTGAGGAAGGTCTCGGCGGGCGACCGGTACGTGAGGCGTGGATTGTGGAGCTGTGAGGGAGAATTTGCACTCGGTTCGAAGGTATTAGTGCTCGCTCAATCTCGTTAACCTCGTTACCTGTCTGTGACGATTTTCGTCAATAATAGTTTTCTGGATGAGGAGAATGAGGTGAAAGTGAGCTTTAATTGACTGTGCAAGATTCAGCATTTTAGTAATCGACAATTTGAGAACTGAGTTTCGCCATTGATGATTCTGAGCTCTGTTACATTATGTCAAAGCTTCGGGCTCTAGACTGTAGGGAGATTGATGAGTCTTTTCTAGGTAAACACAATCATTTGACAAATGGCGTGATGTGTTTGGTATTGATCGACTTCTGGAGAAAGAATAGTTGAATAGGACAGCATAGTTTTTACTTGTTTCTCGAGGTACAAGTAGATTACTGCACCATTAATTGGTCTGCTCAGGTGGAGGATGATGTTTATACCAAGAGAACGAGCCCCTAAGTCGAGACCTTCAGCTCTTTGGGCTGGCCAATCGTGATTGTTTGACGAGAAAATGCTATGATCGGCACGAGGAGTTTATCTTCTAGTTCTTATGGACCTCAGACTTCCAATAGGGGGTAACACTAGTAATTTAAGGTATAAAGATTGTGTCTAGACTCTAGATGCATAAAAAGCTTCTTTGTCATGACGGACGAAAAAACCTCTCTATTAATAGACCATCTTTTGAAAGATTGGATTTAGTTATTACCCTTTGTTCAACTGTAACGCATTCAACTTCCAAGAATTTGTAAATTTTGATTTATTTAGTGTTCATGTTTCTGATTATAACCGTAAATATGATAGGTAAGATCTTTTAGTTAAGATGGATGATTCGACCCTGGGATTTAGCTTTGATAGGGAGTTTGGTCTGATATGTTGTTCGACAGAGTTATATGGTCTTGAGCTTCCCCTGGCTTGGCTTGGTAAACTCAATGGTGCGATTACTGATTTTATTGTCAAAATTGTAATATGGGTCGCTCCATGTTTTCCAGCCATGACATAAAGTATTTTTTATCAAGGCAATTGAAATTATGAATTTTTTATCTTCCCTTGAAAATGTCTATGCTGATGGATTTGATTGCGAAGCACACTTGGACAATCCATTTAGGGTGAGTAACAGATGCGGCATAACATAAGGCCCTCTGAACTGGTTGACTCAACTCATGCTTGTGTGGTTTTCTGTTACTAGTGAGGTATAGATGTAGAATAGTACGTCGTCATTTATTTCCATGATTCAGCGAGAATTTATTCCATTTTATACGACTTGATCTTATTGTCTCAGTTATATATAGAGTGTAAATTATATCTTCTCTGCTTGTGGTGGTAATTTCACTTGCAGCTGGGAGGCAAGAGAGTCGGAATTGTTGGATTGGGAAGGATTGGCCAAGAAGTTGCTAAAAGGCTTGAAGCCTTTGGATGTGCCATTTCATATTACTCAAGGAAGAAAAAGCCATACGTTTCGTACCCTTTCTATTCCAATGTCCATGAGCTCGCCACTAACTGCGATGCCCTCGTAATCTGCTGTGGCCTGACTGAGCAAACCCACCACATGATCAATAGGGAAGTACTATTAGCTTTGGGGAAGGAAGGTGTGATTGTCAACATTGGGCGTGGACCAATTATTGATGAAAAGGAAATGGTGCAACTTCTAGTCCAGGGAGAGCTTGGAGGCGCTGGCTTAGATGTGTTTGAGAATGAGCCCAGTGTTCCTGAAGAGCTCCGTGCTCTCGATAATGTCGTATTATCGCCGCATAGAGCTGTTTATACCCCAGAAACCTTATCAGATTTATGCGATCTCGTCGTTGGGAACTTGGAAGCTTTCTTTTCGAATCAGCCCTTGCTTTCCCCTGTGTTAGATGAGTGAACCGACAGCTCAGCCGGTCTGTTTTGGCTCTGTTACCACTACTGAACTAGATTCAGTTGGCTTTACCTGAAGCAGTCTTTCTACATACTTTGGTCTCAATGCGTGTGCCTTGATGGCACCCGTTGTGCATCACTACTAGCCGTGTTTGGCGCGGCTAACCCATCATATGTGGCCACTTGACTATTGATTGTATTCTTCCCCGTGATGGTTTCGTCCTGTTGTATTTGTTGATCCCTTCCACAATCGGCGAAAGCCAACTGATCGTGCGATAGTCTGTCGGGTACCACGAAGAAGCCGGAAAGGAAAGAGATGATGAGTGATGATACTGGGTAGGCCTTGTTTTCAACTGTCGCATCTGTCATTGGGTGCAAGACGCTACAATGGGGGACATGTTGATCACTGAAGACTTCTCCACGAAAATGAAGATACATCATCATATCCTGTGTTGTGCATTGTACCTCTAGCCCTAATCTTGATGTTCTGGAGCTTCTTTATTATCATCACGTTTTCTTTTGAGGATTAGGAGAGTCGCACAAAAGTGGTGCCAGTTTTTCTTGTGGTAGCAAATGCTCGATCCAGCTTTGGAGTCTCATTTCGGGTTGTCAAATGGGTAGGTCGGGTTGAAAATAGTCCGATTCAAATTGACCCGTTGAACTTATTTTGATTCATTTATACGCAATACAAATTTAGTGACCCCATACCCCAACTTGTATTCAATTCGATCCGACCCATATTACTAAATTGCTTTCATAATTAATCCAACCCGTGAAACTTCATATTTACCTAGTTAATCCACTTTAAGCTCTTCATATGGAAATGTTATTCGGATAAAATTGTTATTTTGACTAATTGGCTTCTAACATTGCATAGAATTTGTAATATCTATATTGATTCACAACGAAAAATAAGAGAAAGTTAGTACTTGATAATGAGTTTATAAAATCACAGCAACAAATAGCGAGGAGGAATTGAAATTTCGATCAAGTAGAATGTAAGAAATGGAATAAGATGATATACGTTGATCATTAATTGCAATGATAAGAACAAAGATTATAATATTATATAAAACTAACGATATTAAATGCAGCCAAGGAAATAAATGCTCCAGTCATTAATTGCAATGATAAGAACTAAGATTATAATATTATATAAAAATAACGATATTAAATGCAGCCAAGGAAATAAATGCTCCAGTAATTATCGGACGAAACTTGCAAAATCAATAAAAATGAAAATTAATAGGAAAAAAAAAGAAATCGTCATGATATTTTTTTATATAAGGGTGAAATCGGGTCCATATGAGAAAGTATTGGGTAGTTAAGTACTGTCACATCCTAGGCTGATTTGGTATATATTTTTGTACCGAAAGCCAATAAAAAATGGACACGTGTCCATGACGGGACAAGTAAATAAAAAAAATCAAAACTAAGCTTCTGTTTTTTCTCTCTCCTCTTCCTCCTCCGTTTACCGCCATCTCCTTCATTTGGTCACTGGCAAAGTTGCCGGCGCTGCGTCAAAGCCGACCGTTACTGCTCGTTCGCGACCTTCCATCCACGGCGCACCGCCGTGTCCATCGTATGAAACTTCCTTTGTTTCTTCTTTTTTTGTTCGGAATGAAGCTTCAGTGGGCATGAAACTTTTTGGTTTTCTCAACGAGCCATGGCCTCAAATTTGGAGTTCGTCCTGGAGATGGACCATCAGCCTTCCTTTGTCGGACATGGAGCATCAGCCTTCCTCTGTTTTTCCTTTTTGTTCGGAATGAAGCTTCCTCGGCGGGTATGATGAAACTTTTGGGGTTTTCTCGAAGAGCCATGGCGACGGATTTGGAGTTCGTCTTGGAGATGGACCATCAGCGAGTTCCTCCAGATCTGGACATGGAGCTCTTCTTTGGGAAGATCAAGCCCAGCGACTTGTTCCACGAGGCCAGATCTGGATCGACAGGTAAGAAGATGGAGCGCCGGCGACGACGCCGGTGACCAATGAGGGAGATTGGCAGTAGATAAAGGAGGAAGATGAGAGAAAAAACAGAAGCTTAGTTTTGATTTTTTTTATTTGCTCGCCACGTGGTCGTCATGGGCACGTGTCGATTTTTTATTATCTTCCAGCACAAAAGCATATGCCACGTCATCCCATGACGTGGCAGAAGTCCCACATGGAGGCGGGCCCACCACATGTATGATGTCATGGCACCAAATTCCTCTCGAAGTCTGCGTCTCCTTTCCCAAGCAACGGCAACAAAATTCCCTTCTCTCTCTTTCCCTCTCTCTCTCTCTCTCTCTCTACATTCGACAATCGCTGATTTTGACTTCCCCATGGCCTCCCACCCCCGAGACGGCGGGCGCGGCGCTCCTCCGCCCCTCCCCCGCCGTCCCCCGCCGCCCTCCGTCCTCCTACTCCGGCACCCACCTCACTTCTCCCTCCTCGACCGGCCCCTCCCCGAAGGCTTCCGCTTCCTCAAGCCCTGGGAGTCCCCGCTCCCCCTCGACGACTTCCTCTCCTCCCCCGACGCCCGCCCCGCCGAGGCCATCCTCACCTCCGGCGGGGCCCCGGTCACCGCCGACATGCTCCGGCGGCTCCCGGGGGTCCGCCTCGTCGTCACCACCAGCGCGGGCCTCAACCACATCGACCTGGCCGAGTGCCGGCGGCGAGGGATCGCGGTCGCCAGCGCCGGGGACGTGTACTCGGACGAGGTGGCGGATCTGGCGGTCGGGATGCTGATCGACGTGCTGAGGAAGGTCTCGGCGGGCGACCGGTACGTGAGGCGGGGATTGTGGAGTAGTGAGAGAGATTTCGCACTCGGTTCCAAGGTATCACTGCTCGCTCAATCTCTTTACTTGCCTGTGACGATTTTTGTCATCAATTGTTGTTTGGATGAGTGTATAGTCATCAAGAGAGGAGAATTAAGCGAATGTGAGCCTTAATGGAACGTGCAGGAAGTCAGCATTTGAGTAACCCACAATTTGACAACTGAGTTTCGCCATTGATGATTATGTGCTCCGTTACATTATGTTAAAGCTTTGCCCTCTAGACTGTAGAGAGATTGATGATTTCTTTTCTAGCTAAACACCATCGTTTGACGACGCTGCGATGTGCTGTGTCTCGATCAATTTCTGGAGAAGGAATAGCTGAATAGGACAAGCATAGTTTTTTACTTGTTTCTTTGAGCTAGAAGTGTTTTGCAGATTATTCTACTATTAATTGGCTGATCAGGTGGAGGATGTTTATACCGAGATGACAAGCCGGCCCCTAAGCTGAGACCTTTGGGCCGGCCAAGCATGATTGTTTGACGAGAAAAAGCTATGACCTTTTAGGGGCTAACAGTAGTAATTTAAGGTAGTATATAGGATGTGTGCCCAAAAAGATCTCTTTATTGATAGATGATCTTTGGAAAGATTGGTTTTCGTTATTTTCCTTTGTTCGACTCTAACACATTCAGCTCCCCAAAGTTTTTAAATTTTGATTTACCGACAGTAAATATAATAGGTAAAATCTTCATTTAAGATAGATGACGTGGCCACAAGATTTATGTTTGATGGGGAGTTCAGTCTGATACAGAGTTATATGGTCTTGAGCATCCCCTGGGTTGGCTCAGCAAATTCGATGGTGCAGTTACTGATTTTGTTGTCAAATGTTGTAACTCGGGTCACTCAATGTTTTACAGCCGTGCGATACGGTGTTCTATAGCAAGACAATTGAAATAATGAATGTTTTGTCTTCTCTTGAAAATGTCAATGCTGATGGATTTGACTGTGAAGCACATTTGGACAATCCATTTAGGGTCAGTACCAGATGTGGCATAACATAAGTTCCTCTGAACTGGTTTGCCTAACTCTTGCTTGTCTGATTTTCTGTTACTAGTGAGGTGTAACTAGAATAGTATGTCGTCATTCATTTCCATAATTCAGGGAGAGAATTCCTTCTGTTTTATGCGACTAGATCTTTTTGTCTCAGTTATACATGAAGAGTAAATTATATCTTCTCTGGCTATGGTGGCACTTGCAGCTAGGAGGCAAGAGAGTGGGAGTTGTTGGATTGGGAAGGATAGGCCTACAAGTTGCTAAAAGGGTTGAGGCCTTTGGATGCACCGTTTCATATAACTCAAGGAAGAAGAAGCCATATGTTTCGTACCCCTTCTATTCTGATGTCCGTGAGCTTGCCACTAATTGCGATGCCCTTATAATCTGTTGTGGCCTGAATGAGCAAACCCACCACATGATCCATAGGGAAGTACTATTAGCTTTGGGGAAGGAAGGTGTGATTGTTAACATTGCGCGTGGATCAATTATCGATGAAAAGGAAATGGTGCAACTTCTAATCCAGGGAGAGCTTGGAGGCGCCGGGTTAGATGTGTTTGAGAATGAGCCCAATGTTCCTGAAGAGCTCCTTGCTCTTGATAATGTCGTATTATCCCCCCATAGAGCTGTTTTTACCACGGAATCCTTATCGGATTTATGTGACCTCGTCATCGGGAACTTGGAAGCTTTCTTTTCAGATAAGCCCTTGCTTTCCCCTGTGTTAGACGAGTGAGCCAACTGCTCCGCAGGTATACATTAGATTCAGCTGGCTTTACCTGAAGCGGTCTTTCTACATACTTTGGTCTCAAAGTGTGTGCCTCGATGGCATCTGTTTTGCATCACTACAAGCGTGTATTGTGCGGGTAACCAATCATCTGTAGCCACAAGATGATAATAATACGATAAACTCGAAAAGGTTGATTATTGATTTTATTCTTCCCTGTGATGGTTCTGTCCTATTGTTCCTTGCCAGAATTGGCAAAAGCCAGCTGATCGCACGACAGTCTGTCGGTTCTATGAAGAAGCTGAGGAAGGAAAGAGACAATGAATTATGATACTGGGTAGGCCTTGTTAACTGTCGCATTTGTTGTTGGGTGCAAGACTCTTTAAATAGACATGTCGATTACTGAACGCTTTCTCCATGAAAATGAAGGTAGAGCATTACATTCTGTGTTTGGTATTGTCTACGGTTGGGCCACGAGGGTCTGTTTCTTAATGCCTTCTTTTTTCTTCCTATTCTTCTTTGCACAGTGTCATAATGTTCCTCACCAACGATTCAAGGTTGGAGCATAGTTGACGTTGAATCTAAGGGATCTACTGCTGGATGGATACCTTTAGCAGCTAATCCTCTTGATATTACGGTCATAGCATCTAAATGTGCAAATATTGTGGCAGGAACTTCTTCATAGCTAATCCTCTAGCTCTGATGTGGTGTTCTGGAACTTCTTCACATTACGTTTTGACAGTACTCTTTTTTCTGGTAATGACTTAGATAGAGCGGTATTTAGATGCTATTTGGTTCATGCTTTGGATATGTACTCGATCTCTCCGCTTCAACACCATCTGCATCCCGTGCTATATAATTTCCATCCTGAGTATCACTAGCAGAGCCTTCGCGACATTAGTCGCTCGATCTCTCTCAGTCCCACCAACCAAACTATTCACTAGCAGCTGTACAAATCATCAGATCTCAATGCAAACTCTCAAGCCTGATTAAAGATTGAACTGGAAACAGCCTCCCAATCTACAGTTTGACTAGAACACTTTGTGCAGAAATCATACCATTGATGTGTAGAACTAAGCAAAACAGACTTCAAACTATTGTCCCTCACGACTCTGATCGGTGACACGTGTGATCTCTACTTCGATAGATTTTTATCTTATCGAGACACCAAGTAGGAGAACCAAAAATGGGGTTGATAGCTATCCATGGTACATGAATGGGCTATACAATGCTGCCCTAACTTGTTCAAAACACAAGAAGCTCTTTACAAAATAAATTCTGATCAATACCGGATTTTCTGGAAGGGACCAAACAGAGGATGTTTTTCGAGGAACATTGTAGTCTTAAACTTTGTCTTTTCCACTGTCTCCTTCTTCCCCTTGATCCCATGTTTATCCACAAAATCATGGTCTTGCATGAAACGTGAAGATGCTCATTAAAATTAAAAAAAGTAATTTTTCTAAGGATGCTACAGGCCGTCTTGAAAACCCCGGATAGCGATTAGAGTGACTTAAACGAATGTTTAGCTAATTAACACAAAAAACAAAGCTGATGGTGATAGCATTGTGAAAAGTGGGAAGTGTGCGTTTCTGTAGTCCTTCGTTTGTTGTTTCTATTGTGCTCTTTACTTGTACGTACGTGCATGCATGAGCTGCACTTCAGTGGACTTGATTAATCACGTGATTACGGATGATTAATACGACAGATCAGGACTCGAATCTGTAGTTAATCTCTCACCGGACAACACAATTGGTTCAAAAGCAGTTTCATGTCAACCTCGACTGATCCATAACAACATGCTTCGCTGTTTGATACAGTGCTTCCCAAACTCTACTGCAATTAGAATCAGATTAATTAGTGACTTATACTCGGATGCAACAGTGAAAAAATCGGTTTGAACCGATTAAAAAATGGTTAAAAGAGCCCAGCCGATACCCAATTGAACATTTATAATTAGAAAAAAATAATTGGGATAATTAATTTCAAGATTATTCATAGTGATGAAGTTCATAGGGTTTTGTTTGTTGTGCTACAGCTTTTTCCTTGGATATCAAAATTCACGTAAGTTCTAAATATTTGATGCAGATTAATGATATTGGGCAACGGATTTTTGAAAATCAATCAGTATTACTTTTTTTTATCCAAGTAGTTCAATTCATTGAGTCAAAAATAAATAAAATTTCGATACATTATAGCTTATTTCAAATACATATTCATTATATTTTCCGCTTTTGACTATGAGGAATATATAAATCATATTTCCTCGATGTTACAATAAAATTATTGTTAATTTGAACTTGCGATATATATCAAAAATAAATAGTCGAAAACATTATAACTTAGGGCGTGGATGATAACTATTCTATTTCATTATTTTTTTGTTTCTAGGAACAGATTTGGAACAGAAATCCATTTGATAAAATAATTTAATTTTTTTATTTATGAGACAAATTTTGGCCAAGAAATAAATTTGGAACAGAAATAATAAGTTAAAATTTTTTGGTTAATACTACGAAAAACCCTAAACTTGTACACTTGTGACAATTTTATCCTAAACTATTTTTTTGACCATAAAAAACCCCAAACTAATACACTTATGAAAAATCTACCCTGAACTATTTTTTTGACCATAAAAAATCCCAAATTGGTATGCATGTGAAAATTTTACCAAAAACTAGTTTTTTAATATTATTTTTTATTTTTTGAATTTTTTTAATTTTTTCTTTACTTTTTTTTTTCCCTTTCTTTTCAACCTCTGGTCGGCGAGGTCGACCCCGCTGGCCACTGGCGAGGCTCGATCTCACCGGCGTTGGGTGAGGTCGGCCTCGCTTTGTAAAGGCGAGGTCAGCCTTGCTGGCGGTGGGCGAGATCGGCCTTCCCATGCAACAACGAGGTCAAGCGTCGCCAAATCTGGCAAGGGCTTGGCCTTGCCATTGCAGGGCAAGGCCGATCTCGCTCGGTGAGGTTGGCCTCACCCTGCAACGACATGGTCGAGCCTCGCCAGATCTGGTGAGGGCCTGGCCCTATCGTTGCAGGGCGAGGTTAACCTCGCCCAACGCCGGGGAGGCCGACCTCGCCCAACGCTGGCGAGGTCGGCCTCGCCTTGCAACGGCGAGGTCGAGCCTCGTCGAATCTGGTGAAGGCCCGGCCGCTGACGGGGCACGACCTCTCCGGCGTTGAGTGAGGTTAGCCTCGTCGACCTCACCATTGCAGGGCGAGGTCGACTTCGCCCAATGCTGGCGAGGTTGAGCCTCGTCGGCTTCCGCCTCTGGTCGGTCACTGGACTAGACTAGCCAGAGGTTGAAGAGAAAGGAAAAGATAAAGTAAAGAAAAAATAAAAAAATTCGAAAAATAAAAAATAATATTAAAAAATTAGTTTTGGGTAAAATTATAGCATGTATATTAGTTTGAGGTTTTTAGTGGTCAAAAAAATAGTTTGGGGTAGATTTGTCACAAGTGTACCAGTTTGGGGTTTTTTATGATTAAAAAAATAGTTTGGGATAAAATTGTCACAAATGTACCAGTTTAAGGTTTTTCGTGGTATTAACCCAAAATTTTTTACTTTTTTGTTTATGGAACAGAAATAGAAATAACGACTTTCTTTTATTGCTTACCCTTGTCGCCCACCACCACCCACTCTCCGCCATACGCCGCCGCTTGCCGGCCAGCCGTTCACTGCCTTCGCCTTTCGCTAGCCGGCCATCTGCCGCCACTCGCCTCCCCCACCACCGCTCGCTGGCCATCTGCCATCGCCCGTCACCATCGTCGCTCACCAATCGTCTACAGCCATCGTCGCCGCCTGTCACTCGTTGCCTTCAATCGTCGCCCGCCGCTTGCTGGCCATCCGTCGTCACCTGTCGCCACCACTGCTCATCGGCCATTTGCCGTTGCCCGTCGCCACTGCCGCTCGTTGGCTGTTAGCTGCTTGCCAGCCACCCGTCGGCCATCCGCTGTTGGCCGTCGCCACCGCTGCTCGACGGTTCTCTGCCGTGCCCATCGCCACCGCTGCTCATTGGCCATCCACCGCCGTCCCTCATCGGCCGGCGGGAATAGAAATTTTGCGTCGTTATCAAACGAATTTTTATTCCAAGAACAGAAATTTTGTATTGTTATTGAACGCTATTTTTTACTCAAAAACTCATCCGGGAAAGAGAAATAAATTTTTTAATTTCTAGCTAGAAATAGGGTAGGGAAAGAGAAATGTTGTCATCGTGCCCTTATTGTAGAACATCGTTTTCAAAATTTGAATTATTGCTAAGAATAACAATTAAATTAATTTAAACCTCACTTAATTTAACACTAAGAACTTGCCAATATGTCGATAAGGACAAAGTTCACGAGCTTTAGTTTATTATGCTGTAACTTTTTTCGTTTTATTTAACAATTCAACATATCTCATACATTAATTTAACCAAGTAATGATTAAAGATGGAAGCCTTTAGTATATACGTAAATTCAGCTCACGGTTTGTAAAGGTCAAAATAAAGAGACATTTCATCTTCATCCTCCCTTCTTTGATACAGTTCTCACAAGCATATGCCAATTAGTGGTGTATTTTCGAATTCATAATATTTCTTCGAATATTACAGATGATGCAGCTCAAATCAAAACATCACCATTCTTCGTCAGTGGTGGATACTGTGATGGGGCGCATCTCAAGTTTTGAAACTGACCCGAATTCGCATGACGACCCCGTCTATTCGATTTTCACCATTCTTTGCACATCTGCTGTTGAAAGAATTGCGTGAGACTAACTTGATCTACCTGAGAAAGCGACTTCATATAACGAAGAAATGAAGTAGTCCCCTTATGTTTATGGTCATAATCTCATAAAATTCTGGTACATGTTCCGTGACTTCCATCCCAGTTGAGCCACGGCGACGCTGCATCTTGAAGCGATCATTGCGTATATCGGGGAACATGAGATCGAGCGTGTCTTGGATTATTCAATCTAATCAGATGTTTTTGCTCTTTACATGATACCCATCAACCACCATGCTTCGAATGTATTCAGACTGCATGCATGGGGGATACATTTAGACAATGAATGTATGGAAGATGGTGCAACTACCATCCAAGAGGACAGAGCCTTGTTTCCTATGCCATTGGGAGAAGACGCTCGCATGTCTTTCCTTAAAGACAACGGGTCAAAAGACTCGAAAGTGGATCTCTTCTGTTCTATCTTTCTGGCAGATGATCTTTTGCTTTGCCCCACCGGCTCGTGTCTCTACTGGATCGCCAATGAAACTTCGAAACGTATCGCGTTGGAACAGTGGATTGGTGCCATTTTAGAAAAGTTGATGGCGGGACCTCTTCTCGATTTTGAATTGAAGTGACTCTACTACTACATATCTGATGCGCTCTACTTATGGGATTTTCTTGGGGGTCCCTAAGAAAAACCCTTCTTTGATTGTGGAGTGATTAGTTCATAATCATGTTTTCAAGTTGGGAGTACTGTCCGGGAAAATTGTTCAAAAAGTCCTAAATCTATGGTACTTTTGCCAATTCAGTCATAAACCTTTTAAATTTGCCAATTGAGTCTTAAACCTTTATATATACTTCTTACCAATTGAGTCCATTGTGCCAATTTTGGCCTAAAATCGCTGACGTGGTCGTCGGCCGGCCACGTGGCGCTGACATGGACATTTTAAAATAATATTTTAATAACTTTTTGACTTTTTTGTGGTTTTTCTCTTCTTTTTTTTTTTTTCCTTTTCTCTATTTTTTTTTGGGTTTAGAGTTGCTCGGGGAGGGTCGCGATGCCCTCACCCAGAGCTGGCGAGGGTCAGTCGGCCACCCTCGCCGGCCAACTCTAAACCCCCCAAAAAAAAAGAGAAAAGGAAAAAAATAAAAAATTCAAAAAAATATTAAAATATTTTTTAAAAATGTCCACGTTAGCGCGACGTGGCCTGCTGGCATCCATATCAGCAATTTCGGGCCAAAATTGGCCAGATGGACTCAATTGGCAAAAAGTGTAAATGTTTATAACTCAATTGGCAAACTTGAAAGATTTAGTACTGAATTGACAAAAATGCAATAGGTTTAAGACTTTTTGGACAATTTTCCTATCCTTTGGAGGGAAAATGGAGTTGAATTGAGTGATTTGGTATTCCAAATTGTATCAGTTCCCGATTAAACGAGACTTCCCAAATGATCCTCATTTTGCTCATACTTTTCGGAGATAGTTTCGACGCTTCATTGAAAACCTAAATAACCCCTTCAGAAAATAAAAGTAGTTTCTTGAAAGTATTCTCAAAACATTGAGAGGGCAAAGACAATCCGTTCGATGGATGGAATCTTCTTATAACGTGTATCAATACGTGATGTTTGTGGAGAACGATAGAAGGGTGTCACCGAATTATACTGCATGTGTGATACAATAAAGAAGTATAACCGCCATAATGTGCAACATTACAATATGCTCGCGTAATTGAGTATAAAGACGTCGATTAGCATGTTATAGGTCGTAAAGTCATTATGTTATGAAAGTGTTACAAAAGGAAATGGTCCTACATATAGGTCCGTTGTGCCCACTTTGGAGCTCAATAAAAAGTAAGTATTTGCATGAAAGGAATGACATAGACCAACCCACACTTGTCATGGTTCTCGACGGTTCATCAGAAATAGGACACTTCATATCCATCAACATCAAACATCCAAAAGTGCCTCCGACCAAGTTTCAAGTCACGCTTTTCTCTCACAGAGAGAAAAGGCAAAGCCCTTGCGCCGTTTGGCTAGGCTTCAAGATCAACTTCCATGCCGTGCTTTTCTGTTGCCCCACTCTCGACCTCCAGCAGTCGGTTTCCATCTCTTTTCCAGTTTCCTCTTTTATCTCCTCGGTCCCATTGTCGCCCCACGAAATCTCCTCTTGATTCTACTCGAATTCCCTCGTGCCACCCATCTTAATGTGTCGCCCAGCGACATCGACCCAGAAGTGATACATGTCCAGTAAGAAGCCCTTTGGAGATACTGTTTTACCTCTTTCCCCCATTGGCATAATACACAGGAAAAAGCGATACGCAGCAACTTAGTTAAAAGTACGTGAAGAAAGTTCAACGTTATCGCGATGGAATCTAAAAATGATCTTATCAAGAATTTGTGTCGTTTGGATCTTACATGAGAAGATAACTTTGTCGCTAGTATAGGACCATTCAAATAGGAAGACTTGGAGAAATATAATTATGTAATTGCTGAATACGACCACCGCTTTGGGTTAGCTAACGAGAATTCAAAAGAATAGTATGTTTATTTTTGTGAATATAAGATGATTTCACATGTTACGTCATTAATTTACTCATAAAAAAGCCACGGGAAATAAGTGAAAAATTGAAATATTTTTATCCGAGTACGATAAGATATGTATTTATACATGTATATACCGTTTGGCTTTAAAAAAGTGAGCATTTTTCTCTGAGTTGAGCAAAAGTGCGAGAAATGGAAGCTCTATGCGAAATATTCATGCACGTACGTGTATTATAGGTATAAGGAGAATTTTACTGAGAGACCCTCAGTTTACTTTGGGTTTATAACGGGGGTGTATTGCTCGTAGGTACTGGATCGTGCAAGTTCTTGTTTCCTTGTTCTGCGAGAGCACGTAGATTTCATTCGTTCTCCAACATTTTAGTCTTCTGCGGCTGAGGCGTTTCTCCTGATATATACTGCAGAATATGACGTGAGATGTTCGTTGGATACGGACCTTCTTCTTTGCTTTGAAAGGGTAAATCAACTCACTGTACCCTCTTTAGATCATGACGTGCACCATGAAATAAATGGCACGCTCATTCGACTAGAAGACGATTTTAATAGGAAGCCATACAAAAGTTCTTCACATGCCACAGCCGAAGGCATAAATTTTCTTGCAAAACATAAGCACTGTACAGCATATATGTGTTCATACTTGAACGTACTCCCGACTAGCACAACGAGAAGAGAAAAGAAGAGAAAAAGGCTGCTTATATAGTCGGAAAAGTTTGGTTTTGCGCCTCCATCAATTGCTTCTTTCTCGAAGCCAATCGGAAAAGGCATCAAGGGTTTTTGTGTCAGCCCTATAGTGCTTCTGAGTGAAATCTAGGAAAGTTTGCCATGTAAAGTCTGGGTATATTCTTCTTGAGTCCAGTCTGTCAACCAATTGACTTGGTGGGGTCACCACCTTGTCCCTTCTCGGGCACAGAAAGAAAGCCAGAGACTTCCTCACTGCTTGATCATTCACCACTGCCCTGTGCAAGCAACTCTTGTAGATCCCATTTGATAGAGCCTGGACAAGCACAAGGCCAAATACACTTCCCTCAGGCACATTAATAACCTTTCACTTAGTACACGATTAAGTCAGTGGGCTTAGTACACGATTAAGTCAGTGGGCTTAAATTACGTACCATGAATGTGTCACCGATGTTGATGACGAAGGTGTCGGGGTTCGGGCTGACTGAGTACCACTTTCCGTCAACAAACACTTGGAGGCCACTCACTTCGTCCTGGTGGAGAATGGTTAGAGAGGTGGGATCGCAATGGGGGCCAGTTCCTAGAGTTTGGTCGGGCTTCTGACAGGGCGGGTAGTAGTTTAGTCTCATTATTGACTCGTTTCCTTTGAAGAATTCCCTGAAGTGTGACCGCCCAACTCCTAGGCTCGTTCCTAGGAGCTCCATGATTCCTAGGGAGAGGTTGCTCATTGCTTCACAATATTCCTGGCATGTCTCCCTGAACAAAACCAAGAAAGGAAGAAGATGATTTCTTATCTAGTGTAAATAGAAGATTGGAATGCCACCCTCTTACCGTTCGCTCCATTATATTCGATGACTTAGTACCGCTTGTTATACAGCTAAAATTGGTTATCCTAATTAGTTTGTTTGCAAAAAGAATTGACACGTGCCTCCAAAGTGCTTCAAGAATGAGTCGGACGAAACTAAAGAATGTAAGAACGCGAAGTTTTTCTTACCCGAACTCCCAAAAATCCTCTCCCATGACATTCAAGAAGTACTTCTCGACAGTTTCCGATGATTGACCATCGGCAGAATAGCTGAACGAAAGCGTTTCCTTCCACGGAAGTTTGGAGGAGAACCTGCCAGTGAAGCTACTCGTGTAGCCCCAGTGCTCGCCGGGCTTCCTTTGAGCTCTTTGCTTCATTGAGAGTTGCATCCTAAAGAAGAAATCCACATTCTCATGAGCTTTGTTTATGAGCCTTGGATCGACCCCGTGATTTACAACTAGGAAAAACCCATGTTTCCTGCATGCATCATTAACTTGCCAAGACGCTTTTGACACAGCGGTCGGGTCTTCAGAGAGGAAGCCCCCTAAATCAACCAGGGGGACTTGGAGTTCCGGTGCCTCGGTCAAAGACGGCTTCTCTTCGTCGGGCCAAACGAATTGGGAGGGTATGTTTGCTTGGTGTTGAAGAATGGAAGCATCAAAAACTAGGCAATGTTCGCTCTCATTTTTCATCCGGCTCCCCATTGGTAATGGAGGCTGGAGAGGAGGCATTGGCATGCAACACTTTGACATTTTTGTGATATTGTAACTAGTGTGGGTTTTCCCAAACCAGTGTTCTATTCTTCTGTGAGAGAGAGAGAGAGAGAGAGAGAGAGAGAGAGAGAGAGAGAGAGAGAGATGGCTAGTTGATTGAGGAAGAGAAAGCAATGAGCTGGTGAGTTTAATAAAGGAGGGTAGAGAGAAAGAGAGGAGGGAAAAGCCAAGGCCGTTCATTAGGGAGGTCGTGAACAAATATGGGAATCTAATTGTTTTTAACTGTTGCGTCATTCCTTTCACTCTCCCTCTGTCTCTCCACAAATTATACCCCAAATTGAAAAATCCCTTTGATTTTTAGTCACTTGGTGGAGGGGGGGTTTTTAGTCCTATATTTTGTCACTTCCAGAGCAATAGATGCAACAAGACTGGAGACTTGACATTGACCCAATAGTAACCAAAACCAGTACTTAAAATACTCTAATTGGACTCAAGGACAGTAGCAAAAAAGCAGGCATGAAACACTTGTTCATACTCTTTACCCCATATATAGTACAGATATAAAATCAAAGCAAGGCCTATCAAGAACAAGGTTCTCTTCCTCGGATGCCAAAACCCACCAACTAACTGTTGTGTTTTGGTGCCTCTGAACCTCCACTTCGGTTGTTCATTTGTTTATTCCTTACTGGATTCAGCTGCTTGAACTCATCCTACCCACTTCCCTCTTATATATAAACTCTTAGTATGTAAACAGGTATTGTCACATATACCACTAGAGCCATATTATGCGAGAAAAAATATTGCGGGACGGAGTGTGAAATGAGCTGATTGCATCCTTAAGAACTAGGAGTATGCAGAGATACGAGTCTCCGAGTCACATTGGCTTTCTCTGCAAAAGATGCATCAAGTGGAGCCTTCTTCGACCTTAGCTTATAGGCAAAAGATTGAGGACCTAACTAGCGTTTTCATTAAAAAAGAAATAGGCTTAAATTAGTTGCAAATGGAAATGTCCCGATAGATTGGCTTAATAAAGCGTTTTTATACTTGATTGCATAAACCTCCTTTTTGAAACAACAATTTACCTTCTACATTTGCAGGGTAAACCCTTGTAACATCCCTGAGTTTTGAGACAGTCACAGTAACAATCGAGCAAGTCAAAAAATGAAGATAATGCTGGCCACGAAAACAAAACGTGTAACAACAAAAACAGGTGATTACTTGATACCTTTTCGAGTTGATATCTACTTGTCACGGATGTGACCACCAAACCAATTGAAACTGCGTTTTCTTCTGATCATTGGAGGAAGAAAAAAACTGTGGCCAAAACAAATTTCCAGGCCACGACAAGACACTTTTACAAGGGTACACAATCTGTCAGGAAGACAACACTTGCAACTATTCTCAAGACGAAACCTGAGGGCAGGCCAGTTCTTATCTTCTTAACGATTCTTAGGAAGACAGCCAAATTCAATGGCTAGGAATGTTGGGTCCTTCGCCACTTGCTTTGAAAGCACAAATGACAAAACAACAAACATGTTTTTCCTTTCCCTAAAAAAAAGACGATGTCATGGTAATTTGTCTATAAATAAAAGCCATTATTTTTCATGACACCTTGCTCATACAAAATGCCAATTCGAGCCCACATTCTCAATGTGATCGATCATGGCATAGATGAAAATCGCTGCTTTATCAATAAAATCTGCCCTGAGGTGATATTAAAATCGACCCAGAAAAGAGAGCACAAGAACAGGATACCACTTAATTTGTAATTTGGATAAAGAATTTAATCTGAACTCCTCAGGATGGTTCTCTCACGAACACAGATGAGTGGGCATCTTACAGTTCCCAACAAGGCAACAAGTAATGGGCAAAAGGTGATCAAATCAGGGATTAAGAGATCTTTTTTAAAAGTTTAAACGCTGTCTTAGTGGACTAAAGCTGAGGACTATTGGAGAATCGATCCAGCGTTGCGTGCACAGGAACCACCACAATGATACCCATATATCCTTAACCTTACCGACATACCAAATATCTATGCACTGACTTGAAGTCATTATCACTTCGGAGGCTGTCCTATGTACAATCGCGTATGTGTGAGCTCACGTGTTCGTGTTTCTTTCGGTTTTATAGAGGGGAGAGACAAGCTCATGTAAGTTGGCCATATCACTCCTCTCTTATCTGCAATATGATTCAACCAAAGTTGGTCATTCTTCACGTGATTGCTGAGTGCAAACATGGAGAAAACACATCTTATCACTTACCACATGACTTCGTATTAAGTAGGAGTTAGGCATGAGTCTAACTAACTGTAAATGCGAAAAGAATTCCCTGAGAGGTGGCCAGATTGGAACCCCAGGATACGTGGAGTGCGGATCCAACGCACGTAATTGAAAATGAAGTTCTAGGACTTTCTGTTCCAAAAGAAAGAAAAAAGTTCCCAATTATTGCACACTAAAAAAGGATGCTT
Organism: Syzygium aqueum; assembly: GCA_031216185.1. Classification (NCBI taxonomy): domain Eukaryota; kingdom Viridiplantae; phylum Streptophyta; class Magnoliopsida; order Myrtales; family Myrtaceae; genus Syzygium; species Syzygium aqueum. The sequence goes on along the minus strand of CM062235.1, from coordinate 9,342,481 downwards.
CTCCAAAATATGACTCTGCACAAAAGCGAGCTCTGAAAGGATCTGATCTATAAATTACTAATTCTTCCAACAGATGCCGTGACCCATGGGTAGCACCTCACAAAGTGATGGTTTGTCACAGCATCATGCTGATAAAAAGCAGGGCCACAAACTCCATAAAAAGAAAGCTAAGATGGATTCGCTAAGCCATTTGCAGGATATTATTTAAAATTTAATGTTCAGACAAGAAGATTCTGATCAAGAAAATGACTTACAGCTTCCCCCCATAAGCTATTTAAGTTTAAAGTTAATATCACGAAAAACTCTAAATTGGTACACTTATGATAATTTTACACTGAATTATTTTTTTAACTACAAAAAACCCCAAACTGATACACCTATGACAAATTTGCCCGAACTATTTTTTTGACCACCAAAAACCCCAAACTGGTATACCTGTGACAATTTTATATATCCTAAACTATTTCTTTGACCACCAAAAACCCTATAATGGTACACCTATGACAATTTTACCCCCAAACTAATTTTTTGACCACTAAAAATCCCAAACTGGTACATTTATGACAAATTTATCCTATGTTAGTGTCCATTAAATTATATTAATATCACAAAAAATCACAAATTGGTAAACTTGTGACAAATAGAGGGGTAAAACCCAAAACTGGTACACATGTCAATTACCACGTGTCATTAAACTTCGTAATTTAACAGTAAAATTTAACGGAAACTAATGGAGGGTAAATTTGTCATAGGTGTACTAGTTTGAGATTTTTGGTGACCAAAAAATGAGTTTGGAGGTAAAATTGTCACAGGTATACCAGTGTGAGATTTTTATGGTAAAAAAAATAGTTCGGGATAAAATTATCACAGATGTACCAGTTTAGGATTTTTTGTGATAAAAAAAAAGTTTTGGATAAATTTGTCACAAGTGTATCAGTTTGAGATTTTTCATGGTATTAACCCTTAAGTTTAAAGCACACCCTTTTTTAACAGCTGCGAGAACACATTGTCCTTTCGGACTTGGTAATGTAATTTGGGCAGGTGTAATGAAAGGTTCGGTAATGGGGAGCAAAGAGATCTGGAATTCTTATCAGGTTCGGTCGATCTATGGGAAAAGAGAAGGATAACGCAAAGTGGGCTAAAAAGACCTTGTCTTGTGCAAGAAAGAGAATAAGAATAAGAGGGGCCAAAAAAAAAGGAAGAAAAAACAAGAATCACATCACTTCCATGGAAGGACGCAGAGTCCGTGAGAGATCACTTTTGGTAAAATTTGTAAAGTTAGTCGAAGATCAATGCAGCACTCCGATAACTTGAAGATTTTGAGATTTTTCGTTTTCCGATAACTTAAAGTTAGCCGCAGGTTTGTAAGGTTAGTTCCAGATCCTTTCAGGTTAGTTCCAGGGAGAGATCAATCACATTGCAAGATGCATATCAGGGATGACTTTGTTTTGCTGAAAACTTTACGATAAATGAAATTCTTTTTTATGAAAACCATTTTCAAGAAAAAGCTTAGTTTCCATTTATTTGGTGATTTAAGGAAAGTGATTCCTTCTTACCAAGAGGAGAAGCTTTTCCCCAATCCAAGCTTGTTTTTTCAGGTCCATTAAGAATGTTTTTGGTATATAGATTAGATTTCCATCATTCAAAATTCCGGAAAGTTGAAAAACAATTTTCTGGAGAACAATTTTTCTTCAAACAAACAGGCCGCAAATCTCCACTATTTTTCTACAAATACCTGTGCAGGTCAAGTTGAGTGTAACACTCGTTTGGTTGAATGTTTTCTCATCTCACTGGTCATGCACCTGCACTGTGCTCGACAAGTTGATACCCAACTTGTTGTACAAACAGATGAGATCGATGAACACAACACCTTTGTTTTGGTTGGTATGACAACACTTTCTTGCAATCACTTTTAGGTTTTCAGAGCTCATTGAATGATACAGGTAGTGACCACGTCGCAACTTAGAATCTTATTCAGCAATGTGAACAAGGAGTTCATTCAACTTGCTGCAGCAGGATGATTCAAGATAGATGAACTGACCATGTCATGACTTAGAAGTTGTTTTTCCCCAATGTAAGCTTGTTCTTTTTTGGTCCATTAAAAATGTTTTCCATAAATCGATTAGCTTTCCAACATCTAAAACCACCGGAAAGTTGGAAAACATTTTCCAAATAATAGTTTTCCTTCAAACAAACGAAACTCGAATCCCCATTACTTTTCTATACAGTTCTGTGTAGGTCCACTTGAGTGGAACACTAATTTGGTTGAATGTTTTCTCATCTCACAGGTCCTGCACTTGCACTGTGCCTGGACAAGTAGATTCCAACTTGTTGCACAAACAGATGAGATCAATGAACACTCCACCTTAGTTTTTGCGTTTGACAACACGTTCTCGCAATCACATTTAGGTTTCCAAAGCTCATTGCATGATACAGGTACTGACCACGTCGCAACTTAAGAGTCTTATCTAGCAATGTGAACAAACGGTTCATTCAACTTGTTGCAGCAAGAGGATTCAAGATAGAAGTGATGGGGAGGAAGAAGAGAGTACCCTCTTATTCCAAGAGATACCGAATGTGATAATCTAAACATTGATTATCATTCCTATTCCCTAAGGCTAGGTTTGCTAGCCAAAACAAAATTTTGGATCCTGTGTTTGGTTCCTACCTAAGACGCGATAAAGTAAGATAGGATATAACCTAGATGAAAATAGCTCATGGGGAGGTAAAATAAATGTGGATAGGATTTATTATATTCAAGGTATACTCGAATAACAAAAATTAAAATCGACAAAAAAAATTTCATATTTATTTATTCCCATTTTTATTTATATATTTGAATTCATTTCTATCTTATAATATTTACTCTATATATATTTAGTATTTATATTTATTACATATTTTAGATATATTAGTACATATTTAATAAAATTTTATTTAGAAATGATGGAAGGGAATAAAAGAATAAAAAAATTAAATAAATAAAAAAGAGAGGGAAAAAAATAAAATACAATAAGTAAATAAGAAAGAAATAGGCGAGAAAATCATATCATTATACTTTTTGAAATCGCGAAGGTGAATAATTATGTTTTTACTTTCTTACTAGATTTAGCATTCATTAGCTAATCTACTAATTGATGTTGCTACAGCATATTTACATTTGCTGCCAAAATCGAACCTGTAACTCTAGAATACTACGATGATCTTATTTGTTGCTTAAAATTTAGATCGTACACTAATCATGGATTATTGATAAATGTTATATCTGCTTGTGCATTTGTAGCTTCTTTAACGGTGGATAGAGAAAAATTCTTGTCAATTCCATTTGTACATTTTTAAGTTCATTTACATTAATATGCCGTTTGTATCAAACGTGGACATGACATGATATAAAAAATATCCAACTTTATTACTATCATTCACCAAAAAATGGAAAGTATATAACAAAACTTTTGACTTTCATATCATGTCTTATCTAGTCCTATTTTGACTAGAAATCCAACAACCTATAATTATCTTGAGCTCCTACTGTTTCAATTTCCATGTTGCTTTCCCGTTAACCGAACAAGACCTTAGGTGATTCTTGAGTTTTTATAACTACACATGTATGTGATGATCTCGATAGATTAAGTTCAGTATAACATGATCAAGCAATTCTACTTGTGGTTAGGGTTTGCAATTCTTGTTAATGTTCAAACAAATTCCTCGAAATTTGATTTAAGTCTGATGATCTTGTGAATGATCCTATAATCATGTAAAAATAGAACAAAAACTGTTCGACTCAATAAGAAATTGGAATAATTGTTGTAAAAGTCCTCCAACTCATACAAGTGCAATTTGGTCCAAAAGCTTACTGAATTATGCAATTAAGTCTTAAAATTTCTATAAAAGAAGTAAGCATGGCTGCTATTGCATTCAGTCTAATTTTTATGAGCGTAAGCTGACATGGCAGCCTCCAGCCTTGGAATAATTACTCCCCGTGTGGTTGGCTCACATAAAACTAAGGCTACCTTCACCTAAATGACGTCGTTAGCAACAAAAGTAGCTTTGATGCACGAACCCAGCGTTATGTTGAGCTATCCTGCTCGATGAACTCCGCGGACAACCGTAACGGAAGCTCATGCCGAACATGATTACACCCCTTGATCTAGCCTTGTAGTGGACCTCCGTTGGCTTTGGCTCTCCAACTCCATCGAGGATAGAACAAGGTTTTCTTCTATTACTAAGGCGAGCATGAGTTGAAGTGTCAAATTACAGAAAGATTTCACAAGTTCAATACATCAATCTCTCTATAATTTGAATTTGATGAACAAAAGCCCTAAAATTCTGGAAAATTTCATCCATTGGATGACAATTTAAACAAGGAAATGTTCGATTCTATTGTGAAATCCAAGTGTCATTCACTTCACCCCTGATTTTCACTTTCCAGACATAGAACTTTACAATTCCTTTAATATTGTTCCAAGAAGATAAAAGAATGATGGCTGATACATCAAGCATACAATTGACAAATTATATTGGTTTGCTAGAGGAAATTTATATACGAGACAGAAGATGCGCGATCATGTTAAGACCACCAGTCACCTAATCACATAAATATACGACCACGGACCACCTCAGTATCATGCCCTCTGCAGACGAGTGCATGATTTTGGGCAGATAACTCGTAAGAAAGACTAACAAAAGTAGCACCACAGATGCGGTGGAGCTGTACTTAGACGATGAATACAAGGAAAGCCAATAACAGGAAACAAAACAAGTTTGACGAAGTTTACATGATTCTTCGGAACTAACAAATGTCTACAGAACAAAGCGAGTTTTCCAATTCAATCACAAGGACTATGAGATACTTGTTCATTACACCCCATGTTAGACATTGTGCTGGAGTGAACTATACTAGTGAGGTTTTACAGGTCAAGAGGGATGTTCAACGTAACCTAACTTCAACGGGTAGGGGACAGTGAGAATGAATTCAATGAATCGTGAAGCAATTTAAACAATGTGGAAAAGCAGAACCCCAGCATCAACAGAATCTTAATCCCTTCTCAGGCATAGGAAATGGTAGTGATCCTTTACCCCGAAGGACAGAGCATTCAACTGTACCTTAGATTTCTTTGCAATGTTTCAGTCGCTCAAGTTGCAGGTCCGCAGATAGGGATGATCATATTTGATATACTTGGTCCAGTATGGCCGATACTTTGTCATGGCTAACTCGAGCCATGGTTTCATATTTCCATTGTAATGAACCACGGCTGCATTCTCAATCTCTGAGCGATCAATACTCGGGTTGTAACCTAGACCAAGCACATGCCATGACTTATCAAGAGGATGCGTCAACCCATAAAATGTGATCAACCCCGGTGGTAGTGTTCCAAGCTTCCAAAGAACCCTATCTTCATTCTATTGCCAAAAGAAAAACAGTCAGTTTTTTTTTTGGTAGGGGGAGAGGGGAAGAACAATGTCAAACAACCTTAAAATTCAAACTGTAGGTGTCCATGTGGCAGCCAGGTTCTGATCTATTATGGTCCAAAAGTCTAAGATATAAGTGACATGATTATCAGTTTTTACAGGATAAACCTCTGGATTTACCCCAAGTAACATAAATTGCGAATTTAATGCTTCAGTTCATTTGCCCAAATGCAAAGGGAAACGGTAAAAAAGAAACAGAAGGAATGCGATTGACTCACCATATTTTGCCACTTGTGATATATGCCAGTGATATCCTTCTTTTTCCACTCCTTAAGATCAAACATGTTCATGCCATATGCCCATCCACAAGCATTTGGGTCAAAGTTTCTTGCAATGTGAGGATTTGAAAAGTTCAAGTACTTGTCAAAACGATGAAAGCTCTCACCACAGGTTTCCACAGCGCCATTTACTTTCCCATGCAGATTAACTGACCATAATCCAATCAAGTCCTTCTGGACAACAATATCATCATCAAGAAAAAGAATTTTATCCAATTTAGGGTAGACCTGTGGAAGATAGAACCGTAAATGGTTAAGCATTGAGAGATACTTCGGGTTCCGATACTTAAGATTTGAAGACCCTGATGAAAGTGTGGTCGGATGATCTGCTTTAAAATAATACTCTTTCATAGCAGCTGACTCCAGTTGACGCAAAACTGGGCAATATGATGAGTTAAGCCACTTGAACTCATCAACATTCTCAACATGGATTGTTGCTTTTCCAGGAGGATTTACTAGAAACCACATGTTCATTGCCCCGTAGTTAAGTCTATCAGTAACAAGATGAAACACGTGTTTTGAAGAATCCTGCAGTCCAAACATGAAACATTTTCTGGTAAGAGTTCCAGTCAGTTAAGATATTCAAGGACAAAAAGGAGATACGAGTCCACTATGAGATCAATATCAACAGCAGTCAATCTCATGATTGTTGGGTTCAAAAGTTTAAATACAAAGATTTTTTTGTCAAAGTTACCATGACTGAGGCATGCTTTATTCTTCTTAAAATGAAAGCAAGAAAGAAATCCGGACGATGCATTGTACACACAAGAAGAAAATCAGAATTCAATCTCACCTTTGCATTCACAACTGTTGAGTTGACAACTACTGATGCAGCCAAAACATTGTCAGAGAAGAGAGCATAGTGGTAAAGATCACGATTTTCCAAGTTTTCACTTCTAGGGAACTTTCTCTTCTCAGGAGGGAGGAGATAGTATTCAATGGTCAAACGCATAGACAAACAGTGAATTGCATTCGGAACTGTTTTAGCTGCCAGTTGACTCAGGAATGTGCTTTGCCTTTTCAAACTTCTAACTTGTTCATCTGCCGTTTGCAGCATAGCTCTCAGTTTTCCAGTGACTAATTTGCAATCATACAACTGCTCTCTAGCTTTTGACAAAACTTGGCCCATAGCCTTCATTCTCTCAGGTGCACTATGCAAAAGACGTCAAATAATAAGGCAAGTACCAGTATCCCACCTCATGAGAACAGAAATAGTTGAGGAAATTGTAAAAATTAAAAGAGGATTTCAGTACCTGTGATGCAGATCAGCATCGCCACTTGCCTCCCCTAAAGCACGTTGACTTTCTTTGATCCGAGTTTGCAATTCTTGGTACAAGCCAAGCTTGTTTTTCATCTTTGCAATGGTTAGATACACCCTTGCCATTATCATTTGGTCCCGCATAAACCTTAGAGTTGAATCAGTGTTCTCATTCTCATTCTCTTTCCTCCAAATGCTATACTTCCCCAAAACAGCAGAGTCAACCGACTTGGAGCGTTCAATGGCAGCATTTTCAAGTTTCACTGTTACTTCCTCATCTTGTTGCACCAACTCAGCCGCACGCTTTAGACGTCTTTTCTCTCTAAGTTGCTGCAGAAAGTGGTCATAGATAGAAAGTTGAAAACAAGTAAGCAAATTGTAAACAGTGACACTAAAAGCAGTTGTCAGAAAACCAATTACTAAAACAGATGGTCCCATCTTAATTTACAAGTTAATGGAAAAACTCTGGTCCTTGGGACAAAACAAGAAAGAGTAAATCATCATTACAAAGATTTGATTAACCAAGAACATTACCCTACGAGCAAGCTTTGCAGGTGAATCAACAAATTGTGATCGTTCCTCTGCGACAGGAAATCAACAAAGATCAGAAAATCCCAGTGGGTACACCCAAAAATTGCAGATAAAAGAATCTACCTGAAGAATCAGTCACCATGCCCTTTGGTGTTTGTTGTTTTGTGTCAGTAGCCGACTTCTTAGGCTTCATAGTGAACCAAAAAAAAATCCAGAATGGCATGATTAAACAAGGTTCATAGTGATGTTAACAGATTTTAGTCACATAATAAGCAAATTAAAGTATTAATAAGCAAAGAAAGACTATAACCTTAGTCTCAAATGATGCCTCTGCTCCGTCAATTTTCCATGAAGCAGACATGTTACTTTTTCTGAAACTATCAAGACTTAAAGGATTTGAATCATCTATATTGGCCGTGATGACGTCAATTACCTACATTTAGGAGGCAGAACATAATTGGTGTGGCAATATATCTCAATACTATTACATAGCAACCAGCAATCCTAAAGAGGCGGCTCAGGTGAAACTCATCAAATTTGAATGTCACCTCTTTAGAAAAAAGCGATGAAAGATGTTCCAATGCCATCCTCTCTCGCCAATCAAGATTCTACAAATCCAAGTACTCTATACATCAGCACAATTATATAGCAGAAAATCTTGAGGCATTAAAATATGAAAGAACTGATATCAAAATCATACCTCCTTGCCTGAACCATTTGCATTATAGTCATCGCCTACAGAAAGGGGAAATTGGATGCATGAATTATTTTGTTAAATAATAATTGTAGATGGAAACACATAAGCTCACAAGAGGTAAAACACTGCATCACCAAAGCATGTGCAACCATAGATAAATTCAAACAGTTTACAAGCTAGAACAGAAAGAGGTAATTCCCAATATCAGGCCCAACCAGGTCATCCTATTCCCAGGTAAGATACAAGGGACTTAGTATTAAGTTACGCTTATAAGGAAGTACAAATTAGGTTTGAATGGAACAAAGATGGGAAGCGATAATGGAAATTAGCATTCTCATTCTCACGGTTAACTGTATAAATGGAATGGCAATTCTCTTTATCATGTTTGATTTGGGACCAAATAGATCAATATGCAATATTAATAACATCAAGCTATTCAGGCTGTACTCTACAGGAAGTATGAAAGCAAGAATGTATACCCTATCTTTTTTTGGACAGCCAAAAAAAAAAGCCATTGAACAAGAATGGCCATTGACCAACTAGCTCGGTGGTCTATCCCTGGCAACAATATCATTTTAGCCCCATTCTCTCATGCTAATGGGACACAATGCTCTGCCCTTCTAACCCTTGGAAACTCTAACATCATTAACGATAATACTCTTGATCAGGATCTCTCCATACAGTGATGTTAGCATGGGACAAAAACCTAAAACCATGGGCATTTTCCATTACTTTAGTTTCTAAAAATATAATTTGTAACCCAGGATTTCAAGCTTCAACATGATGGCAAACTTCTTTTCTAATAGACATCCAGAAACCTCACTTCCACAACCCTTTCCATTCAAAAGGCTGCCTCCCATCACAAAGATTACCTACCTATAATTCTTGATTTCAATTAAAATACAGACAAGCAGGAAAAGAACTGCTATAAGGCTGTTTCGTCAACCACTTTTTTCCGCAAAAAAATATCAAATCCTTTGGTCACTGCAAAACTATTCATTATACAGATACAATCTTTCTGAAATCTGTACAAACGTACTGCATAAGCACGCGACCAGTAGTAATTAACATTTGGGAACAGAATGGACTCCAAAGAGATGAGTGGAGCCAGTTTATTGTGGGAAATGCTAAGTGGATACACTTTTGGCTTGCACGCTGGGCTTGAAATCCCTCCTTTCAAAGATCATTTCCCTGACATCTTTGACATCGCTAGGAACAAGGAGGCTCTTGTGTACACTAGCTGTCATTTCTCCAAATGGAGAATTACTTGGAAGATCAACCCATGGAGACAAGCCCAAGATTCGGAACTTGAAGCTTTTGTCAGTTCTTCAATTTGTTGAACAACTCAAGATTTCTCCTGTTGCTACTTTTGTCTAGGAGTAGAGGTAGAAATGGAACTTCTTCGGTAAAGTCCTATTATAATTTGCTCGAAATGAAGATCGTCAGTGGCAAAGAGGATTTTTCTTGGAAAGTGAGAGTTCCATCTAGAGTTTCATTCTTTGCTTGGGAAGCATCTTGGCAACGTATTCTCCCCTTAGACAATTTGCAATGAAGAGGGATTGTGCTCGTCAATTAATGCTTTTTAAGCAAAAGAGAAGCAAAGCCTGAGAAAACTCCTCATTCACTGTCCATGGACCAGAATGATATTGGCGACTTCTTATTATTGCACAGGCTATCTTGGGTTACAGGAGGATCGACTGAACAAGAACTATGGGCTTGGCAAGGTTTTCTTTTGCCTCAGTTAAGGAAAGATGGTTCTCTTCAATCCTTCTTGCTGTTTTTGGGTTGATTTGGAAAGAGCGGAACCATAGAGCCTTCATTAGAGAGAGATGCCCCTTTTTGTAATTATTGAAAGTTGGTTGAAAGTCTTACACTTTTGTTATAGTGGAAAGTTATGTGTGGATGTAGGTGCTTAAATCGACATTATAAATGATTAGTCTTGTAAGTGAGACCTTGTGGATTTGAGCTGTTCTTATATATTGGTCTACACTCCCTTGGTGCCTCATAGAAGTCTTCTCTTTTACCTACCCAAAAAAAATTTCACGAATGTTAACATGCTCCTCCTTTTAATGACAACAAACCAATTAAAAATTCTTAGTTGATGATTTAGACCCATCAAATACTGCCACCAAACTCATGAAGGATCCACTTATATGAAGGCAACTCCAGGGAGGATGGTAGAAACAGTCTCCATTCGAGATTGCAACCTTTTTAGGATATTATCTTGCCTACAACCAAGGAAACTCCCTAAAACTGTCCTTGTAGACGTTCTGAAGAAGCTTAAATCAAAGGTATCACCTTCTTCTGATCCTACAACACCTCCTTCTTGCAGACTTTGTTGCTACCTAACTTCAAAACTAGTTTCAACAAGGTTAATGTAACCTTAGGGTCATCTATAATACGACCATCAGTAAATGACGAGGGGCACTAATTCAGGTTCATTAACCTAGCTGCGGAAGTATAAAAGTTGTTGAGGAGTTGGCTCACAATAAACCTTCGAAACTCAACTTAGACTTCAAGGTGATGTATTTAGGCTTGTTGGAATCTAATTCTCGCTACCGCAGACGATGTCATTGCCTATCCATCAGAAATTCAAGCTATTTACTTCAACATCGTACTGAAACAACACTTGCACTATCCAGCCATTTAGAGAATAGAGTCATACACAGCATACTTCCTCATTCAGGAGCAACTCCTCAATGATCTATCTATAATCCCAATCATCGTCGTCATCACAGTCATGAGAGATCAGAAAAATCACTACACGAGCGAAGTCAAGACCAGGAGCTCCACTGCCGCAAGGGAAAAAGGAAAGCCCAATCCATCACCCATCTCATCACTTTAGCGAGATCCGCACATCCTACTCAACGAAAATGCCAAGCGCAAATCGACACCGCAGAAAAACGAGAAACAGAAATCGCGACTTCGACGCCACGAGCACTGACCGTGAGGGGAGCCGGTGCGGAGGCCTCGGCCGAAGAAGAAAACCAGCGGCGAGAGCACGCAGAAGAAGGCGAGCACGGCGAGAGCCAGCCACGATCCGCCGCCCCTGCTCCGACCGATCCCGACGCCGGATGCCCCTCGCTTCAGCGCCATCGCATCGCCAGGACCTGCAGAACCGCGACAGTGCACGAATCAGTCGCCGGGAACGTCGGAATCGCGAGCCGAGCGGCACGCGACGAGAGCGAGGGAGCGAAGCAAGCGGGACACGCGAAGGAGGGGACCGAATCCACACCCCGTACAGCTCAAATCATGGAGCGATCTCGAGGCGGCGAACGCGATCTCGCCACGAAGAGGCGCGGCCGTTACTTCTTCCGGCGGCGGTAATCGGAGAGCGACGGGGGCGCGGCGGCGAGGAGCGTCGGCGAATTTGGGAGGAGCGTGAGTAAACGAACTTTCAGGAAATGCGCATCGGATAGAGGAGAGAGAGAGAGAGAGAGAGCGAGCGATCGCTTTCAGAGGGTACTTCTTCGCGTAATTATATCTGTGCGTGTCATGCGCCGAGATCATCTCATTTGCTGATTAAGACGGATTTACCCGCTAAACGACGCCGTCTCAAGCTGTACTGGCGCTTGCTCCGCCCCCGTATTTCACCTTGCGAAGAAGAGACATCGAATGTATACAGTGTGACTACACAAACGGTCATAAACTTTTAAGCGTGCAACGTTGTTCTTAAATTTTTAATTTATTCAATAAAATTTTTATATTTTATGTTAATATGTAATATTATTTATAAACTTTTAATTTATTTAATATGATCCGTAAATTTTGGGTACATTTATCCTTAGAAAATATTCAATACTATCTTTAAACTTAAATTGATTGATAGACAATATTAAATATCTTCATATAATTCAGAAATTAAATTGAATATAAATCGATAAATAGATAATATTAAATATTTTTATATAATTTGAAAATTAAATTGAATATGTATCAAAATTTTTTGAACAAATTAAATAAATTAAAAATTTAAGAATGACGTTATATATTAAATTAAAAGTTATAAATCATGTTGAAGAGATTAATAATTCAAGAATCGTCATTATACGTTTAGTCAAAATTCAAGGTATGTCATTTGAAGAGTCAACCAGTTGACGTTGCAAGCCACGTCATCATAAAGTAATGCGCCGTTTTGCGTGATGTTTAGCAACAAGATGGAGTCAGAAAATTCTTTATTTCGAGCGATTGTTGTCACTGATAATCACACGTCGCGTTCTAGATTTTGATGTGATGTCTTACTGAATATTGTGTCTATTAATTGGACCCTGGCGATTTTCGATCGTACTCAATTCTGCTTTTTCTGAAAAGACATCTCATAAAATGGGAAAATAAAATTGGTACAAGAAGGAAAACGGCGAAAGACGCATCCAGTTCCATTTTGTGTTTTGTCAAAATCAAGCGAATCGTGAAAAATTTATGAACCCGCATCACATCCAGAACACAATCTCTAACGCACATGGCGGAGCCACCAAAATCTAAAATCTAATCCGAATTTTAAAAAGAGTATATGACAAAAAAAAATTATATATGAGAATTCCTGTGCTGTGTATATTTTAAGAGTTTTGAGGTGTTTCGAGTTAAATAAAATGTCAAAATGCGTCGGTTGCAAGATTTAAATCAAGCAAAAAGTTAAAGGTCTGTTAAACCGCCCCGCTTGGACGACTCGTTCCAGGGAAGAAACAGACACTTAACACATTTTACCCGGAGGATCTTATATATGTCGTAATACAAATTCGTAACAAGCAATCCAACCTACAACTTAGGCTAAACAAAACATAAGGATCAGGATAACGCTTCTTTACAGAATTGCCACATCCAGATAGTCCCCAATCTGTCAAGACAACAAAAGGCTTCAGTAACATATCCTGACTGTAAGTTGGGCAAGTGCGACAACCAAGAGGGTGATATCTCACCTGAAAGCTCAGTTCGGCCAATGTCTTTGCATCGTCAAGTCGTCTCCCGTTGCCATAAGAAAAGGTCTTTCCCACCTTCATGAAACAAGGGTGCATCATTAATTAAGCCCCCGAGTCTAGGCCGTGTAAGAGGAGCGCCTAAAATTTGTTATGCATATATGCATAACAAATATGACCTTTAGGCATAAAGTATGATTGAATTTATAAGCACTTTATCTTCCTATTCACCAAAATCAAACATTACAAAAGCGACAGAGCTGAAAACCTTTAAGCTTTAACCCCCAGCAGTGAATATCTATTGATTCCAAAGCATCTTGCTGTCATGAATTTTTATACATCAAACACACCTAGCGCCCAGGATCATGAGATATCCGTGGAAGTTTCTTTTATCTACCTCGGCACTTTGGATCCCATTTGAAGCAGTCAATTCTTTATTATCTCAAACTCGTAGTAGGCAACAATATGCACTTCTTCCTTGTGTCATACATTTTAAAGATAATGGCCCAACGGATGAGAACGATTTCAGAGGTTACAGAGACAGACAGACAGACAGACAGACAGACAGACGGCAATCAAAAAGAGCAGCTGATACAAAAGAAAATGAGGCTATATCAGCACTAGTAATCCATGTAATGATGAATGAAAAGTATTCATTAATCATAGTAAAATAAAATAGATAGACTGATCAGTTAAAAGTAAACATTGAATTCAATTATAAATGATGACGGACCATACTATACAGAACCTAAGAAACATAGCTTTCGTCAACAGAGACACGTGTTTGTGGGTGAAGGTGTGGGTGCGCCGTGTGGATGTGGATGTGGATGGGTGTGCGGGGGTGTGTATGCATGAGAGAGAGAGAGAGAGAGAGAGAGAGAGAGAGAGAGAGAGAGAGAGAGAGAGAGAGAGAGAGAGAGAGAATCACCTCTCTAACAACAAAACGACCATTTTTATCTGGATAGACAAAAGCGAATGATAATTTTGCATCCCTTCTCCTGGCTTCCGGAGCTACCTCTTTTACCTACAAAGTGGTAGATTACACATAAGCACTATTTTCAGAATTTTAGTGGTAAAAAATTACCCAGTTAAAGCTAAAACAAACAGACCACCAAGAAAATAAAGAAGTACCTCCCAGCACCTAACAAGCTAAATGTAAATGTAGCAAAGATACGCAAGCATCACGTCAATGCCAACTCTAAGTCCCTCTAGCACTTGTAAGCCAGATCCTTTCACTTGCTCATCTATTTGTCTCGTAGCAATTGCTCAACGGAAATCTTTTGACAAAAGAATTCCTACAAGTTCTCAATTATGATCTGGCTTTCCACGTGATCCAAATGCAAATTAGAGCTAAATTATTGCAACAACAAAAGCATCTTATCCACATAATTCATACTTTTTCCTGTTCCTCAACCATCTACCTTCATCAAGCTCTTCAATAACTCAAGGGATCTAAAGCAGCTCACTAGTAAGCCACATTTCCCACTCCCAGTATCTTTTTCCCCTCTTCTCTAAACCTTAAACAGAATAAAAAACCTGCTTCATCGTTTTACATGTGAACCTAATTGGTAATCCTAATTTAAATTCTCACAGAAGGATAGTTTATCGGTGGCAATGTACAGTATGAAATCTTCAGATTCCATATATGACCAATATCAAATGCATGGACTTAAATAGACAGGGATACTAATAATAAAAGTCATGCGACAACGCATACCAGATCTGTCAACTCACGCAAAGTAGCATCTTTCCATGTATAAATCTGAACCTCATCCTTGGGCTCTTTGCCTCTCACTGCAAAGTCCTCCTTGGAGTGATGGCCCCCAAGCTGTTTAATTTAATTGACATATAGAAAATGAGTAAAGTTCATAGTATAGGATAGGCCACTTCAACATATGGTGAACAGTTGGTAAAAATGTTGTCATCTTCATCCTTTCTTAGTGAAATTAAAGTATTGCAGAAGCAGAAAGACATCATGGAAAAGGAAACACGAGATTTTCAAAGCACTCAAGCTCTCACTAGCAAACAGTGACACGTGACTCCATCGCCATCATCATAGCCAAATCACCGTTCATTCTCTGAACAGAGATGTTTATCAAATGGAAGGGTATCATCACATCCACATAGAAAAGGCATGCACAAACGATGATAACTTATAAAGTCATACGCAGCTGCAAGGCAGGTACTCTAGCACAACCTGCCAAGCAACCATATCGGTGCTTGTGTCAAATTTAGGATTTAATTCTCATATATGGATGAAAGAGAAAATGAGAATATACTGCATTGGCCTCTTCAAGTTGCTGATGCATTCTCATTTGTTTCTTTATTGTTTTCTCATGTCATTGGGGGACCGCAGAAAAACCTCACCAGTCAATTTTTGCAAGAATCACACAAATCAGAAAGAAAGATGAATAGCAAAAATAATAGTTATTTCATTACCGAGCAATGAAAAACAAGTAATAGTTTAACCAGAACCCTATTAACTCGGAATCAAAGCAATTTGAGAGCATCCATTTCCTACAAGACTTGGAAATGTTGAAGACAAGGATGAGGCCAGTTTCATACATCTCCTGGTCCCCTCTTTATCTCTCTATATTATTTTAAGATGCTAGCTTCTAACCATGACACTTCAACCAGATATACAAAAGAATCCCTTCCATGGTCAACACTTCTCAATAAGCCAAAAACTTCAAAATTTTCAGCGGCTTGACACGAATGACTCCACATACGCAAAGTGAAAGAAAAAAAAAAACAAAGAAGAGCATGAGCCTACCTTGGTAAAAACTCGAAGCAATAAGGGACATGTCTGCATTTCAAAACAGGGAAAATTATCAGTTAGAGAGGTCCAAGTGAAGACAGAACCCCATCAATTCATAGCATGATCAAGAAATACACCCATTTCTTCTCTATCATAGACCCCCTTCATGCTAAAAGCTTATGTACCGTTCATTGTTTCTAACACATCATCTTCACCCATCAAAGGAAAACGAAACAAAGGGTTCTCCTGCTTTTTCGATAGCAGATATAGAATCACACTAATCTAACCACTACTCCAGTGTGAGACCCGATGTTAGCACGCTCCGAAACCCGAGTAATCACAAAAAAAAAACATCTCCCGTCACTTGCAAAAGTTTCAGGGTACGACGACATAGAGAGATTGCCAATGAACTTCACCCAATGCTCCCGGAGATCGCGCAGAGGCTATATACCACGTCAGAATCCTAGCGGCGAAGCCAAACCCTAGAAGCAAACCGCGCCCTAACAAGCAGCACCCACGTCCGCGTTACATGGCGTAATTCCGAACGACCGAGATGCACAAGAGAGAAGGCGTCATTGGAGACGCAAGACACAGACCGAAGCAAGACCCAGACGCACGATGTGCGCGCGTAGCAGTAGCAGATGCTCCGAGAGAGACGAACCTTTTCTCGCTCGACGGGCTCGAAGCGAGGGCGAGGAGGCGGCATCATCGGGGGACCGCCTCTCCCGTGCGGCGGCAGAGGGCGCCCTCCTCCTCCCCTCTTCGGCGGCGGCGGCGGCTCTGCCATGTCAGATTTCTCGAAGCTTCTGCCTTCCTTCCTTTCTTCCTTCCTCCCTCCCTCTTCTTCGGCTCTGGACCTCTGTCTCTCCGACCTCTGTTCACCCTCCAGCGAGATCCACACTTCAAATCAAGGCTTTAGAGCTTGGTCCCAACAGAAAGCGGTGGGGCTTGGGCCTTGGTAATGGGCTTGGTACCGGGCCTGGTCTTGGGCCTGGTATTGGGCTTGGACCTGGGCCTCGTATTGGACGGCGGATCGACAATTTCGCGCGAGGGGGAATCGCGATGTGATCTCTCCTTAGTAAAGCACGCTCTATTATAAAAAATGAAGTCCGTCTCGATAAAATTGGCGAATTTCACTAGCTATAATCAGTGGCGTCATGTGTTTGCATCGAAAGTCTTACTTCTTTGCGGTCTCTGAACGACGGGATGCCCACATTTGGTAGGGCGAACCCCCGAGTCCCCGAAACAGGGAATCCTCACAGTTCGATGGTACGCACGTATTCGTAAAACGCGGTCGGCCCCTCGTATGGACTCGCTCGGGACGACACGGCACGATGAATTATGAAGGCGGCACATGCCCCCGCGTGAATCACGAAACGACGAAAGAGACCCGCGATCGATACGGCACTCCTCGTTGCCAAATTCGACTTCTGGACATCCCCAGCTACTCAGAATCACTGTTGTTCTCACTTTCTCACCCTAGCAAAGTGCACAGAGAGGGAGGGGGGGAAGCATCGGACAGACATGCGGCGTGGGATTCACCCGAGCAAGTCCCATCCGACTCTTACCATATGCACCCCCCCTCTCTTCATCACGAGGCAACAGAAGCCAGAGGAACAGGAGGGATCTGCGCATTGATAGAGGGGCCCGTTCCCTTCTGGTGGCCATCACAGCAATTCCCAAAATGGGAAAGACCCTCGTCGACCTCCACTCTGCTCTTGATGCGGATTGGCAAAGATTGGGTGAAATCGGGTCGCGTCGAGGGCACAGCTTTTGTGCAGAAAGCAGAGAGCAAATTGTGAAGGAGCGTTGGTGATGGGGATAGAACCCACGTTACGTTGGGTGGGGGGAGAGGAAGAAATCGTGTCATCGATCCCTCCCTCTTCTTCCTTTGCTTTTTGATCCGAGTCATTGCCATTTGTAAGCCTTGCTGCTTGTGATGTTTTGTTTTACCATAGCCCCGGTATAGCGTTTGTTTCGCGGGTGTGCCGTGCTAGACCTGATTAGGGAGTGGTTCTAAACGGATTGATCGGGTCGGACCTGTAAAGAATAGAAAGGGAGCCGGGGCGGTAAGGTTTCGAGCCTTTGAATTCTTGCCCGAACCCATCTTACGATTACAAGATTACTAACATTTTTCTTTGGAAAAAACTCATCGAGCCGAGCCGGGGTGGGGAGACGTTTGTCAAGGCTTTACCCATTTTAAAAAGATTAAATTGAACCCGATCCGGCTAATTTAGAATCTCCACGTATCCATGCCCAACCCATATGGTGGGGACTTCCATCAAGTCCATAAAGCCTCTACGATCGAGTCCATACTAGACTAGTCACGATGCACGATCAAATGTGGGAGTCACACGACGATCCCACTCGATTTACATAATAAGATCGATTAACCATATAGATCAAATTATGACAGGTATTTTCCGTGTTTCTAAGGTTAGTCGTGCTTTTTCTTTTGTTGGAATAACTTTGGCCAACCTCGTGAGTTCCCTCTACGAAGAGAGATTCTTGAGGGCTGACGCTTCAATCATTTGCCCAAGTTCAAACCAGAGGTTGCCGAAAAAGCCACCCGTGAATTGTTAATTTGCCGAGTTGGATCGATTCATCTTGCATCAAAGTCCCAATTTTCGTCAAAATGCTTTGAACATTTCCAAGATCTATGCTTCGGAATTGCTCGAACTGATGTTCCTGAACATAATTTTGCTGTCCCATATGTACTGTATTCGCTAAGAAATCATCTCGAGCGTGTCCCACATCGACCAAGTGAGAGGCGATACGGATTATTCCAACGGCAAAGATCACATATAATTCACGTCCTGGGCATGCAAGGCTTTACGTCCGCATTGTTGCCTCTATCCACTCATCTCATGAATTTAATTTCGCTTCTCGGAAAAGAAGTTCCTCTAAGCTTCAATCAGAATTTACGTATCAATAATGGAGCTAATATGGAGCGCATCCCACGTTTTAGTATGCATAATGAATATGGCATTTGACTCTGCTCAACTAAAGTGAAATTTCATTCCATTACTTGCAAGAAAGTCACTTGACCCTCAGTTTAAGTTTCTAAAAAAAGGGAGAAAATATAGAAACAGAGATTCAAGATCAAACCTCCTCTCTTCTTGACAAAAGAGAAGGTCATTTGACCCTTCAATAAATAAGGAGAAATAAAATATTTAACACATGCCACAATTTTTTTGTTTCCCGTTTTGTGTTGGAAAACCATCAATCACGATGGCAAGGATCGAATCAAATGAGCCAGTCCACATCACTGTACCGTACTGTCGGTACTGCTATGAAAGGATATGATGGTTTTATGAACATATTTGACTGTAAAACGTGTCCCAAGTGCCATGAGAAGGTGTCACATTTTTTTTCAAGTTAAACATTTGACCGACTAGATGCGTTTGGAGCCGCATTTACGAGCAGTTTCGGAATTTCAATGGTGTGGTTAAGCTAAAATTTCGGTGTTTGCTAAGAATTTCGAAAGTTTCGATGCAAAGTTTTGCTTTGGAAATGCTCATGACTCGAGACAAGCCTCCTTTGCTTTGGCTTTTGAGGCTTTTATGGAAAGTAATTTCGAGGCCAGTGATTTTTTTTCTTGTTTAAAACTTTACCCTTACTACTTTTACCCTTACAAGTGAAGTATAGATCTCTATCTCCACTCAAGCGAGAACTTGGCTAGAGAATATTCACCAAGTGTAGCCGGCATCGCGTGGCCCAAGCAGCGGCTCGCATAGAGATGGCACCTTGCCTGGGGCTGCGCAGCCTTGACGAGTAAGCCGCACCACCAAGACATGGGAAATGAGGACATCGTCGTGAGGGCTTCGGCAAAGTTGAGCCGTTAGTGGTTGGACAACCCCGGGCGTTCCATTGCTTGGGGTCGCATGACCTCGATGACGGCATTGCTTGGTGATATAGAACAATTAGCCTGTGATTATCTTGAAGAATGTGATCGCCGTACTCGCCGGAAATCTCGATAGTTTTTCTGGATTTGGGGAAAACGACCATTCAGGCAGTTTCCTATATTACCATTCAGGCAGTTTCCTATATTACCATTCAGGCAGTTTCCAATGTTACCATTCAGGCAGTTTCCAATATTACCATTCAAGCAGTTTCCTATATTAGTTTATTAGATGTTATCTTTAATTATTTGGTTTCCATTAATATTAGGAGTCCTATCTCTATATAAGATGTTCGTCTTGTAATAAAAAATTATACTATCATTGAATACAAATTTCGAGTTCTTTGGAATTGTTCCAAGTTTACGCTTTCTCTCTGCATCATTTGGTATCAGAGCAGGTTTCTCCTGTGACGATGGTGAATAACGTGAATGTCAATCTCCCCGCTGCTGAGGGCCGTGAGAACGAGCCTATTACGCGGGCTGAGTTCAATCAGTTCGTGGGTCAAACCGATCGGAGGTTTCAAGAGATCCTTGATGCCATCCAGCGTTTGTCCACAAACCATGCGCCTAGCGTTCTTCCAGCCGAGCGAAATCCTGTCGCTCGTGATCCCGAAGATGCTATGGGGCGTGGAGGAATTCCCCGACATAGGCGTCAAGACTATGTCGAGGATACGGAAGACGAAGACGAAGATTTCCAGGAGATGCAAATTCGTGGTGGTCGCCGATACAGGGGATTCCAGGAGGAGCATGTTCGTGGGAATCGACGACATGGGGGCTATCGACGAGATCCTGAGCAGTATCAACTAAAGGTAGATCTTCCTATTTTCAATGGGAATTTAGATATTGAAGATTTCCTGGACTGGCTTTGGGAGGTCGAGAAATTCTTCGACGCTATGGATATTGACGACGATCGCCAAGTGAAACTCGTGGCGTACAAGTTGAAGGGTGGTGCTTCAGCTTGGTAGGAACAAACTCAATTGACGCGACGTCGACAAGGCAAGGCTCCTATTCGATCATGGAGTCAGATGAAACAGAAGTTGAAGAAGAGATTCCTCCCAACGGACTATGAGCAACTATTATTTCAGCAATTCCAGAATTGCCGACAATCGAATAGATCGGTCCAAGCTTATACGGAAGAGTTTCTTCGACTCTCCGCTCGCAATAACCTGGATGAGTCCGAGGCACAACAAACTGCTAGGTACGTTAATGGTTTGCGACTTAATATTCAAGATCGGGTTTCTTTACATCGACTATTCTCTGTCGAAGATGCCCAGGATATGGCGCGAAAAATTGAGATGCAATTGGAGAGGACTGGCCCTAGTACTCGTGTTAGTAATTATACGAATCGCGGGTCATTCGGGAAAGGAAGACAGCATGATGTTACAAGTTCTTCTAGTCAACAAATCCCTGATTCGAGCCGAGTTCCAGGGGGTACTACTGGGACGCCTAAGGAAGCAGTCGCAGCAAGTAATCGCACTCCCAATCAGAATACCTAGAATCCATATGCCAAGCCACAACCGATCAAGTGCTATAAGTGTAACGAGTTGGGCCATCGTTCAAGCGATTGTCCTCGTCGTAGAATGGCCAATATCGTTGAACATGACGAAGATGTGTATGAGAAAGATTGGGAAGAGGAAGAAGAAGTGGGAGTGGAAAATGAAGTGGGCGAGCAAGTTAATTGTGTTGTGCGTCGTCTATTATTTGCTCCGCGGATAGAAGACACCCAGCGGAATCAGCTTTTTCGTGCTCGCTGTACTGTCAACGGCAAAGTATGCGATATTATTATTGACAGCGGAAGTTGCGAGAATATAGTGTCAAAGGCCTTGGTGGATCACTTGCAATTAAAAACGGAGCCGCATTCCGCACCCTACACAATCGGATGGATTCGCAAAGGAGCAGAACTTAAGGTAAACCAATTATGTCGTTTACCTATTTCGATTGGAAAATCATATCAAGATATTATTATCTGTGATGTTGTGGAGATGGATGCGTGTCATGTTTTACTGGGTCGGCCATGGCAATATGATGTTAATGTTACACACCGAGCTAGGGAAAATACGTATTCTTTTGTATGGAAAAGGACTAAAATTACTTTGAGACCAAAAAGTAATCTCCCTCAGATTGAGAAGAAGCAGAATGCAGGGGTTATGATAAACATCCGAAAGCGTGAAGGGATGTATATGATTGTGGACAAGAGCGACCAACAAGTTGTGGTTCATGTTCCCGACATTCTTAAGCCCTTATTAAAGGTATTTAGTGATGTTATGTCTGAGGATTTACCTGACGGATTACCTCCTTTGAGGGATATCCAGCATGAGATTGATTTCCTTCCAGGTGCTAGTCTTCCTAATTTGCCGCATTATCAGATGAATCCGAAGGAGAATCAGATTTTACAAGAGCAGGTAGGAGAACTCCTTCGAAAGGGCTTCTTGCGTGAAAGCAAAAGTCCATGTGCAGTTCCTGCACTTCTCACGCCAAAGAAAGACGGCACCATGCGTATGTGTGTAGACAGTCGTGCCATTAACCGGATTACTGTCAAATATAGGTTTCCAATTCCACGACTTGATGATATGCTAGACAGACTTGCTGGATCACGGATTTTTACGAAGATCGACCTTCGAAGCGGATACCACCAAGTTCGCATCCGTCCTGGCGACGAATGGAAAACGGCCTTCAAGACAAGTGCGGGTTTGTACGAATGGCTTGTCATGCCGTTTGGACTCACTAACGCGCCTAGTACTTTCATGCGTTTGATGACTCAGGTTCTCAAATCTTTTATTGGCAAATTTGTGGTAGTTTTCTTTGATGATATACTCATATATAGTCCGGATGGGCATCAACATATGGAGCACTTGAGGGATGTCTTATTAACCTTGCAGCAAAATAAATTATTCATTAATATGAAAAAGTGCAGCTTCATGACAGAACGCCTCCTGTTTTTGGGTTTTGTTGTTGGCGCGGATGGACTTCACGTTGATGCAGATAAAGTGGCCGTGATTCGCAATTGGCCAGTTCCAAAGAATGTTGGCGAGGCTCGAAGTTTCCATGGCCTTGCAACATTCTATAGGCGTTTCATTCGAGATTTCAGTACTATTATGGCCCCGATCACTGACTGTTTAAAGAAGGGCAAATTTTATTGGGGAGATGAAGTTTCAGTCAGTTTTGCTCTCATAAAAGAAAAGCTCTCCACAGCGCCAGTATTGATGCTCCCTGATTTTGAAAAAGTGTTCAAGCTGGACTGTGATGCTTCCGGCCTCGGAATTGGCGCTGTCCTTTCCCAAGAAGGTAAACCTATAGCCTTCTTTAGTGAAAAACTTAATGAAGTTCGCCGTCGTTGGTCGACATATGAGCAGGAATATTATGCTGTCGTGCGAGCTATAAAGCATTGGCAGTCCTATCTTTATCAACAGGAATTTGTTCTTAACACTGATCATCAGGCTCTTAAATATATCAAGAGTCAGAAGCATTTAAATCGAATGCATGCACGATGGGTTTCTTTTCTAGAGCAATTTAATTTTGTGCTTCGTCATAAAGCAGGTCATTTAAATAAAGTGGCAGATGCGCTGAGTCGACGTGCTGCGACACTCGTGACCATGCGCACTGATGTTGTCGGTTTTGATCACCTATGTTCTCTTTATCCTGAGGATGATGATTTTGGCGAGATATGGGAGAAGTGTTCTAGAACAGGTTGTCATGGCGATATGATAATTCAAGAAAAATTCTTGTTCTTTGGCAATAAACTATGCATTCCTCGCGGTTCCTTACGTGAACAACTCATTCGAGAGCTTCATGGTGGTACTCTCGGCGGACATTTGGGGCGAGATAAAACTGTAGCATTAGTAGATGAGCGGTACTATTGGCCTCAACTGAAGCGAGACGTGGGGCGATTTGTCAGCAAATGCTACATTTGCCAGACCGCTAAGGGCCACTCTCAGAACACTGGTCTTTATACCCCCTTGCCTATTCCTTCGGGTCCTTGGGTAGACATATCGATGGACTTCGTGTTGGGACTTCCTCGCACTCAACGGAGTTTAGATTCTGTTTTCGTGGTGGTTGACCGGTTTTCGAAGATGGCACACTTCATCCCTTGTAAGAAAACTTCGGATGCTTCACATGTGGCAAGTTTATTCTTTCGTGAAGTAGTCCGTCTCCATGGTGTACCCAAGACAATCACTTCAGATCGTGACACGAAATTTCTGAGCCATTTTTGGCGTACTTTATGGCGTTTGTTTGGGACTGATTTACAGTATAGTAGTTCTTTTCATCCCCAAACGGATGGTCAGACGGAAGTTGTGAATCATACTATGGCGGATATCATTCGCTGCCTCTGCAGTGACATGCCTAAGCAATGGGACCGGTATCTTGCTCCTGCTGAGTTCGCCTTCAACAACTCGGTTAACCGCTCTACCGGTACATCTCCCTTTCAGGTTATTTATGGGCGTACACCACAGCATACTTTGGATTTGGTTCCTTTGCCCAAGATTCCTGGCTATAGTGTCGCGGCGGAGAATTTGGCCACCAGAATTAATGAAGTCCAAGCTGCTGTTGCTAATCAATTGGCTGCTTCTAATTCAAAGTATAAGGAAGATGCCAACAAACGGCGACGTTTGAAAATTTTTGAGGTAGGCGATGAGGTAATGGTTTTCCTACGAAAAGAGCGTTTTCCTGTAGGTACCTATAATAAACTAAAGCACAAGAAGATTGGTCCTTGCCGTATCCTGAAAAAGATCAACGACAATGCTTATGTAGTTGACCTTCCTGGTGATATCAACATTTCTCCTACATTTAATGTGGCAGACTTATTTGAGTATCATGCTCCTGATACACCCCTCTATCCTGATCATAACTCGAGGGCGAGTTTTTCCGAAGAGGGAGGGAATGATGTAGAACAATTAGCCTGTGATTATCTTGAAGAATGTGATCGCCGTACTCGCCGGAAATCTCGATAGTTTTTCTGGATTTGGGGAAAACGACCATTCAGGCAGTTTCCTATATTACCATTCAGGCAGTTTCCAATGTTACCATTCAAGCAGTTTCCTATATTAGTTTATTAGATGTTATCTTTAATTATTTGGTTTCCATTAATATTAGGAGTCCTATCTCTATATAAGATGTTCGTCTTGTAATCAAAAATCATACTATCATTGAATACAAATTTCGAGTTCTTTGGAATTGTTCCAAGTTTACGCTTTCTCTCTGCGTCACTTGGTTTCTTGAGGCCGACATTGATGCGAGGGCCATAAGTGAGCTAAATCTTGCCTGCACATCGTTGCCTTAGTTCTCGATGCCGGCATCAGTGTGAGAGCCACAAGTGAGCTAGATCTCGCCGTGATGCATTGCCTAGACATGCAACCCTGGCATTGCGCCACCGCCACCTGGCGTCACAAGGCTCGCCTGGGCTATCGACCTCGGCAGCACGTTGCTTGGGGTCATCATGATGTCAACACCATTGCCACTATTGTGTCGCTCGCCTGAGCCTGCAAATTCCTCTGTTCTCCTTTGTGTTATTTTTATTTTTTTGACTTATTTAAAAAAAACTGCAATAATTATTCTACAAGGCTAATGGTTATTTGTTTTTCAAAAAAAAAAAACGAGTCAATGTCCTTTGTTTAAATGCAAAGTCTTAAAGTCAAAGGGTTGCCAAACACGCCACATGTACGACTGGATTTAATTTTATATATCCTTTTCTAACGGTGCTAGAATTCTGTCCTTAGAATAGGACCTTGGTGCTTTCTTTTTCTTTTTCCTTTTTTGGGTTGCTAATTAGAATAAAATTTTGTTAATTGACCTTGCTTAAACACTTCAACTACACAACCAGTTAGCTATACAACAATATTCATTTTCCGACCAATAAAAAATATAATATTAATTCGAGCAGCTTGAAACCTTTCAATCATAACAAGAAACGAATACAGATGAATTATTATCCAGAAAAAAAAGAGATACACAATTTCCATCATAATAACAATATTACTTCTTCCATAATAAATATTAGAATATAAAAGTAGAATGCTTCAATCGCTAGATAAAATTACGAGACACGCCCTCGTTGCCTTTTTCAAAAGTTTGACTGACTCAACTTTACGCATTGCTCAAATTAATATATTTTTTATATATTTCCATTTTAAGTAGCAATGGCCACTTGCATGAGAACCTACCAATTTAAAGCAGTTTAGCCAAAAACGGCAAGAAATCAACTCGGACATTCGTAATGATTATTGGCCTGCAAAGGGAAAAATTTGCAGCTTTTTGAATTATATCTCTCAACTACCTCCAATATTTCAAGCTTCGTGCCCCTAACAATTCACCAAAAATAAGGATGAAAATGACATCTAACCATGAAATTTCATTACCAACACTTTTCATTACATAGTTTTTTTTTATATATATTCCCTTGTGAAATTCTTAGGTGTGTTATGGACCAACCCACGATTTTCGTTGCACAAGTTCGAATTCAAGAGTGTCTTCAATTTTTGGCAACAGTAATTATGCATATTGACCAAAAGTTTAAACGGAACGACTCGAATTTCTCTCATTAATTGAGCCGTGCTATCGATCTAAATATAAATTGTTTTTTCCTATTTTCTGCTCGTTATTTTAGTTTTTTTTAACAATAGCACCAACATGTCCTTGTAAGCGCCCCCCCCCCCAAAAAAAAGGCAATAACCAGAAGTTTTTTCTATTGAAACACCACCAATCCATTGTATATCAAGCATGCCGTCGTTAGTGATTGCATAATATATTTACAAATGTGAAGTCTTGTGCTAGCGAGGGAATGTATATCTACTAGTACACTAGCTTATAATGTTTGATTGATTAGATAATACAAGTTCGTTTGATGATTCTTAGTCCAGAGAATAACGAATTGTAACGACGTGACCCGATCCATATGGGCCAAGGTCTTAAAGGAGTACTCCAAATAACTGCACAAAGTGATGACCATATGGGAGTGAATGTTGACTTATTAAACACTCAACAAGCTTCTCCCAATCAATGCGAGACTCAAGATATCAACAACCTTGTTTTCGAAAGAAAAATGCAAAACCAGAAAAAAAGAAAAAAAAGAAAAAAAAGATGGATTTTCCTCTGGTATTTCAAGGCATTATGTTATTAGAAATGCACTCTTAATTTGGAATGCATGAAATATGGTGATCTCCAAACACATATATTTTCTCTATCCACGGTGATCTCCAAGACTGATTATTCTATTTCTATTTATCAAATCATTATTTGTAGTGTTTATTTAGATATTTCTAAGTCCCTTATTTACCTTCTCAACCATATAATTGCACATTTCAATGTTCGGTTGGGCCCCACCTATGCGTGAAATGTAGTGAGACAGCAGTGTCAATGCATACCGTTCATGTATATCAAATTATGCCTTCATAACAATTTCAACTTTTAGATCAATCTATAGCGGTACTATAATATGCATTTGCACTTCTATCTAATGTCTCATGCACGGAAGTTTTTGTAGGCTTTCATATCTTGCATATTATCCCCGCAATTAAGGATTATCGGGTCGTAAACCCTTGCTCGGGAGAAATTCATTTATCGTTACAAGAGTCACACTCATATTTCTGTCAGTCAACAATCCACCGATTAAATTGATCATGCACCTTCTTCATATCGTCGAATGCAAATTGTTGTCGCCCTTTTGCTATATGTGCCAAGTGATCTTCAATGGCATGCGATAGCACATGAAGAAAGAGTGGAGGCTACAAAGTAAACGGTTTACTGAAGAGAATTGCAGGGTGTGATTGGCTTCTGTCTCGTTGCAAAGGGGAAGTTGCAGCCCCTTCTTTCTTTTCTGCTTTTTTTTTTTTAACTTTTCCTTCTGCTTCTCTTTCCTGCTGACAGAGCTTCTGTGCTTTTCTATATCTACTCATGCTGATCTATGATGCTCTGCTTGCGTAGAAAGCTAGGCAAAGAAATTATCAGTACACCTTCTTTTAACCAAATACAATATGAATACACCGCATCGTCCCTCACCCTCCCTAATGGTCCAGCAGTCCCAAAACCCCACCAAGGAAAAGCCAAACGACCACAGGAGAGGCCAGCTCTATAGTACATATACCTTCTTCATCCACAGCGATCTCCAAGACTAACTGTTTCCATCCAAACACTTTATCTAGAGAGAGAGAGAGAGAGAGAGAGAGAGAGAGAGAGAGAGAGAGAGGGCAATGGGGAGAGGGAGAGTGGAACTGAAGAGGATAGAGAACAAGATCAACAGGCAAGTGACCTTCTCAAAGAGGAGGAATGGGCTCCTGAAGAAGGCCTATGAGCTCTCTGTGCTGTGTGATGTTGAGGTCGCCCTCATCATCTTCTCCAGCCGTGGCAAGCTCTATGAGTTCGGCAGCTCTGGCCCTTCTGGGTACAGTCTCTCTGTCTTTGTCTCTCTCTCTCTCTCTCTCTCTTCTATGAGAAAGAGTTTTCTTTCGTCTCTTGTTTCTGGTTTTTCCTCAGTTTCCAGTCCATGTGGCTCTGGTGTTTGTCAGGATCTTTTTGCTTTGGGGGCTTTTCGTGTTTTCCTATTATCCTTTTTCTTCATGTGGGTTGTGTTGGATCTCTCAAGGAACCGCCAGTTCTCAGCTCTATTATGACATGTTGCCAATGCAAGATCGACACGTTTCCATGTCCTCTCTCTCTCTCTCTCTCTCTCTCTCTCTCTCTCTCTCTCCTTTTGCTTTATAGCTTTCTTTCCTGTTCTTTCATGGAAATGAAATCACAACAGTGGTAGTGGCGTTGTACGAGTCTCCTCTGGAACAATCACCTACACCCAATATTCCTCTTTGTGCTGTCCACCTGAGACAAATAGCTTGCGCCCTCTCTTGAGCTCAGCGCAAGTTGGACGATCTAGGGTTCTTCAGATCTCTCTCTCTCTCTCTCTCTCTCTCTCTCTCTCTCTCTCTCTCTCTCTCTCCAGAGAAAGCTAGTTGCACAGTGCCAAAAGAGTGTGCGGGGTTTTTGTCTTCGTGTCTTTTAGTCGTTTGATCCTCTGGGTACGCACTTTCTTCTTCAAGATAGTTTTAGGTACTGCTTCAGGTGTGAGGGTGGTGAAGATCAATCACATTCATGTCTTCCATGGAATCTCTCTCTCTCTCTCTCTCTCTCTCTCTCTCTCTCTCTCTCTCTCTCTCTCTCTCTCTCTCTCTCTCTCTCTCTCTCGTGAAGGTGTCCAAGTTGGGTCTTGACATCCTATGTCTTTGAGGTCATGTAACATCTTTCTTTATGTAGAGCTTGATCCCTCTCTTGGACCTCTGTGCAAGTCGGAGGATCTAAGGTTCTTCAGTGCTCTCTCTCTCTCTCTCTCTCTCTCTCTCTCTCTCTCTCTCTCACCAGAGAAAGCTCATTGCACAGTGCCAAAAGAGTGTGTGAGGTTTTTGTGTTTGGTCGTTTGATACTCTGGCTACGCACTTTCTTCTACGAGATGATTTAAAGTACTGAAGGTTGGTGTAGATCAATCTCGTTCATGTCTTCCATGGAACTCTCTCTCTCTCTCTCTCTCTCTCTCTCTCTCTCTCTCTCTCTCTCTCTCTCTCTCTCTCTCTCTCTGTGGTGTGAAGGTATGAACATTGGATCCGGACATCCTATGAATTCGGTCATGTAATAACTTCTTTCTGTACAATCTGTCTTCTCTTTTCATATATCTTTTCTTCATACCCAGAAAAAAGATCATTGTCTTTGTATCAGACTAATCTACTAAGATTTTCTTTCGAAAAAAACAAAAACAAAGAGGGTGACAGATTTTTATCTTTAGGTAACATTGCTTAGCCTTCTCTCTCTCTCTCTCTCTCTCTCTCTCTCTCTCTCTCTCTCTCTCTCTCTCTCTCTCTCTCGCTCACTCGCTCTCTCTCTCTCTCTCACTCTCTCTCTCTCTATGTGGGCAAAACTTCCCTATTATCCTTTCTATTTCCTTTGTCACAAAATTGCAGCATATTAGTAACAAATGGAAACAATCCCACAAAAATGTAGCCCAAAATATTTCTTCTCCTCCTCAATTAGAGAAGTACTTGAACTTATAGCGGTGAATAACTCTGTTTAATCCTACAGGAAACAAAAGTCAGATCTGACATGTATAAAGAGACAGCGCAATGCTGCAAGTGTTTCCTTCGATTAATCATATGCCATCAGTTACAACCTAAACTTGCAATTTGTGTAGAAAGTCTGTTTCAGTTGCAGCACGAGGAGGGGCTACTTTTCATCAGTTCATCTTGACATAGTTTTACATAAGTACTTGTTATTGACTGCCGCTTATCAGCTCTTTTTCTTTTTTTTGTGGTTCTTGTTGTTTGAATCATTTTTGTCATATTGACCCATAAAAATTATTCGTGTAATACATACCTAGGTCAAAAGGGCATTTCTCTAGCTTCATGGTGTTACAGCTCTTCCTTGCCATCCCCAGTCCACAATTTAGAATCGAGTTTGGAAATACCTAAATTTCCTGATAGATTTAAAAGGGAGCGTGGGAAAATCCGACTAATGGTCACTGTAAAAAAAAATGTTACACATTTCAAGTGATTTGTCAAGAAGATTGGTGTGATTGTAGGACTTTGTTCTACGACTCTAGAGTTAGAACAGATCTTTGCCATACTAGAAACCACTACCACCAGAAGCAAATTAATGGCATGTTTTCCATTTATATGCAAGATTTGCAAGTCAGTATAGGTAAAACCTAAGGGGCCAAATGTGATTAACCTATTTTCGACAGGATGCTCACAAGTACTGGTTATCGGTTCTTTTACAGGTTCATGAGTATTGTTAGCTGATTGTCTAAAAAGAATTGGTTAATAACTTTGCATAGAAACACATTTTGCAGATTGTGGATGAGTAGAAAGTGAAACCCATTTGCTTAAATAGTTACTTGCTCAACTGACTTAAACGTGAAGGATATGTTCACAACTTCAAGCTGTGATATTTCTCATACTAGAATCACCTACGGGGCAGATTTTCTTGGCCACTAGCCCAGCTTATTGCCCCATTTCCTGAATCCGTCTTTTGTAAATTTTAATTTCATTGTGCAGAAAGTATTTGAAAGTTGAGAGTCGAGATGACTAAACATTTCTTTGTCTCTTCCCTGCAGCATAAATAAGACGCTTGAACGATACCAACGTAACAACTTCAGTCCTCAAGACAACGTGGTTGAACGTGAAAAACAAGTTTGTATTCATTATACCAGATACTAGATTTGCTGCTCAATAAACTCTTTTTTTTTTCCATTGATCAGCAAATGTTTCTTTCGGTTGAAGCCCAGAACTTCATATGATTTGATGCTGTTTTTGTTAATAGTGACATGCCGAGATTCATATGTGACGTGTTAAAAAAGCTGTGTGATAATTCATTATTTTCAGGCTATAATAAGTGTGAAGCATTAGTTTCTCAAATAGATTTAGTACATTTATATATTGGGTTATCGTTATAATGAAGCGGAAAAGATGTCCGTCTTCACTTCACTTGGTGCTTTTCTATGATAGCAGAACTGGTTTCAAGAGGTATCAAAGTTGAAGGCAAAATATGAATCTCTTCAACAAACTCAGAGGTTTTTCTCTTTTCTTATTTTTGCCAAAATATCATCTCATAGGTTCAAGTATTACATTTCTCCAAAGAAATGTATTAATCGGTCTATTAAGTTGTAATATGCTAGCACCATAATATGTCCTAACACGTAGTACTGATTTAAGGCATTTGCTCGGAGAAGACCTAGGACCGCTGAATGTGAAAGAGTTGCAAAATATTGAGAGGCAGCTTGAACAAGCTCTTGCACAAGCTAGGCGAAGGAAGGTATTTCACCCAACCCATGTGCCCCTCGCGAATGTTGGGCCAGCATAATGAAGTTTTTCTCCAACTTTTTTAACTGAACATAATTTCTATTGAACTTATTAATTGTTCACCTGAATTTATTTTTGGACCAATCACAGACGGTTATACACATAGCTCTGAGTACTGATTATCAAGAAACTGGAAATAATTTTGTTGAAATAGCCAAATGATCTTTGATTGTCATGTCATGTTTATTAAAATTTCAATCTGCGTTCACTCTCATGGTTTAGTAGTATGATTTTGGTAAATTGATCTGATTTCGCAAAATGAATCATCTTTCGGTGGACGTAGATGCGACTAATCATGCATATTGACAAGGGTGTAATGGCTAATAGATCCATGCAACTAAATATTGAACAAGGTGAAAGGGAGATCCATCATCTATACATGCGAAGCTTTTATATATAGTTCACAGTATGGTTCTCTCCTATTGATCTTTATCATCATTTCAATTCTGACATAAAAAATGGTGTGCTCTACGAGCAGTTGTCAGTTAAAAACGAAAAATCCTATTCATGTCATTGATCCTAGATAAGCTAATTTTCCAGTGTCTGCCTTTTGCCAAACATAAACTAAGTAAGATCCTGAATTTTTTTTTTTTTGGTAAGTTAAGTAAGATCCTGAATTTACACTCTCTTTATCTCTATTTTTGTTTCCCAAATTGTAGACACAACTTATGTTGGAACAAATGGATGACCTCCGCAGAAAGGTAGGTAGTGTATTCAGTAAGTTCTGAAATCGATCTCTACAAATTACGCATTTCTCTTTGGATCAGTGTCATCCCAATTTACAAAGTAAATCAAATCATTATGTTCCTTTGTACATTGCCTGAAAGATTGACTTCAAGAGTTGAAAAACAACTTCTGATAGCTATCATCCCGACTGAATATTAATTTACTGTTCTACTATGCGTAATGTTTCGTGAGCACACAATGAGTCTGCTTATGGTACAATTGAGAGGATCCACATCCTCCCTGTCTAAGCTAACCCCATTGTATCTAAATGCGATGTCTGTGGCCTTCGGCAACATAATGGCAGGAGCGGCAGCTTGGAGATCTTAACAAGAAACTCAAGTTCCAGGTATCAAAAATTGTTATTTCATACATTATACCTCATACTCATGACAAGATCAATGTCCTCAAGGTGTATTAGTTAGAAATTTTCAACGCTATCACTTGATGCTTGATTCATGTTTTCTCAGCTGGAGGCAGAAGGACTAAATCTCAAGGCCATTCAAGGGCTCTGGACCTCCAATTCTGATGCAGCTGGAACTAGCAGCTTCCATGTCCACCATTCTCAACCCAACCCCTTGGAGTGCGAACCCGAGCCGATCTTGCAAATCGGGTACTTTCTCTTTGCTCATTTTCCTTTTTGTTAGGAGTGACTCTTTACTATGTTAGATCAAGTGAGTTCCACAAAAAGCTCATTGTGTTGACAATGTGTTGATAGGATCTGGCTTAGCGGTGCGACACTAGAACTGCATGCTATATCTTCAGTTGTGCAGATGAAACTCGTACTAAATAACGTTTTAAAAGAACAATGCAATAGATTTAGCTGGGAATATATATTAGGATTAACAAATGAAGGTAATTACGAGACAACATTGCCATTCGGATGTGGCGTGCATGAAAGTATTGGAAGATTTCAAGCACGCCATGAGGCGAGAGTGAACACGAGCATGTCTACATAAAATTGACAATATTCAACCCTTTTTGTTTGAACAGACTGTACTGACTTGTATAAGATCATCTAATTATTCTAGCATGAAGGAAGTTGAGGTTAAAATGAAAACCTTATGCTGCTGTGCATTCTTTCAACGGTTATAAAATAATTCCTTTTTTTTCTCTTTTGCCTTCTTTTCATGATCATCATCATCATGATCATCATCTTCTTTATATTCTTTTTTCCTCTTCTTCTCTTTCTTCTTTTTCTTCTTTATGTCTTTTGTTTATTTATCTATCTGAGTGGTGCATTAACAGGCACCAGTATGTTCAAGCAGAAGGTTCATCCGTTACAAAGAGCGTTGCTGGTGAAACCAACTTCATTCACGGATGGGTCCTCTAAACGACACATGGAACAGAAAAAGTCAGCATCTTCTATGAATATAATTGTCTACTTGATTTCTTATCCTAAACATACTTTTTAAGCATAGTCTTGTTTCAAAGTGAGTTGTCCTAAACGTCCATCAAATTCACTGTGTTTGTGGCGCAAGTAGAGTGCATGCCATGTAAATATACATATCTCTATGTTGTGATGCATGCCAGAAAAGACAGGAGTTTCGATTACAGGAACAAGTACATGTGCTTCAAAAAAATCTCGGGGTCATGTATCCTCACCATTAACACAGTTAATTAACCATACTTTCAACATATATAGCAATCGCAACTTATTTTCAACAACGGCATCTAAATTTCGGTGTGTTAGATAAACACGAGCAGCAGTGATGCTATGTGCTTCTCTTTTAGATGTTATTCACTGTTTTATTCAAATTCACAACGGAATGACTCAATTCAATTATTGTTGTGAAGATATGGAATTGGACTCGTGCAAAAGCAGGCCATACCTTTCTTTGGTGGGAAATTCAAACTTCCCTATTGAATGAAAAGGGAATGCCTGGTTCCAAAGTATGTAAAAATTTCAAACTTTCCCCGTGTCCATTGTTCTCGCTTGGAAATTAATCACAAATTGACCAGCGCCGCATGTACGACTCGATCCAGAAACTCAACTTTGGCAGGGAAAATTTGAATAACCTTATTCCAGTAAGCAGTAGATTACAATGTCTCTTCTCTTATCTTCTTTAAACCAAAAGCAGAATAAACCGACATCTGAACAAGAGCAGGGTACGAGGCTGTGGAGTCACATTTAGGCAATTGCAGAAGCCAAGATGTTTTGCCTCTCTATGCTTCAGTTCTAATTTTCAAACACACTATTGACCAAAATAAGGCGTGTCCAAATAAGAAGTTCGACTATATTAGAGTTGGTGCACTGTTTACAGTCTTGATTGAAGTTTGTATTTTTTTTAAAGGATGATGGTGCTTTTTATAAGAAATTCATCAACATTTTGACCTTTATTTTTCACATTACAGACAAAGAGGAGAGGAGGATAATTTCAAAGCTGTTCTTGGGCGGCATTTGATAGTGCATGACTGTACAACTGATAATACTTTCATCTTAACTTCCATTTTATTAGACAAGTTCAAACCTTTTTTTTTTTTCAAACAATAAAGAAAAGAAACTCTTCTTTTCTCTCGGATCGATCCGGGAGCTCAGCCCCGGGTTCCCGGAACCCCACCGCCGCAGCTGGATCTACATCAATTCAATCGACACAACACTTTACCTCGTCCAGTCTCAAGGTATATGTATAAGTGCGGCGCCAACACAAGAAGGGTCGAGCAAGCACAAGAAACACAAAGCTAGGGCCTTTCGCAATGTGGAGATGGGTTTACTGGCCCTAATTGATGTGTCCGTGGCAAGGGAACGTTTTGAGTTGAAGATGGCATTGACAGCTCCTGTAGCCTCTGAAGGACCTGCTGTCGCAAGAAAGGAGCTCTTACCAAAGACGAGAGGACGGCACACTAACGGTAGCGGTACAAGGGTCATCCAGGTTGCCCTTCGGCATCAAAAACTCGGTCAAAATCAACCAGTAAAAGCCAGAATTCACCGTTACTAGCCCAAGCTTCTCACTTGGTTCTCCTGTGCTTTGTTTCCCCTTTTTGGTTATCGAATAGAAACACATGTTTCCCGGCAACCCCGCTTTCGTAATACAGATTACATGGTCCTCGGGCCATGCATCACCCATGACTCCGGCATGCATTATCGGCAGTCACTATACTTTATCGTTGGTGATTTCCAATCAAGGGTTTCCCAACTCCAAGATGAGGAAAAAACTGGGCTTTAAGGTAATCTCGAGATAAGCATTTGTATGTTGATTCGATAGAGTCTATTCATGAAATCCCTTCCTACTAAGGGGGCACTGTGAAAAAAAATGAAAGCGCCCCAATTCTCTCTCCCTCTCTCAGATCAAAACCCACTGGAGCAGCAAACAATACGCACTTTACCTTAACATGAAGCAAGAAAACCAATAATCAAACAATCTCATCTTGTGTCCGGTCACTGTCTTCTAACGAATCATCTTGCTGTAAACAATGAGAGAAGAGCGCAATTAGGAGCGGGTTTCTTCTTAAGCACGACAGGAAGTCGTCTTTGCTCACCCTTCCATCACCATCCCCGTCAAACAATTCAAACAATTCGTGAATCTGCAAGAACATAGCAGCACGGTCGTCATGTATAGGAAACAAAAGAGCTGGCAAAAAACAACGCATATTCATCAACAAATCTGTTTCGAAATACTTATCTGCTGATTAGCATTTCTAAATAACCCGAAACAAACATCAGAGTGCGGGTTTGTTACCTCTTCCTTGCTCATATCCATCATGGTTGCTCTAAGGCTATCTCCCAACTATTTCAGAAGCAACGAGAAACCAAAGATTAGCGGACAAGGTTTTATTTGAAAACAAGACTACCGAAATTATATAAGGGCTGAAAAAGAAAGGCCCACTTGTTCCTCTGAGATGTAACCTCTGCCTCCTACATCACATTCCCTAAGTGCCAGTTGGCAGGCTTCTCTAAATAACGGTTGCTTCATAACGTGAGCCGACCCGAATAAAAACTGCAAACGCAGAAACAAATCATTATGTTCAAATTTCAACAAGAACAGCACCAAAAGCCAAGTCCCTAGACAAATTTATAAACCTAGTTTAACCTAGCATCTACTGATCACTTCCCTCAGTTTTAGAGGAAGATGTGCTTGCTATCAAAACTCAAAGGGAAGAATACCTGCTTGAATGTGATTGTTCCGTAGTTATCCATGTCAAGGAACCTAAATATCTGTCATCCAAAATATTCTTACTTAATGTGAAGACAATGGAAGAACAATAATCAACCTACAAGATAAATCTGAGTTTTGTTTCACTTTGCTAATCTGTTTCCCAATTTCAGTCTAAAAGTAGAGAAACTGACCCAAACCAGCACTAGAAACTTTGCTCAAGCACAAATATAGAATAAATTCATCTATCTTGTACGTAAAAGGTGAAATGAGGAATGAGCAGAGAGGGAAGCACCAAGCTCTTAACACTGGAGCATCCCGTCAGGCTATGAAGAGAGGCTCAACCAAGGGATTACTAACCTCTTCAGAAAGAGTAGAAGCTCTCAGTCTCAGACCCCTCAAAAAGCCATCCATTGACACACGCCCACTGAAAGATGACACTAAACGGTCAGGTCGCAGAAACCTTACAATACTATGACAAGCCAAGAGAATACGCTCATCTCAACATCTTAGCCATGCTTTCTGTTTCATTTTGTCACATTATTGACCAGAATTGCAGTCACTAAATATTAGTGGTCTTATGCTTAAAGATAATAAAGCAATAGTGCACTCTACAAATGTGATACCAAGGGAATTAACTATGAGAGACCAAGGGGGTGCCAAACCATCTACAAAAAGAGCTCATTTCCAAGACAAGGAATCCACAGCTATTGAAGGGGAGAAGACTTGACAACAGAAGGATAAACATTTTGATGCCAAGAGGCAAATATCACAGCAAGTAGGGAGGAGTCTGTCACATGATGTTACAAAAGCAACCTCACATGGACAATAAACAATTGTGCATCATTTCTACTAATAACCAAACTAGAAGAAAAGTGAACATTTCTACCAGAAAGAGAACCCACAGCTTGAATACGTAGAATATACCAGTTGCTAAAACCTTGAAAGAGGTAAGGCGCTAGGGAATTAAATATTTTCAGGAAATGGGCAAGAGTACCTTGAGTCTGGATTCATAGACAGAAACTTTACCAGAAAGTCAACGGCTTCCACGCTGCTCAAATGGAAGAACTGAAACAAGAGGAAAAAAAGTTTTGTAAGTTAAATAATCCACCAAGACCAATAGTGTTCAAAAAGGAAATAATAATAAATTCATCTGGATTAACGTCTCATATAATATGTCATGTCTACAGAGTACCAACAAAAATTACAGTCTAGCTTCAAATAAAAAGCACGATCTTTCCTGTGGGTCTTAATCTGGATTAACATCTCAGACAATACCCGTCATGCCTTCGGAATAATAAAGAAAAGGCCAAATGACAAAATAAACCCAACCATTTTTAGGGTCGATTTTATCATGACCTTTTAATCCTATCAGAAAAATACCCATAATTTCAAATTTGTTTCAAATCTATCCTAGTCTTTTAACACCATTTGTCTTTTTTTGCTTTTTGTATGTAGGATCCCCTTTTTTTTTTCAATGTGGCAGCAAGACTGCTAAGAAAAACATTCTCTATCATTTATTGCCTAACTATGCTAAAAGAAGGATATTAATTTAAATCTGAAGAGAGAAGATTTATCTGATTATTCAAGGGAGAATATTTAAGAGAGAATAATTTAAACAATGCAAAATTCAAGGGACAATATTTATCTGGCTTCATATCAACCATTTTTCAATAATTAAAATAACTCATAAATTTTTCGTATGAAGAAAAAAAAAAAAAGAAAAGTTAGGTTCTTCAAAATATGGTCTTAGTTGAATTTTATAAATATTTAAGACTAAAGAGGGAAAATGGTTATTACAAGACAATTCTTGGAGGGAGTCTAGCCTAGTAATAGAATTGATATGATTTCAAAAGATGAGGATTTATCTTGATAAAAGCAGAGAGATGGGGATAAAATTGAAAAAATGAGAAATGATGAGAATTTTTTTTTGGCTATTTGGCCTAAAGAAGACTTATGATTTCTTCTCTGCCTCTCCAACAGCACCTTTTCATGGTTATTATAGACAATAGAAGAAGCTCATATGACTGCATCTCCAGGTCTAATACAGAACGTAGCATTGGCAGCCGCATAATATTGCTAAGAGCCAAATTGTTTATAATACCTTTGAAATAAATAAATTCTGCTTTACCATTCAAAATTGAGGGAGTTGATAACAATAAAACCACAATCCAAAATTTTCCCCACTTTAGCATTATACAAGAATCATTTCATCAAGCGCAAGCGCAAACGCAGATGCTAGTGCTGTAGCCCCCGTTTACTACATATGTAGATATAATTACAATCCATACA
This sequence comes from Syzygium aqueum, assembly GCA_031216185.1. Classification (NCBI taxonomy): domain Eukaryota; kingdom Viridiplantae; phylum Streptophyta; class Magnoliopsida; order Myrtales; family Myrtaceae; genus Syzygium; species Syzygium aqueum. Next base: position 9,303,739 of record CM062235.1, on the reverse strand, counting down.
GGTAGCACAGAATCGAAACAACTTGGTGACTTGTCAAATTGCAAGCATAGGATGACTTATTTATAAGAAATAGAACAGAGACAGAATATCATTGCATTTACGGACTTACAGATTCCATCTGCGCCATTTCAACCAGATAACTCGAAGGCTTCTCCTGCAACATGTGAAATGAACATTTGAAAAACAAACGTGGGGAAGACATTTTGAACACTTTAATCTCACCTCTTACACACACAACTAAGATGCCATTGATATAACATATCAAAGATAACATTCTTTAATTCTTTCTGCAGCCTATCATAATCGATACTGCATATGTTTAAAGTGAACACACCACACAAAGAATCCATTAGTTTCTTCCTATCGCATGATTTTAGAAGGCAAATGTAATCAAATATATGCACCACAAAAGATCACTTAGACTAAGCAAAGTTTTTGAAGCTTCTACTCTTGTTGTAAAGTTTCTATTGCCAATAAATCAGACTATAGAACACCAACCTGCTTTGACTCAGAAGCTTTCATAAGAAGCATCACATCCCCATAAGAATGGGATGTTTGGGTGACGTTTAACGCTGTCGCAATAGCATCACTGGCCTGCAAATATCAGAGAGACAAATTTAAATTATTAAGACACAAAAAACACACAAGAAAAAAATATGCTACCCTAGTCTAAAATTCTCAGATCCCCAAATTGCTCCATTTTCTGTATATCACTAATTGGGGAGCTACTTCCTGAGATCTCTCATTCATCAACATAAGTTAAAGGAAAATGATAGGCATGTCTATACTCACTCTCTTTGCAAAACAGGCAGCAGTTTCTTTCCGGTCCTCAAGCGGATAAATGACAGGAAGGTATTCCACCTGATAAAATCCAAGAGACATCGATGATCTGAACAATAAGTTACAAGGTCTACTACTCCAGCTGGCAAGTATTAACAGTAAATAAACCTACACAATTACCAGTGTCGATAAGACTTAATTTTCCATGATGAAATCACGCAAATGTCTGTTAATTCAGGTTTCTTAACATGTGGTAACAATATTTACTGAAGAAAGCAGCAGAAAATATTGAAATAAATCTGAAACGCCTCTCAGTGTTTAAGAAGTTTAAGAAGCTGAAATATCTATGAAAACATGAAGCCCACACCTAAGAACTGAATGAACCACCGTCTGCCTTGGCATCACCTAAGCAGTAATTTCTTTCTCAAACATTGAACATAGATAAAGTGATAAAAATGTCAGAACAAAGTTAAAAATCCTACCCTTTTCCCTCCCCTGACCACAAAAGAACGGGTAAATTTCACAGCTCATCACTAAACTTCAGTGAAATTTGCAACCCCGCGCTGACTTTGATTTAAATCACCCAATACACTAAACTTTCAATTCTTTTAATCAATGCACTTTGGCCAGAATATGGCCTATATTATTGTGCCGCAAATTTAGCAATGACATGACATCTTCAAAAACCATGTGTCCAGCAGGTCAAAGGTTTGCTGGAAAAAAAGACTGGTTTCGACCAAAGTGCATAATTGCCAAAAAGAAACAACAGGTTAGTACATTGAATGACTGAAATCAAATTTCAGTGAACTAATTGCAAATTCCACTCAACTTCAATGGCCACAGATGGAACTTATCATGGATACGAACGAGAGAGAGAGAGAGAGAGAGAGAGAGAGATTACCTCCATGAAATTGTGAAACTGAGTGAACATCCTGAACATGAGCTTTGCCAAGGAGACATTTCCCCTGTGCACAATCAAGAAAAAATAAAATCAAGAGCCAACCAGAGTTAATTTGAATGATAAATATCGCAAACAGCACCAGGGACACAATTACAAAAGGAAAAGGAGCCTTACCAAGATTGATCAAAGTGTACATGAGGATAACGGACAATTACTGGTTGAATCGGGTAAGAAGGGATGAATGCACCGAGTTGAAATGAAATAATGACCCTTCCATTAGTAGTTGTTCCCTCAGGAAAGAGCATCAGCCGAGGAAATCTATCGCAGGAAGCCTTTCTCTGTATTTAGAATTAGATCCCTAAACCACAGTTCTGTATCAAAAAGCTTGAATATTGACTAAAGGATTGCAAATTTAGTTCGTAAAGCAACCAACAGACCAAAGGCTTCTATTTGCTATAACATCATAACGCACAAAATCCTCAAATTTTGCACTATGAACTATGATGCAATGAATGCACGAATATAATAAACATAGTCTCTTTCGAGTTTCCAATGTCTGAAGCGGACAAATAGATCTAAGGGATCAACAACACTCTTTCTGTAACACAGATATTAGCTGCTCGAGGCAGGCTAACCACTGAGAGGCCTATAGAATCGTCAGAACAATGAAATGTGAGGAAACATAAGTAGTTAAGTACCCAAACTTACATGGCTATCAAGCAAACGTTTGAACAACAAAGAATACGAGATTATGAAATAAATGGCCATAATTCTGTTTTTTACACATCCCGTTTTTCAAAATGAATTTTATCATCCCGGAGAAATCAAAAGATAAAAGGGGTTTCCAATATGATCATGCAGATTGACAATGAGCACTAAACACAACGTGCCCTCCTTGTTGAGGGAGCATGCAAAACAATTGTTGTTTCTTGATATTAAATGATTTACAACATAAAGTTAAAAAAAAAATGCATAGGAAATGGAAAATCAAAGCAGTAGACTATCTCAGCACTGCTTGATAATCCTTCTTTACAAGGAATCAGTAGAATGTTCAAAAGATTGTCACCTCAAACCAAGTTTCTTAGAGGATAGAAGCTTTTTACCTTTATTTCATTAACCGCATTCTTCCTCGACGAAGGAATGAACCTATTAACATATATTACCTGAGAACATAGAGAAATTACATCGACTGTTAAGTAAGAAAACAATGACGGTCGACCAACTACAACTTCCACACATTCCACACATTAAATAAGTGAAAAGCTCAAAATCACAATGTAATGCTCCAAGATTACCTGCATAGCTCTGATAATAGTTCCGACAAAGGGTATAGAATCATGGGACTCAGCAGCAACCATGGTAGGGAACAACTCGTAAAAATAAAAGATGGGTTCGATATATGACACATGGTTTGACACGACTATAGGAGCAGTCTCCCTTGGAGCAGGTTTTCCTTTTCTTCTTATCCACTGGTAGCTGCAAAAGGTGAGACCCGATCAATCACCCATCAAAGATATTCAAACAACTGGAGTTCTTCGAACACCAAGTGATCACGAACTGTTACCACCTACAATTAGGAGTTCGAAATTTTCTCCGAGTCCAGAAGATTTTGACAAAGTCCGCCACTTAATATTGTCTCAAACTAAACCGATCATTCATTTCCTCTCACAGGCCACAAGGGACAAAATGTACAATCTACCATATTCTAGCCGGAAAAACCAATCAGCTGAAAGATTCAAACTTTTTCATCCCTACCATAAAAGAACTCTTTTTCTTGAAGTTACACCTAAAACAAAATTCCAGAAAGCTAGAGAAATTAAAACAAAAAAAAAAGAAAGCAAATTCGAACTCACCCAAATGAGAACAAGATACAACGGGCACAAATCCGGGTCACCCACATGAGCCGACACCTCCATCTGGGCATCGGATTCTCCTTATCCTGCCAACCCAGAAGAGCCAGTTTGGTCGCAACGAACCCCACCGACAAGCAAGCCCCGAAAATCACAAGCCTCACCAAAGCGATCGGCAAGCACAGCACAATCTTCACCACCTCGTAGACCCCATCGACATTCTCGGTGCGGTTCAGGAACGGGTCAACCGTGCTCGCCCGGGGCACGGAGAGGCCCCTGGAGCCCAAGAACTCGAAGGGGTTGGGCCTCTCCAAGTGGGTGTTGCTGTTGTTGTTGTGGGCGCGAAGATTGTTACCGTTGTTGTTGCTGTGGTGGTGGTGGTGGTGGTGGTGGTACTGGGTTCTGGGTTTTTGCTCCCGAGGGTCTTGCTTGGGAGAGGAGCGACCATTCCGGTCGTGCGTTGGCAGGCCGTTGTCGGGGTCCTCGTGGATCGTGAGGATGGAGTGTGAAGGATCGGACGGCCGTCGCCCAGGAGAGAGGAGAGGGGAGGTGAGATCTTGGTTCGCCATCAAGGAGTTCACAGAGAGACGGGGAGAGATTTACGCTGAGAAGCACGAGAGAGAGAGAGAGAGAGAGAAAATGTGGGAAAGTGCAGAAATTTCGAACGAAAGGAAAGGTGGAGAGAGAGAGAGAGAGAACGTGAGGGGAGGGGCGACCCTGAAGAGAGAGAAAATCTGGGAAAGTGAAGGATGAAAGGTCGAGATCGAGAGAGAGAGAGAGATTTTTATGTTTTCTTGTTTTTTTGGTCGGAGAGAGAAAAACATAATGGGAGTGACAACCGGGATGCGTGCAGAGCGTGCGGAGATACCATGAATGCGAATATAAACTACGTATTCTTTTGGATCTGCTTCTGCTATCTTTTGCTGTTGTGCGAACTTGGAAACTTGGAATTTTCCCGAGAAAACTTTCTTGTAGGGGCCGAGAAAAGTTTAGTCTTTTTTCTCTTTTTTGGTTTTCAGAGAAAGTTTAGTTGGCCACCTGATCTTCTTCTGCTGCTGCAGCATCTGCTGCATGTGGGTTGATCGCAATCTTGGCCCTCGTGCTCGGGAAATTGCCTTTTCCAATGTAAAAAAATTGCCAAGAGAGGTGTTTGCTTGGGGGAGGGGGGCGGCGCGGACTATTAGTTGCGTCTTGGATCGTGTGTGTTTTGCTCTAATTCTATCAACACTCTTTATAATCTTTGGTGGGATATAAAGCTACGTTTGATCGACCGGATAAAAATCAAAATAGGATATGTTTTATCCTATCCTGTGTTTGGTGGTAATCCAGGATAAAACAAGGTCAGATATAGACCGGATATAGCCCGGATAAAAAAATCCGAGGAGAGTGAGATAGATTCGGATAAGATTTCTAATGCTTATTTTTCTAAAAATGCTACACTCCACTCGTCATCATCTTCATCCTTACACCTTGTGCGCTTTCACCAAAAAAATTTCTCGACTTTTTTTCCTTCACTAACTCCTCCGGACCCGTGAATAGCAAAAAAAAATAAAAATAAAAATTATCATATCCAACTTTAAATCCGTAGTCCATTAAACAATAAGCAGGATATGAAGAAATCCCAGGATTTCTTATCTTATCCTATCCAGTCCTATCTTATATATAAATCCGAAAAATCAAACACAGCCTAAATGTCCTTGATTTTCTCCTTCTGGGATATCCTTGCTGATAGGTTCGCTTTATACACGATTTGGGTAAAAATTAAAGGCGAGTTCGTTTTACCAAAACCTTTGTAACGAAGGAAGTCTTATCCATGTAAATCATTGTCAAAGAAAATAATTTTCATTCGTTTAGTGATTCAGAGAGATTATTCTCTTCTCATCAAAATCCAATAGAGACGTCAGTTTATGGAAAACGTAATTGACTAGTTTTCCGTCATCCGAATATCGGAAAGTCGAAAAACAATTTCTCGAAACAACTTTTCTTTTATATCAATTTGTTTGGCAAAAATGAATGATTTGAAAAAACATTTTCCTAACAATAATATCTTATATCGCTTACGAAAATGAATGGACGAAAATCATTTTTCTGATCATCCACGAAAATGATGGCACAGTTTTCCATCATCCAAACACCAGAAAGTCGAAGAACAATTCTCTTTCAAATCAGTTTGTTTGGCAGAAAATCCATTTTCCTAAATATAATGGCTTATATCGCTTACCAAAATAAACGAACCAAATATTTTTTTTATCGACATAAATCATTGTCGTTAACGACACATTTTTCACCAATAGATTATTTCAAGCTTACCGAGTAATTATTTTTAGGAAAATATTTTCCAAATCATCCATTTTACGCGAAATAAACGGAACCACAAAGATTATTCCTACTGTGTGCGCTACCTAAGGTTACTTTCCGTTCGACCCCAAAAAAAACAAAAGGATACTTTCCGAATCGGAATTAGCTTGCGCATTGAAGCAAAGGGTTTTGATGCAGATGAAACTTCTTACGCAGACTGCTCAACGAGAGAAACACTCCACATGCCACAAAAATGCCTGCCCCTCTTTCCACTAAGCTAACATGTTGAAGAGCTGAGCCACAGCATATCCACCTCATGATTTTGCCTCCTCCCCTTCGAGACTTTATTCAAATTCCAAAAAGTAGTATGGTAGTTGTCGAATTTGGGTGCAAAGGATGAGAAAATTTGAAACGAGGGACAAAAAAAACCGCTAGGAAATGAAAGCGAACAAGGGGCACCACTGCAGTCGGCACAAGACGACACGGCGTTTTCATCTTTAAGCAGGAAGCGAAATGGAGTAACAATCTTCACACACCTGCGATAACTTAAAATAGCACCCCCAACACGTCACTTAAAAAAGAGAAACAGTGGTCAACCATACGTTATTTTGGTGGTGGTGGATCCAAGACCACCACACGCAAGAGAGAGTGCTTACCTTTCCGAAGAAGGACCACTGATCGAGAACGTGGAGGCATTAATGTAGCACGATGCTGGGCCTCAACTTTCTTGATCCCTTTGTCCATCAATTTCCTTTGATAGCGTTTCGGGGAGTTGGACAAACGTGACAGCGAGGGCCTCCACCAAGCCCCCTTTTAGCCTTTTTCGTAGGCGACGGGGGGACGATGGATGATATGATGGAACCAGAGGCAGACATGGAGTTGGGCCACTTTTTGAACTCGTGAAGGCAGGAAGGAAGGGGGGCCGTCTTGTGTATTGTTCTTTTACGAATCTCTCCGAGAGGCGATCCGCACGCTTCGGTCATTGAATCGCGTTACGACAACGATTCGCCACCGCATCGCCCTGGAAACGGAATACGATCGGAGGAGGGTCTTTGTTTTCCTACAGCTTGCGCACATTTTCTCTCACAACTATCGTCGTCGCTCGCCGAGGACTAGGGACGACAGAGTCCCGATTTCAGTTCTCATCTTATCAAGCGAGGGCGACTCCCGACGGTAAAGCATAGAATAAAATAGTTTTCAAGGGCTCTTCAACACAGTCTAGTATCGACACGGTCTCATCAGTCTACCAGTTCCTCACGCCGTCTGCTGAAACCGACGGTTGAGATGTATGGGGAAAAGAAAAGCCCAACCTTAGGATCAGACCCCAACATGCCTATGCTCTTGGATTGTGAGAACATGGCCTTTTCCCATAGGTCAATCCATTCTTTCCGGTTCTCGTTTTCCCTCTCGAACGGAGATTGAGCAAATCAGTAATCGCTTGAGAACACTCCGGGAAGTTTCCTGGAACGCGTCTCTTTTAGTCCTTGCAAGCAACCCAGATGTAAGACTTTGCCTTCTGAATTTACGTTCCCACTACAGACTTAATCTAATCCAGCAAATGCACAGCTGGCTCTGTTGAGTAATCTCAGGAATCCGACGACTCGTCGTCGTCACTCGAGCTCAACCACTGCTTGGCGTCATCACTCAACCACTGCTTGTCGTCATCACTCGAGCTCAACCACTGCTCGTTACTGCTGCTATCCAAGCTACGAACATCCTCAACACCATCAAGTAATGTGCCATTTGGAATTTCATCCCAATCCGTAGGGAACTGTACATCCTCCAGCGGCTGATAGTCCTGCCCTCTCCATATGACAATCTGTTCCTTATCAAATGTCACAAGGATGCAAGGAACTAGGTCCTACATGAACAAAAAAATTGAACGTTATTGACAACGTATTATACTGTCCGCATCCATGTCATTGCTATCATCCATTTGTCCCGATGATAGCAGCAATAAAAAGACAAGGTTGTGGGAACTCCTCAAAACTGGTACCGAGGAGACTTCCTCATGTCAAATAGGAACATATCCCATTAAATATTACCCCTCTATTTGCATAGTTGAATATATTGTACAAACGTTAGACCACTTTCCCACAACGCAGATACTAAAAAGTATCTGAAGGAAAGAAATGTCAAACAAGTATTCGATGCACTTTCCATCTGATGAAGCATAAGTGCTATAAGCCAAGCAAAAAATGAAACACAAGTGCTATACTGCAATAATCAGAAACTACAGCATAGAAGGGCATCATTCATATGCAATTTCTTGCTAAATGCAGTAAAATAGGCAGTAACCATATCATTTAGCATAAGCTTTGACATATTTCTATACAAATAACATATTTAAACAGATAACACATATAGAGTCTTAAATAAAATGCCAGAAAAATGTAAGGAACTGGAACTGATAAGGGAGACTGAAGGGATGACAAAATCTTACCCTAAGTTTGCAGCCTATTTTCTTATAATCACTTTTCTCAAGTCCCCGGCAGTCTATCCGAACGAGTTCATTGGTGAGAAATGCATCCCTGACCATTGGTACCAGACTGCCATAGTACCCGTTTTTGGCTGCATTTGCAAAATGACTCAGAAACAGCATTTACAATGGTTAAACAAACCAAGAAAATATGAGAACAAAGATGTACCAAGTTTTGTTAGAGCAGGCACAGCTAGTCCTTTTTTCCTCATTTCCTTGGTTTCTTCGATGCTCAGGCCCTCAATCGTGGTTTTGATCAGCCTGGGATATATAGGTTCATGGGGTTTCCACAACATTAATGGTATCACAGGCCTTCTCTTGGAACTATAGTTTCTACCTCTGTACAAAACAAGCTGACCACCGTGTCTATGAATTATCTTTCCAAAGGTTTTATCCTGCAAAATGCACATTCAACTTGCATTAGAAGTTTTGGCCAAGAAAATAAAAGACTCAGAGTTCGAAGATCCTATATGTAACAAGGGAATATTAGCAACTATATATAAAATAATAAACATTGAAGCAATAAACATCGACGCGCCACTTCTTATGTAATGAATGGTTTGTGCCAAATTTCACCATAAACATGGGTAAAGAAGTTCATACACAAAGAACAAGAAATCACCCAGATGATCTACGGGAAACAGAAAAAAACCAGTGCACAACAAATCGCTGTGAGAAAGAAAGATCCAGTTTGACCAAAAAAATAGACTGAAACACAAAATACCTCCAGCTGGAAGCAAACATTTTTCATATCAACCGTTGGCACACCCATACATTTAATCCTGACTGCCTCAGCACGCCTCCAGTGATTATGGATATCATTCAACATGTTGTGAGTTAAGCCATCTCTCCCTACATAAGGATACAAGGACACCCATATTACGAAAGCAGCGGTACGCATGAAAAAGTTTTTCAGTTGAAGTGCAATGAAGTAAGGTAGTTTTAACATCCGAAAAGAAAAATAAAGAGCATTTATTCTGACTGGCTTGACTTGAATAGTGACTAAGGCCCAACTTACAGGATATAAAATAAGGAAACATGCTTGTAAATCATCTTTTATTCCAAGTATATGACAATAGCAATCTGTTCAAAGTGTATAGCAGAAGCCCGGAACCTATACCGGAGGAATTGCCAAGAGTGAGCCCAAAATCTGAGCCCATCAATACATCCAGTTAGACCCACCTTCACTTGGTACATATCTCGTTGGGGACACTCGTGACATTGGGTGTAAGTACATCATTGAAGTTGGAATGCTGAAAATCTCTCGAGGTGCCGTGACAGTGATGAAGGGCAAGAAAGTTAATTCTCTCCATCATCTACCGGGAGAGAGTATTAAACTCTGACTTGACTCAATTAATGCATATGCGTTAGGGACACATGAGTGAGGCACATATGATGATGTTAAGTGAGAGGCGTTGTTAAAGTGTCAAAAGACAAAAAACTAGACTTGTGTAACCACTGCATCTTTAGGGTTAAGTCAACAAATCAGTTGTGAATAGCCAGGACATCAAGGAATATCAAGAGAGGCATTTAGAGAATGGTGTGATCCTAGCTCCGTTTGTTCCATATGAAAAAAGGAAGTAATGGCATATGTCACACCCATCAAACTACAAACATCGTCATGTTGGTTTTGGTTTTATCTTTGTTTTCTCAAAACAGAAGCAGTGCACGTATCCTAGTTAAACACAAATTAGTCACAAACAATTAATTTGACAGAAGGAAAAATATTCTTTTGAACCAAAATTTAAAAGAGGTACCCCGAGAAGATAACATGAAACAGCTCATAAAGCTATGACTGGCACAAATCCATGTTCAATCCAAGTCTCCCCCTTTTTTGAGAATAACATGCTCGTTAAATTAAAACTTGTAAAATGAAGGTTGATGCTGAATTGTTTTTATCTAACGACGACTCTCCATCAGATATAAAATTCAAAATTTCCAATTTCTCTTAACAAAAGACACTAGAACTGAGGATGGCGATATTCAATGGAATCACCCTTATTGGTTCAGCTCTACCAATATTTGTCTTCCACACTACTTCTCTAACAGCAGAAGTTGCTGCATCTTATGTACCAACAAGGTGACACAAAACTTATTTTATCAATCTTGTTATTGGCTTAGAGACTTGACACTCTTCACCTTGAACTAAGGCCATAAGTCCATCATCTAAAGCCAACATATGTAATCTTAGCTGCTGGACCCAGTGTGAAGACACTTCAGTAAAATGTATATCCTTAATGATTAGTATATTGTCATTTTCACATACAACAAGAAAATGTCTGGTCTTCCAACCCCTGAGACCCCACAGATCTCCGTGACTCAAAGATCTTTGACAGTTCCTAATTTCACTAATAAGATATTTATGTTCATCAGCTATATAGCCCCTGCCCTAATTTCTCAGGTCTGCATGCAGTGAAGATATACATGGGAAATAATTCATGAACTATCCTTCTTATCTGCATCCTTCAAAAATGGTTTTTCCATCAATAAACTCTCAATCAAATTTCTGTATCATGCTCAAACTTTAGCCCTTCAATTTAATCCCAGAAAGGGAAGCCAGATGGGTAGTTCCCAATTTTCCAGGAAAAAATCCGAAGCAGCACATTCAAATATCCAGTTTCCTCGTGAATAAATCAGCTAACTATTTTCCAAAATTCCGGTCCGACGGAGGAAAAAGACTGAATATATCTAACATCCAGGATTTGCTCCACATATTCTTAACATTGAGTCTGAATACAACATTGAACATAAATTCTCAAATCCTATATGTGGGTCTAAACTCTTTCAATGGAGGAAAGAGAAATTCATCAGTGGGATAAACAGAGTGCAAAATGCAAGTAGGAAGTATAAATACCAGGGGATATTAACTGTAAACTTGCCCGGTCAAGAATATTACTAGCAATACTCACATGTATGCAGTCAAGTAGCCCCAAATCCAAAAGCAAACCATACTGACACAATCATTGTATCGCGAAAGATACCACGAATCAATCAGCACATCAACAAACAATACAACCACATACACATGTAGGAAAAACGAACGGCATACCTATATTAATATGCCTTTTGGTCCTGTGCCTCTGACACCTCTCCACCAGAATCTTCCTCTCGGCCCCGGTGAGCGACTCCCCCTGAATGCTCTCCCTCGTCGCCTTCCTCTTCTCCTCCAACTTCGGGTCCTCCGCTCCCTCCTCCGCCGACCGTGCCTTCCGGTCCACCGCCGGGGCGCAAACCCCGGTCCACTCCCGGCTGAGCCGGCCGGGCCCGAAGGGCGAGTACTTGGGCTCCCTCAGCCCGATCGACCGCACGCTGGGGCTGCTCTCCGTGTAGCTGAACCTGAAATCGAACGGCAGGTCCGACCTCACGGCTTTGATCTTGGTCCGGTCGAGCGACGAGGGCGGCCGGTACGGCGGTTTGGTCTTCTTCTTCGCCGGAGGTCTGGGGCCGGGGCTCTGGGGACGGAGAGAGGGCGGGGGTTCGAAGGCGTAGAGAGAGCGGAGCCTCGAGGAGGAGGCGGCGGCGGCGGCGGCGGAGGTGGAGAGGAGGTGGCGCGTGGAGGAGAGAGAGAGGGGAGGAGGCTTTTGGCGGGAGAGCTTGGCGAGGATCATTGCTAGGGTTTTAGCAGGTTTAATGGTTGAAGAAGAAGAAGAAGAAGCAGAAGGAGAAATGGAGGCGAAGGGTTGAGTTTTGCGGTCGGCAATTGAGTATTTGAGATTGAAATTGGGCCAATTTGGAAAAAAATGAAGAGTCGAGTCCTTCTTTGCAAAAAGATTGACGGGAGGGAGAAAGTGGCAGAAAAATTATATTTGCTGGACACGATGTGAATAGGGCCAATGATTATAATTACAGTGACCATAGGTTATACAGGATGTTATGATTAAATTTGCATCTAATTATTTATTAAATTTACGCACGCTGCATTGCACACGGAAGTCGGATGATTAGGTAATTCGGGTAATTATCTTTTAAAAATGAAGAAAGCAGGAATGTTTAGGGACATGTTTATTTGTAATTGTAGTGTTAAATTAAGGTAACTCAAAAGGGAGATTCAGTAATCTAGATATAGACTAGTTTTCGAATGCGTGCTCTGAGCATACATGGTTTTATAAAATTGATGTGATTGACCGAATGCATATAATGGTATCAAAGAAATTTGGAGGGTGGACACCAAAATTCGAAAGTTGGTTCTATTTATATTATAGATAGATAAATAAATCGAATCGGTGTTTTTCATTTTAGGTAAACTTGCAATACCTAACTAAATCTATTAAAACTCTTTACGAGCATCACAAAGGGTTTATTCCTTGTTAAAAGTGAAAGGACGTGATTCTTGCAAAATGACTCTTGATCAATGTAACGATAAACTTTTCATATCATTTTGAAAAAATGACACAATTAATTCTTAAGTTTTGACTTAATGTGCAATGTAGTTCCTGAACAGTAATTCAATATATAATGTGATCCATAAAAATTTGATAAATGTTTAATATGATCTATGGACTTTTTGTATATGTTCAATTTAGTCTTTAAACTATATGAAAATATTCAATATTGCCTCCGAAAATATTAAACAACTTCATATAATCTAGGGACTAAATTGAATATGTACAAAAAATTTGGAAACTACATTATCACATTAAACATTGGGGTAAAGTTCGTGAACTATTTGTGTCAATATCCGTATAATTTTTGGAAGAGCGTTTTGGAGGCTTATTTGACGCCAATGGAATCCTACTTCCACCCTCTCAGAACCACCAATTTGGAAACATGTATATCCTTTTCTTACAAGGACATGCCACATATTTCTCTCCAATATCGTAACTAATCAATTACAATAAATTGGATCGGATTTTGCAGTTTTTTCTTTCATAGCACCTCGACATCACATGAGCGTGAAAGGGATTCAAAAATCAATTTTCTTTTAGTAAGGACTAAAATAATTTAGTTTGGCCTTTTGACACCATATTGTAGGGTGAATCTCAAAAGACACATAAGCAAAATCTCCCTCCAAGCCATACATACTGACCTTTTTTTTTTTAACTTGCACACGCCACATATGTCTATCCACCTGTGTTGTGACTATGTTCTGTGCATGTTTGAGTAGAGGAGAAGATAGTGTTGTTTTTGAAGGCAGACTTGCATTTTTTATTTTTTTTTTGTATCGTGTGTGGTGCCATTCCTTGGCTTTCACTTCACTTTAGGGGTGAGCGGTTCCCGGTCCGGTCCGGTTCCAAGGTGGAACCGGGAACCGGACCGAGAGAACCGGTTCCCAATTTTGAGAACCGCGGACCGGATCGGTTGTTCTAGGACCGGGAACCGGACCGAACCGTTGGTCTGGTCTGGTTCCGATCTCGTCCAATGGAACCGGTTACTTAGAGTTTAGGGTTTTTTTTTTTGTCAAACACTTAAGATTTGGTTCACATTTTACTAATTTTTATCAATAAATTTATGTCAATGAAGTTCACTTAGAGTTTAATTCACATTTTACTATTTTTTATCAATGAATTTATGATAATGAAGTTTACTTAGAGTTTAGTTCACATTTTATTATTTTTTTTAAAGAAAAAAATAACAAAAATATATATTAAATAGTCGGTCCGGTCCGGTTCCCCCTCAGAACCGGGAACCGGACCGCCCGAAAACCGGTTCCGCTTTTAGGAACCGGGAACCGGACCAATAGTTTCGAGAACCGGATCAAACTTGTCAGTCCGGTCCGGTCCGGTTCGGTCCCGGTTTGGGCGGTCCAAGTTGCTCACCCCTACTTCACTTGGCATGATGAAAATTACAGAACAATGTCTTCTGCTGGTCCAGAGAACACTCATTTGCTTGGAATGGACTCAAGGGATGCATGCCCCGTGTTCACAGGCCCATAAGTCAATCAGTGCATACATATTCTCATCCATGGCCCTACAAAGATATGCTCTTTGTTTCGTGGGCGCGGCTCAAACTGAGTATCAGGATCATGTGAAAATAATGCATTCGGTCAGCCAAATCGAACGGAGTCCCATTGGGACCTGCCTAATTCGAAAAGAACTTGGATTAGCCGAGTTCATGTGAACCAGACCAATAGCAATAAATTCTCCCACAAAGCCGCTGTGCATTCTTGATGTAGTTGCCCAGCAAGTAGCTGCCGCCTTTCCAAAAAAAATATGGTGACCCCTTTCAACGGTTCTTGCAAATGCCTCAAAACTCGAGATTCGGAAGGTCAGCGCACCACCCACAGTCCGAAAGCACCTCAAAATGGCTTCCTAAAAGCTGTTCGGCCCAGTTTTCAGACGCGGCTAGGTCTGGAGAACATCATTGCGCGGCCACAACATATCGAAAGATGGAATGCCCTGCGAATCCCCTTTCGAAAAGATGGCCAAGAAAGAGACATTTCCATATATAGAACGAGTGCTCAAATGCTAAAGAGGCCCCTTTTCTCAGCCCTTGCTTGCATTCTCTGCAACAAATGTCCACGCGGTCCATCCCACGCCCACGCATTGGCGCAATTATCGTCCATCATCGTTGTGATTCAAGGGTCGTCCAAGTTCAAGTCATCCAGACATAGTTTTAGTCGGACATAATGAGCTTAAAACCGACAATGACGAGACATTTTCAGAGAGGCATGAGTCGTGTCAGTACCCCAAAAAACAAGAAAATAATCAAAGATCGCCCGTTTGGTAATCGCACGTGTAATCTATTCTATTAGTCTACCTTGGTGAATTGCGGCAATTCGAAGTGAATTAGAGAATCTCTACTGGCATCTACTCTACTATGCTCCGAATTAACAAATCCTCTCACATTAAATCCCGCATCATAGTGACAAAATTAAGCAATTATATACGTACACGATTAAACTCTATGATCAACCAAACCCACTTCACGCATCAACCACTCCAAAGTGTTCCCAAAGTTTTGATCAATTGAAGCAAATTGCCCCCTAATAAAAATTGGGAAAGAGAAGACGAAAGAAAGACGTGTTAGCCATAGAAAAGTGACATCTTTCAAATGCTCTCGCCATGATTCACGAGTGCCTCACGCCTCTACTTATGGTCCCTCCAAAGAACCCCCATTCCCATACATGGCATTCATGAGTGCTTGTGAAGTATCACTATTATAAATTTATGACCGCATGTGTTAATGGCCCCTACCCTTTTCTAGTTCCTTTTTTATCCTACAAAAGGGCATGCCCAGATCTATGAAGTAAAAAGTGGGCAAGATCCCATTCTTCTGATAATCTTGTAATTTTGATTAAAATAGGAGCATGTACCACCTCTTTCACAACGTCACATGCAATCTCTTCCACGACCCACCTCCCCTTCCTTTTTGGGCCTTTATAAGCTTGCATTGCTATCTCACTTCACTCCCACATGCATTCAATACCCATCAGGCTTTGAGGCAAGTAGACATGGATCCTTCACTTTCTGTGCCCTGTGTGTGTGTGTGTGTGTAAGGTCTTGATTAGAATGTGATTTGGATCAGTGTGTTTCTGCATTGTTGGTTAGTGATATGCTTTATTCATGGCTTCATCATGTCTCTGACTTGTTTTAGACACTTAAAAACTAACTGCCTCATTACTTCATGACAGTGTTTTGGCTCACTTTTTTGTAGAAAAATCATGCACCTCCCTGCATAGCACCACTGTATCATCTGCTTCTGCATTGAGATTAAGGTCGTAGATGAACCCAATCTAACCCTCTGCAATTCCAAATATGGCTCACAGTGCAAAGCAGCATAGCACCTCAAGAAAATGATGCTCTCAATGCACTGATCTAAATCTTTACTAGTTAAGTTTGCAAGCAGGTTGCCACAATTGACATCGATGAACGAGCAAGTCAATCAATTACCGATATCCTCATCCTTATATATCCTTCTAATGTCTGAATTCGGAATAATGAGCTGATCTTTTGTTCCCTTTGCACATTTTGCACATTCAGAGAAATTAGCTTTGATCAATTGATATGTCTGCTTTGATTGATTTGCTTTGATCTGTGCACTGTGCAGAGGCACAATGAACTCTTGGACATTCCTCCTATTCCTAGCCTTCTTGATCACTACCACAAATGCTTCAGAGGACACAAAGACTTACATTGTTCACATGGATAGCACGAGAATGTTCCAACCGAGTAACATTGATCGAGGGGACTCAAAGCAATGGTATGAATCGATCCTGGAGTCCATCGCTGAATCTTCTTCTTCTTCCTCTCGGCTTCTTTATGTCTATGAAACTGCCATCTCTGGGTTTGCCGCGAAGCTTTCATCCGAGCAGCTTCGCTCGTTGACCAGAGTCGATGGGTTCCTCTCTGCCACAGAAGATGAATTGCTTACTCTCCACACTACACATTCGCCCCAATTTCTAGGCCTGCAAAATGGAAGAGGATTATGGGAAGCGGCAAAGCTCAACTCCGACGTGATAGTCGGTCTTATCGATACAGGAATCTGGCCGGAGCACGTCAGTTTCCAAGACACGGGCATGCCCGAAGTGCCATCTCGGTGGAAAGGTGCTTGTGAAAGCGGCACAAACTTTTCATCTTCGAACTGCAACAGAAAGCTCATCGGCGCGAGGGCCTTCTTCAAGGGCTACGAATCCGTTGTTGGAAAAATCAATGAGGCGACAGATTACCGATCTCCACGCGATAGGCAGGGTCATGGGTCTCACACGGCCTCCACGGCTTCTGGCGATCTTGTAAAAAAGGCAAGCTTGTTCGGCTTGGCCAAGGGATCCGCCACTGGCATGGAGTACACGGCTAGGATTGCCGTCTACAAAGTTTGTTGGAGGCTTGGCTGCGCCAACTCGGACATACTAGCCGCGATAGACCGTGCCACATTGGACGGTGTCGACGTGCTGTCACTTTCTTTAGGAGGCCTTGCAAGGCCTTATTATACAGATAGCATTGCGATAGCCTCGTTCGGTGCAGTCCAAAGAGGCGTTTTTGTGTCATGCTCAGCAGGAAATTCAGGGCCGAGCCCTTCGACCGTGAGCAATGCCGCCCCGTGGATAATGACGGTCGCAGCCAGCTACCTTGACAGGAGCTTCCCGACGAAAGTCAAGCTCGGGGATGGCCAGACTTTCGAAGGATCATCCCTATACTCAGGCAAGCCCACTGAGCAGCTCCCTCTCGTGTACCGAGAGACTGCCGGTGGCAAAGGAGCCGAGTATTGCGCGGCAGGCACGTTGGACCCGAAGCTCGTCGAGGGCAAAATCGTCATCTGCGACTGGGGGCTGATCAGCCGGACCGACAAGGGACAGCAAGTGAAGCTAGTGGGCGGAGCCGCAATGATCATGCTCAACAACGAAAACGAAGGCGAAGAGACTATGGCTGACGCCCACATTTTGCCGGCCACCTCTGTAGGAGCCTCAGCAGCCAAAGCCATCAAGCAGTACCTCAACTTATCAGACAACCCGACTGCATCAATCTCTTTCCGAGGCACGGCGTACGGGTATCGAGCACCGGTCATGGCCGCGTTCTCTTCGAGGGGCCCCAGCCTGGTGGGTCCTGAAGTGATCAAGCCCGATGTCACTGCCCCGGGCGTTAATATACTGGCCGCATGGACCCCGGTTACCGCCCCTTCACTCCTGAGGAGCGACAACCGGAGCGTGCTATTCAACATAATCTCGGGCACTTCGATGTCGTGCCCTCATGTCAGTGGCCTAGCCGCACTCCTAAAATCGGTGCACAAGGACTGGTCACCGGCTGCTATAAAATCAGCCCTCATGACCACATCCTATATTGTAGACAACAGGAGGGAACCCATTTCCGATATCGGCTCCGGCTTCAAGGTGGCGACGCCGTTTGCATTCGGGTCGGGCCACGTCGATCCGGAGCGGGCCTCAAATCCTGGACTGATCTACGACATAACGACCGTCGACTACCTGAATCATCTCTGCAGTCTCAAGTACAAATCCTCGCAAATAGCTCTCTTCGCAAAGACCAACTATACCTGTCCTAGAAATGCAGCCGCGCATCCTGGCGACTTGAACTACCCATCCTTTGCGGTGCTGTTCAAGTACGGCGCTGGGAACGCGAGCGTTGCGCACAAGAGGACGGCGACCAATGTCGGCAATCCAGTGAGCAGGTACAGGGTGCAGGTGGATGAACCCGACGGGGTGTCGGTGATTGTCGAGCCGAGGAATTTGGTTTTCGGGAAACTGGGAGAGAAGCAGAGTTACAAGGTGACTTTCGTGGCGCTAGGAGGAAGTTCCTTTTCGTCCAACTCGTCCTTCGGGTCGATTGCTTGGATCTCTGGGAGGTACATCGTCAGGAGTCCCATTGCTGTAACCTGGAACTAGAACTGGGAATTTAGTGGATTAGAGACCCGGATTGGGTTTTAAAGATTTGCAGAGGAAGGGAAAAATTCAAAATCAGACGAGGAACTCGCGCTGCACTTTCTTCATTTCGCTTAGAAACATCCCAATTTGTCTCCTACTATTCCATTCTAAGAAAACTTTTTCCGTGCCGGTAGATTTCCGAGCCGAAAACCCATTGGCGAGGAAAGTTCTCGACGATCCGATTTTCCGGGACGTGTATTTTACTTGTTGCGCGTCGATTTACGCACCCTCCCGGTTGAAATGGTGGATGCAAATGGAAAGGACTAAGGTGTTCATCTGAAGCAACAAGGAAGAAAATGGAATGGAACTCGGTCCTGTCAATTTGCTCATCCGTAAGGATGGGGCCGTGACCTGACCCACGATGAAACGTGTTTGAATTGGCAAAGGGCCATGAAGAAGTAAACGTAATGATGTGGGAACTGAATTGCAGAGGGCGAAAAGTTCAACTCATGACATGAGAGGTTGTATTTCCACTTGGGATTTGGTTGAAAATCCATAACCTTGAAGTTACTAAAAAAACATAAAACAATTGGTAAAAAGAAAGAAGGTCGTGAGTGTAATTTTTGTTTTGATAGTGATAAGGTCGATGGCATTGCGCCCGGTCCCCAGACGCGATCACGGTCTCGTAGCGGTGCGGGACCGTTACTAACAACTCCCGAGATTCATAAGATCGGAATTGCTTGCGACGGAATGCGAAAAATAATTCGGGATAAAATTATCACAGATATATCAATTTAAAATTTTTTTATGATAAAAAATAATTTCAAATAAATTTATTATAAATATATTAATTTAAAATTTTTTATGATATTAATCTAGAAAAATTCAGGGCAAGTGCTTCGGAATCCGTGGTATTCTAGAACGACGGCTTTTGACCTTGTCCACGCCCCTCCCCGGATATGCCTGACCTTTTGCGTCGTCTTCCTAGGAGGTCCCTTGGGGGCCCCCACACCCACGGTGTCCAATAGGAGACGTCCGCGTGTCGGACGGCCCTCGGGTGGTGAGCAGATCCCCGTGTGTGCGTGCGTGCGACTGAAACCGTCAGCTGCACCACCCGGGACCCAAGTTATCTGGGAAATTACCCCTTTGCCCCCCCTCGTCGGCCCCGTCCGTCCGATTCCAAATTATCCCAGAATGGCCACGTGGCGTCCGAGCGCCGCCTCGTGATTTTCCCCAAATTTAATTGCGGGAATTATGAAAGCAGCCACTTTGGCGGCAATTTTCTTGTTAAAGAAAAAGAAAAAGAAAAACCTTTTCGACATTTTAAGGATCCGTAACGACATTTTTATTTTGTTATGCAACAATTTGTCCAATTTTATTCCCTTTTCATATATTTTGCTTAGGAAAAGCTTTCTCAAGGATACACGATTTATGTAGGTTTTCTAATTTGAGTAAATTTCATAATTGAAGCAATTTCTAAATTTGGAAAGTTCTTTTCTTAAAAAGGGTTTCTTACCGTGCATTCAGTATAAGAGATGTGTCGCTGTTCGATGAACAGAGATACGAGAAACCACTGGGGGTTTACCTAGTGGCCACCGTTCTCACTTGAGAATAGGAATGTGGGGAGTTCGAACCCCCATCTTTGTGAGGGGTAGGGATGGGGTTGCATAGCTTAAGATGTGGGTTTCAGCGCCCATACCCTGTAAAAGGCGGAGCGCAAATCTGAATGTGTATCGTGAGAGAGAGATAGAGTAGGACCAACCAATAAAATAAAATAAAAACAGAGACATGAGAGCAACATTAAGCTGCTATTTCCAAATTTAGTTATATAACAAAAAAAAACTCATATATACTATTAGTGATATTAGGATATCTCTTGATTATTTATATCTCTCAATATTAAGCATATATCGCACTCAATTGTGCAAACCCCTTATTAATTATAATTAATAATTAGTATTAGATTTATCTTATTACCTTATCAGTATATGAAAATATACATAAATTCCACAATTTATCTCTTCCGCCTTATACTTGTACAATAATAGAAAAAAAAATCCCATAATTTCAAGCACTATAATTAATAATATGCATCTCAATTAGGTGCCTAATATTTCCGCTAAGCATTCCTAATCATTTCCGAGCTCGGCATCCAGGGGCAGCCGGCGGTCATTTCACACCCCCCACCGCCAATCGCCTATGCTCTGACGAAGCAAAACGACGAAGAAGAAGAAGCGGGAGGGGGCAAACGGCTCGCCAGGCGCCATCTGAAAACGCCCCGCAACTTTCTCTCTCTACAACCTCCCCCCCTCCCCTCTCTCTCTCTCTCTCTAGAACCTTCCTCCCTCCGGAGCTTCCACGGCGGATCTTCCCCTCCCCTCCTCCGTTCCTCGATAGTCGGCGGCGGCGGCGGCGGCGGCCAGGCGGCATCTCTTTCCCTCTCTCTCTTCCCGTTCCCGCCGCGTCTCTCGCCGATCGCGCGGGTCCTCGTCGGAAAAGGCTGCTTCCGCCGGGCGATTCCGATCGCGGTTCGCGTAGAAAAAAAGAGGCGAAGACCTTCCTCCTCGCACGCCTCTCGTCCGTCCTTCCGTTCGTTCGTTCTCGTTTCTCGCGTGCGGTCATCTCCCGAAGGAGAACCGAGAAACGGCGCGCGTTCGATTCCGTCGGAGGTTTTCCGGAATCGGGAGGAGCTCGATCTCGGGATTCATCTTCGCGTTGTTCCGGTTCCTATTCATCCGGTTGAGAAGCGGCTCTGATTCCCGAGCATCTTGTTGATTGTGGGTATCTCCTGAATTTTTGCAAGTGCGGTGGGCTATTGTTTGTTCTTGTTGTTGTTGTTTCTGCTGCCGTTGTTCTTCGTAAATGGATAATTATGGCTCTCCGCCGCATTATCCGTACCCCAATCCCTATGGATATCCTCCACCACCTCCGAATCACGCCTACCCGCCGCCGCAGCCGTACCCTTATCAAGCTCCAAGCTATGGGTACCCTCCTCATTACCCGGCCCCTCCGCCGCCCGCCTCTTACTCCGGGCCCTTGGACTACCACCAGCCGTCGGCGGCGCCTTCGCCCGCGGCCGCGGCCTCCCACTCCGGGCCCTTAGATTACCACCACCACCCGCCGCCGGGCCATGCCAGCTCGTTTCCTTACCAGTACCCGGCTCTCCCTCCTTCTCCTTCTCACCAACCGCCTCTTCACCATCACAGCAGCTTCCACCACTACAGCTCGGCCCACTACCATTACGAGCAGCAGTCGTCGCCGGAAGTCCACTCCCACGCCCCTTCCCTCACCCACAGTTTCTCTGGCGGCCAGCGGCTGGAGAGTTCGGGCTCTTTCGGAACCGATGCGTACCCGAGGCACGAGGCTGCGAATGATGCGTCCCCTAATTACACTTCCATTTATCCTCCGCTGGATGATCTCCTGAGTTCTATGCGGATATCGGAAGGTCACTCGACCACCCCTGCATCTCCTCCAGCTCCCGCGGTTCCACAGTTGGAGGCTCATTCTGCGAATTCGAGTTTCAATAGCCACACGAATTTCTATGGTTACCCGAATGACTCGTTCTCGAGTAGCTGGGAGGAAAGTTCAGGCTTATATGATACGCCCACTCATCCTGCTTATGTCCACTCGAGCTCGTTTAATGGATCGCAGCATAGTCAGAGTCTGCAAATCGTGCCCCTGCAACATCCCAAAGGATCTTTGAAGGTTCTCCTGTTACATGGTAATTTGGATATTTGTGTACATGAAGCAAGAAATCTTCCCAATATGGACATGTTCCACAAGACTTTGGGCGACTTGTATAGTAAATTGCCAGGGACTGTGCAAAATAAGATTGAAGGGCATATGACTAGCAAGGTTACCAGCGATCCCTACGTTACGATATCCGTGTCCAATGCCGTCATCGGTAGGACATTTGTGTTGAGCAACTCCGAAAATCCTGTTTGGCAGCAACATTTTTATGTGCCTGTCGCTCACTGTGCTGCAGAAGTCCACTTTGTTGTTAAGGACAGCGATGTGGTAGGATCACAAGTTATGGGAGTTGTTGCGATTCCGGTGGAGCAGATATATTCAGGAGCAAAGATTGAAGGTACTTATCCAATCTTGAACAGTAACGGCAAGCCTTGTAAGACTGGAGCAGTATTGAGTTTATCAATGCAGTACACTCCAATAGAAAGACTCAGCACTTATCATCATGGTGTGGGGGCCGGTCCTCATTATCATGGGGTTGCTGGCACATATTTTCCCCTAAGAAAGGGTGGAACTGTTACTCTTTATCAGGATGCCCATGTTCCAGATGGGTCGCTTCCCGACGTGAAGCTTGATGGCGGGATGCGTTATGCCCATGGAAAGTGCTGGCAAGACATTTTTGATGCAATACGCGAGGCCCGAAGATTGATTTATATCACAGGCTGGTCCGTGTGGCACAAAGTTAGATTGGTGCGCGATGCTGGTTCTGGTTCAGGTGGCACCTTGGGGGAACTTTTGAGGACCAAGTCTCAAGAAGGAGTGAGAGTGCTGCTTCTTGTGTGGGATGACCCTACTTCTAGGAACATTTTGGGCTATACAACAGTGAGTACCTTACCTCTTAATGCCAAGTACTCACGACGTTTCCTCAGTAGGAAGTTTATAGGAACGTCTTGAGTATGCTATTTGTCCTAATTCTAAAAATTGAATGGGAATTTACTAAATTTATGACTGCTTTGCAATTTAGGAGCGGGTAGTTTTGACCAATTACCTAATAATTTTATATTGCGTGATTTGACTCTTGATTACCAACTCTGCAATGATCGAAAATAAGATTGTTTTATAGCACCAGATATGGGAGGAAGCGACTTTTGTTGCTAACATCACTGTGAGTTTCTGATTTGCCAGTGTTGGAATGTTCATGCAAAGAT
Organism: Syzygium aqueum; assembly: GCA_031216185.1. Classification (NCBI taxonomy): domain Eukaryota; kingdom Viridiplantae; phylum Streptophyta; class Magnoliopsida; order Myrtales; family Myrtaceae; genus Syzygium; species Syzygium aqueum. Next base: position 9,280,284 of record CM062235.1, on the reverse strand, counting down.
GCCTGGCTTCCCCTGAGAGAAAGATGCCGTTTTTTTTTCTGTGTCTATGAAGCTTCAAAAACCTTAAGTTAACCTAGGACTGGTTGAATAGTAATTTGTTAGTTACGGAGGAGAAGATTGTGAATAATTGGCGTTCATTCTCGAACTTTTTTCCCCTATAATCCTACGAAAGATTAGGACAAAACTTTAAAACAATAGATGATTTTAGCTGATCCTCCCAAAATCCCATGTACAAAAGTTTCTTTATTAGGGAAGGAACAGATTTAAGTGAAGGCACATAGAAGGGCTTCATAGTCTCCAAGTTTCTGGTAGGGCTACATGACTCCATTGACTAGGAAGACCGTAGAATATTTTTAGTTTTTCTTATTAGTAATAGCTTTATCGACAGCTCCATGTTTCTATTTACTGGAATCCGACATTGATACCTTTAACCTAGAATTTTTTCTCACAATTTCCTAAATAGTTATACTTCCTGATCATTATCCATTTCATCTGTTATTTGTAAATTGTGACATTTGCTTTCTCAAAGTAATGTCTTCCTTCAATTGGTGCAGGATGGGATTATGGCAACCCATGACGAGGAGACTCGCCGGTTTTTCAAGCATTCGTCTGTGCAGGTGCTGCTTTGTCCAAGAGTTGCTGGAAAGCGGAATAGTTGGGTCAAGCAGAGGGTTAGTTGCAATTATATTTCCATTATTAATTTTCTCTATTGCTTTTGCCCATGGTATCTTAACGATATGATCTGTCCATTATCCAGTCCTTATGATTTTGTTCTAGGCAGCATGATCGGCTTTGAACAGATGATTTAATTTAGAAAGTAAAAGCTTAATTCTGCCCTTTTGGATGTCCATGATTTCCTTTCCTTTCCTTTCCTTTGGCAGTACAAGACTTTTGGATATTTGTATAAGAGAACATTAGACTTTTGGATTTTTGTGATCTCTTTTGTGCTTGAAATTTGTATATGAGATTTGAATCACATCTTCACATCGAGTTCTGTGTTTATCAGGAAGTGGGAACAATCTATACACACCATCAGAAAACCGTCATTGTGGATGCAGACGCCGGAAACTACAGAAGGAAAATTATAGCTTTCGTGGGAGGGCTTGATCTGTGTGATGGACGATATGACACTCCTCAACATCCTGTGTTTAGAACATTGCAAACAGTGCATAAAGACGACTACCATAACCCTACTTTCTCTGTAATTTCCTAACTCTTTCATCTTCAGTGGACTTCAGAGTGGAAATAGCAAAAATATAACACGAAACAGAATAATCATGGACACCGCATGAAAGAAGAGATTGAGTTAGTTATTGGTTTCCTTCACCATTTGAACTTTTTGTGTCTATTCTACAACGACAATGATATTTGAGTTAATCTTATCCCATATGTTTTCTATGATAAGTGATGTCATCTCATGTGTGAACAGGTGTGGTTTGTGCTAACTAGATCATCTTAAGATCTTGCGTGTCGGGTCCTCTGTTCATTCTCCACTAAGCTGTTGATAATTTCTGATTCCTTATTAAGAGGTCCTTGAAAGTTCCTTTTAGAAGCAATCGTCTCAATAAGATCAATTTGATCTACCCAGCTATCTAACCAGCTCTAGTTATTAATGTTCATGGAGGTTGAAGGAATATATCATCACCATCCACAATGCATATAGTCTTCGGTCACTCGTTTCAATTTAAAAAAAAAATTAAAGCTTTTAGTTAGAGATATTGTAATGGAAATTGTGGTAGTGTTCCTGCCACATATGATGGTCTGTATTAGCATTGTGTGTACAGCTATTAGTCCACTACAAAGGGTTTGGCTGCAAGGTAGATGCATGACAAGACAACTACTTAGGCCACTTAAATTGCGATGGCATTGCAAATATAACTGTATAAAACTTTAGGATTCATGAAGCATTCTTGTTGATACTGTTTACGTGGGTCAAAATCAGATCTTTAACAACTTTTTTGGCTATCGTTTGATGGTTTAAACCTGAGTAGGGTAATACTGCTGGAGCCCCAAGAGAACCGTGGCATGACTTGCATAGCAAAATTGATGGTCCAGCTGCATATGATGTCTTAACCAACTTTGAGGAACGCTGGTATAGAGCTGCTAAACCCCGTGGGATTAAAAAGCTGAAGATGTCGTATGATGATGCTTTGCTCAGGATAGACAGAATTCCAGATATTGTTGGAATATCTGACGTTTCTTTTGTTAGGGAGGATGATCCTGAATCATGGCATGTTCAGGTACTGAAATATTTACATATCCGAGAAACTATCGATGGAAATTTTATTGATTGGAGTTGTATGACTTAATGCAGATCTTTCGTTCGATTGATTCGAGCTCTGTTAAGGGGGACTTCCCAAAGGATCCAAAAGATGCCACCAAAATGGTGAGGGGAAATAAATAACTTAGCCATCCTCTGTTTCATCTGCACTCAGCTGTTAAAATCAGTCTCTTTCTTGAGAATTTATTATTTACTTCGGTGAAGCAGAATCTCGTCTGTGGAAAGAATGTGCTGATTGACATGAGCATACACACGGCATATGTAAAAGCCATACGTTCTGCCCAACATTTCATCTATATCGAGAATCAATATTTCATCGGGTCTTCCTACAACTGGAATCAGCACAAGGACATAGGTATCAAGATTCTATCCTAAACTTGATTGTTATTTTTCTTTGCTAGGATAGACTTGATTGTTTGGTTCTTAGTAAACCTCTGATTTTCTTCTACCTATTATGAATTTGGTGTCACTCTATTACATATTCTGTAGGTGCTAACAATCTCATTCCAATGGAAATTGCTCTCAAAATTGCCGATAAAATTAGAGCACATGAGAGATTTGCAGCATATATAGTAGTCCCTATGTGGCCAGAGGGCGTTCCAACAGGGGCTGCCACACAAAGGATTCTGTACTGGCAGGTATGTCAATATTGTATGAGTAGTCAAGACATTTTTATTCTCAACGGCTTTTGTCACCACTCAGCTATAAGTCAAAAAAAAAAAAGATTTCTCTGGTTTATCAAAAAAGAAAAAGAAAAGGATTGCAGAGCCAATATAATTGATTGGAACTGGAACATCAAAAAATATTTTTGTAATGTGCATTGCCTAATATGCTGATTCAATCAAATTCGTCAGGTTTTATGGCATCATTATTTGCTTTTGATCTTTGTAATCCATCAAGTTGCATTGTATTACGATCATATCTCTTCATATGCAAGGGCACAGCATAAAGCTAAAGCATCTTTGCTTGCTGTGTTCTCTCCTGATCGACTATGCAAATGATGTATTCCTGCTTGTGCAGAATAAAACTATGCAAATGATGTATGAGACCATATACAAGGCCTTGGTGGAGGTTGGGCTTGAAGATGCATTTGCTCCACAAGATTTTTTGAACTTCTTCTGTCTCGGGAATCGTGAGGCACCAGATTTTAGTGATACTCCACAGACTGGAAGTCCCATTGCCGCAAATACGCCTCAAGTACTTCCTGTCCCTAGGAAGCTAAACTTCATTTCCGTTTCATTGTGTGGCCACTTGTCTTTGTGATCAATGAATATTTTCTTTACAGATGTCATGAGTTGTTAACTGATTAATTGCTGTTTTCGCAGTCTCAATTATCCAAATCTGTTTTACTTCTGAAATCTTGATCAATTATGGATTGTCTACTTTTACGAATGAATTTATAAAGCTCTCTACACTTTTGGGAAATTGCAGGCACACAGCCAGAAAAGTCGGAGATTCATGATTTATGTCCACTCAAAAGGCATGATAGTGGATGACGAGTACGTGATATTGGGGTCAGCTAATATCAACCAGCGATCTATGGAGGGAACAAGAGACACTGAGATTGCTATGGGGGCCTACCAGCCTCAGCATACATGGGCGAGAAAATCATCTAATCCACTTGGACAGGTGGCTTTTAATATTGTTTGGGCATTTCTTTTTTCAAAGATATTTCAAATTCGTAGTTTTGCATGTTGAACTGGTGATGAATAAAATGTTTGCTCCAAAATGTGATAAAGTAGAAGCTGTTTTCGCTCAAAGTTGTAAATTAAGGGATAGCATTAAATTGATTCGAGCGAAATAATGTTGTGGAAGTTATCTTGCTATGTGCCTCGCACGTTGCTCACTTTTATGCAAAGATTGGATGGATGAATAACTGAAGTCGAATGAAGATAGATAGTATTTACAGGACAGATTTCTGACTTGTCCTTGTCTTTGCTTTATAGATCCATGGATATAGGATGTCACTGTGGGCTGAGCACATGGGAGGGATCGAGGATTGCTTTACACAGCCAGAAAGTCTAGAATGTGTTAGGAGGGTCAGATCACTCGGTGAGATGTACTGGCAACAATTTGCAGCCGAGGAAGTGTCGGAGATGCGAGGGCATCTCCTAAAATATCCTGTCGAAGTCGACCGGAAGGGCAAGGTGAGGCCTCTTCCAGGATGCGAAAATTTCCCCGACGTTGGAGGAAACATCGTGGGCTCATTTATTGCCATCCAAGAAAACCTAACCATCTGATGTGCCATACTAATCCCAGTAGGTTGGATTCCAAACGAAGATCGCCACGAGAACACCGATTGCATTTTCCACAGTCGATTATATTTCTCATGTACAGCTTCTGCTTCCTCTTTTATTATCACACACGGGATGGGGAAATTATTTTTGTAGTGGGTTTCTTTCTTGTGTAACGGAGTTGACAGAATCTGAGATGTCCTATTTTGGGCTGTACAAAGTACGTAATGATTATTGACCAAAATACTTTGTTGTAATAATGAAAGGAAGGAATGCAAACACACCAGGATACATTATGTATGCAGTTCTGGCTGCGCTTCCACGGGTGCCGGACATACATCCGTTCCGCGCATTTGCAGCTTCGCGACGGAACTGGCGTTGCTGCCAAAAAGGGAAATCTCTAAAGCACGATCGTGTATCACATCCGTAACAAAACATGACTCTCGATGCCGAATCCTACTATGGATCTATTGCAGATCGATCCATTGTGATTTTGTGGGACGGAAGAAACTCATGTACTCATTCTGATGAGACGAACATTCTGCACTTCTATCATCGTTTCCAAGCTAACCTAGCATATACCCCCCAAGGCTTTGATTAACACGTGCTACACAATTGAATTGCGATCAAAGGATGATAATTCGTGTCGGTACGTAGGATTGTGCCCCATATGCCCGTCTCATGTTCAAATTTTTTCCGTAAAATTTGAGTTTTGAAATTGCGTTCGGATCACCATCCCACATTTTAAGCTTGAATGTACAACATGTTTCACCTTTGAAAATTCAAAATTCTAACAAATTAAACATGAGTTTATTTCGCAGAAAATGAATAATTTAAAAGATATTTATTTTTAAAAAAATGATCGCTTGTATTATTTACAATAGTGAATCAACGATCGTCCATAAAAATATTTGTATAAATTATTATAGATAAAAAAAACTTTTTATTGGTTAATTATTTGTTAGAGTCCGGATGCCGGAAAAAAGAATGTACTGAATTTGCTGTCGACTACGTCGTCTTTTCGACTGCCTCGTTTGTTAGCAGAGACTTTCTTTGGTACTATTTGTCTCCTGACTCGGGCATCTTTCCGAAAGAAAGAAAGGAAGGGTTTTTGCGCATCCCCTCGCGCCCCTCGGTCGGGATCCATCGAAGATGCAGCTCACCGTGGAGTTCGGGTCGGTCCTCTTCCGCGCTGCTCTCGTTTTTTGCCTCTTTCGAACGCGATCTTTCATCGGCTCTGTTTCGAGCTGCTGCAGAAATTTTATGCACCCGTTTCTTTCCGTAGCGGAATCTGCAAAATATCTGATGGGTTTTTCTTGAGTGAGTTTGAGCTGCAAGAATCGATGCCCTTTGTTGGAGTTGCCCGGTTGTTTCCTCGCGAAAGTTTGATGGGGTCGTGGGGATTTTTGCATTTTGGGCTCGCGGCTTCGTGTAGTTTGCATTTTGATGTGGTGCCGAAAGTCTTTTGCTTTGGAGAAGTAGATTGAATCTGCGTTCGCTAGGGTTGTTATTAACAGTTTTCTCTTCTTTTAGTTGAATTTGAGATGTGGGAATGGGATTTTCGAGCTTTTTTTCGAGGGGGGTTCCTGTCGATTTTTCGTGCCGACCCCCTCACGGCAATGTTAAGTTGGAATTGGTGATGCATCTGGAGTATGCATGATTCGTTAAGTAAGCTGCTGTATACTGGTCAAGAGAAAAAGGTTGAATTTTTAACAAGTTCTGTTGTAGTTCCTCTCTCGGGTTTCATGAACGGAATATGCAGCTTATGCCCCTGTCATTACCATTGAAATTTGGAATCGGACGGAATACGCGTCCGTCCGATTCTTAAATTTTCCAAATGGCCGCGTGGCGTCCGAGCGCGGCCTCATGATTTTCCCCAAAATTTAATTGCGTGAATTACGAAAGCAGCCAATTTGGCGGCAATTTTCTTATTAAAAAAAGAAGAAAAAGAAAAACCCTCTGGACTTTTCGAGGATTTGTGACAATATTTTATTTTGTTATGCAACAATTCATCGAATTTTTCCCTCTCCATATTTTTTGCTTAGGAAAAGCTTTCTCGAGTTTGAGCTGGTAAAGCATACACGATAATGGCTTCTTCTGCTGCAGCGTTTTGCGTTTCCTCGCCATCTTCTCTTGCGCTCGCTCACTGGAAGACTCATAAAGCTCTTTCCTTTGTGACTTCGAAGATGATGAACAGTGCAATTTTTTTGGAGAAGACGATGATAAGTGATTTTGGACGGAAAAAAAAAAGTTTAGAGTAAATGTGTCACAAAGTGCATAGTTTGGGATTTTTGATGTAAAAAAAAAAGTTTGAGATAAATGTGTTACAAGTGACATAATTTGAAATTTTTTGTAATGTTAACCCTAATTAATAATATGCATCTCAATTAGGTGCCTAATATTTCTGCTAAGGATAACGCTTTTTCCACTCCCCCTATGACTAAGATGCTCCATTTTTAATTATTTTGACCGTCCTATCTTTTGTGCGGTTGACTACTTTTGGTACAATTTTACGTAATCCTTTTTTATTATTCGATCAACTCTATGTAATTTGTTTTTTTATTCACATGGATGCACTTTCCTTTTTCTTTCTTTTCACGCCTCCTACTCCTCTCTCTTTGTTCTCCCTTGCGCGCTTTCTACCCCTCCCATTCCTTCTTATTCTTCTTTTTATAACAAATCTCTTTTGCCTCACAGTATGCTCTGTAAACTTGAAGGGAGTTTTGTCGCTTGTTACCATCAAATGTATTTGCAATTGATCGCCTAGTTCATATTAGAAATGAAAATTGTGTTTCTTTTGGGTTTTTTTGTTGTTTTCTCTAAAGTAATTTTCCCCATTATTGGTAGAGAAAACCCGTGCTCCTTTTATAACTATTAACGGTCAAATTTCACGGTCGTTGACAGACATATCTAGTATCTATGGGAAGGCTCCAACAAATTGATTCAATTTGTCATCTATATAGTGCATGCTCTCGAGAGCTTTTGTCTCTCATATTTCTTGATTTTCTCCTTTATCTAGCTAGTAATCCTGATTTGGTGTTCGTTCTGTCTTCGAAAATCTAAATATGCTTGTAGCCGAAACCTGAAGAATGGTATTTTTTGTCGATCTCATTGTCATAGTTAATAATGAGGTTTTAATGTAATCGACCGAGATATGAAAACCCAAAGTCATAACTTTTTTCTTACAAAACATTAAAATGCAAAAATAAGTTGAAAGCTTTCTGCAAGTAACTGGAAAAAGCACAAAAAGAGGAGCAAAATCTTACATCAAAATATCAATTCTAAATACATCAATATTTCCATAAAACAAATAAAGAAGAGTAACAAGTTGCGTATGCAACTTAACAAAAAATATTGTCCATTCAGCTGCTTGGCTCCCCTCAAGAAAATTCACCGTGCCTATATTTCATTACCATGAATTCCAATGGTTCTCGAATGTGTGTTTGATCCAACATCTTCGCTTTTCGATTTACACGTTCGACTATTATGGCCATAACCTTTACAAGTACCACATCTTTTCCCGTTTTCAATAATCTCAAATGCCGAAGGATCACGTTTCGTAGAAGTTGCTTCTCCTTTAGTTTTTGAACTAGATGGACGACCTTTATGAGATGTAATTTGCAGCACATATAAGATAGTATCACTTGGTCCAATAAAATGTTCAATTTGCTTTTGAACAATTTCCTTTTTGGAAAGTGGCCATTCTTGATACTTCCTTTCCAACTCATGAAGTAGTTGCTTGAATGAATCTTCTTCATAATTTTGAGTGATATCACTGTCCAAAAAGGACTTTGTATCGAGCCTCCATTGTAGATTAATTATATCAAGAGGTCAACCATCGGAAAACCTAAATCTTATCTCATGCGCACATGGAAATCCCATGGATTGCACAAAATGCCCAGTACAAGGAGATAGTTTTTTTTTTTTGTAAAGGTAAGAGTATATATAACTTTTCATAATACCAAATACAAGTTAAAGCACAAACCAATTCCTGACCCTATTAGGACATAACTTGTCCAAGTAGGGTCAAGAGAGGTCCGGCAAGGACTATACAAGAAGCGAAAAGCTTAAAAAAGAGCAAGGAGTTGAATTTACAAGAGGCAATCAAGGAGATAGTTCAATCCTACTTTTAGCAATCTCATTTTGCTTGTAAAGCTTGTCTAAAGCAAATAATGATACACGGGGCAATCAAGTTCTTGAAAAGAGGAATATGAAGATGATGAGAAACTCTTACCTTTTCGCTTGACAATTTGCTCTTGATTTCTTGAAATTGATTCTCAACTGCAAGGCATTTCTTCTTTTTCACCTCAACTAAATCCCCTGTTGAAACTTGTAGATATGCTTTCAAAGTGGAATGTGCCCCTTCAGCTCTTGAAGTAACCCGGTTTCCAAAATACATGTACAAGTCTGTTCAAGCTACCACAAAAAACTTCTTGAAAGGAAGCCATGTATTTTTTATGTAGTTAACAACTGATGGCTTTTCTTTACAGCTATAATCAAATTGCCAAATATTTTTATCATATTCTGCTTCAATCTTGGAGTTCAAAACCTTGGACCAATCAAACATAAATGAATGCCATTGTGTTCCTTCTTCGAATTGAGGTTTACATTTTGCCACGATATTTTTCTCAATGTGCCAAACACACAACAAATTTGCACTTCTAGGACAAACGATTCGAACTGCATTCATCAATGCCAATTCCTTATCAATGACAATAGCTGAAGGTTGATGACCAACACCCAGTATGTTGCTAAACATTGTCAAAGCCCAAACATAATCTTCCTCTTCCTCCTTTCTCAATAAGACAAAGCATGAGTAGAAAGATGTATTAAACCAGGAACTCCAATAATATCGAACAAAGGCATTTTGTATCTATTAATCTTGTAAGTCCAATCTATTACAAAGACATTTGAGAAACTCTTCATTAGTGCCATGGAGATAGGATGTAAGAAAAATAAATGCATCAAGTGACCCTCGGCATCATGTTTAAAATTGTAGATGAATCCACCTATACTAAGCTCATCCATTAAAGCTTGAACCATAGTGTGACCATTCATATATTCACGGCAGAATTTTGCTTTCATGTTATAAATAGTTTTAGCAATAGCTTGAACATTGGGATTTCTTTTTCTCAAGGAAGAAAGAATTTGGTGAGGATGTATACCAGGCTTAGACATCTCTTTTACACACAGAGCTTCAACTTTAGAGAATCGACGACAAGTAGGATGCCCTAACATATCACTTGAAGGATCATGATTATGTGATGCATTCATTATTTTGAGTGACCATGATCCATTCTTCTTTTTATAACTACGGACATTAAAAGGACAGTTAAGCAAATAGGATCCAGGCTTTTGTCTTTGACGTGCAACATAAATATTACGTCAATCACGATAACTACCCCCTCTGTTGCACCTTAGAAGAACATATTTATCTCTCTTTGCCCTTTTAATAGAGATGACATAACTGTGAGCAAGAAGATGGCTTCGCACACTTCTCAAAAGATCTTCTCGAGTTAGAATATTATCAGATAAAGTTTCATATGAGCTTATTAATATGATCGATTGCTCTTCTCCATTCGCATTTTCATCATCGATAGATGCATTCAAGCAATTTGGGTCCTCTCAAATATTATCCGTAGAGAATCAAGTGTATGCCCAATTAAAATAGAAACTCTTTTCTTAGTATTATAATGGCAAACTATCTACATGTACTCATTATAATACAATATTTACTTACCAACAATGTATGAGTGAGTAAAACAATGGGTTAAACAAGTATAAATGATGAATCCCAATAAATGCGCGATTTCGAAATGGTTGTTGAGAAATCAAGTTCAATTCTGTACACAACTATAGTCTAGGGCTAAAAGCAACAGTTACGACACAAATGAAAGAACAATCGCAACATTATAGCACTATCTTCCACGAAATTAATCTATGAAAGCATAATTTTTATTTCAACACTCTGAACACAACAATGAAAACTGCAATAAAATCAACTCACTAATTCGAATCTGGGTTCATATCATCAAAAGAACACAACTCGCTTATTGCTCTCGAATTTTATGCCTACACACCTTTTCTTTCTCTACACTCTCACATGTGCAAGAAGAGACAAAAAAGAAAAATAAAGAAAGAGACAGAAGCGGTGCTTCTCAATATTACATTCCATGGTGCAAGAAAAGCCTGTGTGCGGAAAAAAGGCACTTGTTGCCGGTGCCGGCGAAAGGTGTAGAGGACGATGAATTTGGCATCATAGGTAATAAACAAAAGGACGATAGGTTTGCGGAAGGAGGAGGAGGAGGAGGAGGAGGCGGCGTGGAAAGCGTGCAAAAGAGAGTAGAGAGACGAGTGGAAAGCGTAAAAAACAGAAGAAGAAGAAAAATAGGACCCATATGAAAAAAAAAAGAAGAAACAAAATAAAAACAATTGACCAAATAATCAAAAAAGGATCACATAAAATTTTATCATAAATGGTGGGCCTCACAAAGGATAATATGGTCAAAATAATGAAAAAGAGAGTACCCAAGTCAAAAGAGAGGAGGAAAAAGCACGGCTCTTCTGCTAAATATTCCTGGTCGGAGCTTATTAGCGTCATCTTACGAGACATTTCCCTTTTTGCCCCCTGCCCCCCGGGCGGCGCGGCCAAAAGCAAAAGAATCCCGCTCGCCTTCGGACCAACAGCTGAACAGGACCAGAATCCTTCGACGAAAACATAATAAAAAGGAGGAGAAAAAAACTGCCCAAAATATCCATCCCGATATTCCCTTTCCCATCATCTCTCACATTTTATCCTCTCTTTTCTTTCATTTCCACGTCGGCGTCCACGTGGAGGGGCCCCCCCGGACGGTCATTTCACACGCTCCACCCCGGCACCCCCGAACGGAGGAGGAGGAGGAGGACGAACAGGCAAACGGGCTGGCCGGTGGCCAGCGCATCTGAAAGCGCCGGTGCGAGCCTTTCTTACCCGCCCATCCCCCGCGACTTCTTCTCTTTACAGCCTCCCCCCGCACCCCCCCCCCTCTCTCTCGCTCTAGAACCTTCCTTCCTCCCTCCCTCCGGAGCTTCCACGGCGGCGGATCTTCCCCTCCCCTCCGTTTCCTCGAACCTTTCTCCTGAATTTTTGGAAGTGCGGGGTAGTGTGTGTTTGTTGTTGTTGTTGTTGTTTGTGCTGCCGTTGTTGTTCATAAATGGATCATTATGGCTCGCCGCGGCATGAGCAGCACGAGCAGCAGCGGCAGCAGCAGTCGTCGCCGGAAGTCCACTCGCACGCCCCTTCCCTCACCCACGGTTTCTCCGGCGGCCAGCAGCTGGAGAGTTCGAGCTCTTTTGGAACCGATGCGTCCCCGAGGCATGAGGCTGCGAATGATGCGTCCCTTAATTACACTGCCATTTATCCTCCGCTGGATGGTCTCCTGAGTTCTATGCGGATATCGGAAGGTCACTCGACCGCCCCTGCATCTCCTCCGGCTCCTGCGGTTCCACAGTTGGAGGCTAGTTCTGCGATTTCGAGTTTCAATAGCCACACGAATTTCAATGGTTACCCGAATGACTCGTTCTCGAGTAGCTGGGAGGAAAGTTCAGGCTTACGTGATACGCCCACTCATCCTGCTTTGGACCACTCGAGCTCGTTTAATGGATCGCAGCATAGTCAGAGTCTGCCAATCGTGCCCCTGCAACATCCCCAAGTATCTTCGAAGGTTCTCCTCTTACATGGTAATTTGGATATTTTTGTACATGAAGCAAGAAATCTTCCAAATATGAACATGGTCCACAAGACTTTGAGCACCTTGCATAGTAAATTGCCAGCGATTTTGCAAAATAGGATTCAAAGGTATATGGCTAGCAAGGTTACCAGCGATCCCTACATTACGATATCTGTGTCCAATGCTGTCATCGGTACGACATTTGCGTTGAGCAACTCCGAAAATCCTGTTTGGAGCCAACATTTTTCTGTGCCCGTCGCTCACTATGCTGCAGAAGTCCACTTTGTTGTCAAGGATAGCAATGTGGTAGGATCACAAGTTATGGGAGTTGTTGCGATTCCGGTGGAACAGATATATTCAGGAGCAAAGATTGAGGGTATTTATCCAATCTTGAACAGTAACGGCAAGCCTTGTAAGACTGGAGCAGTATTGAGTTTATCAATTCAGTACACTCCAATAGAAAGGCTCAGCACTTACCATCATGGTGTGGGGGCCGGTCCTCATTATCATGGGGTTGCTGGCACATATTTTCCCCTAAGAAAAGGTGGAACTGTTACTCTTTATCAGGATGCCCATGTTTCAGATGGGTCGCTTCCCGACGTGGAGCTTGATGGAGGGATGCGTTATGCCCATGGAAAGTGCTGGCAAGACATTTTTGATGCAATATGCCGGGCCCGAAAATTGATTTATATCTCAGGCTGGTCCGTGTGGCACAAAGTTAGATTGGTGCGCAATGCTGCTTCTGGCTCAGGTGACACCTTGGGGGAACTTTTGAGGACCAAGACTCAAGAAGGGGTGAGAGTGCTGCTTCTTTTGTGGAAGGACCCTACTTCTAGGAAAATTTTGGGCTATACAAAAGTGAGTACCTTACCTCTTAATGCCCAGTGCTTATGATGTTTCCCTGGTAGGAAGTTTATAGGAATGTCTGCAGTACGCTGTTTGTCCTACTTCTAAAAATTGCATGGGAATTTTACTAAATTTATGACTGCTTTGCAATTTAGGATTGGGCAGTTTTGACCAATCACCTAATAGTTTTATATTGCGCGATTTGACCCTCGATTAACAACTCTGCAATGATCGAAAATAAGTTTGTTTTATAGCACCAGATATGGGAGGAAGCAACTTTTGTTGCTAACATCACCGTGAGTTTCTGATTGCCAGTGTTGGAATGTTCATGCAAGGAGGCCTGGCTTCCCCCGAGAGAAAGATGCCGTTTTTTTTTTCTCTGTCTACGAAGCTTTAAAAACCTTCAGTTAACCTAGGATTGGTTGAATGGTTATTTGTTAGTTACGGAGGAGAAGATTGTGAACAATTGGCGTTCATACTCAAACTTTTTTCCCCTATAATCCTACGAAAGATTATGACAAACCTTTAAAACAATAGATGATTTTAGCTGATCCTCCCAAAATCTCAGGTACAAGTTTTCTTTATTAGGGAAGGAACAGATTTAAGTGAAGGCACGTAGAAGGGCTTCATAGTCTCCAAGTTTCTGGTAGGGCTACATGACTCCATTGACTTGGAAGACCGTAGAATATTTGTAGTTTTTCTTATTAGTAATAGCTTTGTTGACAACTCCATGTTTCTATTTACTGGAATCCGACATTGTTGATTTCTATACCTTTAACCTAGAATTGTTTCTCACAATTTCCTTAATAGTTATACTTTCTGATCATTATCCATTTCATCTGTTATTTGTAAATTGTGACATTTGCTTTCTCAAAGTAATGCCTTCAATTGGTGCAGGATGGGATTATGGCGACCCATGACGAGGAGACTCGCCGGTTTTTCGAGCATTCGACTGTCAAGGTGCTGCTTTGTCCAAGAGTTGCTGGAAAACGGCATAGTTGGTTCGAGCAGTGGGTTAGTTGCAATTATAGTTCCATTATTAATTTTCTCTATCACTTTCCCCATGGTGTCTTGGCTATATGATCTGTCCATTATCCAGTCCTTATGATTTTGTTCTAGGCAGCATGATCGGCTTTGAACAGATGATTTAATTTAGAAAGTAAAAAGCTTAATTCTTCCTTTTTGGATGTGTTGAGTTGGTTGAAGGAGAAAAGACTAGCTAAATTGTATTATTGATTGAATCGCTACTTACAAATTTATAAGCTGTAGAAGCTTATCTCTAGGAACAGAATGACAATAAGATCCCAAAATACAAGAAATAAAAAATAAATAAGATATTTTTTTTTTGGTAAAGGAAAATAAATAAGACATTTATCCCTAATGATAAGAAGAATTTTAATAACAAATCCTAACTGAAATAGGTAAAAAACTAAATCCTACAATTCTGCTAAGGATCCGCAACAGGATGTCGATGATTTCCTTTCCTTTCCTTTCCTTTGGCAGTACAAGACTTTTGGATATTTGTATAAAGAGAACATTAGACTTTTGGATTTTTGTGATCTCTTTTGTGCTTGAAATGTGTATATGAGATTTGAATCACATCTTCACATCGAGTTCTGTGTTTATCAGGAAGTGGGAACAATCTATACACACCATCAGAAAACCGTCATTGTGGATGCAGACGCCGGAAACAACAGAAGGAAAATTATAGCTTTCGTGGGAGGGCTTGATCTGTGTGATGGGCGATATGACACTCCTCAACATCCTGTGTTTAGAACATTGCAAACAGTGCATAAAGACGACTACCGTAACCCTACTTTCTCTGTAATTTCCTAACTCTTTCATCTTCAGTGGACTTCAGAGTGGAAATAGCGAAAATATAACACGAAACAGAATAATCATGGACGCCGCATGAAAGAAGAGATTGAGTTAGTTATTGGTTTCCTTCACCATTTGAACTTTTTGTGTCTATTCTACGACGACAATGATATTCAAGTATAATCTTAGCCCATATGTTTTCTTTGATAAGTGATGCCATCTCATGTGTGAACAGGTGTGGTTTGTGCTAACTAGATCATCTTAAGATCTTGTGTGTCAGGTCCTCTGTTCATTCTCCACTAAGCTGTTGATAATTTCTGATTCCTTATTAAGAGGTCCTTGAAAGTTCCTTTTAGAAGCAATCATCTCAATAAGATCAATTTGATCTACCCAGCTATGTAACCAGCTCTAGTTATAAATGTTCATGGAGGTTGAAGGAATATATCATCACCATCCACAATGCATATACTCTCTGGTCACCCGTTTCAATTTTTAAAAAAAAATTAAAGCTTTTAGTTAGAGATATTGTAATGGAAATTGTGGTAGTGTTCCTGCCACATATGATGGTCTGTATTAGCATTGTGTGTACAGCTATTAGTCCACTACAAAGCGTTTGGCTGCAAGGTAGATGCATGACAAGACAACGACTAAGGCCACTTAAATTGCGATGGCATTACAAATATAACTGTATAAAACTTTAGGAT
This sequence comes from Syzygium aqueum, assembly GCA_031216185.1. Classification (NCBI taxonomy): domain Eukaryota; kingdom Viridiplantae; phylum Streptophyta; class Magnoliopsida; order Myrtales; family Myrtaceae; genus Syzygium; species Syzygium aqueum. The sequence goes on along the minus strand of CM062235.1, from coordinate 9,264,692 downwards.
TCATGAAGCATTCTTGTTGATACCGTTTACGTGGGTCAAAATCAGATCTTTAACAACTTTTTTGGCTTTTGTTTAATGTTTTAAACCTGAGTAGGGTAATACTGCTGGAGCCCCAAGGGAACCGTGGCATGACTTGCATAGCAAAATTGATGGTCCAGCTGCATATGATGTCTTAACCAACTTTGAGGAACGCTGGTATAGAGCTGCTAAACCCCGTGGGATTAAAAAGCTGAAGATGTCGTATGATGATGCTTTGCTCAGGATAGACAGAATTCCAGATATTGTTGGAATATCTGACGTTTCTTTTGTTAGGGAGGATGATCCTGAATCATGGCATGTTCAGGTACTGAAATATTTACATATCCAAGAAACTATCGATGGAAATTTTATTGATTGGAGTTATATGACTTAATGCAGATCTTTCGTTCGATTGATTCGAGCTCTGTTAAGGGGGACTTCCCAAAGGATCCAAAAGATGCCACCAAAATGGTGAGGGGAAATAAATAACTTAGCCATCCTCTGTTTCATCTGCACGCAGCTGTTAAAATCAGTCTCTTTCTTGAGAATTTATTATTTACTTTGGTGAAGCAGAATCTCGTCTGTGGAAAGAATGTGCTGATTGACATGAGCATACACACGGCATATGTAAAAGCCATACGTTCTGCCCAACATTTCATCTATATCGAGAATCAATATTTCATCGGGTCTTCCTACAACTGGAATCAGCACAAGGACATAGGTATCAAGATTCTATCCTAAACTTGATTGTTATTTTTCTTTGCTAGGATAGACTTGATTGTTTGGTTCTTAGTAAACCTCTGATTTTCATCTACCCACTATGAATTTGGTGTCACTCTAATACATATTCTGTAGGTGCTAACAATCTCATTCCAATGGAAATTGCTCTCAAAATTGCCGATAAAATTAGAGCACATGAGAGATTTGCTGCATATATAGTAGTCCCTATGTGGCCAGAGGGCGTTCCAACAGCGGCTGCCACACAAAGGATTCTGAATTGGCTGGTATGTCAATATTGTATGAGTAGTGAAGACTTTTTTGTTCTCGACAGCTTTTGTCACCACTCGGCTATAAGTCCAAAAAAAAAAAAGATTTCTCTGGTTTATCAAAAAAAGAAAAGAAAAGGATTGCAGAGCCAATATAATTTTTTGGAACTGGAAGATCAAAAAATATGTTTGTAATGTGCATTGCCTAATGTGCTGATTCAATCAAATTCGTCAGGTTTTATGGCATCATTATTTGCTTTTGATCTTTGTAATCCATCAAGTTGCATTGTATTACGATCATATCTGATCATATGCAAGGTCACAGCATAAAGCTAAAGCATCTTTGCTTGCTGTGTTCTCTCTTGATCGACTATGCAAATGATGTATTCCTGCTTGTGCAGAATAAAACTATGCAAATGATGTATGAGACCATATACAAGGCCTTGGTGGAGGTTGGGCTTGAAGATAAATTTGCTCCGCAAGATTTTTTGAACTTCTTCTGTCTTGGGAATCGTGAGGCACCAGATTTTAGTGACACTCCACAGACTGGAAGTTCCAGTGCCGCAAATACCCCTCAAGTACTTCCTGTCCCTAGGAAGCTAAACTTCATTTCCGTTTCATTGTGTGGCCGCTTGTCTCTGTGATCAATGAATATTTTCTTTACAGATGTCATGAGTTGTTTACTGATTAATTGATGTTTTCGCAGTCTCAATGATCCAAATCTGTTTTGCTTCTGAAATCTTGATCAATTATGGATTGTCTACTTTTACGAATGAATTTATAAAGCTCTCTACACTTTTGGGAAATTGCAGGCACACAGCCAGAAAAGTCGGAGATTCATGATTTATGTCCACTCAAAAGGCATGATAGTGGATGACGAGTATGTGATATTGGGGTCAGCTAATATCAACCAGCGATCTATGGAGGGAACAAGAGACACTGAGATTGCTATGGGGGCCTACCAGCCTCAGCATACATGGGCGAGAAAATCATCTAATCCACGTGGACAGGTGGCTTTTAATATCGTTTGGGCATTTCTTTTGTCAAAGATATTTCAAATTCGTAGTTTTGCATGTTGAACTGGTGATGAATAAAATGTTTGCTCCAAAATGTGATAAAGTAGAAGCTGTTTTCGCTCAAAGTTGTAAATTAAGGGATAGCGTTAAATTGATTGGAGCGAAATAATGTTAGTGGAAGTTATCTTGCTATGTGCCTCGCATCGTTGCTCACTTTTATGCAAAGATTGGATGGATGAATAACAGAAGTCGAATGAAGATAGATAGTATTTACAGGACAGATTTCTGACTTGTCCTTGTCTTTGCTTTATAGATCCATGGATATAGGATGTCACTGTGGGCTGAGCACGTGGGAGGGATCGAGGATTGCTTTACACAGCCAGAAAGTCTAGAATGTGTTAGGAGGGTCAGATCACTCGGTGAGATGTACTGGCAACAATTTGCAGCCGAGGAAGTGTCGGAGATGCGAGGGCATCTCCTAAAATATCCTGTCGAAGTTGACCAGAAGGGCATGGTGAGGCCTCTTCCAGGATGCGAAAATTTCCCCGACGTTGGAGGAAACATCGTGGGCTCATTTTTTGCCATCCAAGAAAACCTAACCATCTGATGTGCCATACTAATCCCAGTCGCTCGGATTTCCAGACGCAGATCGCCACAAGAACACCGATTGCATTTTCCCCAGTCGAGTATATTTCTCATGTACAGCTTCTGCTTCCTTTTTTATTATCACACACGGTTTTGTAGTGGGTTTCTTTCTTGTGTAACGGAGTTGACAGAATCTGAGATGTCCTAGTTTGGGCTGTACAAAGTACATAGTGATTATTGACCAAAATAGTTTGTTGTAATAATGAAAAGAAGGAATGCACACCCACCAGGATACATTATGCAGTTCTGGCCGCGTTTCCACGAGTCCCGGCTATACATCCGTTTTGCATTTGCAGCTTCACGACGGAACTGGCGTTGCCGCCAAAAGGGAAATCACGATCATGTATCGCATCCGTAACAAAACACGACTCTTGATGCCGAATCCTACTATGGATCTATTGCAGATCGATCCGTTGTGATTTTGTGGGACGGAAGGAACTCATGTACTCATTCCGATGAGACGAACATTCTGCACTTCTATCATCGTTTCCAAGCGAACCTAGCATATATATCCCGCGAGGCTTTGATAAACACATGCTACACAATTGAATTGGGATCAAAGGATGATAATTCGTGTCGATACGTAGGATTGTGCTCCGTATGTCCGTCTCATGTTCAAATTTTTTCCAGAAAATTTGTGTTTTGAGATTGCGTTCGGATCACCATTCCATATTTTGAGCTCGAATGTACAACATGTTTCACCCTCGAAAATTCAAAATTCTAATAAATTAAAGATGAGCTTACTTAGCAGAAAACGAATAATTTGAAAGATATTTTTTTTAAAAAAATAATCATTTCTATTATTTACAATAATGAATCAACGACCGTCCATAAAAATATTTATATAAATTATTATCGATAAAGAAAAAAAAAATTATTGGTTAATTATTTCTTAGAGTCCGGATGCCGGAAAAAAGAATGTACTGAATTTGCTGTCGACTACGTTGTCTTTTCGACGGCCTCGTTCGTTAGCAGAGACATTCTTTAGTACTATTTGTCTTCTGACTCGGGCACCTTTCAGAAAGAAAGAAAGGAAGGGTTTTTGCGCATTCCCTCTTCGTCCCTCGCCCCCCTCGGTCGGGATCCATCGAAGATGCAGCTCACGGTGGAGTTCGGGTCCGTTCTCGTCTGCGCTGCTCTCCTTTTTTTTTTGCCTCTTTCGAACGCGATCTTTCATCGGCTCTGTTTCGAGCTGGTGCGGAAATTTTATGCACCCGTTTCTTTCCGTTGCGGAATCTGCGAAATATCTGATGGGTTTTTCTTGAGTGAGTTTGAGCTGCAAGAATCGATGCCCTTTGTTGGAGTTGTCCGGTTGTTTCCTCGCGAAAGTTTGGTGGGTTCGTGGGGATTTTTGCATTTTTGGCTCACGGTTTCGTGTAGTTTGCATTTTGATGTGGTGACAAAAGTCTTTTGCTTTGGAGAAGTAGATTGAATCTGCGTTTGCTATATTAACAGTTTTTCCTTCTTTTAGTTGAATTTGAGATGTGGGAATGGGATTTTCGAGCTTTTTTTCGAGGGGGTTCCTATCGAAAGATCGTGCCGACCTCCTTACGGCTATGTTAAGTTGGAATTAGTGATTCATCTGGAGCATGTATGATTCGTTAAGGAAGATGCTGTATACTGGTCAAGAGAAAAAGGTTGAATTTTTAAGAAGTTCTGCTGTAGTTCCTCTCTTGGGTTTCATGAGCGGAATATGCAGTTTCTGCCCGTCATTACCATTGAAATCTTGCAAGCCTTCCTAACCTTAATTTGCTAGAGGAGGGGGGGTCCCCTTTTGTTGATGAACTTTTGGAATTTTTAAAAATCTTGGGCCTAGTTTCGATTGACATGGTTCCTTGTTGCGTTTGGTCTCGTTCTGTTATCTTCCTTTGCCCGGCAATGCTTTTACTGGGTGGTTTTGCCACAAAGAGCCTTGTCATAACTCTGAATAAGTTTTGTAATGCCTGAATACAGAGGGGGACTGGAGCTTCTTTGTAATTCTGTGAAGATTCACAACGTCAATGTTGAAACACCAAAAGGAGCACAACAGGTGACCTGATGTCAATTCGTGATGGAATAACTCTCATTTGGCTCACTGTGCAAGCAGGATTTTATTCTGATTTTTATGCACTGTTTTATGATTGTGAGGATTGAGCATAAACTGAAATCTGTGTACTTTTTCCTCAGTTGGCTATGAGGGATCTGCTCGTGTGGGTTCAGAAGAACTTGATCAAGGAGAGGCCTGAAATGTTCATCAAGGGAGACACAGTGTAAGTTTCTGAGAGCCACACTTGAATTTGGCTTGGAGGAGGGACATTCCTTAGCCATTCCCAATTAATCAACTTTAGCTTTTAAGAAATGTTGTTCACTTAACAGTTTTCAGCAGACAATAATCTAGACTAACTATATCAGAGAGTAAGATTGTGGATTTCGAGGAAAACAAACCATTAAATTGATAGACAAACCGCAAAATGTCTAATTCCAGTTGCAGAGGACACCTACAATTCATTGCTGTTACATTTATTCATAGTGTTACATGATGTAATTTATGTATTTGTGCAGGAGACCTGGTGTCCTAGTCCTTGTAAACGATTGTGACTGGGAGCTCAGCGGCCAACTGGATACCACACTGGAAGAGAAGGATGTGGTAGTTTTCATTTCGACGTTACATGGTGGTTAGTGAGTGCGATCGGATGATTGTTAAATGAAAATGGATGCGAATGACTACACAATGCAGTTAATTGTACCATATATAAGAGCAATTGGAGAAGAACGAATAGAGAGGAACATGAAAGTTTCTTTATCGATATGGAAGTGACTGTATTTTTTACTTTAGGTATTCCTCTTGTTTGACTCTTACCTTTTTCTTTTCAAATCATTGCTTGTATCTACTTGGCCCATGTCGAGAACCCCACTCGCAACTTATGACCCATTTTTTCCTGCTGTGTCTTCGGAGACTCTTTCGATTCGGTGAATGGAAATCACTCTGTCTCTTATCTAAGGAGCAGTTACTTTTTCTTATTTGGCTCAGTCAGGATAGAAGGTATTCTCTGGGACATCTAGATTTTGTCTGAACATTATGGCGTATGTGGTTCTGAAAAATGGAATATGGTGAGAATAGGAGTAGATATTCCACTACAGGTATCTATAGCCTGGTTGAAAATTTATCATACCAATCTAATGAGGACTACGTATTCTATCAGCAATATGACGGAATAGAAACAGCTAGTTCCATCGATCATTGAAGCTTTGTCCTTGGTCTTTTCCAAGAAACGCGATGATTGGACGACTGAATAACGGTCCGCCTCACGAATGGTTAGATTTTGGCCACTAATGGGGACAACTGGAAGTTGAAACTCAAGGGATTACAATGTTTACGCGCTAAAGCCCATAGCGCGGGCTCGGGGTCGCTGGCCTCACAAGGTCACTTTCCTTGTCTGAGGATAATCACAACTACCGCAGTCCAGGCGTTTGATTCTATTCGTATAGAGCGTATAATGTTCCAGGAAGATGTGCAGTGAAGTGCATCAAATTAGTGTGAACAGTTGTTGGAGAACTGCGGTAGAAATGCATGATGGAGCAAGAATAAGATTATTGCCCTAGGGACCTTCCTTACGAGGCTTGAACAGATAGATAACAGAGACATCGAGCTGCGAAATTGGAAAGATGTCTATGTCGATGAAGAAGATACTGTCGTTTGAACAGTCGGAAGAATACGCACTTTGCACGATGTTTTAGAAACACTATTAACGAAAGGTGCCATGTTACCTAGGAGCTTTGATTTGGAGACCTGATGAAATCATTACGGTTCGGACGAGATCGCAATGTCAAGCATGACAACCCTGCCTGGCGATGACCATGCCGGGACTGTTATAGCTTCAATCTTCCATGCGCCAACAATGAAGAGGATCATAGGTAGATCTTTTCTCGGAAAGGCATTGAAATGTTCGAGCCGAGGGCTGTCGCAGGGCAACTCTCCTTTGGCAGATCATCCAAGCCAAAAATGAAGCATACTAGAAAAATGCTATTCCCAGTGCCCACCAAGTGAAAGAGGCCCTGAGACTGTTCCTGCACTCATCAGACAGCGCCACCCCTCTCCGCTTTCGCTATCACAACTTTGCGTCGTCAGCAGACATCATTCCCGTTCCGCCGCTCCTACTTCACGCGAGTCATCGGAAATTTTAGCAAAACACCCCATCATTTAGACCGGGACAGGTCGTGTGGTATTGACGAAGCAAATGGAGGAGGGCAGTGAAGATTTTAAGCTTCAGGAAAGGGCAAGTGCACCGGCAAATCGTGGTGCTGAGAAGCAGGCGGACAGAGTGGGTGAATCCATGATTGTGGTTCTTGAAAACGGCACGGACTTTCTCAAAACTATGCAGAAAAAATGAGACTAACTTTTCAAGAAACGGATGTGGTCACATGTTGAAAACTCTCGGAATGGGACCGTCATGAGTAATAACTCTCCCCTGTGGTCTTGTTTACAGACTGTAACTTCGCACTTGCGAGAGTACCAGGGATGTATCTGATTTCGAACACGTGAAAAAGCTGACAGTACCAGGGGATTACCTAGCAATTTTTTTTTTACACCTACTCTCAAGAAAATTTACTGTCATCGATAAAAAAAATTATGCAAAAGAACATCACTCAACATTAAGATCTTGCACGTGCGGTCTAGATTTGAACAACGCAACAGGCAATCTTTTGCTTTCTCCCCAAAATTGAAAATATAATCTATAATTCAAAAAATTGTGAAAAGATGTATGTTATTCTACATGTGGACATTTATACATTGCGCAAATTTCGGGTGTCTCGAATTATGGAAAAGTCAAGACGCGTGAGCCGCGACATTTTGGTTAAGTAAAAAACAAAAAAGTTATAGTCGATCCAGACAAGCCTTAATAGCTAAAAAAAGTATGTTGACATTGGAAAAAAGGGCAGATATGGCTTTGCATTACATAAGAATGCTTATACTAAGACCCAATAAAAATCAATTCTACAAGCAGATAAATAATGGGATACAGTGGATGACACATCCAGCGGACAAAAACAAAAATTGACCAGAGGCCCAAGTAAATTGTGTAAAAAAGGGGACTGAAAAAGGGAACAGGGAGAAAAGGGCAAATAATTGAAGAGAACTTAGACCTTTTGTTTTCCTTTCTTAAGTCTCTCTAGCTCTGCTTCAGCATCAATTAACTGTTGCCTTAGCGTGGCAATTCTTCGCTCTAGACCTTCCAAACTACCTCTAGTGGTAGAAGGTTGATAAGGTGATAGAAAATGCTGCGAAAAAGCCTTGAGAGCATCAACTCCAGTAACCTGCAAAATCCACCTATCGATAATCAAAAGTATGTCCCGAAATGAGACAGCCATGAAATTCTTCTTTTCCTGCTCCCAACGAGACTACATGCTTTAGAATTTCATATATCCAGAAAGTGGTTTTGGGTTCAAAACAAAGGTTGGCATGTCAATGGGCAAAGTCTCGTACTAAAGCAAAAAGAGTGAAGGTGGGTCTAAAATCAAGTCAGGGATTACATGAAAGAAGAATTATGAATATAAAGATTCAGAGGATATCTGATCAGATGAAAGTTTTATGATGCTAGAGAAGGATAGGATTATACAAGTTTTTCTTAAGGAAAGAAACTATTCTGCATATTTTTCCCAATAAACGGTGAAGTTTCACATTGTTTGGCAATCCAATTACCTCTTCTGGAAGCAAAGGGAGCTTGGTCATGTGAAAATCATCATACAACATGTAGAACTGATCAATGTACTTCTGTTGCATCCTCATTCTAGCTTTGAGCAACTTTGACTCAGCACCTACAGGCACAACATCATTAACCAACATTAATACCCGCGTGCATTATAGGAACATCACATTAACTGGGATACTACTAGCATGTAGACCTTCTTCATCATAAAGCACTTGGTTAATGATTATATTATGAGTGTCGATCTCAAACTTGGTGAGCTCTTGCACCAGTCTCTCTGTTTCATATAGGGAGAGGAACTCGGGAATGCAAACGCAGACAAAGGTAGTCAGTTCCTGGGCAAGAAGAAAAACATAACATAAAGGTCTGGTGCAATACAAGGAAAATAGATGTCCTCCATCATCGTAACGTAGGGTAGATACATATTGTGGAAAAACATACTTACGGGGTCTTTAAATTGCTTGTTTACTTGTTCAATAACATCTTTCATGCCCTCGAGCTTTCCCAGAATCGCATCCTCACCAAAATCATCATCAACACCAAAAAGACGCGTCATCTGCAACGTGTGTCATCGTTACAAAATTATCAAGGAGTTTTGCTCATGGATAATTTCCAAGTTCACGTGACATTATAATAATATCTAGCAAGACGAAACATCTTTGATGGCTATATTTGACATTTGAACAACATGAAACATCATAAAAGAATTTTGAGTAATTAAATCCCAATATCATGAGGACACTGAAAGTGGCAACTAGTTCCTGAGTTTCACCATGCTGAAATGTCAGAGGAAGATATACAGTGCAAGAAGAACTGCACGTTTTAAGTTTAAAGCAAAACTGGAACAAATAAGAGAATAAAAAACGACCAATTACAATGAATACCCCCAATCTTATAGAGTTGCAGGCAATCTTTATCCTTTTCATGATATTCTATCATGCTTACCTAGGATCTCTTTCCATTAACCTTCTGCCATCGCCAATCCAGGTTTTAAATTAACAGCTGTAGCTTATGTTATACACACATTAATGGAGATGTTATGCAATGCCAGACAACTGATAACATTAGCTTCTAAACACGAATGGGAGGCAGAGCTATTGGGAGAAATCAACTGCAATCAACTGGATGCCTAAGCCACGATACTTAACAGAATATAAAAGACGTAATCAACTGATGCCTGAAAAGCGAGGACTGAGCCACAAGTGTCACACTGTTCTAAGCTAGAGTAGACATCAAAAGACACACACAGAGACATGCAAGCGCACACGTACACAAAAAAAGCGATAGATCCAATATAGCCTCCACCAATTGAGCACTGAGATACAACAAAAGTAAAAAAATACAAGGGCACCTTAAGAGATAGTAAATGAAATTATACTCGATACAGAAGACCAATTCAATATTAACCAGTTCATTTGATAAGCTCACGAGTAGAATCATACCTGATTCATAAGACCACCAAATCTACTTTTTAAAGTCATCATTTTTGCAAGTCCCTTCTCCAACGTTGAAGGAAATTGCAACAACCGAAGTGTATGACCAGTTGGGGCTGTGTCAAACACTATAACAGAATAATCCATTGTTTGCACCAATCTGCACAAATATGTTTTCCATGAAAACTCACGGACAGTACTTAAAAGGTAAAACGTTTGAAAGGAGTAATAAGCTTAAATAGACTAAAAAGCACGATTCTTCCATAGTCAAAGATCTTAGAATTCACGGATAATTTAAGATGGAAAAGAGTTCCTCATCTAGTCCAGCATTCATTCACCGACTGTCCCAGCCAACGATAACCACCCCAAACCCAAAAAAGAAAAATCCAAAAGCCCTACCTGCCGCCTCAAAAGGATAAACCTCATTTCATTATTATAATTCACATTGATGACAAAGGGTACTTAATCAACACAATAAAATCTACAACCTTTCTATCCAGTTCCAACTAATGGCCCGGCATCACTTGGTTGATAGAGCTTTGCATCTACTTAAAAAGACGGGCACACAATCTAAAGTTACCTTCACTAGGGTCACACCTGGAAATCTCAAATCAATATCAAGGAAAATATGTCAGCACGAAAGATACTAACGGAAAATCTTAAAATGACCATCTAGGAGGTTATACACCCTTATCCATCTCCCAATTGAAGTCAAAACCCACAAACGCACATTATGTGTGCATGCACAGAGAGTGCGTATGAACAACAATCCAAGTCCACAATAGTGACATGTAACAATAGGAGAAAGTCGACGAGGAAATGTAAGGCACCTGTTGAACTCCATCAAAGGAGCTTTGGAAATTACAAAAAGGTAAACATTGCATGTCTCAATTTTTTTTAATGTGTGAAAATACCGTACTTTTTTCCTTTGGCATAGCTTGAAAATATTGTACTCTGTATTAGAACTTAATATCAGAAAAGCATGCTTTCTCCTTACTTCAGCATCTCCGCAAAGCTCATTGCCTCATCAATCCCAGGAATCGCATTCGCCAGCTCAGAGACTAAGCTATCCATCCCTTCGGAATTACCTAAGTCTTCTTGCTCGACGTTCGGATCCACCTCCTACAGAATACCGTACACAACAATGATGTGTCACGGAGATCAACCAAGAGCAATGCAGGATCATATAACTCAATTCATCCACAAAAGAGGAGCTTCTTTTAATTGGCAATAGTACACATCTTGATCTAGAGACACGCCACGGCTTTGTACACGTTAAGAGCTATATATCCGACTATCGCCTAACATTGCTTCAAATCGAAAATTCGAACTTGTAGCAGGCAAAACGCATTACTGCAAGATTAGAGGGAACGGGTCCTCCAAACCCAGCCTAAACTACAATTCTTGTCGACGAACTTCAACCCGAGCAGGAAATTTCTCCACCGACCCAACAGCACGAAGCCAAAAATCGATAGCCCATCTGCCTACGAACACACACGCCAATCACCAATCTTCAATTCAATGCCGACCCAGGCACAACGCCGAGCGATTGAACCGCCATCTCTCAATCTACCCTCGCCGCACGCACGGCGTCGAAACCACGCGAAGCTCCGCAACGCTCGGGGGGAAAAAAGAAAAAAGAAAAGAAGAAGAAGCGAGGAGGGTGGTTACGGGATCCCTACCATGGCGTACAGATTCGCGAATCCGTTAACCAGGGTGGGGGACTTGGTGAACCGCTGCTGGAAGGCGTCGCTGAGGTTGTGGGCCGGATCGGTGGAGATGATGAGGACGGAGGATCGGACGCTGGCGAGCAGGATCGCGAGGATCGAGCTGCACGTCGTCTTCCCGACGCCGCCCTTCCCCCCGACGAACACCCACTTCAGGGTCTCCTGCTCCAGGACGTTCCGCACCGTCCCCTCCGGCAGATCCTCCTCCGCCGCCATCGGGACGGGAGGGCCCAGGCCAATTCCGGACCGCCGCCGCCGCCGCCGCGCGAATCTCGCAGAGGGAGGGAGGGAGAGAGAGAGGGAGGCGTGCGGTGGCGGAGGAACAGAGCGATGCGACCGAAGAAATGACGAAGAGCCCTCGTGGGAGAGAGATTCAAAGATGGTTTCGGCCTCCTATGGGAGGGGACGGCGCGTGATAAGCGGGGGGGATTCACTAACGTGCGCCGTTCGGCGGATGGGTGCGCCGTGCGCACACGCCGGTCCCGGACTTAGGGATGTCGTGTTTATGTGCTCATCTCCAGCGCTTTTTGCTTTTTAGGTACCATATTCAATATGATTATTGAATTTTAGTATAATGTCTAAAATGATTTCTTGAATTTTTAGTTTGCTCAACGCGATTTTTGAAATTTTAGTACATAAGATTATATTTGACATTTTCATGTAGTTTAAGAAACTGCATTAAATATGTATCAAATGTTCAGGGACTGCATTGAATAAATTAAGAGTTCAGAGACAGCATTAAGCATTGGGCTAATGTTTAGAGACTACATTGAAAGTTAAAGTTTAAGAACTGCTGGTGTGATGATTTGATTTGCAGAATGACAACAATGTCGCATTGTCCGAGCCCTTCATGACTGGCCATCCCCATAACAGCCCCTCAAATCAAGGTAACAAATGCCCGATCCTTTTATGTGGGAAAAAAAAGAGAAAAACAAACCAATTCTCTTGTCATTAAGAAACTTGGGCTCGACAGCCGCCGCCGCCGCCCGACAGACATGCGGCTTCTAAAGAAGCCTCCAATGGCAAGCAAGAGACCGTCATCGTCGAAAGAAGATAAAACCCTAACGAGAAATTCCTCGCTAGTTCGCTAGAAACTGCACGGAGAGAGCGAAGCAATCAAACGTCGAGGCGAAGGAGATGCATATGAAAAATGACGCAAATGAAAACTGTAATAATGGAGGCCAAATTCCAAAAAAGGGCATCAACTTTAGGTGAAAATTCTGGTTCGAACTTTTTTTTATCTTATAAAAAATCACCAGCTTTACTTAAATCCTAAATCTGGCCCGAACAATTTGAAAATTTCACATCACTATAGGACTAAAGTAAAAGTTAGTACATTTAATTGAGACAAAAAAAAAGTTCGAACCAGAATTATTACTCAAGGTAAAGTTTATGCTTTTTTTTTAATTAGCTTATGTAGGGGAAAAAGAAAGTGAATTTCAGGTTTTTTATCTTTGCAATTATTATTTAATCATTTTCGCCCATCGCCATTCGCAAAAAATATACTATTGAAAAACATTTTGTTTATTTTTTTGACGTTTAGATCGCTCGAGAAAGTAAGTAACCGGTAGATCCTTTCATTAAAAGCGAAACATGTTTGAAATTGACAAAGAAAACAAATCATTTTCTATGAAAAAAATATTTTTGAGCAATGTTTATTTTTCGTAAGGTAAATGCAGTAGCAGAAAATCATCAATTTAGAAAATGCTTTCCTAATTTTGATTGTTCTCATCGCTTAGCAAAACAAGTTAATGAAAAATACCTAAAGCCTATGTCCAAGCATTTTCATTGGTAATCAAAGTGTTTTCTATTCATTCAATTTTCTAAACAAAACAAAGGATCAAAGCCAGGAATTTTTTTTTCAAATTACTGATTTTTCGTGAAATGATGTTTCTCGCTGTTTCACATTTCAAATTATTAGACCTTCAAGTCATGCGTCGCATCCATTTTCAAAATGAAAACGGCATATTTCGCAGAACAAACTTTCCTCAATTCCAATTTCGTAGGTTTTTCTCCATCATTTGGTGAAGAAGAAGATGAATCCCAAAGAAGATGATCAAAATCTCTCTGTGTTTTCTTTCTTCTTATCTTGATGGCTTTTGAATTGGAATAATGTGACATTGTCAATCGCCTATTTTTCTATGATTATGATCGTCTAAACATACGTCTACTCCTATGGAATTTGGGTAGTGAAACTTGGAAGTTGAGACAACTTTTTGGATTAGACACTCGATAGTTAAAAACCACGATGGGAGATCGATGATTTGTGAAATAGGGGAATTCTAGTTTTCTACGCAAAGGTACTATGATGTTGCGTAAAAGTTTTCCGTTAACATGATACTACTTGTTTATACAGACCCGTCTAAGAGTAATAACAACGATAATAACAGGATCCGACCCGAAAGCTCTCCATCATTGTCAAAGCCCGCAATTGTTATGATCGGTCTTCCAAGCCATAGATCGTATTGCAAACTAAGGTCACAAGGCGTTATTCCACGACCTATGTTGCAAAACCATTTCATGCATCTATGCTGCAATTTTTGGGTCATTGGCAGTTTACGGCATTGTCAATAAGGTTTCAATGTTAAGCATACGGGGGCAAGTAACATGGCATGTGATTCAAAATGCCATTTTTCTGATCCGTGGAAGAGATGGGTATCAAAGTACCATTTCCCTGGTTTCCTGGCACTCCTCTCCTATTGCCTTACACATTGTAGAGTTAGTCCACAAGTAGGAGGGAGGTTCTATAGTGTTTTTCTTACTCAAAAGCCTGTAGAAAGATTGAATAAAAGCATCCACCAACAGTACATGTGCCGTTGCAGATGCAAGAAGTTCAAATAAAACCGTGCATCCATCATCATCGACTAGAGAATTTAACGCCTTCGTCATCCGCAGAAGTCCCTTTGAAAATCGCGAGCTTCCCCTTGTGTTCAAGTAGTTTCAAAGCTCGCATGAGGATGATGCGATCCACACCTTGAAGATCTAGCACAGAAAAAGAAACTCCACTTAACTTGCATACTAGAGTTCTGCCATACTGCCAATCCTAATGAGTTGCCAAACCATGATTCACTTAAGATTGAATGATACTGCTTCCTACAAGATGAGAGGATGAGAGGAGAAATACTTTATGAAAGAGAGGAAATTTTCATGAGAGTTTGTGAACGGCATTATCTGATGGCAGGACTTACAGCAAAAAACAGCTCTTTTTTGTTCTACGTTGAATTCAACAGCAACGATGTTTACTTAACGGGCAAGTCAGGGAAGTTTCTTTCAGAACATGCAAAAGGTACTTTACCTGTCCCCCGCGATTCAGGCCCTGAACGTATTTCCTCGACCGTCATCACAGAGTCCTCCAGCCCATTATCTTTCACCTAATCAAACGAGGGCGGTGAGCGAACTTCTCCTAACTTAACAAGCTTCAAATTGTACTGAAGCTCTAACTAACTCACAAAGTTTAATATAATATCAGCCCAGTCTTGAATGCGGTGCCAGAGAACAAGACACTTCCTATGTCCTTTGTCCAACCATTCTGCACGTCCTGCTAGACGAGGAAGGCAATTAATGGTCTCCCATACAATACTGAATCGGTATACAGCATAAACCAAACATAAAACAGAAAAGAAAGAATTTATTAAGTACTCCCACCTTCGGAAACTATGGCAGCAAGGAATGCTTGCCTTGCTTCATGAGTAAGAGATCCTGCACTATCAGAGTGATAAGAGTAAAAACATGTATGTTATTAGGTAGACAAAGCATCAGTGATCTCAGACCAACAACAATGTGAGAGGAACTGGGGAAGGGTGCAAACCAATGCAATAGCTAAAAAAGATTGCATGGCACAAGGAAATCGATTCAGTGTAAAGAACTGGTAGGTTCATCTTGACATTCGTGCAAACTAAACTGTGACCAACTATGAAATTGTTCAGGAGTGACGTAAGACCTAGTATTGTTCAGAAACGTGGGCAGATGAACAAAAGACAAGGATATAAACTGTGTTCAACCAGTGAACTGGTGTAGATGGGCACAATAATTACTCATTAGCATCAATAGATATCCTGTTCTGTAGGAGAGAAAAGATGAAACTCTCAACACTAAACACCATGACACGGGACTTTTTGCACGATGATACCTGCTATTCAAGCACCTTCTGCTCTGACCAAAAAAAAAAAAAAAAGTACCTTCTGCCAGCCACCATGCTCTTGGCAAAGCACAAGGCAACACAGCCCCAGGTTGGTCGCAGAAATAACCAAAAGAAGTACCCAATGCATAAATTGATGAAAAGACTCTTACTCTCAATCGCAGGATTTGAAAACAGTGGAAACTCTTCTTCCAAACCAATCACAAATATCTTTTGCGTTTTACAGTAATCAAGGATAAGCTCCTTCCAGAGTTGCACTTGCTTCTCTCGCGTGTCCCTTACTGGCTGCAAGCTGAAAAAGGTACAGCCAAGTTGTGAGCCATATGAATTCCCACTATTAAATGAAAAGGAGATGAAAAGTTTGGCAATGGAACTATGAAGACTACCAAAACAATCGATGTCACTTGTTTTGACTAGGGCAGAATGAAACAGGCCTAATTCCAAAAAAAAAACACCAACTTTATCTTGAGTGACAATTCTAGCCCAAACTTTTGTTTGTCTCGTAAAAAATCACCAACTTTCATTTAAATCCCAAATTTGGCCCAAACAATTTGAAAATTTCACATCACGGGGGCCAGATTTGGGACTTGAGTGAAAGTTGGTGCTTTTTATTGAGATAAAAAAAAGTTCGGGCCAAAATTGTCACTCAAGAATAAGTTGGTGCTTTTTTTTTGGAATTAGCCCAAATGAAACGTCTAAAGCAATCCTTCATATGCACCATTAACAGTTTATTTCTTCTTTGAAAAATAATAAAGTAGATGGCTGACAGAGATATCTTTTGCAGCCACCTTGCATCAACAGCCTTTTTTAGACGACACCTAGCAGATAAGAAAGCAGCAGACACACATAATGTGCACCGGCAGAGATGACAGTTTGTGAAATTTTTGTTTCATATGGCTTACGCATTCACATGCCATATAGAAAACCAGTTCTGCTACAGTACTCATTTGCCCTTCCAATTAAAGAAGACAGTTCAGAAGAAACCAGTTTCGGCATACAACCACTGGTCACACCAAAGCATATACGACCTTGACTCCTAAAATCTCACTAAAGGTTCAATGGGCACGTGTAAGATACTTTAAAGATTATGACATAAGCTAAAAAATGTTGTCTCAATGCCAATCAGAACAGAGCCAGGCAGCTGGTCCACACAAACCCCAACACAATTTTCTTGTCAATGCTCATTAAAAAAATCCCCATTGGCCATATCGAATGATTCTCAAGGGGCTACCTTATCCCCCAAACAAAAGAAAATTTCTCGAAGAATCGACGATGAAAAAGCCCTGTCTTGCCTACAACTCCATTGGAAACAAAGAAAACAGAGTAGTGATAGAAGCAGGGACCTAAAACAGTGCCACAGACCAAAAGCAACCCTTACCAGGGTTGTGGTTGTAGCACAGGCTGCATTTCGGCTCTGATACACTAAGCTGAAACAATGTGCTCTTTGGTTCTATAGATAAATAGAAGGGCTTAACAATGACCATTGCATAGAGATTCAGAAAACTATTGACTCTTGTATATCTGGTAATTGATGCTAATTTATGGACGAGAAGTGCATCCTAACAACTAACATAATAAGTGATACAACATAAACTGTCCCATTAGAAGAGGAGATGCAAGGAGTTTAAGTCATTACGTGAAATAAGGAGGATAATTGAAGAATGGAGGTAACTTGAAATTGCCCAGCGTCTGCATCTCTTCCACTATTCAGAGATACAATATTTGCTGCAAATCTGTCATTCAAAGCTGAAAAAAAAAAAACAGGATTAGCTCCAGCTATTCTTTTAAGCATAATCGTTCTCGGGACATCGCGTAACACAACTAATTTTGAGATTTAACTATGTATTTGGCCAGTACTAACTGGATATTCAAATCAAATCACAAGTATCTGTTAAATTGATTGGTGTAGAATGACGAGATTATAAAAAATTGATGAAATAATGCCGTATTACTGTTCCAGATCAAAAAGTAAGATGTGATCTAACAGTAGAGGAACACATAAATCAAGGACAGCTTCAGGCTAAATTATCTAGATAGCAAATGAATGGTCCTCTCTCTCTTTCACCAAAAAATCTTCTTTTTATGGCTTACGACTCGCGGGCTATATCCACTATTACAAGGATGCTCAAGTAGCTCAAGAGGCTCAACTCTCGAGCAGCTCAAGTAGCTCCAATTCAATATAAACTTGTATACAACTGAGTAGAACATGAGTAAATGTAAGTTGAGTCATGAGTAGCCCACGAGGAGATTGACTCGCTTGTGCCCCTTTCCTCACATCAAAGCTCCAAGATTTATAAAAAACACAGGGATGCCACTCGGAACAAACCAGACTCGTCGCCTATGGGGAAATGCTCATCATTTTGCAGGATGCCAAGGGAACATAGAAAGCACCGGCGGCACACAAGTCACCCCGATTCCTCCAAGACGATCCTAATTAATTACCGGAATTCTCCTCTTCTTCCCCTCTATTCCGATCAGCAGATGGAGGCAAAGTAGAAACTATCATTGTCGCTGATGGTATGTGCGAACCGCACAGAACAGAGCGAGCTCGTCACACGAGCTCGCAACCTCGCAATGCCTGCAGATTTCCTCCACAAAGTTCGACACTTTCCCGCATACCCACGAGCCGCAAGCTCGCGCCTTCGCGGTTTCCACTTTCCCGAATCGAATAGAGCCCAGAACAACCAACGAAACCAAAACCTACGACGAACTCCGTCTCGCCTGAATCAACCAACCTAGGACGGAGCGATCGAGAAAAGAAAAAACACGAAATCGAGCTCGAAATGTACCCAAAATCACCGACTACCCACCACGCAGAACGCGACGATTGAATCGAAAGCGAAGGATAGAGGGCACCTGCTTCGAATCGCGCGCTTCAACGTCGGTTCCATGGGAGTTCGTCGTCAATCTGGTCTTGCTCGAGCACCGAAGACGAAGAGGAGGAGGAAGAAGAAGGGAGAGAGTCAAAGGAATCCGTTGACTCTGGGACTGGGCTTAGTTTTGGGCCGTACGGGCTCTCTAGTAATGATAAGAAGGCTATGGACGGGCCCAATAGGCCCAGCTGTGAAAATAACGGGCCCAGAAGGACGAAATTGCAAAGATGATATTTTGAAGCCAAGGGGGGGTCAGGTCAATTTATAGCTTCTCGAGATTTTTTGCCCGACCAAAAATCCGAACATATTATATTGAAATAAAGTAGACAAAGTCAGTCCGAACCGAATTGGACCGTCAAGATTTGTAGTTGTCGCTGCTTGCCACAAGCTAGGCCCGACTAGGCAACCAAATTTGGCAAGGCTAGCCCTTGCCTAGGCCACGGCGGCCTCGTTGGGGCTTGCCTAGGCTAGATCTGGCAAGGCCAACTTGCTCGGTGGGCAGCCATTGCCTATGATTGGCGACCGGTCATCGGCCAAAGGAAGAAGAAAGAAAAATAATAATAAAATTGAAAAATATTAAAATATTATTAAAAATTATGCACGTCAACACTGATGGTGCCACGTAGGCCGGCTAGTGTCTACGTCGGTAATATCCAACCAAAATTAATCGAAAAGGACTAAATTGCACCATATCAAATGGTTTAGGACTAAATTGGCACAAAAAAAAGTTTATAACTAAATTGGAACAAATGTAATGAATTTAGGACTTTTTTGACACTTTTTCCGCAAATGCGAATATCCATCTTCTATTACAATTGAAAAACGTGGTCGAATCGTGTGGGTGCTGTTGTTCGATCCCATGTCCAACAAGGACATAACTTAGACATCAACTTTCTCGCCACTCCGACAAATATCTTGATTCATGCCTTATACATATATACCGTTCTTGTTTCTCAAAAGTTCCATGCTGTCGTTGCTCCTCTCTTCGTCTTACGGGAGCAGAATATCGCACCTAGATTGGCTACACATAATGCATCATGTGGAATCTGTGGAAGGTCTACTTGATCTGCGAGGAGAGAACAACACAATGGTGACCTTGAGCTCTTGCCTAACCCGAATTGGCAATTGGCAAGCGATTTCTCTAAGTACTAAAGAATGAGATAAGAAAAGACTGACATTCAAAGAAGGTGGACGGAGCTCCAAGTCAAAATACAACCGCTGGGGAGATCCCCTCGGTCAACTTTGGCCGGAGTGCTCCAGCATTTTCATTAGTGCCATCTGACCTGAAGTTTTGGCATTTTATATGATGAGAAGGGAAATCCTGTAAATGTCTTTGCTCTGATCGAATTGTAATTCGGTAACTCGTATTTACAGAATTACAAGCTATTGGAGACATCGCCAAGGGTCCGTGGACCACCAATCAATCATTGGCAGAAGCTTGAAACCTTCGCTCGGGGAGATCGCCAAGGAGGAGCTCAATCCGAGCCCCAAAAATATTTAACCTATTAAGTTATGAGTCAACAATAATATATTAACTACTCATCATTACATCAATCCTCCGATACGAGACTCCTCTAACACAATCCACACATACATCTCAATAGGGATAATGGATACAAAAACTCAACTTATTTAATTTCGAGGTGGAATTTAAAGAATTAAGTAGAAAGATAGAAGTCTAATTATTCAGTATTGAATAAGGTGAGGCCAAAAGGAGACACATTGATTCACACGCAGAACAAGAACGGACCATGGTAGGTGGACGAGCGTGTATGAGCATTGAACACCGAAGTTCTCGTCAAAAGATTAACACTTCAACCGTCGCCTTCGCTGACTCCATCGAGTGTAAACGGATCTCATCTCGCAGGAGGTCTCTCTCTCTCTCTCTCTCTCTCTCTCTCTCTGTTGCATGTCCTGTGCACGACTGTTAAGTGGAAGATCTTGTGCTTTAATTGCAGTCAGCTGCAGTGGAGTGACATTCACTTGGGGTTCTCCGCTTAGACAAATTCTGCAGAGTGACAGAGCGAGAGAGGGAGACAGAGGAAGAAGACAATGACAGTGTAAGAGTTCTTGAATCCCCGTTTGATCTGATTTTCGCTGTTGTGGGATTGCTGAATTATACCCATCAGCGGACCTCGATTGCTTTTGCTGATTCCGCTTTGATTTGCTGATAAAAGGCTAAGAACTCGAAGAAAGATCAACTCTTGGATAGTGGGTGTTTGTCAGAATTTGTTTCTTCTTTACCACTAAATGAAAAGTTGGATGCTTTCTTCTGTCTGCTCCGCATGATCATTTCTTGTTTTGCTGGTCAATAGATGTTATAATGTTTGGAATCAACTACGTGGAGGGAAATCATTCGTAAATCATGTTAGAAGCTTCATTTTCGAGGAGAGATTGATGCTCGATTCTGACGTTTTGATATGTGATAATCAGTGTAGCATCAGCTCCTGGGAAGGTCTTGATGACCGGCGGCTATCTTGTTTTGGAGAGGCCAAATGCAGGGATTGTTCTTAGCACGAATGCTCGGTTCTATGCAATCGTGAAACCTCTTTATGAAGAAATCAAACCTGACAGCTGG
This sequence comes from Syzygium aqueum, assembly GCA_031216185.1. Lineage (NCBI taxonomy): Eukaryota > Viridiplantae > Streptophyta > Magnoliopsida > Myrtales > Myrtaceae > Syzygium > Syzygium aqueum. Next base: position 9,243,591 of record CM062235.1, on the reverse strand, counting down.
TCGTGGGTGAGTAATTTCACAACTCTTATCTGCTAAAATTTTGATTACTGCTGTTTCAGTTGCTTGAATATTCTTTTGGAGGATAGTTCTTTTTGAAGGAAAAGGAAAATTAGTCATTTGAGCTTTCTCTTGTGATCCTTTTGCAAATAATTCTATGTCCATCAACAAATATCTCCTTAATCTTCTGAGGTGCTTGAGGTTTTTGTTAGCAATTCCTTATAATTAAGGTTTGTCCATTTCTGATGCACGAGTCGTGGGAGTCATCTACTGGAGACTCAAAAGTTTTGAACGGAAGTTGGAACTGATTTGTTGATTTTGAAATGCTGGAGTGAGATGCACCTAGGCCATAGCAAGACGTCCTGATCAGCTGATGTTGTGGAGAGAGCCTTTCTCACTACAATCTGCCACGACACCCTCCAGCAATAATTGTAATGCAAAGGGTTTTTAGATTTGATCTAGAATGTTTCAGGGGATTTGTAGAATCTAGCAGAGTCCATTAGATTATATTGATTCATTCCCCTGTAAAACTTTTCTTCCATAAAGTTGAACAATTGCATCTTCTTCCAGGTATATACGGATGTCAAGTTAACATCTCCTCAATTGTCTAGACAAAGCAATTTCAAGTTGTCGTTGAACAATCTGACTCTCCAGACAGTCTCTTCGAGGTAGGTTTTTATCACCTTTTATAGTATTTGAGGAAAAAACTAGAGATTTTGTTTTTTTTTTTAATAATTCGTATGATGAGCGAACCATGTGTAGGAATGTTATTAAACAGAGTATAACCCAGCTGCTTGAAATCTCAGCGACTCCGGCAACCCATTTGTGGAACATGCTGTGCAGTATGCTGTGGCAGCTGCACATGCAAAATTTGACAAGAACAAAAAAGATGAGCTTCACAAACTACTCTTGCAAGGTAGTGATTGATGCTCGTATGCCTTTTGCAGATAGCAGAAGTTTGATATTTTAATAACGTCTATTATTAGTTTTGCAGGGCTTGATATCACAATTATAGGCTGCAATGACTTCTACTCATACCGGAATCATGTAAAATACCTCTATAGTTTTTGTTTCATTTGATGCAATGCTTTTGTATGCTGTCAGATTGTTTGTTCTTTTAGCATTTGAGGGAAGTCAATGGGATCTAATAGCATTTGCATCCTTTTTCTGAAGTTCTATTTTTGGGTTCAGCTCTCTTTTATGAATCAGGACAATGATTGGAATTTTTTTTTTTTAGATTGAAGCCCGGGGATTACCTTTGGTACCAGAGTCATTAGCTGCTCTTCCTCCTTTTGCATCAATAACCTTCAACGCTGAGAACTCGAGTGGAGAATGTAAACCAGAAGTTGCAAAAACTGGACTTGGTTCTTCTGCGGCCATGACTACAGCTGTGGTTGCTGCTTTACTTCATTACTTTGGAGTTGTTAACCTTTCTCTCTTGTCGACGGAGTCCTCGGAGCTTGATGTCGTACACATGATTGCCCAAAGTGCTCACTGCATAGCTCAAGGGAAAGTTGGTAGTGGTTTTGATGTCAGCTCTGCAGTATATGGGAGCCAGCGATATGTCCGCTTTTCACCAGATGTGCTTTCTTCTGCTCAGGTATCCGTCCCTCTCCTCATGTTGGCCCTGACTCCCTCATGCCCAATGAGCCAGAAAAAAGAGAAGAAATTGGTTCATTTGATTGCTGGTCAAGGCCTATGGAGGAATGAATCACATTTTTGTTTTCAGAGTCTGACTATATTGATGTTTTGAGGATAAAGCTAGAGAATTTATTTATCGGTAGTCATTGTCTGCAGCTTTAGAAAAGTTAGCATGGGCTTCCCAGTGGTTTAGCATATGAGAGATTGATTTAGCAAACTTTGAGTCTCACATTAAAAAATTGCATGAACTCAGATGTTTGCAATTATGCATTAAGAAGAAAGTGGGCTTCCTAGTGAATAACTGACCCCATAACCTGTGCACAAGTAGTGCAAACGTTTTTGACATATCAAAGCATATACAGGCTGATGAAGACGTGAATGTCTCATAAAGTTACTGCACTTTAAAATGATAAAGTCAGCTTGTTTCTCATGCATTAAGAAGAAAGTGGGCTTCCTAGTGAATAACTGACCCCATAACCTGTGCATAAGTAGTGCAAACGTTTTTGACATATCGAAGTGTATATAGGCTGATGAAGACGTGAATGCCTCATAAAGTTACTGCACTTTAAAATGATAAAGTCAGCTTGTTTCTCCTTGCTTTTGTTATGATTTATGCAACATGAATGGACTCTTAACATTCTGTTCCATTTGATGGCCAGAAATATGCATGTTAATAGGTTCTTAGAGGCATGATTCAATTTTCAGGCTGATATATCGGGCGCAGATCATAACGTCTGCGTGTATAGGCTGAGTTTAGGTGATATTGATTGCCTATAGTAGAGCGGCTTAAGATTGTAATTTCTTAGCTAACTGAACTTATCTTAGAATCGCTCTTCAGTTTCAGATGGTTGAATAAGTTGTATTAACACCCTTTATGTTGGCTGCAATATTTCAAAGTGAGTCAGCATTTTCAGTTTACTCTGATTAAACTATATCTTGAATTTGGCTTTTTGAAAGTTGGACTTGCTTGTTTATGTGGGTCAACTGGGGACGCGTTGCCGGTTCTGGGCAAACCTGTGTAATTCTTGCTTACATTAACATATCTTTGAGAACAAGGGTTGCCTGACTGTTTGTCCAAGGTTTGGTTGTATACTCTATGGTCAAATTGCATTTTTCACAATTTTCAATTGTTATTACCGAAATGCGCAATTGCCAAATGGAGGTAAAAAGGTTAGTTTACCGTTAGTCTCTGCATCACTTCTTTTTTTTTTTTTGGTTTTGGCAAATAGTCTTTGTATTAATTGGATAAGTAATTCGAGACTCCAGATGAATCATAACTTATCATAATTTTCTATCACATGTTAAATCTGGTAAAGGCTTCTGAGAATGTCCAGGAAGAATGTCACATACTGCATGTTTTCATTTTAGACAGTTTTTTTATTGAGTGCCAGGTTGCAGTCAAAGGAATGCCTCTAGATGATGTCATTGTTGACATCTTGAATGGAAAGTGGGACCATGAGAGGACGAAGTTCTCCTTGCCACCATTAATGTCACTTGTAAGCGTTTTTATTCTCTCCTTTTCCCTTTGATGCTAATGATACTCCAGTACTTTCACATTAATACAAGATGAATAGGTGAGAAGTAAATCTGCTGCCAAATGTCATAGAACAGTTACCGAAATTTGTTGTCCTGATTTCTTCATATTAAGATGTCTGGAAATGTGTTCTTGGCAATTTCCTACTGTGAATTTACAAGCAAACTGTAAAAATTGATATCACTGTTAACCTGTGCTTTCAGCTTCAGTTTGCCAGGCATTCGTGTTTTGACCTTTTGTGTTCTAATTCTTGCATTGTTAATGGTTAGGATCGTGTTGAGACTTGTAGGCTTGAATAAACTACCCACAGGAAAGCAAGAAACCAATTTGGAAAAATTTAGCCTTCACTGTTTTCTTTCTATTAGTTGCTCGGAGAACCAGGAACAGGAGGATCGTCCACCCCATCCATGGTAGGAGCTGTGAAGAAGTGGCAAAAATCTGATCCCCAGAATGCCCAAGAGACGTGGACAAAGTTGTCAGAATCAAATTCAACTCTGGAAAGACAATTTAACTTGTTGAGCAAATTAGCAGAGGAAAATTGGGACGTGTATAAACTTACTATAGACAGATGCAGCCCGCTCAAGGCAGACAAGGTACTTTTCTGAGCCGGATTTCACTCTCTTGAAGTGTAAATTCATGACAATTATGATCTACCTATGTGATGTTTTTGAAACAAATTGCTTCCATATTTCTTCTATTTGAATTATTGAATCACTATCATTCTTTCTGCATCAACAGTGTACCCGATTTCCGTTGTATTTGGTATCTTTTATTACAGGGGCTCCTTTTTAGGAAGGGAGTAAATTTTTTTTATGCTTCTTTTTTGTGGATGATGAGAAAAGTTTTATTCTGCCCTGCAATGTCTTGACTTTCTTGTCCCTGAATGTGCTGCAATTTAGCCTGCTTTCTTGTCCTAGGGATCCAACCAATCATGACGCAGGACACTTTTTCTCATAGGATCTGAAGTATTTATGGAGGGATTAGCTACAGAATAGACTGGTGGTATGAGGTGTTCAGCAGAGCTTTTGGAGTTTAATATATAGCTTGGCCTAGATAGGAGAACTTGAATAGTGGATCTCATTAGTATCCTGTAAATATCTTGTGAATAGTGTCTGTATGGTTTTATTTGTTCTCTTCCTGGGAAGCTCTGTTTTTTCAAAGTATTTTTGTGAGCCTTTGAGGCAGAATAGGGTTAAGGTACTTGCGTATGATAGAGTGGGTGTCATCTTGTTAACATGTCAGAACAAACTCACTTTATACAGGGGATGCATCCTTGGGCAGAAACACTTTGGTGATATCAACTTCCTTAGTGTTCACATGTCTCTAATTTTTTTTTTCTAATGTTTTTCAAATTTAAACATAATTTTTGGTTTCAAATGCTTACTTGCTAGTCATTTACGCAATAAAATTTAGGCCATCTAATATAAAGGGAAGCCATTTTTAGAAGGAAAATTTTCTACAGTGTGTTAAGTGATACTTGTGCAGGAAGTTCTGTCGTGCAGAATAATATTTTATGCTCATTAAACTTTTCTCTGTTAAATAGATATCTTTCTTCTATAATATTATTTCGTCATGTTAGCACTCCTGAGGACTAGATATTATCATTTCTGTTGATATGATCTGGCAAACTTTACAAACAGTGGATAGAGCTTGGAACGGAGCCAAGAGAAGAAGTTGTTGTCAAAGCTCTGTTGGGAGCAAGAGATGCTATGCTTGGGATCAGGAATCTTATGCGGTCGATGGGTCAGGCTGCTGGTGTTCCTGTAGGTTCTCTGTCACTGGAAATCATGTAACATAGGCAAGATCAATCATATATGCATGTGTTAATATTTTCTACTGTTGTTATTAAGATGGGAGACATGTACTTGCTTTTGGAACTTTTGGATAACACACTGCAGTATTTACCTCCTCTTGAGGATATTCTAAATGTGTGCTGATCATGTACTGTACGGTCTATACCAAAGATAAAACCTTTCAGGAGAAGGTCAAACTTTTTTCCGTCTCATGCATGCTTAACAGGTAAAAAGGATTTGCAGAGTAGCTCCAAATTGAAGAGATGGGTTTCATTCTCATTTTTTCAATTTCCAACTCTTACCATATTGATTACTACTGTTTAACTGTCTTGATGTTGCCAATATTATCCTGCATGTATCTAAGAAAGATGTTGCCCATTAGATGTAAGTGCATTTTCCTGCTGTTATTTATATCGTAATTTGTTGATATTTGATTCTTCCTAGGAGGAGAAATAAATGAAACACTTGTTTTTACCATGTACTAAATATTGCTGGCCCACTGTTGTAAATTTGTAATTATGTTTCCTTAGAGAATTCATTGTTGGATATTTTACATTCTTCTCCAAGGAAAAATAAATAAACTTCTGATTTGATACCCCACTCGTGTTTCTCCATCACGTTAAAAATGGCTTCCTTTTTTGGTTTACAGATAGAACCTGAATCACAGACTCGGCTTTTGGATGTGACTATGGGCATGGAAGGAGTTTTGCTGGCTGGGGTTCCTGGAGCAGGTGGGTTTGATGCAATCTTTGCCGTTACTTTAGGAGATTCTAACCAAAACCTTGTCGAAGCATGGAGTTCGCTCAATGTTTTGGCTTTATTAGTCGGGGAAGATCCTAGGGGAGTATCATTAGAAACAGGTGACCCAAGAACTGCAGAAATTACGTCAAATGTTTCTGCTGTTCGCATTGAGTAGTCCCTCCTTTTCTTTTTCCCTTTCTTGTGTACTGGAATTGCAATCGTCATTCCAAAGTTAATGGCTATTGTATTTCCCTATATTGGGTTGGAAGCAAGCATTGTGTTTCAAATTAGAGGAATAATCTTCAATGTTTAAGACATATTTGACTGGCAGAAGAAATAAAAAAAAAAGTCTATCGTTCCATCATATTCCCGGTCCATCACTAGTATCCTATTCATCTGCACTGCTATCCGTTGTTTTGAGTTATATTTCTGCTCTAGGACAAACTAAATGTATTAAACGTATACACCATTATGCATCCCTTTGGATATATAGGGAAACTTGTCCTTCCAGTGATGAGCAAATGCTTCTCATTAGCCAGAGAACTTGCACAAGCCTACAGTTAGAGGCTATTTAGATTTCCAGGCTGTAGTATTTGGTTGTTGGAAAAAAAAATTTTCCTCTCTTTTGTCATTTATAAAGATGAGACTGCAGGACAAGGAAGAAGATAGTTTGCATAATGTTCTTTATGTGAGTTTCAAGAATCAAGACAGCTAAAAAGGAGGCAATCTAAATGATAATTTGAACTCCCCCATCTTGTCCCCACTTTCACTTTACTTTGCACCTGTATTTTTATATTCCAACCATGTTTTTTTTTTAATTGACTATTCCAACCATGTTAGAATGTTATATTTCCCACTAAGATGAAGGAACTGTATGCCGGATGATTTCTCAATAAATGCTATTCCTAATCATGTCATTATGTGCACCTGGAGATCAGAACTTCCACATCAATTGTAACTCACCAGTAGTCATTACAAGAGCATGTTCCATCTCTAAAATGGTGGAACCGGTTTCGATCCCTTACAGTAATTTCTCTTTCATATATGAAAGAGATGTACTTTGTGTAAGTGTGACAGTCACTACACATCCTGAGGTTTCTGGTGATTCTGATTGGAGAACCTCGAGATGAATTTAACAGGGCAAAAGCTATTGCTAGCTTCTGGCTGTGGCCTCTCAGTCTCTGCCTCTTCTCTTCTTCCTGGACATTAAGCAAAACTTGCGAAGTATCCGGTACATACCCTTCAAATTTCAGCTGCCACTCCATTTGGTGAATCATGTTGCAAATGCCATCGTCACGTGGGTGCTTCATGTCTTGTGAAAAGAATCTGTATATCTTCCTCTGCACCTCAACTGAGCTAAATCCCGGTGCCTGATAAATCCCCGTCTCGACCAACTCTGTTCTGACCCTAGAAACATCCTCCCACCTCCCGGTTCTTGCGTACATGTATGACAGTAACATATAGTCGCCAGGATTCTTTGAGTTTGATTGGAGTAGTTCATTGGCCACAATTTCTCCTATTTCCAAGTTTTGATGAACTTTGCAAGCACTTAGAAGGCTCCGCCACACAACGTCATTTGGCTTCATGGGCATGATCTTTATGAGGTCGTAAGCTTCAATGAGCAGCCCGGCTCGACTGAGCAGGTCCACCATGCAGCCGTAGTGCTTAATGGTCGGTTCAACCCCATATTCAGATTTCATCTGCTCGAAAAATTGGAGACCCTCGTCTACAAGGCCACACTGACTACAAGCGCTCAAAACTCCTACATAGATCACATCATCTGGCTTAAGGCCTTCTCTGAGCATTTCTGAGAAAAGTTCCAGCACCTCTCGGCCCTGGCCGTGCAATGCTAGACCCGAGATTGCAGCGCTATAGCTTAATTGATTTTTGTCTGCGGTCTTCTTGGAGAGGCTCGCTGCTTCTTGTATGGCCCCGCATTTAGCATACATGTTTATTAAGGAAGTCTGTACGATTACATTGAGCGAGCTTATGTTCCTCAGCAACGAACCGTGAGCACATCTTCCTAAATGCAGTGCACCCAAGTGAGTACAAGCACAAACCACATTCACCAAAACGCTCTCTTCAGGCCTCCAAAAACCATCATTGTTCATGTCACAGAAGAGCATTAAGCACTCATACCATAACCCCAAGCTAGCATTTGCTGCTATAATAGCACTCCAAGAAGAAACACTCTTCTGATCCATATTTTCAAAAACCGCATACGATAATTCTATCTTCTTGCACTTCCCATATAAATTGATCAAACTGTTTTGCACATAAATGTCATCATAATGCCCAAGTTTTAGAATCTGTCCATGAATTTGCATTCCCTCTTCAAGTGCCCTTAACAGGGCACATGCCTTCAGCAGAGCAGGGAATGTGAAATTATCAGGTTCTGTCCCTCTTTCAAGCATGTCAGCATAAACAAGTAAAGCTTCCTCATAGTTCATATCCTTAACGTGCCCTCTTATCATGGTGTTGAATTCGAAAGTACCCGGCTCACATATTCTGCGAAAGATTGAGCAAGCGTACGCCATGCTTCCCCAAGCCGAAAGAGCACAAGTGGCCACAAGATTGCTTGCACAGAAAGAGTCCCAGAACAATCCCCACTTCAGGACTCGTGCATGTGCCTGCTTGAATTCCTCCATGTTCTTACATCTCTTCAACAATGACAAGCACTCCTGCTCCTTCGACTGCAGATTGAATTCGGGTATTTGTTGATGATTTCGTGGTGGAATCAAGACATGGGTGGGTTGGACTAGCGTCCTAATCATCCTGATTCGTCCACATCATTATAAAACTCAAAAGAGTTTTAATGAGAAAAATCGAGTCATCAATGAAGAAGCTGAGAAAAAACACGAAGAGGAAGAACATAGGCCATGGTTGGGGCCAAACTCCTGAGCCATGGTGAAAATGGCTAGTGGGTATTGAAAGAGTGAACAAGAGAACGAACTTGAGAGTGGATTCGGATTTCAAAGTCAAAGGTGAAGTGAGCTGATAGTGCCGAATGAAGTGAGAAACTTCTTCCTTTTTCTTGTTTAATCGAGAGCGGAGATTGTGCCAGATTCGGATTGGAATTTCTCATCCATGAGATTGGTGGATGATTGGAGCAATGAGACTCTGCCAGAGCCTATAAGACAAGAAGATAATTTGTGGATAGGATAATGTTGTGGCTGCATCAGATTTCTCCTCCCAACATTTGGACCTGTAGAATATTGCCACGTCAGCTAACGGATCCGTAGTCCATCATACAGCATGGGCATGTCGCTAGGGCTTAGGCTGGAATCAATCCCAGAAAGACTCACCCCTTGAGCACACTAATTACTTTTACCACATAAATGATTGAAGCTCTCGACCTTTCCTACTTCTGTAAGCCCTGCATTTATGTCTGCAAGATGAGACCATGGCATGACACCCACAGCTTTAACCGGGCAATGCTTGCATGCTCTTGCTGCATTTGAGCCGAGGCTATATCGACTATTGGTTAATGAGGGATCCCACTTGAGGCCAATGCAATCGAATGGCGGAAATCAATGGAGCTCGTGTGCGGCACCGAGACTATGATGCCAACTTCATAGAATTAGTGGCATCAAGCAGCGGCAGAAAGAACTTCACAGTGGATAAATTGAGTAACAACAGTTGTTACTTCTGACTAAACTTGATCATGTGTTTGCCACTTGCTAGATCTCCACCGTTTGCTAAGAGTGGGCTTATGTCACAGATGGGCCCATTGGGGCTGCTATGAGAAAAAAATTTTGACCGGGTGGGCTTGAACAAAGTGCTCTCTCTGCATGAGCTTGACCTAGGCCCGTATGGATCGGGACCTCCATTTGTGAAAGTTTTTAGGTTTGTAAGGTGTATTTTTTTTTAATCAAGCTTGCACACGAAACCCGACCCTGACCTAACCACTGGACCCCATAATCTTTTGTAAGCCCGGTCGATACCGTCAATCCACTTTATTCGGATGAGTTTCTCATTCCCTCGTGAGAGAAATGACATTGGCACCAAGATGGTGGACATGTGACTCAAATGTTTGACAAAGGAAATAAAGAAGGCACTAGCCTTAAGGTCAAAGCACAATAGATCTTCTTATGAGTGCCATCCCAACATGCAGGGCACACGATAATCCCTTTTGCAACCTCCACTTGCCAAGCTTGAAATACCAAGAAAACCATGAGGGCATCACTGTCATTCTCCGCCGTCCGAAGCTTTGATCCCTTAGATTCCAAATCTATCACGAACAATCATACCCCATTCCTCCCCTTGTTCTCCTGTCCTTTGCCCAATGTCTTTTCTTCAGCAGCTTTTTAGCATAAGCCTGCAAAAGTGTCCCCAAAAAGCAACCCCCTTGGTCTCTCGTTCTAAACAGATATTGGGGTTTCGATCTAGGCCATTGTTAGCAGAAGTAGACCCTAAAAACAACAAGAACAGTAGTACCCAGTTGGAACAAAGTGAATTTGGTCAACAAGACCACCAATAGTCAAAGGAAAAACTAATAAAAAAGGACCCAACACGAGGCCTCTCATTAAGAGATTGCCGTGGCCCATCAGAGAAAACGAAAGCAATAATTCAACTGCACCACTCAAGGTCACAGGATCAGACCCTGAGGCTTAGGTTATGGGGAGGACCGCAGAGCTGTGGAGCCCAAACAGAATTCATCACAGGGTCTCTTCATCAGGGCAGGCCATTGGTGGCCCCTGATGGGCGAAATGATCTAAGCAGTCTTTGATCGATGCCGGCTTGAGGAAGTAAACATTCAACTTGTGATATTTTTTTTTATCAGAAGGCATCTCTCTTTTTCTGGACCGCCAGTGCATGCAGATCTACTGTGAATTCATTGCACTGTTGCGTGGTGTTTAGGATGACTGTGGACTTGTCAAACCATTATTTGGTGAATCTGTTCGTATATATATAATATTCACACACTAAAATGCATCAACTTAGTATAGGAATTTATTTTTTAGCATATTCCGATACTTTCCCCCTTTCTCCTATTTGCAACTTTATCACCCCAAATTTCAATTTGATAGCTTTTTTTGTTTCTTTGTCATTTGATGTTAAATTTGATTTTGTAAATTTCAATCTATTTATTTATCACTGTAACTTTCCATTTCATAACTTGCCTAATTTTAAAAATAAAAGCATTAACATCAAATCGGTAGAACTTGTATAAAAAGATTTTCTTTTGATTTTTGTACTGGCTATGCATCTTCTTAACATTGTACATTACTCAAACTCGATGTAACTCTTTTTTAGTTTGAGGCGAGTTTGTGCAACTCTAAGTATTTGATTGAGTCAAACTCAAACTTTGAAAACGACTTGGTTTAAAAAGTTGATTTTCCTAAATAAATATTGCGTTTTAAGTACTGAATTATGTATATCTAAATAACAAATTAAAGAAATAGGGAATATCTTTTATGGTCTCATTGAAAAGGAAGAAAGAGAGGGGAATGAAAATGAATGTGGAAAATAAGTAAATTCTTTAATTTTTTGCGAGAAGGAAGTGCAGAAAAAATTTCAAATTTGGTGGCACTTTCTCTCCAACTTCGTGCTCGCAAACATAACATCAATTGGAGGGTGCTTTCAAAAAATTCAAGCTTACTCAAGTTTAAAGTAAAATTTACTGACAAATTGAGCTGAGCAGAGCTTGAGTTTATTTTCCAAAAAAAAAAAAAGAATTCAAGTCAAGCTCAAGCTCCAATTTTGAGATGTTGAACTCAACTCAACTCAAGTCAATTATTGAATCATAAATATTTGAATGGAATCCAACTCCACCACTCAAGCACTAAATCATATCGATTTGACTTAATTGTGTCCCTAATTGAATAGTAGCCTCTGAAGAAGAGCAAGTCTCTACCTCGAGTTTGCTAAATCACGTAAAAAACAGTTTCGTTCTGCGATTCTGTCTTTACAAATTAAAATTATCATAAATATAACAATCGCACGGCATGTATCATTTACGAAACCAACGACATGAGATGGGTAATTCATAAAAGCCGATGGCATCAAATATGCTCACGAATGAAATGGACATGTGATCCATTTATTACAAAGTCCTACGTTCTATGTTCATTGATGTCCCACGATGCCACTCCATAGCCTATTTCCCAAGAACAAGAAAATAAAAATCTGATCTTTTTACTTCATATTTTCCAACATATGATTTCCTAAAGGAAAAAACATATATCTTGGTTGCTCGAGCTTGTTTCTCTCGCTGTCCCCTCAGCATCATCACTGTTCCAATTCGACTGGGTATCTTTGATATCCTCGAAACTGTGGATCCCACCTCCCACAGTTTCTCTCTCTCTCTCTCTCTGCTCTCTCTGTCTGTGAGAGGAAGCTCTGTCCCCGTTGATTGATGGGTTTCTGAACCGAACCCACTAACTCTCTGATAGGTCCGGCGGTGGACGTGTGCGTGTGTGCTCTGCTTTTCTTGCGCCACCACAGCCAGCGGCTCCTGCTCTGCTTTATCGAGCTCAGAAAGCAAGCTCTCTCTCTCTCTCTCTCTCGGTCTTTCTCTGAGGAAGCTACTCGCACAGTTGCCGAAAGCAAAGACCCCGCTTCTCTTGCTTTCACCGGGATTTGTGGGTGTGTGTGATATGTGATTTTTCGAGCTCCGATTTGCGCTCACGCCTTGTCCCTTTCCCACTCAGGTACCCTCTCTCTCTCTCTCTCTCTCTCTCTCTCTCTCAAAGTCGAAAGCTTTCCCCTTTACTCGAAAGGGCATTTTTCGCGTACCCTTTTCTTTCTTGATTATTCTTTCGAGAGAGAAACCTTAATGGTAAGTGAAGAATCTATTGTTTTGAACAGCTATCGAAAGTCTCTCGTTCCGCCTTTTTCGAATGGGTCTTGGTCCCATCTTCGCGACTGCTGTCTACGATTCTAATCTTGTTTTTTACTCCCTTTTTTTCGACTCCAATTCTTTTTCAATGCCTTGACTGTTCAAGAAGTTGAAAAATATGATCTTTACTCGAGCATTGTCAAACTTGTCGCTCTAATCACTAATTACTTTGCATCTCTGGGTTTGTATGTGTTGGGTGGAAATTCAATGCTCGAAGTCCCTCGCTGTTGTTTCTGATATAAATTTGACTTTTTTCGTTTTTAATTTGGGAAATGTCATTTTCAGATTGAGTCGGACGCTGTCTGGCTTTCATTTATGTGTGTGTGCTTAGCGAAGAAACTCAACGTTGGACTGAGAAAGGTTGAAAATTTTTTGGGTTTGACACGAACCCCGGCGTCGTGGTTCATCATGATTTGATTTGTTCAAATTCGAAGGCTTTCAAAGCGGATGAGCTACTATGACGACTGGTCTGATTCCGGCTGCTTCCTGACTGTCTCAAGATTTTAGTTGCAACCCTCGTCAGAAAACGCCAAACTGAGCATAAGGAAGAGTAGTTTGTGGCAGCTGCTTTCTCCTGAATGTTGCATCTGGTCCTTTTATTGTGGTGGTGATATCTTGTTCATGCGTAGAAATACTTTTGTTGGTTTTTCTGCTTTGGTGATCATAGTTGGGATGTGGTGTTTGGTTTAGTTTGTCGAGTAATGGACGAGAAGGAAGGAGACAACTGGAAGGACTTGGTGAGGAAGATGCTCCCACCAGGAGCCTCCCTGCCCAAAGATGCTACCAATCTTGATTACTCCATGGCGATGGAGTACGAGGGTCTGCCGGTGCCTTACGAGGTTCCTCGGATCGAACCAGTTGATCTTAACCCTCGGCTGATACCCACAGCCGAACCCTTTTCGGAATCACAAAGGACCGATGCTAATGCAGGGCCTCCAGTTGTCGAACCAATCTCGCTTCCGGTTTCTTGCATTGCCCACGTCATGAGCTCTCCTGTCCAAAGTCCTAGGGTATCGCCAAGTTCGGAATCGGTAGTTTCTGTATTGCAGCATCCTGATTCTTCCACGGCTTCCCCTAGCAATTCTCCTCATTACGACAACGGCCTGCCAGATGAACTTCCTAATCAATTAGTTAGGAGAGCACCGGTGGTAACTTTTAATACTGATGATAGATCGGAGCAGAAAGAGGTAGATGGGGAGGAGCCTAAGTTTTCGGAGTATGTTGCGGTTTCAAAAGAGAGAAAGAAGAAGAAGAAGAAGAGAAAAGTATGCTACAGATGTGGAAAAGGCAAGTGGGAGACTAAGGAGTCGTGCCTTGTTTGTGCCGCTAAGTACTGCAGCAATTGTGTGCTTAGGGCGATGGGTTCGATGCCGGAAGGGCGTAAATGTGTGACTTGCATCGGTGAACCGATTGATGAGTCCAAGCGCTTCAAATTGGGTAAACATTCTAGAGTCCTATCTCGGTTGCTCAGTCCTTTGGAAGTAAAGCAGATTATGAAAGCCGAAAAAGAATGCGCCGCAAATCAGCTCCGGCCGGAGCAGCTGATTGTGAATGGATGCTCTTTGAAGCCGGAGGAAATGGCTGAACTAATCGGGTGCCCTTTGCCTCCACGAAAGTTGAAACCAGGAAACTATTGGTATGACAAGGAATCTGGTCTCTGGGGGAAGGTAGGACCAGCATTGCCATTATGCTTGTGATTTCACTTCGTTTCTTAACGTCTGAGTTATCGATCAGCTTAGATAAATGCAATGCCAATCTCTTGATTAGCTGCATGTGTTAATTTTACAGGAAGGAGAAAAGCCAGATAGTGTCATTAGTTCAAATCTGAATTTTACGGGGAAGCTTAGGCCGGATGCAAGCAGGGGAAATACTGAAGTTTTTATGAATGGGCGAGAAATAACAAAACTTGAACTGAGGATACTTAAGGTAAACTGTTGGCCCCCACTGCAAAAGTTTATTTTATAGCTTCTTTCCTGCCTCTGTTTTGAAAATTAATCCTCAAGTATGCTGTTATTTAGTGTTCTTAAGTTTTCTGAAACTCTTGCTTCTCATGGTCGTGGACAAGATTGTATCCGTGTGATTTTTGTGGTACTGCATTTCTTGTAGGCTTTTGCTATCTGTGCTGGAGTGCTTCACTGCTCCTCGTGATGTTGCTAACTCAAATCCATTTTGTTTTTTTTAATCTAATTGCTTGATGCTTTAGTTGGCAAATGTCCAATGCCCACGGGACACACATTTTTGGGTCTATGACGATGGTCGTTATGAGGAGGAAGGTCAGAACAATATCAGGGGAAACATTTGGGAAAAGGTATGTGATGTAATGTTATCTATGGAAGTCTCTTGTTGTTGTGGATTGCTTTAGAGAGTACTTTTTGAACTGATGTCGATTTGCTCTATCCTACTTAGGCATCAACAAGATTTGTCTGCACCTTGTTCTCTTTACCCGTGCCCCATGGTCAACCTCATGGATTGCGTGATGAAGCTAGCAATTATAATACTATTCCAAATTATCTGGAGCAGAAGAAGTTACAGAAGATTCTTTTACTTGGACTTCAGGGATCTGGAACAAGCACAATCTTTAAGCAGGTAAAGCTGTACCCTTTAACCAAAACGGTTTCAAAATGCTGCAATGGTGCATTTTCTCATGGGTGGGGATTTGTCACTATGATTTGTCCCTGATGCGATCTGTTCTTTGTACTGACTTTCATTTATTTTGCACAGGCAAAGATTCTTTATGGAAACAAGTTCAATGCAGATGAACTGCAAGAAATTAAGTTGATGATCCAGAGCAACATGTACAGATACCTTAGCATTTTGCTTGATGGCAGAGAGCGCTTTGAAGAAGAAGCCCTGTCTAGGCTGAGAAACCTAAATTCTCACAATCAAGCTACTGAAGCAGGTAAAATACGCAGTCTCTCAATATAGCTTCCCTGTATGTGCATTCTGTACTACTGAGAGAATAATCAGCTTATTCAGTCCAACGAGAAGCAGAATGAGACTTTTACTGTCTGGGAGATTTAATTGAAGCATCTTCTCGACTAATATTTGTTAAATTATGTTGGATGTGATTGTCAGTGCTCTTTGGTATCGTGTAACAGGAAGAACATCCTCATATATCCATATAAGAGTTGATAAAGTGAGCCTTTGTTTGAAGGAACTCTGTTTTGTGCATGGCCAATTTTTTTATTCTATTGATAGGTTCTATATTGTTTTTAATCGCCTCGGGGATACTTTTGGAAGTAGTTAAGACTGAACACATTGCAACAAAGATGTGAGTTAATTGTCCTACCCTTTAATCATCATTCGTTTATATTCCATTACCTGCACAATTTGGAGTCAAATTTGAAATGTATAGTATTAAATCTTGTTCCTATCTACTCAGCTGAATTTCTGGTACCTGCAGCCATTCTGTGGGAAGGGAACCTTAATTAGCACTAAAAAGTTGTAATAATTATCATGCTTGTACTTTCTCAAAAATACTTCCTGCAGTTTGCTCCTTTATGTGATATCTAGATTACATCATTTCAAAGTTACATGTGGCAAATTGCCTTGCAGTATTGCATTAACGTGTTAAAAATACATCCTCTTGCAGGCGGAAGCGTTGCGTCACTTGTAGATAGTCCCTGTGTTTATTCCATCAACCCAAGGTTGAAGCATTTCTCTGATTGGCTTCTGGACATCATAGCTACCGGAGATCTTGATGCTTTCTTCCCCGCAGCAACACGTGAGTACGCTCCATTGGTTGAAGAGTTGTGGAGGGATCCCGCAATACAGGAGACATATAAGAGAAGGAATGAGCTTCATTTCCTTCCTGATGTTGCAGAATTCTTCTTGAGTCGGGTATGTGGATGCCCTCTCTACATATGCTTTCCTAGTTCAGCATTCCTTAGACAGAATAGACAAATTTTCGACAAACAGTCTTTGCATAATTTGTCTATTGAACAGGTAGCTATATTTCCCTCTATTTTAGTGATGTTATTCTGTCCTAACACTCAGTCATGCATGTTGTCTGATGTGTATCAAACAATTTTGTGGAGATGCAATTCAAATTGTGGAATGTCTACAGCTTATGTTTATGTTCTGTGTCAGCCTGTCAAGTTGCACTGAGCATTTCTTGACGTTGATAGGTTGAGGGCTTTGTCTGCTGTTCATTCTATGTGGCTTTTCATGCCTGCTGCCTTTTGTTTCAGCAAATTCAGTCATGATGATTTGTTTCCTTCTAGGCTGTTGAGGTATCAAGCAATGAATATGAACCTTCAGAACGAGATATAGTATATGCAGAAGGTGTCAGCCAAGGAAACGGTTTGGCCTTCATGGAGTTCTCATTTGATGATCGTAGCCCAATGTCCGAAACATACACGGATAATCTCGATCCTCCACCCCAACCTTTGACCAAGTAATTATATTTTGCCGTTTCAAATGCCCATGTTTACAATGGTTATAATTTAAAAGCACAATTGAGTCTGAGCATTTACTATGTAGGAAAATCAGCAGACCCTTTTCTTGTTCTGGTAAAAAACATGTCCACTTGCCACAAGTGAATTTTCAAAAACATGGTTTTCTGAATATATACTTCCACTAAATGATTCTTCTTTAGGCCAATTTTCTAAGAATTTTTGAACTTCACATTTTTTATGCAGATACCAGCTCATAAGGGTAAATGCAAAGGGGATGAACGAGGGATGCAAATGGGTTGAGATGTTCGAAGACGTGCGAGTGTTGGTCTTCTGCGTTGCCCTCAGCGACTATGATAAGATGTCACTTGCTACAGACAACAGCGGCAGCGGCGCACTACTTCAGAACAAGATGATGCAAAGCAAGGAACTCTTTGAGACGGTCGTGCGACAGCCTTGCTTTAAGGAAACACCCTTTGTGTTGATATTGAACAAATATGACCTTTTCGAGGATAAGGTCAACCGTGTATCGTTAAGTTCCTGTGAGTGGTTTAACGATTTCAGCCCCGTGCAACCTCACAACAATAACCAGTCATTGGCCCAACAAGCTTATTACTATGTCGCGATGAAGTTCAAAGACCTCTATGCTTCCCTCACCAGTCGTAAGCTTTTCGTGTGGCAAGCTAGAGCGAGAGATCGAGTAACTGTTGATGAGTCATTCAAGTATATAAGAGAGGTTCTCAAGTGGGACGAGGAGAGAGACGACAACTATTATGGCGGACAGGAGGATTCGTTTTATAGTACAGACATGAGCTCTTCGCCATATATCAGGCAAGAGTAACACGAAGACTCATCTGAGATTCAGTACAAGTGTAACATAGACATGAAACGGGAGGTAAGCCCATATATTGATTGTGTTTTATGTTGTAAGCAACACTGGTTTTGATTGACTAACGAATAGCAAGTTTGTCAGTCTTGAGGCTCCACTTCAGGTTCTTGGTGTGTTGTAGAACAATAGAGAATGGAGATAGCCGAAACTGTCTTCGAGCTGGAGTCGTCACAATGGAGTGTTGTTTGTATGTCTAGTCCTTTTCTTTATTTTTTTGGATCTTGTCCCTCTATTTCTTCGAAATACCCAATGGGAATGTATATGTCACGAAGAGATTCAAGTAAGGGTATTTTTAGCGGAGGCAATTCACCCGTTCATACCTTTTCTTTTCCTGGCTTCTAAAATCTTGGATCTTCCTCTTCTGTAGTCCTATTATACACAGTAGCCTGTAGTCCTTCACTGTGCTTTTAATTCCAAATGCAAGTGAATTTGCTTTTACCTTGCGATCTATTCTCTAGCTAGGTGCCTATACCCTGCTTGAGTCTCCACAAAGGCAATAGGGTTTTGAGCAGTTCCTAAAGCACTGGATGTCTGGTATTGTACCACTGAATCGGAACTGAAATTTCAAGCAGGCGTTACCTAATTGGAAGGGTACGAATAGCTTCAGAAAGATGCTCAATAGGATAGCCAGACGACTGAAGCAAGAAAGAAATTTATCTAGTTTGGGACGCGGATTACCACAATTGAGGGAACACTATGGTAACTGGTAAAAAATGGTCTCATATGACATGGCTCTCCATACATCAACTTTGCAGGAAACGAAAACCCAAATCTTCATTCATGAATAATTCGAGGACGTGGAGCATGCAGACATGTACGGTGGCAACCCATTTACGCCCTAAGAAGCACAAGCAATGTGTGCGCGCAAGTGAAAGCCCTCAATACATTAAATTTGCGGAAACCTAAATCTTGAAGAACTCAAGGCCGTGCAGTATGCAGATCTATACAGCGGCATCATATGCCCTGAGAAGCACAAGCAGTGCGAGAGCGCCACAGTGAGACCATTGGCACAACGAATTTCATGTTCATTCGAAATATAATGAGCAATTCATCCCAATGACAGATCATATCAGGAATATCGAATGAGATTCTCCTTGCATATTCTGCTATCTGTCTTTAGCAAGTAAATGATCATCTTTAACCTAATAACTAAGTCTCCCATCAATTGCCAAATAAATCCACACAAAGCGCAAGAGACAGCCACTTCAAATGCAAATTGACTGAAGACAAATTACGGACACAGAAGGAAGCACCAATATGGACCAAGTGCCCAACTGCCTCAAACTTCTCTTCTCTCTTTCAGCTCCTTTCACTTTGCTGTCGGCGCATTTAGTCAGGGAATGTTACATTTGGCAGAGAGGAAAGCAACATAAGACTACGCAGGGACAAGATCAGGTGTTTCCGCTTCAACGGATAACAAAGCAGTGTGTACTTTATCCAGCCAACCATCCAACCGATCTCGCAAGGATGTAACTTGTGGAATGCCCAGAACTCTTGGTTGGACCCAGGAAACATGCACTGTTCCTTCTACTTGATCAATTACACCCTCAATAAGACGAACCTGTATCGACATAATCATAGTTAATATAACTGATGAATGGGCGTCAAACAAACAGTTATTCTAAAAAACTGAGATGATACGAGGAAAGATGCAATCAAATTGGACTTTGGGATTAACCAAAATTGAAGAGAATTACAAAGGAAAAAACAAAAGATCTTCACTGCCCACATATCCGCAGTATGAGACCAAGGAGAAAAAAAGAGTTTCTGTATGTTCTCTTAATCAGATATGAAGCTTCCACCAATCTATATGATTATCAAATTTTCTATATTTTAAATAATCTGAACCCCTAATCAATTGAGATGGAGTTTATTCTGTCTTCAAGCTTCATGTATACAGCTGCACTATAAGGCCAAGGCAAACTATAGCCAAATGATCTCAAAACTAGAAAGGATCATACACAGCCAGAATGAAGATAAGAAGATCCTATGTTATAGAACAGCCCACCAAATAAGATGTTACAGAATGACACAACCACCAAGAGAGATACAAAAGAATCGAGGAGAGTTACAGAAAGGCTCTTCATGAGAAGGTGCTCAACATCAGCTACGCAAAGCTTTGTGCGTTGAGCAATCACACTCAGTGGAATTGTCCTATCTTCTGATGCGCGGCTGCAAGGATAAGAATGTATGCTTTACAGGCGGGGGAATACATGCTTATAATGCAAAAATGTGAAATAAAATGTATGACAGAAATGGAGATAGGAAAAAGAATAGAAAGTGAGACCTAAATATAATTTCCATTAGGCAAAGAATGTTGATTTTCTCCAATAGCTTTTTCTCATTTTCGACCAAACCAGGTTGTGCATTAAGAGCAGCATTGTGTACATGACAAAGTTCTTGATAGCGTTGCAGATCACCAGCATTAAATGCCTCGAGAATATAGTACATCCACTCAACCTTTGTCCCCAAGAGGTTCTTTATCTGTCAAATTTGTTAAAGTCAAGATATTAAATCAACGATAAACTAAAAAAAGGAAATAAATAATAGAAAATTAGAAAGGACCACGTAACCAAAAAGCAAGATATGTTTGAAGTTGCTTTGGAGAAAAAGTGTCATCAACATAATACAAACAGCTATGCAATGAACATGCGTTACCATGTGCTTAAGTGAAAGTGGAGAGAGCATCATGTATTTGGTTGAGCTAACGAGACCTACCACTGAAATTTTGATGTGGTAAACTACCATAAAAAGAAACCTTAGAGAGATTTATAACCTTTTTGGTAAAGTACTTACGATAGGATGAAATAGCAGCTCGCCAAAGTTGAATATGTCGTCTCCCAGTAGTGCAGATAAAGATAAATCAAATGCCAAATCCTAAAGAAACAGGAAGTGTCAGAAAACTAATTTTCATAAACCGCAACTACAGAATAATACTAAATGATATAAAAGCATCAGTGATTCAGCGTGCAGAAACAAAAGAAGACTCTGCAATCCTTCTTCACTGAGGTCATTTCCAACTTCTTGATGACGACCTCAACAAATATTCCTGACCTTTAGTGAACACAAGTCTTTTACAAATATTTACTTTTCACCACGCAGTTTAATTCAGAATCTGTCCATTTTTAATTAAAGTTAAGGAGAAAGACAAATGGAGATTCATTTTACCGGAAGTCCATTTAACATAGTTTATGCTAGTAAGCATAATGTAGTAAAGTCCCTCTAAAAGCCTATAACGATAGAAACAACGAAACACACACACACACACACAAATTCAACTATTTGCACACCGGAAGTGAGGTTGGTGGCAAGGCAATAAACTGCACTACATTTATTTCAAAGTTAATGAGTAGAGTTATAATCCCATTCCACCATTTACTATTTCTCCAACCAAGGAACCATCCAAATTTACCAGAACCAGGAATAAAAGAATGATACTTTCATAAAAAAAACTACACCATCATTGAGAATTGATAACCCATACAAAGAAAATCAAATCTAGGTTTGAAGCACAATTGGGAACAGCTTCCTCCATAGAGTTGCTTCACAAAATGTGGTGCAATTGCAAACGAAGTACCTGTTTAAATGAATCCGAAAGAGATTCCACTGAGGTGTATGCCAAATAGAGGAGAGCACTTTTATAGAACTCAGCATACTCCTTTCGAACTTTGTGATATTGGGATGAAACCCAATAGTAGCTGGCATATACCGACGGATCTATGTCAGTCATGCTATCAAGAGTGCTCTTTCCTTCTTCCAAAAGTTTTTTACACTCCTTTTGCTCCTCATCAAGCTTGAACATAGCTATCTGCATCTTAATGTAGAGGATGGGCTCTTCCACACGCTGTTCTCTGGTAGATTGAAGCTTCTCTATAATCCCTTCGAGATAACTAATGGAAGCTTGTTTCTCTGAATACTGCCTAGAAACTACTACAGCGAAATGGGCAAGCTTGAGGAGATTAATTTTGGTCTCAAAGTCAGTGATGAAATTATGATACAACTGTATCAACAAATCACCAGCCTGAAAGTTGGCAAAAGCAAAAACAAGAGTTATAGAATGCTAGTTAAACATGAATGCCAAATGTAAGAAATCATTATGAAGAAAAACATTGTGTAACTAACTAATGGAAAGAAGTTAAAAGAACTCACTGAAATCACAAGTATTGCATACCACTACCAGATGAGGATAAACATAGAAAAAATTACAGCTCATTGTTGAAACACATCAATGGCATTGACCATATTGCTTTAGTCTGTTAAAGTCAACCATAGTGCCCCTGACCCCCTGTATTGGGAATGGACAAAACAAATCCTTGTCCACATTTTAGAAAACTTGCTGCACCGCTAACCATGAAATCAGACATTGCAGAGATTTGCCTTATTCTACCGTGCGCATACATGAAGGAGCAAGAGAGAGTCTAGGGGAAGGGAGGGAGCGGAGACAGTGCAGAGGGCACCCTCGCCCCATTCCAGGTCCCAAAACCATCAAAAGCTTAATTTCTTTTAGACTAAGACACCAATTATATGAATCATTTCACACTTGGAAGTTGCCCTTGGACCTTAAACATTCTCAAGTTTCACTTTGGTCCTAAACATTCAAATATGTAATCATATATTGTCACATCCATGTTTACAAAAACCGCACAAGATTCATTAATTTCTAGAGAAAGCTCTACCCTGCAAAAGTGGCCCAACAACAAAAAACTAAAGATCACATAGGCATCAACCTGTCAAAATTTTGGTGGAATTGAAAGTCGCTATCGATATTTTTTTCAGAACATTGCCATTTGCTTAAGCCTTTGACAAATGGGCTGAGTACTTTACAATCTGGTGTAGATTTTAAAATATTTCTTACTTCAGGTCAACAAGTTCACAGCTCATACATTCACACTCGGAGCGAGTGTAAATTGATCAAACTTATTCATCTTTTACCAGCAAGACAAAAAGGAAATAATGCCTACTTGTACTATTGATAAATACAACCATCTTATTGCAAAAGAATTCAATTTCTACTGTGTTTAGCCAGTGATTAACAGAAACATAGGCTATAATGTTGGCGTTAATTTTCTGCCAAACACATTCTAGTGAAAAGGGTGCACCCTACGTGTATCATATTTGGCCCCTGTCAGCAGATCTACTCAAGAAATCAAGGGAGGGGATGAGGGGGAGTAGAGGCTTGATCAACTACCGATGCTTATCAAATTATCTGCAAAAAACTATGCGCAGACATATGCAATGACTTATAGGAGACATGCATAGTAAGCACAAACCTTAACAGCAACCATGATCCACCACCAGGACAAGAAGTTGGATTGACTAAACAATTTAAAGTGGCGAAGAGAAACGTTGGATCCCTAGCCAAAGTAACCTATGAAGGCTTGCTTAAAACAACCCAAATAAATCTCATTTTGGAGATACCCTCGCAATTTATTCTTCCTAAACATCCCCGATTTCAGAGAACTTTAGCAGATTACTTATTTGATCCTGTAATCTAGTAAACTACTTTCCCAAGATTCAGAACATAAATTCCTCATGGGAACGCAGAACTTGCCAGACAATCCTCTTCAGTCATCAGCTCAACCTCAGCATTGAAATACAGAAAAACTTGCTTTGGTCGCTAGCTACATTGTTGAACAACTGCCGTGCTAACGAACACGGACTGAAGCAAACTTGAACGGAAGGAAAAAAACTTTTTAGGTCTCTTTCTCCCTCCCTCCCTCCCTTCCTCTCTCCCCCTACCCGTTTCAAATTCAAAGCAAACGAATGCCTTTCCAATTCCTTAAAAGAAGGGCTAAGCTGCAACGCAGAGCCATAGCAACCTCAGTCAACAAACATCCAAGGAAAATCCCCGCAAACCCGGCAACCCGAAAACATCGCAACTGCTCATACTCCATATCTCTTCAGCACCAATCAACAGGACAACAATTAGAGCACGAATTCTTCCCAATCGACAATGCCTTCAGCCACGAGACCATGACGCTTCCCCCAACCGCGAGACGTCGCAACAAACAAGCCGGACCCCAGGCCTCCCGAAGGCCTCGAATTCCGATCCCCCGCGCGGGGAAATGAAAACCCGGTTCACACAATTCAACGAAACCACAAAACTCATTGCCCAGAGAGAGAGAGGGGGAAGAGGGGGAGGGGGGGGGGGTGGACCCACCTGAGAAACGGCGAGGGCGACGAACTGGTCGAGCTTGACAGTGAGCTGGTGCCAGAGCTTCTTCTGGTAGAGATCCGCCAGCGAGGTGTACCACTCCGCCATCTCCGGGTGCGCGCTGCGCAGCGTGTCCAGGTACTGCAACGCCGCCATGGCCGCCGCTCCGACACACACACACACAGAGGAGAGAGAGACAGACAGACAGACAGAGGCCTCGTACGCAAAGCAAGCAAGCGTAGCGAGAGAGGAAGGAGTTTCAGAAATCAAGAACACGCCTGTCCGTCAGTCCCTGTCCCTCCCTGCCTCTTCTCTGTCCTTGGGCTGTTTCTTTCTTGAGGAGAAAGAAAGGAATCGTCCCCGGGTTTGGAGCTCCGACTCCGATTAGAGGGAAACGGACCGGCCTTGGCCGACCCGACCCGAATTTGATTCTTACATGCCTTAACGCCAGAAACGAAGCCATGATGGCCCGACCCGAAATTTTTTTTATTTTGGTCTTTTTTCTAGGAAAGATTTATGGACTCCTCTTGCTTATATTTGGTGAGTATTGGTGGAGCATGGTTCTTGCTCCGGGCTCCCCCATTATAAAACGTTTGTGCACAACTTTTTGGGCGGGGTCGGGCTTTGGCTCGAACTTGATCTCTGTCCAAATCTACTAGAAATGCTTTATAGGCCCAATCGGTTCGATGTGAGCCCGTGGGCTGCCGCGTTTCTGGCTTTTGCCCTCATTTTTGAAATTTTATTTTATTTTATATTTTCAATAGTATTTGGTATTCATATTATCGACTCAACTAATTCTCATGCATACATGCACGTAGATTGCGGCATTTATATACTTTCCAGGTAAAATCTTCAGCTGTTGGAGGATAGGCTGGACGTGCATGACTACTTTGAATGGGACATTTTCTTAGGGCCTGTTTGGTCGGGCATTTGAAAGCTACTTTGGGGCTCTAAAGTCCTTTCAGCAAATGCAAACATGTTTGGCAAATATTTTGGCAAGCTTTGAGGAGATACAATTGCATCTCCAAAGTCTTCTAAGGGACTTTGGTTGAATGGAGGTATGGAGGAGCTTTGGGGACTTGCATTTTCGAAATGCAATGTGCACTGTTCACGTGCACTATTCATCTTCCTGATTGAGACTGGCGATTGTCGCCTGAGGGGTTCGGTCACCGCCGCCCGGGGGTCAGCTGACCCCCAAGCGACGATTGCCGGCGTTGCCTGGGTCGTGCAACCTAGGCGTCACCTAAGGTCAACAGACCCTAGGCGGCGGTCGCCGGCCTCGTGCGACCTAGACAACGCCGCTTGAGGTCACGCAACCCCCAGCAACGGTCGTTGGAGACACGCAACCCAGGTGACGCCTGAGGTCGCGCGACCTCAACGAGGCTAGCCGGTGGCCAGATTTCGAGCTTGGCCAGCGGCCAACCGGCCATGGCTCTTCCTTCTTTGCTTTTTTTTTTTTTAAATATTAACAAAAGTTCTTCACAAAATTAATTTTTATCAAATAGTATTTAGACCAAAGTTGTTTTTAAAGATGATTTTAAAATACACGTTGCCAAATACTATTTATATTTCAAAAAATTCATTTAGCTCAAAGATATTTGCATATATACAAATATATTCCCCAAAAACTGAACCAAATGTGCCCTCATTCGAATTTGACACCGGCGAATTCGGAATTGGAGTCTGACCAGTAGGCCATCATTTTCTGACTTTTACTTTTCATGCTAGAGATTTGACTTTATGGAGAGCCTTCAACATCCGCATGGAGAGAACAGAAAGAATAGATGAAATGACTGAGGAAGGGAATGGGGCGAGCCAAAGGAGTGCCCCAAGATCCGTTTGTTCGAGAAAAAAAATCATTTTCGAATGATTAGTTTTCAACTTTATGATGTTTGGACAAAATTATTTTTCATAGATTGAAAATAACAAGCCAAGAAAAATGATTTCTTCTTTTGATAAGAAAGGAAATCACAAAACAAATAAAAACTAATTATTTTTTTAGAAATGATGTCCATGAGAAACATTTTCATTTATCATGAAATTTTTAGTGAACCCAATCTAAGTTTGTTGTTTTCAATCCATGGAAAACTTTTTTCATACATCAATTAATTTTCGGTCATCTAAATACTATCGTACAATGGTTTTCCTTCAAAGAAACGGACCCCAAATAAAAAAGTCATCGCATTTTCAGTTGATTGTTATAAAATCATTTATTTAATTATGTTATTGATGATAACCCAATTTGTTATAAGGAATAAGACAACTTTCTAACTTTTGAGATCATACAACTTTTCTAAAAATGAAACCAATTTTACTCTTTTAGCTGGATAAGTAAATACTTTTGGGGCATGAATGATAACTATTTTATGTTTGTAATACATTTTTGGCCATTTCAGGACTAATTTTTGAAGAGAAATATGCATTTAATAATGACACGAAATTTCTCTTCTCGAAACATAAATTCATTTAATAATTAACCAAAATTTTTTCTTTTTACGCTCTTTTCCATTCATCGATAGGCGAGAAAGGCAACGATCGGCGAGGGGCGGCGTGGGCTGGCGGTAGCTTCGACGAGAGACGGGGGCGAGCGATGAGGAGGTTTTATTTATTTATTTCTTTTAGAAACAAAAAAGTATAAAAAAAATTTACTTCATTTCTATTCCGAGAAATGATTACGACATTTATATACTTTCTAGGTAAAATCTTCAGCCGTTGGAGGACAGGCAGGACGTGCATGATTACTTTGAATGGGGACGCCTTCTAATTCGAATTTGAAACCTGCGAAGTTGGATCTAGAGCCTGACGACTCCGCCATCATTTTCTGACGTTTACTTTTCGTGCAAGAGATTTGATTTTGTGAAGAGCCAGGTTTGGAGAGAATAGAAAGAATAGATGAAAGGACTGAGGAAGTGCCCTAAGATCTGTTGGTTCGAAAAAAAAATTCGTTTTTCGAATGATTGTTTTTCAACTTTGGATGGCGAAAAATTAATTCATCTATGAAAAAAAAACATTCCCATAAATTGAAAATAACAAGTCGAGGAAAACGATTTTTTAAGGAAATCACAAAACAAATGAAAACTAACTATTTTTATTAGAAATGATTTTCCATAGGAAATGTTTTCATTTATCATAAAGGTTTTAGTGAACCCAATCTAAGTTTATTGTTTTTAGTCCATGGAAAACTTTTTTCTTACATCGATTAATTTTCTGTCATCCAAACACTATAAAGTTGAAAAACAATGTCTCGTAGAACGGTTTTCCTTCAAACAAACGGACCTTAAATTATACAGTCATCGCATTCTAGTTGATTGTCGTAAAATCATTTATTTAATTATGTTACCGATCATAACTCAATTTGTTATAAGGAAAAAGACAACTTTTTAACTTTTGAGATCATGCAACTTTTCTAAAAGTGAAACCGATTTACTCTTTTAGTTGGATAAGTAAATACTTTTGGGGCACGAATAATAGTCATTTTGTTTTTGGAATAGATTTCTGGCCATTCCCGAACAAGTTTATGAAGAGAAATACGCGTTTGATAATGACGCAAAATTTCTCTTTTCAGAATAGAAATCCGTTTAATGACGACGCAAAATTTCTCCCTCTTGTGCTCTTTTCTATTCATCGACGGGCGGCGGTCGACCGGCATCAATGAGGAGTTTTTATTTCTTTTTTTGTTTCAAAAACATAAAAGTATAAAAATTTTTACTTCTCATTTCTGTTTCGAGCCTATTTATGGAGTAAATAAATTCTTTTAGAAATAGAAAAATGAAACAGCGCTACTAAATGGATTTTTATTACTAAACAGATTTCTACTCCAAATCCGTTCTTGAAAATGAAAAAATAAAAATATAGAAAAGTATAATAGTTATCGTGCCCACCTTTAGAGACACGACATGGTCAACCAAACTTAAGACCGGGTTGGGGTTTGACTCGCACACATTTGACCATGTGGTGCCTTAATCCCCTCCAAGCCGACCGAGAAGACCAAAAGCCCCAAACGCATTACCCCACGCCCCGGTCCAAACGAAATGTCCCCACCACATCACTTCCAACGTTATAGTCCCGCTCAAAACCAAAATATAAAAATAAAAATAAATCAATAACAATATCAATAATAATAATAATAATGTAGTTATAGTTCCGCTAATTTAGCGCATGACAAGTCAAGATTGGCGACCAACTCCACCGAAAAAGACCAACCGCACCCACGTTAGACCCCGTCCGCCAATACGAGAAGCGCTCCGAAGATCGTATAAATCGGGAATTCAAACTCGGTGGAGTCCAACCACACGAGAGAGAGAGAAAACCTCGAAACCTGTCCCTCGATATCTCCGGACCTCTTTTCACGAACACGAGCCGCCCGGAGAAGATGGCGGTGCAGCACAGGACCCTCCTGACGTGCTTCGTCCTCGCGCTCCTCGTCCTCGCCGCCGCCGCCGCCTCGTCGCCGCCCCACCCGGCCGCCGGGGGGAGCCACCACCACATGCCGCGGAAGCACCGCGCCGGCGGGCGGCACCCGCACCCGCACCAGCACCCGCACGGGGCGTGGCGGAGGAGGCCGTGGGGGCGCCGGGGAAGGCATGGCGGACCTCAGAAGCAGCACCTCGTCGAGCCGGCGGCCCGCGAGCATAAGTTGCGGGCACCGCTGTAGCTCTCTTATGGCTTCCCAGCTCGCTAAAGTTTGAGTTCAAAAATGTATCTTTCGATTCGCAGTGTGTTTTTGTAAGGGAAGGTTTTGATGTTCGGTGCATCGACGACGGGCCAAGAGGAGGCTGGCGATGCCGTCGCCGCCCTCGGTTTGTTTGTTTGCTTTGGTGTAGTTTTTCCGGCAAATTATACCTCATGATATATGAAATTCTGTGCTAGTCATGGCAGTCTTCACGGGGCACTTGCAATTTCTTAGCTTCAATGTAGATCTGCTTTCCAATCTTGCATACTAAGTTGTTTTATCTTTCTACGAAGAAACACAAAGTGCCCTTTTCTTTTCTTTGCAATCACTTTTCTATCTTGTTCCGGGAAAAATGACCTGCAAACTTAATTTACAGAAAGTGACGCGATAAATTATAGATGGATAATTAATAAATAACCAAAGTCAGCACGGGCCAGGCTAGCTCGAAGGGTAGCCCGAAGGGTAAATGAGACAGATGTGTATGGACAATTCGTTTTTTTCCGAACTGGGTAAATTCACCTCGGCCCTTCCAAAGCTTTTTGTTTAGACAACATAGTTCCGCCAGCACTAGACTAACTAATGTAGTCCCTAATTGGGTTTGACCAACATATGACATTCAATCATTAGACTGAATTATGCCGAAATCACTTTGTAAATTGATGTCATAATTCTGTACTTATATGACATCATAATTTTCTGTTTATCATGTCTGGTCTCTCGATTTATTTATCAAGAACCTTGTTTTTTTTTTGTAATAGTCAAATCGAGATAAAAAAAAATCGAGATAAAAAATGCATTGAAATTTCGAACTCATGAATGATAAAATCAGGAGTCGAATTGAATCAAATTTGGTAAAATATCCGAATTAAAATTCAAAAACTAAATCCGTTAATAGGTGTACATACTAAATTGTGAACGTGTCGAATCGATAAATCAATGGGGAGTCAATAAATTTGTGATTAGTACTACATGGATCGATGTATTACTTATGCCTTGTATCAAATGGAATTGTAAGTTAGGGATCGAGATTCCACCAAATATTACAAACTAAGCTTTTTCCCACTTTACATCTCTTCAGTATTAAAAAAAACATTTAAACATGCATATGAATTAAAGTTTCTCTTGCTACCGTCTTTATTCACTTCAGTCGCCTTTTAGTTCCTCCACTCCATATTTTCTAGGGGTGGTCGGTTTTCGAGTTGGGTTGACTCCCTCCTAGAATCAGGAATCGAATCAATCGGTCTCAATCTGATTCTCAGGTTGATCCTGTTCCCATATTGAATCGATCTAATTTAGAGTTTTGATAATTTCTTTTTCTTTACTCTTAAAAAAAAATACCAATCAGCCCAGTCCAATTCAATTCCGCACTTTGCACGGGGAACTGGATCGATTATTCCCTGTTCCAAATTTTTAAAACTAGGAACTGCTGAGTATCGGCCGGTTCGCTCCTATTTTCGTGTACACCCCTAGTTTTCTCCCCCCGAAGCCCACCATCAGGGAGGAAAATAGAAAAAAAGGGAAACCATGACGGGGCAAAAACCGAAATTAACTGAAATTCCAGGGCCAAACCGTAATTAACCATCTCCTATTTCAGCCCACCTCCTCTCCTTCTCCTAGACCCCTCCCCTTCCCTCTCTCTCTCTCTCCTCTCTGTTCACTCCTCCCATGGCGACACAGCGACGCGAAGCTCCGCAACTCACCGCCCCGACCTCCGCCGATCGCCGCCGGAAGATATGACGATGGACGAAGACGGCGAAGGGTTCGAGGAGTGGGACGCCGATTTCCTCGACCAGGTCATCCAGGTCGAGGAGCGAGCTCTCTCCTCCGCCAATCCTTCCCAAACCCATCCTCAAACCCCCTCTCCCCTTCCTCCTCCGGCCTCCTACCTGCCCCCTCCGCCTCGTCCCCCGCCGCCGCGGCCGCGCCAGCTCGCGTCGGCGGCGGCCTCGGCCTCCTCCTCCTCGTCCTCACTCCCCTGCGCCGCTTCCGTCAGCTACTCGCCTCCCAGGGAGCTCTCCCAGAGGCCGGCGAATGGGGCCGCCAGGACCGCTTCCGCATTGCCTTCCTCGCCGTCGCCGGCGTCGCGCTCCGGGAGTTTTGAGGAGCTCGAGATTGAGAGTCTAAAGGTAGGGCTTTTTGAGGTGATGAATGTGGGTCTGCGTTACTTTCGGTTCGTATGGATAGCTTGTTTCGTAGCTTTCTCATGGCCTTTTGGTGAGTGATGTTTCGGTTGTCTTTCGATGTGACACAGGCAGAACTCGGGTATTTTCCGAAGGAGAGCACGTACCGGGTATATTTCTTTTACTTTGATTAATTTGATTACGAATTAGCATGCATGGTTGCTAGAGTCTTCGAAGATATTTTGGCTATAAGAAATATCTTTTAGTCTCGCGGTTGGGTTGCTTTTGGCGTTTTCATTCTTGAAAGTTGAGCCTGATGATAATCTTAGCCAACTGGATATTTGTATGTTTCTGCAATACCATATTGGCCTGTGGTTTAACACATAACACTGCTAACGTAGTATTCAATCGGTAAAGGGTTGTCTTTCCCTCTTCTTGTTGCGCAAGGTACTTTCCTCGTGTTCTTGAATTCTTCCCAGACTACTTATACACTCATGAAGATAGCTGAACATCCATGTGTTATTCTTCTATTCTTGTTTTCTTCTTCACTATTTGTTGCTTTTATCTGCAGTCCTACTATACCATAATGCATTTCTTTTATAGTTGAATGAAGAAATGTTTTTTAATGAACTCTCAGGAGCTGGAACATGTTAAATTTAGGAAGGAAAGAGGAAGAAAGGAGGAGCAATTTAAATCTGTATCTTCTCGTGATGGAGGGAGACTTGCTGATAATCACAGTTCAAAGAGAGTTAGCTTGTAAGTGAAGCTCTTTTTCCTGGTTCCTCAGTCGTTGATTGCAGGTCTGCTGCTTATGAAAGAGGCAAAGGCAATGAAAGTTGGATATATGTAATTTGCTTCTAGCAGCAAGAGGAAAAGTATTTGTGATATGGCTTTTCGTAACACTGGCATGCATGACCTAAAAGACAGCATGAGCTGTGTTTGTTCAGACCTATTCCTCTTAAGTTTTCTGGTACTTTTCATGCTTTGATGTGATGAGCAATGTACCTTGATAGCTGATACAGTTCCTAGCAGATGAGTCTTAGTCCTTAAGACAGACATAAGGTAAGCAGAGTCAACATAAGGCCATTCTTTTTTATTAGTCACGGGCAGCATAAGTCAAACTACCTTGGAGTATCTGACATGCATGTGTATATTTATGATGCATGCAGCATATCTGAATATATACTGCAGCTTAAAATGATCTTGCGACTGCTAATGGTTATTTTCAGAATTTAGTTATCTGTATCTGTCTTTCGACTGCTAAAATAACTTTTTGAATGCTCTCTTTATATCTCTACAAAGGTAAACCTAGTTGCTTCAAATACTGCCACACGATTTATTTTCTCCACCTGTGAATGGGAAACGATTTACAATTTTCAGAAATGGCATATGTAGTCTTTTCCTTTTGGCCAGAACAATATGTAGTCTTGTACTTTCTATAACCAGCAGAGCTTCTGAAAATTTTCATTTTAAAGACATTGTAAGCATTTGCAAACCAAACGCTTTGCAGAGTCTTATTTAGTTGAATTAAAACGACTCGTCGCTAGGTGTGTTCTGGTGGTTGTCATGCTTGGTTTGTGAGTCATGAACTAAGTAGCACCTACATGACATGCGACACGACACGACAAGCCGAAACGTTATTTCTCAAAAAATAGAGAATTCCGACGCGTTGAGACATGTATATTAAATGTATATTTTTATATATACATGATAAATTATTATTTTTATGATTATTTCAATAAAATTAATTTGATTTAAATCCACAAATAAATAAATAATAAAAAAAGAGCCTAGAATGAATTTACAGTAAACACATCAATCCACCATTTGTTAATATCATTCATTGTTTCGAATTGACAAATTCAACTACATTCCATTCCAATAATCCATAAAACTTGGAGGAAAAAAACAAGCAATCCACATTCCACCATTAAATTTAACATTTAATAATAAGTAAAAAAAAAACAATCCACATTTCACCATCGAATATAACAAGAAGTCATTCATCTATATTTTGATAGATTTACATTTTGACCCCTAATTTATTGAAAATGTTTAAAATTGACCTGTGCGTGTTGCAATTGTGTGTTGTGATACTGGACTCGCGCGTCACTGGCGTGTCTGGAGTGTTGACCACGTGTCGGATGTCTAACACCTGTTGACCATGTGTCGGAGCGTGTTGGACGCGTGTCAGATGTGGAGGTCCCTGGAGAGTGTCCGTGCTTCATAGGTCATGAATGAGAAGCAACACATTGAAAGAGAATGAGAAGCAAATGATTGACAGAGAATGCCTTGGAGCACTTATTACGTAATGCTGGTCTAGATACACATGCATTTTACAATTTTAATCATATAGGACAACGTTTAGCTTGGAAAAGTAACTGTTTTGTTGGAGCCCTTACATGTTTGATTTTGCATATTGAGACGTATGAATTTTAAGAAGTCTCTTATGGCAGGGATAAGGGAGTGCCTACTTCAGCTAATGTCGTGCTGGAAGTTGAAAATGCAAAATCGTTGAATATTCAGGCTAGGTCGCAGACTAAGATAGGTAGGCATTGATTTATGATGTTTCTTAAAATGGTCCTAAAATTTCTTCAAGGTTTTCATTCTTTGGACACAGGCTCCTGACAAATTTGTTTTGTGCCTTTCTCTTGGCAGAATCAACCTCTAAAACTGTTGGAGTTCAAACAGATGAAGCTGGTGAAACTACTGGCATCCAGTTCAATAATGATCTATATGCTCGTCGGGGTCTCTCTAGGAAGTTGCTATCTGTGTGGAGTCCTTCACTTGACCAAAATGCTGGAAGAAGTCTTCTTCCAAAGTTGTATGTTGCTTGTCATTCCCTTTTCAGATGCATGGGCATAGATGTATCCTCGAAAATCAAAATGGACTCTTTGGCAGATGGGAGCTCTACTGATTTTTCTTGGTTGTGCCATCCGCATCCTCTCACTGCTTCAGAAGCTGCTAAAATGTCTGAATTTCATTCTGTTTTCACAAAGGTAATAGAATATTCCTGCACATGCTCAATTTTTGTTAAGTTGTGAGCTTATAAACATGCAAGGCCACAAGAATTAATCGGCTGTTGGTTTTCTGATAATGATATTTTTTTGGTTGTATTCTGTTGCCATATATTTCTTCATATATCATAAGTAAATGGGAAGATGGTATATCTCTCACTCATCCTAAAGAAAAATAAAGGTGTCAAGGTTGTGTTATGTCCTCAGTCGAGTTTCGTATTGTCTGTTGTTTCCTTTGTTGGTTCCTTTGGAAAAAAGGAAAAAAACTTGAATTTTGATGTCATTTCTGACTGTGATGCAGGTTAACAATGGAGTGTCCCAGTTAGAAGCCTTGATCCAACCCCTGTTTGATCTTTGTCATTTAGACAACGTAAGCTACGAAGACTGCTTTAGTGGCAAAGTTTAAGTTTGTTCATGATCTAATACTATAGTGAGAATTTACTCTTATTCAAATCTATTAGCAAATGTCAAAGGCTACTATTATTTAATAGCCGGAATGGTAATTCCAGGATAGTCATCTGCTGTAGGAGAACAAAAGTTTAAGAAGGTGCAATATGTAAAGATTGCACGTGTTCCATGCTTCTGATTTGTTCTTTCTTTTTTTATTCCCTTGCTTTTCTTTTACACAGTTGGTCATCTGAATGCCTTGAACTCATTGTCCTATTGAGGAACTCAAGGTGTATATTTATGAGAATGCTATATGTAAATGGATGCATAATCTTGTAAATAGGTTCCCGTGTAAGGCATTTTGCCTAGGGGCAGTGCAACCCTAGGTACCATTTTATTGAAACTTTGTTTATCATTAAAAAAGGAACAGAATTAGAATGGTGGTTCATAAAATGAATTGCCAAATTAAGTAAAAGTTTTCTATTTAAAGCCCTAAGAGTCTGAATATTCTAGGTGATCTCGTCTGTTGTGATACAAACTTAGGATATTTTCTTTCATGATGTCCTTGCTTATGGATCTCTGAGGGTAAAAAGTCATTCGCATCCTTCAGGTCAGTGTCCGCACTTTCCTTTGTTTTTTCATGCAAAGACATTTTCATGTCCCACCTTAACATGCTTTTGACTGGGAAGTCCCATATGTTTCTTTATGCCCTCTCAGTCACAGGTTTGGTGATCTTGATTAGTTATTTTGTCTTGTATGTTGTCCCTATTCACCTTAGGGGTGAGGGAGGTTGATTGTGTGATGCTTCTTTCTCGATTCTTGTATGTCTGTTACAATAAGGAATTTGGTTTGCTTAATAGGGGTTAATACCTTCTTGACTGTGCATTTTTTAGCTGCCTCCTCTTTTCCCAATTTCTTTCTGGCTCAAGTTGAATTTTTTTCCAGATGAATATTTTTAATCTATATTATGTTGGGTGACCTTTTTTTCCTGGGTACAGGTCAATATTATACATAGGTCCCTCTGTATACTGCACCTGATTCTGAAGCATCTATGTACCGAGGAAAGGAAATGTGGGGAAAGGTATATAATTGATTCTTCTCATTGATCATTTAACTTCAGTTCTCTGAATAGTAGTGTCTTCAATTTTTGACATCAGATGTTTGCTTGTTCTTTTCTGTCATGAAGTATTTTATCCGCATTTATATATATGCTTAAAGAACTTGAGCAATGACTGCCAATAAAAGCAGATTTGAGTAGAGCATAAGCACGGAAAACTTGAAGTTTGATATTTGTGTTATTATTTACATGAGCACTAATTAAATGCATTTTCTGTCGTAACATTGACAATGGTCATTTCCTTGGACATTCTTTCCTTTGTTGTATCCATAGTGTTTCTGTGACACTGTTTCTGATTCTGTGCATGTTTTAAGACAGTCTCATTTTAGTAATGTGATGCAGGGTCGGATCATGTATTTGCTTATTCATTTTATAATCAGTCTGTAAAATTATTGGCCTCTAACTTATATGTTATTTCCACCACTTCCATGAAATTGTTTTAAAAATTTGCGGTGAGGTTACCTTTTCGCGTAGCATATGAGTGGTGACATAGAGAAAATATTTGATGGGATGGATACACCACGTGGCAGTGATGAAGTGGTGTAACCGACCAATTACTATTACCCGTGTGATATGGATCTCATCTTATCGGTGCATGTGGGTATGTGTCTCACGTTTAGTTGGTTCGTTACACCATTTGTAACTGCTATGGTGTATCCCCCATATAAAATGCCTACACGGTTTTATGATTGGTGCCGAAGATGCCGTGTACTTTGATGTTATGTTAACTCTGTTTAATTAAGCAATATCTAGAAGCTTATGAGCTTTAATTTGATTTTTCCAGTGCACTCTACTCAGGGAAAATATCACAATAGAGGGACTTCTATCCAAGAAGAGTTTTTCGTGCATACGTGACTATGGAAGTGGAATCAGTGGACACCCTCTTTCTGTGAATTGGGATGAGAGATCTTACAGTGTCTATGGTTCGCGGGGCTTAAGCTCTTCTGGTCCAGAGATACAGTTGATGAAGAGCCATAGCATGCTGTTTTTCTCCTTTCAAGACTGGGTTTCTGTCTTTGAACTTATCTGTCAACTTGTCCAGAAGAACACTGAAGAATGTATAAGGGTAGAGGCTGTCTCCATCATGAATTTGATTCTGCTAAGGGGCAGTGCTTATGAGGACAGGGAAAAGTAAGCTCTGATTGCACCTGTCAGTTAAAATTAGAACAATTTAGGATTAGCTACTTATATACTGCCAAAGAAAAAGATGAGTGATGATTTGACTCTTTTTTAAACTTGACTTAATTGACTTCTATTGATCAGGTTTGGATGTCCACGGGTTCTTGAAAGCATTTCGACACTCCTAAAGAAGGAATCTGGATTATGTGTCCAAGAGCAAGCATTACATCTGCTGTTCCTTCTATTAAATAGTATGTGCAGTTTACGTGATCCTTTCCTTTTGAATCTCATTCTATCAGCATGGTTTGCTGAGACTTAAGAGATCAGATTGAGGTTAATTAGCAATGTTGCGTTAGCCATGGACGTTGAAAGTGGGGCTTGGTAGATGTGCTTCTTGCTAGCATAAGCTCATAACCCATCCTTACAATTTAAGTTTCTATTATTATCTGTAGGTCCAAAAATCTTGGAGACAGTCTTCTGCGGTTTTAAAAATAGGGAATGTGCTTCCTCTATGGATGGCAACGATGACAAAAACATGACAATTTTTCGAGGATCTGATGTTATTTTTGAGGGCTTGGCAGATTGTATATCTTCTAGGGGAAGTGGCATACAAGTAAGGATTGTTCTTCAGGTGTTTTTGTGTTCTATAGTTGCTTTGATATACATTGACATCACACTTATATGATAATCAGCCAAAAGCCTATGTCTTGTTTTTGTCATATATATTTGAAGTTGGCATTCCTATTAATGATAGTATGAACAAAATCATCTCTTCATTGGAATTCCACTTAATGTCCACTTGTAGGACCTGAAGCTTCAAAGAAGAGCAACAATGCTTCTGGCATTTTTAGCCTCATCTGGAACAACTGGCTTTGAAATCCTTATGAATCACAAGCTATCCAGTGGAGCAAACTTCCTTATGTTGATCTTGCAAGCATTGATATCAGAGATGGACGTAGAAGCAGGAGGCCCTACCGAGCCACCAGAAATCTTGAAAGAGAGGTACTTGATTATGACCAGCATCTTGATGTCTTTTTGGCTCTACTTCTTCCTTTGCATGTAGCTTGATTTATTGGTTTATTGTAGCAATTCCCTGTAGTATATATGAAGATGATATTTGTTGTGAGACATTGCTTCTTCAATTTCCTCGCCTCTTTAGTTTGATCTTTAGTGCCTTTCATCTGAGTTCTTTAGAAGCCAGTAAGAAATAATTAATTGTACAAATGGTGACAAGTCTCGCTGCATGCCAGTACAAGAATGATGTATTTCTGAAGTGGCTTCACTAACTGTAGTCTGTACCATGACAAAATTAACTAAAGATATTGCAAGGTACTACAGAGTATTCTGGATGCAGTACTCTTCCTTTTTAATTCTTCTCTGTTTGATGATTCATTTGTTAGATAGTTAAATTAACACCTTGGCAGTGCCATTATCTTTGAGATTTGAAGGTGCTTGTGCTTGCATATATTTGCAGCTGTTATTCTTGAATAACCAGTTGATTATCAGTCCTGTAACATTCCTATCAGGGTCTTTGCTGTTGACCTAGTTTCTCTTTCCTTCCATTCGCGTGCACTAACCTGTACTATTTCTCAGGAGCTTACTGATGCGGGAAGCTTTGATATTACTCAACCGACTTGTGTCCAACCCTGCGTATTCTGCTGCTAGCTTACAAATGTTGACAAACAGCAGAGATATGGCCAGCTTGACCGTTAACGTAGCAAACCGGATGTCCCAAAGAAATATTAGGTTTATGCCGCTAGACAGCATGGATAGGCAGATGAGGGAATCTGAGGTCGTTGAATTGGGAAGAGCATTTAAACGACGAGTTTATGCTTATCTAGGCGATCATGTATCATGAGAGCCCTCATATAATCGAGTGTTATGAAAATTTTGATGGCATTGGCATTTATTGAAGCCAGCTGAAGAACCGAGCAAGCAAGGGCCCCTGCTCACCTTTTTGGGATGATGGATGGCGTTAGATGGGGAGTTTTGGCACACTTAAGTGGAGCATAATGAAGGTGGACAATTTTGGCGCTGAGAGGATTATACCCTGAAACTGCTGAAGTGAAAGCTGAGGTTTTGGTCGGTTCAAGATTCCAGCTTTTGTTCATATGCTCCGAAGGGTGTGACTGATGGGTTTATGTAATTTGGCTACTATAAAAGCTGTGGGAAATGTAATTATCCCCGCCAATGTAATGGAGAACATTTTTTGGCATGCTGGGAAGCCTTGCAATCAATAAGAATGATTTTGTATGTGACACCGGTCGTTCTTGCTGACATTTTCATGACCGGCTTCATCGAATTTTTTCCAACTACACGTATTATGGTCTCCTAGAATGGCTAGATGATATGATCTGGTCTACAGCATTTTCAACATAAAAGCTGGTCAGCGAAAAGGACAGGAGCCTTAGCGAGAAGCTTTTGTGCTATTCTTTCGCACCGATGCAGCAACTTCTCAGAATTTTTATATCGTGGACACCAGTCCTGTTGTGGATGCGTCCGGCCAATTGTTTGGAAATGACAGCATGCGGTTGAAGATGGTGCAAAAATGGATAGGAAATGAATGCGATTTTTTGATGAAAGAGTTTTTCCTGTCCATCAAGATT
Organism: Syzygium aqueum; assembly: GCA_031216185.1. NCBI lineage: Eukaryota > Viridiplantae > Streptophyta > Magnoliopsida > Myrtales > Myrtaceae > Syzygium > Syzygium aqueum. Next base: position 9,204,569 of record CM062235.1, on the reverse strand, counting down.
CCACACTAATGATGAATGGATATTTGTCTGGCCAAGGAAGTTGATTGTGGTCTGTTTCGTTTCGCTCCTTGCTGATTCAATATGCATCCTCCTCCTAATCGGTGCTTACTGTCTGTTGTCACTGCCTGCCTCAAGTTCCTTTTGAGTGCAAAAATCCTGGATCATTCCATCCGTGGTTGAAGTTGTTTGAGAGAGAGAGAGAGGATTTTGTAGCTCATTATGGAAGAAGCATGTAAGTTCGAGAGAAACAAGACCTAGGACCTTCGGAAGTCTCGTATGCTAAAATTCCTGGCATAGGGCCGGTATACAACTAATACCACCGGAAGAGACTCGTCATGGTCAAGGCAGCAAAAACCATTTCAAAGTCTCTATACAAGGTGAAATTCAGTGAACACCAGGAAGGTTGGCATTTGTTTGAGACCAACACAGTGAAGATAAGAAAAGTGTTAAAAATATCCTAAATCTTTTGTATTGATGTCAATTTAGTCTTAAACCTTTTTTTTTGTGCCAATTCAGTTCTAAATTTTTTGTATTGGTGTCAATTTATTCCTAAACATTTATTTTTGCGACAATTTAGTCCTAAACCTTTTGCATTGGTGCTAATTCAGTCATTCTGGCCAGTAGCTATTCACGTGTTGAAAGACTGAATTGGCACAAATGCAAAAGGTTTAGAACTTAATTGGCATAAAAAAAGGTTTAGGACTAAATTGGCACAAATGTAAAAGGTTTAGGATTGAATTGGCACAAATGCAAAAGGTTTAAGACTGAATTGGCACAAGAAAATGTTTAGGATTGAATTGACACAAATGTAAATGGTTTAGGACTGAATTGACACAAATGTAAAATGTTTAGGATTTTTTTGACACTTTTCCCCGGTGAAGATGTGTTAAGTTGTGCATCTTTCTTTTTCTTTGCCGACTGAGGATGCCGTTCGAAGAAGAGCAATGCCGAGACCATTCGACGGACGAAAGTGACTCTAATTGCAACACCTCAAGTCTCGACCAGACACGTTCCATTTGAGCCAAGCCAAGCCCACAAAAGAAATATTCAAATAATCACACAAAGTGGTGATAAACAAGTAATTGGTTTCTCATAATAGCAGATTTCCATCTTAAATATGCATTCACTCCATGAAGTTCAAAGCTAAATGTACACCATCCCACTTGACCCTTCTCTTCTCTGAGGAAAAGGGATGTTGCGGGATAATGCAAACCATCTACGGAATGTCATTTACAGACCCCATAGTAAACTTAGACCATGCGATTAAACTTTCATCACAAAATAACAACTGTTTTCTAGAATTTCAATCATTCAATCACTCGTACCTTGTGAGAAGAGTTATACTGCATTCTAGGCTTAGCCGTTCATTTCGTGCATTGAGAATATTTAAGGCTCCTCATTCGAATGCCTTTGTGAGCACGACGACATCCCATCTCCCATCTGTCCGGTAGCCATAATATACTTCTGGAACATGTGCCACTTTCAGGTAATCATCGTCCCGTCCATCTCGCGTAAGTTTCTTCACTAACCCATCAGGCATGTCGATAAACTTCAGCACTTTCAGCTTTCCAAGGTGCTCAATACCGGATGGAAGCTTCTCCATTTGCTTACAATTCCCAATAATTAACCACTCAAGACAAGGCATTGATCCCTTCTCCACTTCCACGCATTTGAGTTTGCCAAAAGAACCAAGGCCCAGAAACCGTAGCTTCAGAAAGTCGTTGGCATTGAATCGCAACTTGGTTCCTTCATAAGCCTGAACCAACTCGAGATTCACAAGATTAGGCAAATTCCCCAGAGACGACAGTGGATTATCCTTTAGCTGACTACATCTCAGGTGCAATACCAATAGGCTATCAAGAGATGATATCCAACGTGGTAATGCCTCAAGACGTCCTTCCAAGTAGATTCTCTGGAGAAATGGAGGTGGAGAAGTGAGGGGTTGTAGATCAATAATCTCATTTTCATCCGCTGAAGTTAGAGATATTGCTTGAAGCTTGGTCATTTTTTCAATCGACGAGCACAGTTCCCTTGCATCTTCTTTTCTCAACTTCAAGATGCCTAACCTATTCAGTTGTTTCAACTTTCCAAGCTCTCTCATTAAGCTGCTGTTACTATTGTCACCTGCTTCTATGTAGCAGAGCTTTTGCAGGGACTGAAGAGCCCCTATTTCTTCTGGGGACTTGAAGCCATTACAACATGAATATGGCAGGTCTGAATAACAATACACGAGTAGATGGCGAAGTTGTTGGAGCTTCAAGATCACAATTGGCAATTCTGTGACATACGTGTGTTTAAGGTCTAGGGTCTCTAGGTTTTGAAGGTTCCCTATGGAATTCGGAACAGTTCTCACCTTGCTGTACCTGAGGCTTAGATATCTCAGGTAGCACCACTCAGCAACTTGAGCTGGGAACCTCATCAAAGGAGCAGCTTGCAAGTCCAGAACAGTGAGCAGTCTCATTTCACTACCTAGAACAGTATCCATGGAAGATCTCTTTACTCCAAACATGTGTAAAGAACGTAGTTGAGACAATGACCTTTTCTGTTGTATAGCTTGCAGGCTGTTCTGTATAGATAGGCGACGAACTTTATCTGGCATTTTATGATGTTTTTCTAGTGCTGTTTCTGCAAAGCCTTGGTTGCTCGACTTTGAAGTAATAAAATCCAGCAGAAAATCATGGACACGACAATACCCGATCCTTCCATCTTTTCTTTTAACGGCCACCTCTATCAGGCTTCTGTTAATGAGCTCATTTAAGTAGTCCCGGGCAACTTCTTCTACTGTCATGCCTTCTTTCTCATCTACAAATCCTTCTGCGATCCATATTCGAATTAAGCTCCCACAGCTAATGAGGTAACCCCTGGGAAATACGCTCAAGTGCAGGAAGCAGGACTTCAAGTAATATGGCAGGTCATCAAAACTAAGTGAAAGGACTCTCTTCAAGGTTCTGAATTTGTCGTTGCAATCTATTTGAGTACGAAGACTTCGACGAACCAGATCCCACTCATCTTTTTTTCTCATGTCTTTTGAAACCAAAACACCACTGATGGCCACAATAGCAAGTGGCAATCCCTCGCACTTTCTCAGAATAAGCCCACAGGTCTCCTCCAGATGAGGAGGGCACAAGTTCCCCTGAAATGTCTTCGCGCAGAAAAGCTTCCATGACTCTTCAGCTGGCAGTGGCTCCATCTTGTAAACCTTACCCCTAAATTCTGCGCATGAGGTATGGGCTAAATCAGAATTCCTGGATGTGATGATTATTCGGCTGCCGCAGGTGTTGTTAGGCAATGCATGTTTGATTGCATCCCATTCATTTATGCGCCACACATCATCTACAACAATTAGGTACCTTGCTTTTTGTAGGAAGTCCTTGATAATCATCTTCAGGCATAACCTGTCCTTGTTGTCCTCTAGAGGAGGAACTAGTTCTTCAGTCTCGCTCATAATTTGTCGAAACATGCCTTGGAGGATCTCTTCTATATTTGGAGATTGAGAAAGAGTTATCCAAGCACGTACCATGAAATGTTTCTTCACTTCTGGATCTTCGTAAACTTGCTTCACTAATGTAGTTTTCCCCAGTCCTCCCATCCCCACGACTGCGATTACTTGCCGAGTGGAAGCGCCCTCAATCAGCCAGCCAACCAGCTTTTTTGTCGGTTCACTGATGCCCACGAGCTCAGCTTTGTCTAAAAGAAGGGCATTCCCTCGCTGGTCCTGCCACGTGTCGTCTGGCTTACTAGAGCCATTGTGATGTTCGACTTTATTTAATTTGTCTCGGATTCTCCAGTGTCCATCATAGATGTTTTTGATTCTGGAGTTGATGGATTTCATCTCTGAAGCAATTCGGTATCGACCTTTCATGTTCTTGATACAGCAGGACGTCTTGGAGAGAAGACCGGCAAAACCAATTCCATGATCATGCGCCAGGAGAAGTTTGAACTCGTCAAGAGCGTCTTCAGTGTCGTATGCGATTTCTCTCAGCTGCTTCACCCAAACTTTGACTTCCTCATCACTCTCTTCCAGGGAATCTGCAGACCTCAGGAATGCCACTATGTACTCCAATTGTCTCTTCACTGAATTAACTTCTTCCTTAGCACCTCCCAAGACTTGAACCCCATCCTCTAGAAAGTTCTTGAGCTTGCCAAGTAGGTAGGTTACAGTGGATTCCGCCATGCTCTATTTTGCATATTTCGAAGTTCTGGGGAATGCACTAGTTGGTCTCCTCTAAGTTAGTGCTTCCACAGGCTGGGGGTTTGGTGTGGAAATGGTCAAGCTTCTGATGTCTAGTCATCCATCAGTTTACGACTGTTTGGTCATGATGCGCACCTGCTTAACAAATTAAAAAACCTTACTCTTTTTGTCACACTCTGTAATCAACCGGAATGGGGGAGTGATATGGCCGTCCTTCCACCTGAAGAACACAGCCTAAAAAAAACAACCAACTCCAAAAGAAACCATACCCAAAATCTAACTCCCAAAGTCTCTGTGATAGCGCTCTCGTACTAATGACAGCTAGGCAAGGAACCTGAAAAGATTCGGGAAGAGAGGGGTAAGCAACTACAACTCAGTGATTAATACATATTTTCTAAGTAGATCGAACAATTACTATGCATGTGTATAAAGTAATACCAAAACTTCAAAACCCAAATTCAAGGTACAAAATACATATTGCATCACATAAGAGTTGTTTCATTTCCACAAAATTTTATACAAGTTAGAAATATTCATTTAAATCCACATCACAATTCAAATATTAATGGTCAAGTCCATTGATAAATGCCTTGTGGCAAGGCGACCAAGATTTCCCCTTGGTAAGGTCTTCACCTACAAAGCCGGTGGCTCCGCCCTTAAACCGAGTTCACAGCGATATTGAGTATCAAATCATTATCCTCAAATACCAAAAATTCAATCCATAATCAATCTTATAATTCACAATACATTTTACAAACCAATCATATAACCTTTTGTAACTCAGTTCATCCGATAGAAATACTTTTTCATAAAGCATTTCTCATATCATTTCCTAAACCAAATTCACAAATAGTTATGTATAACCTTTTTTAATGTTTTTATTAAACGTTTCTCAAATCATCTTAGAACTCATTCTATAAAGCGGTTCGCAACATAATACATATATATCCGTTTGCAATATCTTTCTTAAAGCCATTCTCAAATCGTTCTTAAATATTAAAAGGTAGCAATTGCCCGATTCAGACTTTTATGCAACAAACATGTTTTAATAACTCGTACGAAACTCAAATCTTTATCACTTTCAAGACATGAGCTTACAAATCCATAAAAGAAATAACACCACTCACCTGGAATGCCCAATAATCAAATAACGATGCTCACTTGAACAGACGATCTTGTAATCCTACCAATTAAACGAGAATCGATGTCAAAATTAAGTAAAATATTACAAAAACTATGAATAGGCTAAACAACGCCTAAACGCTAACAAAATAACTCAAAGACACCTATGAATTGCTCACCCGAAGCCGTTTGCAACGGGGAACTTGAGTGTGCCATAACTCTCTCCAACAAATTTCGTTTCAAGCAAATTTATAATCAAATGGAAGATCTTTTGAAGCACTAAAAGACCCATAACTCAGCTGACCCAAAATTAAGCTGAAAACCGACGAAAATCAGTTCGAAAGCTGCTGTCGCGCACTGTTTATCATTCGAAGTCAACTTCAAAATTTTGTTTTGGGCAAACCGTAAGTCAAAATTAAGATCCGTAAAATCCATGGTCTCACAACATCCTAAACTATCATTTTCATATATACACGTAACTCGACAACTCAAAAATCGGATTTTGCGGCTTGAATTTCACATAACTCCGAAATTATGCTCTAATTTTGAAAAATACTTTGATTAGACAAACAAGAGACTCGAATACTTACCAGGCGTTACCATACAAGGTCAAATCGGCTCGGGAGGTACCGTGGTGAGAACCCATGTCTTTCTCTTCCCCTTTCTTCATCTTCTTTCCTTTTTCATTCCCTCTCTCTTTCCTTTCTCTTCTTTTGGTCGCGTGAGGCCCCTATTAATAACTTAGTCCACTATTCCCGTCTTTTGTTGACTTTTCGACCTTTCTTTTTCGGTCCTTTTTTTTTTGGTCCCACCAATATTTGACTTGGTCAATTAAAATGCCGACCATTACACTCGTTGTCTTGCGTAAGCTAAAAATGACCATTATTGATATCTTTTAGTATGATTGGACGCAACTTAATTTGCTTGGCTTGTGTATAAATGTACCTAATTCTGTGAATTTTTTTACTAAGATTGTTGTTTAACTTTTCAAAGGAAACAATAGGAAACTCAATTGATTTCCAGTCCACTCATGTTTTATTCTTGTAAACTTCTAATATGGTCCTAACAATTTTGTTTTTACTCAGCAAGTTCGCTGCAAGTGCTAAATATACTTATACTAACGTTAATGAGAGTGACTTATAAGATTCCTGTTATTAGGCAAGTTCATGGGAAGTACTGAATATATTTTTATACTAATGATACTAAGAGTGACTATTTCCTGAATGGTCAGTACATTTTTATGCTAGTGTTAATGAGAGTGGCTTTTTCCTGAATGGTCAAGATTCCGGTTATTAGGCAAGTTCATGGCAAGTACTGAATATATTTTTATACAAATGTGGAGTGACTATTCCCTGAATGGTCAAAGTTCCTGTTTACTAGGCAAGTTCGCTGCAAGTAATGAATATATTTTCATACTAATGTTAATGAGAGTTACATTTTCCTGAATGGCTATCGGCCGGCTATTGATTTCAGATAATTGTTTCCAGTGAAACTCACCGAACCTTTGCCGGCAAACTATTCTGTTTCAGAATACCATTGTGTTAAAGCTTTCTAAAACTTTGCTTCGTCAGATAAAAGAATCGCCCGGGGGTTTATGGGAATGAAGCAACTTAACTTCATACAGAACTTTGTAGCGGGACAAGAATTTGAACTGTCACCTCCTCAGCGGCTCAGGCAGAAAGAAGTTACCGGAATTCACCAAGAAATTTCTGTGCAACTTCTTGTTGGAGTTATTGTTGTCATGCAGGCGTAAGAAGATCAAGCGATGTATTGCTGACATACTGATAATGTCCATTATGCGTGAGAAAGTGGAGATTAGTTCGCCTACCATGACTAGACAAGCAACTGAGGTCATGTAATTAAAATTTTCATCGTTCTCTTCTTTGATTCTTCCCTGGCGTCATCCTAATAGAAACATCATTCAGTGGCACTGATACAGAGATTTGTATTTGTTTTTCTTCCTTCAAGCAATAATGTAGATTTTTACCCCTCCCCAGTTAGGTGAGAAGAAGACCAAGTCTAAGCAAGACAAGGGGACAATGACATTAGAAGTGTTAAAAGTTGTGTATGGCGTTCACTTTAGTTCTAAAAGTTTACGCTAGATCACTTAAGTGTCAAATCGGAGCAAAAACTATCACTTAAGTGCCAACAGCTAGATATTCCGGCCAAATTGATTATGTGATTTTTTTAACTAAAAAATATGACGTGGCATATTTTTTAATGCCAAGTCCACGTGGAGTACAAAAACCATGTCGGATTTCTGGCCTACATGGCTTGTTTAAAAGAAACAACGTTGCACAACATCTTGCCAAAACGACGTCGCACAAAGGAAATCAAAATTGGGGCTTTGAGTTCCTGTTCTTGCACGACACTACAAACTCCTCCTTGCTCGCTTGCTGTCGCTCTCTAGTACCGTCGCTCAGATTTGTCATCTTCTCTCCCTTGCTCAATTGGCCGGAAAAATTAGGGCTCCGAGGGCAAAATTAGGGATTTGAAGGCAAAATTAGGGCTTGGAGAAAGGGAAATAGGGTTCTTGGTAACATCGTGGGGATGGCGGTAGTCGGGATTGCAAAATTAAGCTGGTAATTTTGGGGGCAAATCGAAATAGAGAGTGAATTTGGGTTAAATGGCCAGATAAGATTTGAAATTGGGGGTTTCTTTTTCAATTTGGGGTTTTAAGATTCTTATTTGGGGGAAAGGTACTAGACGCGTCGTTTTAGGATTTAGATGTTGACTGGTCTCTCTCGCGAGCCACGTCGGCTCAAGAAACTAATAAAAAAATGTCACGTCGGATTTCCGACCAAACATATCGGAGTTGGTACTGAAATGAGCGTTTTTAAAAAAAATTGACATTTAAGTGATCGGAGGAAACTTTTGGCACTAAAATAAATGACATACATAACTTTTGCCACTTTTATTGTCCGTCTCCCCCGGACAAGGCCCCTTAATTACAGTTCACCTCATTTATACAGCAAATGCGTGGACAAATGCTCTAGACGAATGTTGTCAATCACCGTACTTCACTCAATTTAATATCTAGCATAAGCGAATCGCAAATAATCTTGTGTCAATCGCTGGTGATATTAGCTTTAGCAATAGCGAGGCATCAACAAATACCTTTTTAATATTCAGTTGATGGCACCCTCCTGGATAAGTTTAAGAAGTTATCACATGTGTCTGTGGGGTCGATTCGGATAAGGAGAGGCGGTAAAAGCTCTCTATTATACATGTGATGAACTAATCCGACGAAGGTGGGGAGTGATCGATAGGGATGTCAAAAATCAAATTGAAAATCGAATGGAAACCGGAACGGAATCGAATCGAACTTTGGCGTATTTTTGGCTTGGATAATTAAAAGATAACCGTTATTTTTCTTCTGATTTGGGTTATTTCGATTTAGTTCGGTTTGGTTAATCAAACCGAATTGCAATTCTCAATAAAAATTGAATGATCTTTTTGACTCCTCTTAAAATTGCCATGAGAAGCCCCAATATCTGGTTTTCTCATACGAACAAATTTGAAACGGGGTTTTTGGTTCGGTTTATATTCGGTTTGGCTCGGATTTTTAAAAAGAGTCGAACCAAAATCCGAACCGAACCGCTGACAGCCCTATGTGATTGCTAGGGCTAGCAGGACCGGGCAAGGACGGCTCTTGGTAGGCTTCTAAAATGGTGAAGGGGGTAGGAATTATCCGCATTGTGCACTGGGGAGAGTCTATTTGCCATATATGTGAAATTGGAAATAAAACAAAAGACGCGCTTTTTGACGAAACGGTAACGCTTAGCATTGGAACTTCAATGTTAAGTGTGGTGAGGTAAGAGTACTACCGGGAAGGGTGATCTTTTGGAGAAGCGTCCACCTGTACGCCGAACGACAAAATAATGACACTTGGTACTCGAGGTTAATCGAAGGGCGTCACAATATATAAAGATCTCAAGGTAATGACTTATTAGGATCTGAAATTCTCAAACGGAATCACTGTGGAGGCATCACTAAACAGCATCACCAGCTCTCAAAATCAACTTCATTTAATGGACCCTTCCTATTGATCGGGCACTCACCATTGGGGGATTGCAGATCGTTACTACTTTGTTTCTGCGAGAAAAAGGTGGAAAACTTGTGTGGTCATTCTATCAACTGTGCAGTAGATAGAATCACTACGATGGGATTGTAATTTGTTTATCAACTTGTGTGACCATGCTGTCGGATTCCCTCCTTGAATATAAATTTTGAAAACAAGCCTGCTTAAGGCACGGCCGTCATCAGCCCTTTCAGTCGTGTTGGCAGATTAGTTTTAGACTTCTAAGTAGGCCTTCCTGGTTTGTTAATTTGTTTATACTGCAGCCAAAAGAAAGGAGCGCATAGATAGATGGCAAGAATTACAGATTTCAAACTCACCTCCATCTGCCGTGATACATCCTATGTGACGAGTTTGCTTGCAAAAGATTTGGTTGTCTTCTGTTGACTAGGTTTCCCTGCGTGCACCGTCTTCTCGTGAAGGCATGCTGTAAGCTGTAATACAGAACAACAATCATTATTGGCAGGCTAAACAACATAATTGGCAACCTTCTACTTGCCATCAATTATTTTTGCTGTTGAATGAATTAAGTTGCCCCACCCTTACCTACCATACTAAATAAATTTTGGACTTAATTGAATATTTTAAGCCAATAATAACTAAGATTATAAAAGAAGTGGAAACTTAAGTACTGATTTCAGTGTGGATAATAGTAAGAATTGAAAATGACAATAAAAAGTTGTATGACAACTAAAAATTAATAGTTGAATATTATTAATTTCTCAAAATATTAGTAGGTTTGAGCAATATATTTGGCAAGATTCTACTAGCCATCAATTATTTTTTCTATTTAAAGAATTAAGTAACCCCTCCCCTACTTACCATATTAAGTAAAATATTGACTTAATTGAGTCTTTTAAGTCGATACTAATTCAGGTTATCAAACAAGCTTAATCTCGTTAAGTATTTGAGTTTTCTATTTTCAGCGCTTAATTGAATTATGACATATGCCTTACATGAACTGAAAGTATTAATTATCAGCATTTGCGGTTATCAATCACACCTTTAATAGTTAGAATTTTGTTTCAAAATGCCCCCTCGACACTTGTTAAGCAACCAAATAAGAAGGTTTTACAATTTTCAATACACTAATTGTTTTCATGATATGTATAATAAATGCTTTCAAAATCGACTATTTCCTTATTAAGTACGTTTAATAACTAATAAGTGTTTCACGGACAGAGGTGATCATTGGACGGGTTGACTTTAGAGCAAGAAGAATTGCAGATGATGGTAGCTACAACCCTCAAAAAGCCAACGATTCTTTAACAGAAAGCTCCAAGAACATCAACGGAACATTCTGTCGATGGTTTAAGGAGGACTAAGTTAACCAGGTTTATCATACAAAAATGACCTAATCTCCTTTTTAAGCAATCAGGGCAAACATGACACTTGACATTTGCTAGAAAGTTCTTATAATTGCATCTGCCTACTACAGCAATGCCATAGCTGCAAGAGCTGAAGGCTAGCATCAGAAACATCTCAAACCAGGAGGAAGCAATTAAATAGCAGGGGCACTAAATCTTCCGGTGGTGAAAATGCTTTTCAATAAGAACTCGTTACAGGTTGAATCTTGACTATTATACCTACACCAATCTTTGGATACCTATAGTGGGCCTTACGAGATCATGACTGGGTTGAATGAACCCCTCTTATTGTAATTGTAATGATCCACTCTTATGAAATTTCACGACACCGATGAAAAAAGGGACATAGTGGTCAGTATTCTAATTGTGCATGCTCTAATTGTGCATGTGCAGAAGTTGTGGATTATAACTCTGCCAGTATTCTTTACATAGTGGCTCCAAAAGTTGGGGAGTCCAATGTGGAAATGGTGAAGCATATGATGTCCATGCTGACTTTTACATTTTGTATCTCTTTCCTGGTGGTCCATATCTTCTATAAAATTGAGCAAATTATATTTTTCAGTCCTTTTCTCAATCACTGTAATTGTTATTTCCTTTCCTTTTTGTAGAAGTACCTCTTAAAGCGAAAAATTATTAAATGTTTCAATCTTTTTAATTAAGTAACACAGAACTTATCAGATAACTTGATTTGCAGTTCCATTTTTTATTATCGAAACAATTCACCTAGTTCGAACCAGAAAAATCACTGATTAGGCAGCCCCCTGCAAGTTTTGAAGAAATTTTTTTATGATGTTACTGGTGTATATGATGTTAGCATTTCCATGAATGACAATTGAATTGTCTTTCTAGTCAAGTTTATTGAATTTATTTTGCGGGCTATCGCTGTTTGAGGTCGGCATACTGATGCATTGTAGGCTTTCTCAAGCTTGAATTTCTAGGTAAAAGTTTCGGACGGAGTTAGGTTTGAGCTGATGAACAATTTAAGGTCATTCCATATGATAAAAATTGATGGTCAAGACTTCACAACAATCACCTTCTCAGGGCCTCAAGCTGAATGATACTTTCTCTAAACCTGGTGGAAACAGGAACAGCACAACCTGTGACCTGAACAACCCCCAAAATTGTACAAGCTACCCCATCTCCACCGTCCCATCTCGGCACCAAGCCAGTTCCTCAACCACTATATGCATCTACAATTTGCGATACCATTTTTATCTACAAGTCTCCACACAATTTCTTCCGTTCAACAGTTTCCAACGCCATGAGCATTTTGCTGGAAAGTACAAAATCAACTTCCATTTTTTTGCCCAGAAAAATACAAGATCAACTGATTAATCTTTTTGGTTGATTGACAGGAAATCCAAGGTCTTTACTAGATGACATTATCGAAAAGTCCAAAAACTTCTTGCTGGGAAATTGGGGCGAAAGTCATCTAAAACAGTTCTAAATAAGCAATTGAGGTCACATACTTGAAATTTTGATAGTTCTCTTTTCAATTTTCCTGCGCTTACCAGATTGGATCATCATTGAATAGGCTAATAAGAGAATTCTCTATCAAACTTCGTTATAAATGCTTTGACGTTAGTCTCCAAGAAAGCTCTTGCCCTTGCATAGTCGAGAGAACTGGACCAAGACTGAGTGGGACAACAGCATATCGAAAAATGAAAAAGGACTTTAATTACCACTGAGCTACTAAAATATAATCAAATTGTCACACTGCAGCGTCAATCACTAATGACACGAAACTTTAAAAACAGGGTCGCACGAATGGTTCTTTAAGAAACATTGAGTATTCACGAATTCGTCACCATCACTTAGGTGGAGTTGATTTGGATCCCATGAGGATGAAAAGGCTACTTTTACCAGCACCAATCGACTGGGTGAACACACCTTAACCGAAACAAGAAAACAATTCCAAGACGCATGGTCTGAGTCACTCATACCTTTGCGCGTATTTGCAATGTCCTCCGTTTTGTGCCTTCTTTTCTGTCTCCTGCTTGGCATTATATCAAACACTTGGTGGACATACTTGTGAGGAAAAGCAGGAGCACTCCCCATCCAAACCCCTGCGACAATTTCAAAGGGTGAAATGTTCCAAGTCTCTCTCTATTCAAATTAGATCCTGGGTGATCTTTCAAAATTAGCTTGATGGGTCATGGCAACGTTTAGACTTTTTCGATCAATTGAGTGCTACATTGGTAAAAAATTGTTCACTTGATTGCCACTTGGCAATTTGTGTGGTAAAAAAAACATGCCATTTATTTAATATAAACCAGCCAGTGTGACTATACCCGAAAAAAATAAAAATAGTTAAAAAAGAAAACAAGTCCAAGGCACATGTTCTGAGCCACGCACACCTTTGTGTACTCGCAATGTCTTCGGTTTTGTACCTTCTTTTCCGTCTCCTCCTTGGCATTTTATCAAACGCGTGGTGGACGGACTTGTGATGAAATGTTGGACACTCAATTTTCAAGCCCCTGCGAACGTCGTTACGTTCCTTAGCCTCATCTGGAACAACTGGCTTTGAAATCCTTACTAATCACCAGCTATCCAATGAAGCGAACTTCCGTATGTTGATCTTGCAAGCATTGACGTCAGAGATGGATGTGGAAGCAGGAGGCCCTACTGAGCCATTAGAAATCTTGATGTCTTTTTGGCTCTACTTCTTCCTTTGCAGGTAGCTTGATTTATTGGTCTATTGTGGCAATTCCCTGTAGTATATATGAAGATGATATTTGTTGTGAGACAATGCTACTTCAATTTCCTCGCCTCTTTAGTTTGATCTTTAAAAGCTGTCGGAAATGTAATTATCCTGACAATGTAACGGAGAACATTTTTTCGGCATGCCGGGAAGTTTTGAAATCAATAAGAATGATTTTGTATGGAATACTGATTCTTCATGCTGACATTTTCACAGCCGACTTCATTGAATTGTTTTTCGAACTACACATATGCTGCTCCCCTGGAATGGCTAGATGATATGATCTCGTCGACAGCATTTTTAAAATAAAACTACTCATCCAAAAGGATGGGAGCCTTAGTGAGAAGCATTTGTGCTACTCTTTCACACCGATCCAGGAACTTATCAGCATCTTTATACTGTTGCCGTTCAAGATGTTGCAAAATAAATATGAAACGAATGCAATTATTTGATGGGATAAGAGCATCAAAAGTTTCAAAACTTATCAGGAAAGTACAATAAAGTCTAAAACTTTCAAAAAGTACAATCAAGTCCTAAAACTTGTTAATAATTTCCGTTTATTAATTTAGATGGAGTTAATGAAATGGTTTGATTGCATCAATTTGATAACTTTTAGGATTTGATTACACTTTTTGAAAGTTTTAAGACCCAATTACATATTTGTAGCAAGTTTTAGGACTTCATTACACTTTTTAAAAGTTTTAGGACTTACACTTTTGTGATAAGTTTCAAGTTTTTAGGTACATTTATTATCTTTTTTTTTTTTTATGGAAGAGCGTTTCCTCTTTGTCACACCCCTAGCTCAAAAGAGCAAGGGCATAACACGGCCGTCCTATCATGGAAGGACACAACCTCCACAAAACCAAAACTCAGCCTAATATGAAATATATACATCTATATATATGTGATAAAAAGTTCATTTGATTATATTATCAGAGTTCACTATAATACATTAAAAAGGTATATACATATTCACTACAACTAACTTAAAAGCTCACTAGCTATAGAAATCTCATACCAAAATCCCCATTACCAAAAGTTCTTCCAAGAACGATACACTCACGCCTTACTTGCGACTTGCTGAAAAACCTGAAAAGCAAGTAAGATGAAAGAAGTGAGTTACCATGGCTTAGTGAGTAATACATTTTTTCTAAGCAAATCGGACAATCACTATACAATGCTATAAAATAACATCATAATTCCTCTTCACAAATTCAATATATGGTATACGTAAAATATAAAAAATATATGATAGCTTTCCAACAAAACTTTGTAACGTACAAGATTAGTCAACAAAACCTACTCAACAACAACAACAACAACAGCAACTATTAATGGTCTATCCATTGACTAATCTTATCAAATCAAACGTCAATGGTTCACTCCATCGACTAATTAATGCACATTATCAAACTATGGTCATGTTTAACACCGTGACAAAGATGACCAAGTTTACCCCCTTTGGCTAGGTCTACCAACTATATCAGTCGTTGATTCGGCCCAAAAGGACATCCTAATAGTATGAATACTCCTCCTCAATGGGTTCTCATCATAGCGATATGAGCCATAATGACCAAAATCTTTCTCCGACAACTCACAATTAATATTAGAAAGTCATTTCATAAACTGATTTTACAAACCGAATCACATAATCATCTTCTATCATCAAATAAAGTCCATTTCATAAAACATTTCGCATCCAATACAAACAACATTTGCTAATTCCTTTCACAAAACATTTAAGCAAAACATTCACAAACACTCATTTCAAGCTACTTTGTGAGACTTTTCAATACATTGTTAATTGATCCAATACATTGTCAATTGACTAAAAGATAGTAAAAATTCGATCCCATTTACGTAGAAAACATGCTCTTAATAACTCTTACTATATTATAACATTGCCATTTTCAAAACATGAGCTCGTAAATTCGTAGAAGAAATAATACCACTTACCTGAGAAAAGCCGAAAATCGACTTATGATGGTTACTTAAGCCGATGAATTCGAACTTCGAACAATTAACCGAAATACGGTATCAAAAACCGAGTAAAATCTACTTTTAACTAACTACCCAACTCAACTACACTTATTTGTCGATAAAACGACTCCTAATGCCAACGAATAAACTCGGTTATAGCAGACGTTCACTTTTCCCCATTATGCGTATTATCCGATATGCGTAACTCGAATGCGAAACCTCCGAAATTCGTCCCGGACAAACCATACTACAAAATAGTTACTCGACAAACCCCATCGCTCTACAACACCTTAAATCATCATTCCACACAAAATCGTAGCTTAATAACTCCTCATTCGAGTCTCGTAATTCAAAATCAATATTCCTTAAAATTTGTGCTCTAATTTTTGAAATCACTACGATTAGACGAATAGAGATCTCGATTACTTAACCGGCGTTGCAAAATGGCGTTGATTTGGCTTGTTGAGTCCTTCGAATTGTAAACGCACGAGGATTTTCCCCCTTCCCCCTTTTCTTCTTCACTGCGTGTCCTTTTCTCTCCTTCTTGTTTTTGGTTACCGAGGGTCTGCTTCTTCAACCCTTGCGTTGAAGATAAATGGTGAATTAATGGGTTGGGCTCTATTAACAAAATAATGGGTTATTTAAGCCCATTATTGCACTCTCCATCAAGATAACACCCTTTTGTGAATGAATATTTGTATGGCCAAGGAAGTTGATTGTGGTAGCTTTTGTTTCGCTCCTTGCTGATTCAATATGGATCCTCCATGTAATAGGCGCTTATTGTAAGTTGTGATTGCCTTCCTCAAGTTCCTTTTGAGCGCACATTCGGTTCATGTTTGAAGTTGTTCGACTTTCACTTTAACTTGCTGTTCGTTGGGGTTGGAGAGAGAGAGAGAGAGAGTGAGAGAGAGAGAGAGGACATCGTAACACTATGGAAAAAGCATGAAGTTCAAGGGAAACAAGACCTAGGACCTTCAACGGAAGTCCCATACGCTAAAATTCCATGCATAGGGACGGTATACGACCAATACAACCGCAAGAGACTTGTCATGATAAGGCAGCAAAAACCATTTTGAAGTCTCTACCGGAAGGAAATTCCGTGGAGAACTCCAGGGGGGTTGGCATTTGTTTGAAACCAACAACTGTGAAGATGGGCTAAATGAGGAAAACATGGGAGTGTGTCTTCACTGACTTGTAGAAGAGTAAAAGACTCCAAGGTGTGAGTCTTTTTCTTTGCCAACTGAGGACACCATTGACGAGAAGAGCAGTGTTGAGACTGTTCAGTGGACGAAAGCGACTGTAATGGCTACGCCCCAAGTCCCAGAGGTCTTCTTGAGGGATTCATAAGTAAGATTGCAACATCATGACATGTTCCATTAGGGCCAAGCTCGCAAAAGGAATACTCAAGTAATCATATACGGTGGTGACAAACATGTAATTGGTTTTTTGGTTATCAAAAAAAACATGTAATTGGTTTCTCATAAGAGCAGAGTTTCATCTTACATCTGCATATACTCCAAGAAGTTTAAAGAGAATATACACCAGCCCACTCGACCTCTCTCTTATCTGAGGAAAAGGGACGTTGCACAATAATGCAAACCTGCTGCTAAATGTCATTTACAGACCCATAGAAACCTTAGACTACGTGTTTATACTTCTATAACAAACTAACTATTTTCTATGATTACAATCATTCAATCACGCATACCTCGTGAGAAGTATTATATGGGTTCTAGCCTCAGCCGCCCATTTTGAGCATGGAGGAAATTCAACACTCATACAAATGCCTTGGTGAGCACGACATCCCATCCCCCATCTCTCCGGTAACCATAATATACTTCTGGAACATGGGCCACTTTCAGGTAATCATCATCCTGTCCATCTCGCCTAAGTTTCTTCACTAACTCATCAGGCATGTCAATAAACTTCAGCACTTTCAGCTTTTCCAGGTGCTCAATATCGGATGGAAACTTCTCCATTAGCTTACAACTCTCCATAGTCAACTCCTCAAGACAAGGCATCGATCCCTTTTCCACTTCCACGCACTTGAGTCTGTCAAACGGACCAAGGACCAGAATCCGTAGCTTCATGAAGTTGTTGGCTTTGAAACGAAACTTGGTTCCTTCATAAACCTGAAGCAACTTGAGATGCACAAGATTAGGCAAATTTCCCAGAGGAGACAGTGGATTATCCTTTAGCTGACTATATTTCAGCTCCAATTTCATTAGGCTATCAAGAGATGATATCCAATGTGGTAATGCCTCCAGACATCCTGCCAAGTAGATTCTCTGGAGAAATGGAGGAGGAGAAAAGAGGGGTTGAAGATCAATAATCTCACATTCATTGACTGAAGTTATAGATATTGATTGAAGCTTGGTTAATTTCTCAATTGACGAGCACAATTCCTTTCCATCTTCTTCTCTCAACTTCAAGATGCCTAACTTATTCAATTGTTTCAACTTTCCAAGCTCTCTCAATAAGCTGCTATTTCTCTTGTCACCAGCTTCTATGTAGGAGAGCTTTAGCAGGGATTGTAGAGCCCCTATTTCTTCTAGGGACTTGAAGCCGTACCTAAACCATGGGTAGGGTGTGTTTCCAAAACGACATATGAGTAGATGGCGAAGTCGTTGGAGCTTCAAGATCACAACTGGCACTTCTGTGACATATGTGTATTTAAGGTCTAGGGTCTCTAGGTTTTGAAGCTTCCCTATGGAATTTGGAACAGTTCTCACCTTGCTGTACCTGAAACTTAAATATCTTAGGTAGCACCACTCAGCAACTTGAGCTGGGAACCTCGTCAAAGAAGGAGTTTGCAAGTCCAGAACTGTGAGCAGTCTCATTTCACTACCTAGAACAGCATTTATGCAAGATCTCTCTACCCCAAACATGTATAAAGAACGTAGTTGAGACAATGACCTCTTCTGTTGGATAGCTTGCGGGCTGTTCTGTAAAGATAGGCGACGAACTTTGTCCGGCCATTTATCATGTTTTTCTGTGGCTATTTCTGCAAAGCCTTGGTTGCTCGACTTTGAAGTAATAATATCCAGCAGAAAATCATGGATACGGAAATACTCTATCCTTCCATCGCTTGTTTTGACAGCCATCTCCACCAGGCTTCTGTTCAGGAGCTCATTTAGGTAGTCCTGGGCTACTTCCTCTTCCGTCATGCCTTCTTTCTTGTCTACAAATCCTTCTGCAATCCATTGTCGAATTAATCTCCCACGCTTAATGAGGTAACCCCTGGGAAATATACTCAAGTGCAAGAAACAGGACTTCAAGTAGTATGGCAAGTCATTAAAACTAAGCGAAAGGACTCTCTTCAAGGCTTTGAATTTGTCGTTGCAATCGATTTCAGTACGAAGACTGCGATGAACCAGATCCCATTCTTTCTTTTTTCTCGTGTCTTTTGAAACTAAAACACCACTTATGGCCACAATAGCAAGTGGCAATCCCTCACACTTTCTTAGAATAAGCCTACAGGTCTCCTCTAGATGAGGAGGGCATGGGTTCCCCTGAAATGTCTTTGCGCAGAAAAGCTTCCATGACTGTTCAGCTGGCAGTGGCTCCATCTTGTAAACCATCCCTCTGAATTCTCCGCATGAGGTATATGCCAAATCAGAATTCCTGGATGTGATGATTATTCGGCTGCCACAGGTGTTGTCAGGCAATGCATGTTTGATCGCATCCCAGTCATTTATGTGCCATGCATCATCTACAACGATCAGGTACCTCGCATTTTGTAGCAAGTCCTTGATAATCATCTTCTGGCATAATCTATCCATGTTGTCCTCTAGAGGAGGAACTGGATCTTGGGTATTCCTCAAAATTTGTCGAACCATTCCTTGGAGGAGCTCTTCTATGTTTGGAGATTGAGAAAGAGTTATCCAAGCACGTATCATGAAATGTTTCTTCACTTCTGGATCTTCGTAAACTTGCTTCACCAATGTAGTTTTCCCCAGTCCTCCCATCCCCACCACTGAGATTACTTCTCGCGTCGAAGTGCCCTCAATGAGCCAGCCAACCAGCTTTTTTGTCGGTTCATTGATGCCCACGAGCTCAGCTTTGTCTAAAAGAAGGGCATTCCCTCGCTGGTCCTGCCATGTCTCGTTTGGCTTACTAGAGCCACAGCGATGTTCGACTTCATTTAATTTGTCTCGGATTCTCCAGGGTCCATCATATATGCTTTTGATTCTGGAGTTGATGGATTTCATCTCTGAAGCAATTCGGTATCGACCTTTCATGTTCTTGATGCAGCAGGACATCTTGGAGAGAAGACCAGGAACACCAATTTCATGATCATGCGCCAGGAGAAGTTTGAACTCATCAAGAGCGTCTTCAGTGTCGTATGCGATTTCTCTCAGCTGCTTCACCCAAACTTTGACTTCCTCATCACTCTCTTCCAGGGAATCTGCAACCCTCAGGAATGCCCTTATATACTCCAATTGTCTCTTCACTAAATTAACTTCTTCCTCGGCACCTCCCAAGAATTGAACCCCATTCTCTAGAAAGTCCTTCAGCTTGTCAAGTAGGTAGTTTACTGCAATATCTGCCATGCTCTATTTTTGCAGATATCGAAGTTCTGGAGCATACACTAGCTGGTATCCTCTAACGTAGTGCTTCCACAGGCTGGGGGTTTGGTGTGGAAATGGTCAAGCTTCTGATGTCTAGTCATCCATCAGTTTACGGCTGCTTGGTCATGATGCGCACCTGCTTAACAAATTGAAAAACCTTACTCTTTTTGTCACTCCCGGTAATCAACCGGAATGGGGGAGTTACATGGCCATCCTTCCATCCGAAGGCCACAACCCAAAACAAAAAAAAAAAAAACTAACTCCAAAAGAAACCATACCCAAAATCTAACTCCCAAAGTCCCCGGGATAGTGCTCTCGTACTAAAGGTAGCTAGGCGAGGAATTTGAAAAGATTCGGAAAGAGAGGGATAAACAATTATAGCTAAGTGATTAGTACATATTTTCTATGTAGATCGAATAACTACTATGCATGTGTACAAAGTAATATCAAAACTTCAAAACCCAAATTCAAGGTATAAAATACATATTGCATCACATAAGAGTTGTTTCATTTCCACAAAACTTTGTACAAGTTAAAAATATTCATTTAAATCCACATCACAATTCAAATATTAATGGTTAAGTCTATTGATCAATGCCTTGTGGCAAAGCGACCAAGATTCCCCCTTGGCAAGGTTTTCACCTATAAAGCCGGTGGTTCGGTCAAGAATGATATCCTAAACCGAGTTTATAGCGATATTGAGCATCAAACCATCATCTTCAAATACCAAAAATTCAATCCATAATCAATCTTATAATCCACAATACTTTTTACAAATCAATCATATAATCTTTCGTAACTCAGTTCATCCGATAGAAATACTTTTTCGTAAAGCATTTCTCATATCATTTCCTAAACCAAATTCACAAATCAAAATGTATAACCTTTTTTAACGTTTTTATTAAACGTTTCTCAAATCATCTTAGAACTCATTCTGTAAAGCTGTTCGCAACATAATACATATATATCCATTTGCAATATCTTTCTTAAAGCCATTCTCAAATCGTTCTCAAATATTAAAAGGTAGCAATTGCCCGATTCAAACTTTTATGCAACAAAAATTCTTTAATAACTCGTACGAAACTCAAATCTTTATCACTTTCAAGACATGAGTTTATAAATTCATAGAAGAGATAACAGCACTCATCTGGAATGCCCAATAATCAAATAACGATACTCACTTGAACCGACGATCTCGTAATCCTAATAATTAAACGAGAATCGATATCAAAATCAAGTAAAATATTATAAAAACTATGAATAGGCTAAACAATGCTTAAACTCTAACAAAATAACTCAAAGACACCTATAAATTGCTCACCCAAATCGATTACTCAAAGCCGTCCGCAATGCGGAACTTGAGTGCACCATAATTCTCTCCAACGAATTCCGTTTCAAGCAAATTTATAATCAAATGGAAGATCTTTCGAAGCACTAAAAGACCCATAACTCAGCCGACCCAAAATTGAGCTGAAAACCAACGAAAATTAGTTCGAAAGCTGCTATCGCGCACTGTTCATCATTCGAAGCCAACTTAAAATTTTGTTTTGTGCAAACTGAAGTCAGAATCAAGATCCGTAAAATCTACGGCCTCACAACACCCTAAATTATCATTTCCATATATATATATGTACGCAGCTCGATAACTCAAAAATCGAATTTCGAAGCTTGAATTTCACATAACTTCAAAATTGTACTCTAATTTTAAAAAATATTCTGATTGGACGAACGAGGGGATTGATTACTTACTAGGCGTTACCATACAAAGTCGGATCTTGGGAGGTCCCGTGGTCAAAACCTATTTCTTTTTCTTTCCTTTTTTTCCTCTTCTTTCCTCTTTCTTTCCCCCGCTCTTTCCTTTCTCTTCTTTTGGTCGCGTGAGGCCCCTTTTAATAACTTAGTCCACTATTCCCGTCTTTTGTTGACTTTACGACCTTTCTTTTTTTGTTCTTTTTTTTTGGTCCCACCAATACTCGACTTGGTCAATTAAAATGCCAAATATTACACTCGTTGTCTTGAGTAAGCTGAAAACGACCATTATTGATATCTTTTAGTATGATTGGACGCAACTTAATTTGCTTGGCTTGTGTATAAATGTACCTAACTCTGTGAATTTTTTTACTAAGATTGTTGTTTAACTTTTCAAAGGAAATGATAGGAAAGTCAATTGATTTCCAGTCCACTCATGTTTTATTCTTGGAAACTTCTAATATGGTCCTAATAAAAAATTTTGTTTACTCAGCAAGTTCGCTGCAAGTGCTAAATATACTTATACTAATGTTAATGAGAGTGACTAATAAGATTCCTGTTATTAGGCAAGTTCATGACAAGTACTGAATATATTTTTATACTAATGATACTGAGAGTGACTATTTTCTGAATGGTCAGTACATTTTTATACTAGTATTAATGAAAGTGACTTTTTTCTGAATGGTCAAGATTCCTGTTATTAGGCAAGTTCCTGGCAAGTACTGAATATATCTTTACACTAATGCTACTGAAAGTGACTATTTCCTGAATGGTCAAAGTTCCTGTTTACTAGGCAAGTTCGCTGCAAGTGATGAATATATTTTCATACTAACGTTAATGAGAGTTACATTTTCCTGAATGACTATCGGCCGGCTATTGATTTCAGATGATTGTTTCCAGCGAAACTCACCGAACCTTTGCAGGCAAACTATTCTGTTTCAGAATACCATTGTGTTAATGTAACGACCCGGTCCGACGAGGGCGGGGAGTGGTCGTCGGGGTCCGAGGGCCTAGACAAGGAGCGGCTCCTGGCAGGCTTCTAGGATGGCAGGGGGCATGTCTTTGTCCCACATCGCTTAAGGGGGAGTCCTGGGGTTGTTTATAAGGCTTGGCCCCTAACCCTTGTGTAACGCGTTTTAAAATTGTGAGGACTTAATGTCCAAAGCGGACAATGTTACATAAGGAGTGGCACAACGGAAGCGTGATGGGGCCGAGATCCTTACAGTTAAAGCTTTCTAAAACTTTGCTTAGTCAGATAAAAGAATCGCCCGGGGGGTTTATGGGAATGAAGCAACTTAACTTCATACAGAACTTTATAGCGGGACAAGACTTTGAACTGTCACCTCCTCAGCAGCTCAGGCAGAAAGAAGTTACTGGAATTCACCAAGAAGTTTCTGTGCAACTTCTTGTTGGAGTTATTGTTGTTATGCGGGCGTAAGAAGATCAAGTGATGTATTGCTGAGATACTGGTAATGTCCATTATACGTGAGAAAGTGGAGATTAGTTCACCTACCCTAACTAGACAAGCAACTGAGGTCATGTACTTAAAATTTTCATTCGTTCTCTCCTTTGATTCTTCCCTGGCTTCATCCTAATAGAAACGTCATTCAGTGGCACTGACACAGAGATTTGTATTTGTTTTTCTTCCTTCAAGCAATAATGTAGATTTCTACCTCTCCCCAGCCAGGTGAGAAGAAGACCAAGTCTAAGCAAGACAAGGGGACAAGGACATTAGAAGTGCCAAAAGTTATATATGGCGTTCCCTTTAGTTCCAAAAGTTTACGCCGGATCACTTAAGCGTCAAATCGGAGAAAAAATGATCACTTAAGTGCTAACGGCGAGATATTCCAGCCAATTGATTACGTGACTTTTTTAATTAAAAAAATATGACGTGGCATATTTTTTAACACCAAGTCCACGTGGAGTACAAAAACCATGTCAGATTTCTGGCCTACGTGGCTCGTTTAAAAGAAACAACGTCGCACAATATCTTGCCAAAACGATGTCACACAAAACAAATCAAATTGGGGCTTCGAGTTCCTGTTCTTGCACGACACTACAAACTCCTCCTTGCTCGCTTGTTGTCGCTCTCCAATACCATCGCTCAAATTTGTCATCTTCTCTCCCTTGCTCAATTGGCCGGAAAAATTAGGGCTTCGAGGGCAAAATTAGGTATTTGAAGGCAAAATTAGGGCTCGGAGAAAGGGAAATAGGGTTCTTGGTAACATTGCGGGGACAACAATAATAGGGATTGTAAGATTAAGCTGGTAATTTGGGGGGCAAATCGAAATAGGGAGTGAATTTGGGTTAAATGGCCGGTTAAGAATTGAAATTGGGAGCTTCTCCTTCAATTTGGGGATTTAGGATTCTTATTTGGAGGAAAGGTACTAGACGGCATCGTTTTAGGGTTTAGATGTTGACCGGTCTCTTTGGCGAGCCACGTTGGCTCAAGAAACTAATAAAAAAAAGGCTACATCGGATTTCCGGTCAAACATATCAGAGTTGGCACTGAATGAGCATTTTAAAAAAAATTGGCTTTTAAGTGATTGGAGGAAATTTTTGGCACTAAAATAAGTGTCGTACACAACTTTTACCACTTTTATTGTCCGTCTCCCCAGGAACAAGGCTCCTTAATTGCAGTTCACCTCATTTATATAGCAAATGCGTGGACACATGCTCTAGACGAATGTTGTTAATCACCGTACTTCACTCAATTTAATATCTAGCATAAACGAATCGCAAATAATCTTGTGTCAATCGCTGGTGATATTAGCTTTCGCAATAGCGGGGCATCAATATATTCCTTTTTAATATTCAGTTGATGGCACCCTCCTGGATAAGTTTAAGAAGTTATCACATGTGTCATGTGGGGTCGATTCGTATAAGGAGAGGCGGTAAAAGCTCTCTATTATACATGCGATGAGTCAATCCGACGAAGGTGGGGAGTGATCGATAGGGGTGTAAAAAATCAAACTGAAAATCAAATGGAAATTGGAACGGAATCGAATCGAAATTTCGTGTATTTTCGGCTCGGATAATGAAAAGATAATTGTTATTTTTCTTTTGATTCGGGTTATTTCGATTTAGTTCGGTTTGGTTAATCAAACTGAATTGAAATTCTCAACAAAAATTGAATGCTCTTTTTAACCCCTCTTAAAATTGCCATGAGAAATCTCAATATCTAGTTTTCTCATCCGAATTGATTCGAAACGGGATTTTTGGTTCGGTTTATATTCGGTTCGGCTCGGATTTTTGAAAAATCCGAGCCGAATCAAAATCCGAATCGAACCGAACTGTTGACACCCTTACGTGATTGCTAGGGCTAGAAGGACCGGGCAAGGACGGCTCTTGATAGGTTTCTAAAATGGTGAAAGGGGTAGGAATTATCCGCATTGCGCATTAGGGAGAGTCTATTTGCCATATATATGTGAAACTGGAAATAAATCAAAAGATGCGCTTTTTGATAAAATGGCAATGCCCAGCATTGGAACTTCAATGTTAAGCATGGTGAGGTTGATCTTTTGGAGAAGCGTCCACCTGTACGCCGAACGACAAAATAATGACGCTTGGTACTCGAGGTTAATCCAACGGCGTCACAATATATAAAGATCTCAAGGTAATGACTTATTAGGATCTGAAATTCTCGAACTAAATCACTGAGGAGGCTTCACTAAAGAGCATCACCAGCTCTCAAAATCAACTTCATTTAATCGGCCCTTCGCATTGATCGGGCACTCACCATTAGGGGATTGCAGATTGTTGCTGCTTTGTTTCTGCAAGAAAAGGTGGAAATCTGGTGTGATCATTCTATCAACTGTGCAGTAGATAGAATCACAACGATGGGATTGTAAGTGACCATGCTGTCGGATTCCCTCCTTGAACATAAAATTTGAAAACAAGCCTGCTTAAGACACGGCCATCATCAGCCCTTTCAGTCTTATTGGCAGATTAGTTTTAGACTTCTAAGTAGGCCTTCCTGGTTTGTTACTTTGTTTATACTGCAGCCAAAAGAAAGGAGCGCATAGATAGATGGCAAGAATTACAGATTTCAAACTCACCTCCATCTGCCGTGATACATCCTATGTGACGAGTTTGCTTGCAAAAGATTTGGTTGTCTTACAGTTTGAGCTGTACACCCTCGTCTTTTGGTTATTTCAAATTGGACCTCGAACTTTGACGTTCTTTCAAAAGGCAACCCAGCTGTGAATTCCGAATACATTCCTTAGTTGATTTCCTTCTCGACGAGCCTGCTCTTCCGTTGACCAGGTTTCCCTGCGCCCACCGTCTCCTCATGAAGGTATGCTGTAAGCTATAATAAAGAACGACAATCATTATTGGTAGGCTAAACGATATAATTGGCAACCTTCTACTTGCCATCAATTATTTTTGCTGTTGAATGAATTAAGTTGCCCCACCCTTACCTACCATACTAAAAAATTTTGGACTTAATTGAATCTTTTAAGCCAATGATAATTAAGATTATAAAAGAAGTGGAAACTTAAGTACTGATTTCAGTGTGGATAATAGTAAGAATTGAAAATGACAATACAAAGTTGTATGACAACTAAAAATTAATAGTTGAATATTATTAATTTCTCACAATATTAGTAGGTTTGAGCAATATATTTGGCAAGATTCTACTAGCCATCAATTATTTTTTCTATATTAAGTAATTAAGTAACCCCTCCCCTACTTACCATATTAAGTAAAATATTGACTTGATTAAGTCTTTTAAGTCGATACTAATTCAGGTTATCAAACAAGCTTAATCTCGTTGAGTATTTGAGTTTTCTATTTTCAGCGCTTAATTGAATTATGACATATGCGTTACATGAACTGAAAGTATTAATTATCAGCATTTGCGGTTATCAATCACACCTTTAATAGCTAGAATTTTGTTTCAAAATGCCCTCTGGACACTTGTTAAGCAACTAAATAAGAAGGTTTTACAATTTTCAATAACTAATTGTTTTCATGATATGTATAACAAATGCTTTCAAAATCGACTATTTCCTTATTAAGTATGTTTAATAACTAATAAGTGTCTCAAGGACAGAAGTGATCATTGGACGGGTAGACTTTAGAGCAAGAAGAATTGCAGATGATGGTAGCTACAACCCTGAAAAAGCCAACAATTCTTTAACAGAAAGCTCCAAGAACATCAACAGAAGATTCTGTCGATGGTTTAAGGAGGACTAAGTTATCCAGGTTTATCATACAAAAATGACCTAATCTCCCTTTTAAGCAATCAGGGCAAACATGACACTTGACATTTGCTAGAGAGTTCTTATAATTGCATCTGCCTACTACAGCAATGCCATAGCTGCAAGAGCTGAAGGCTAGCATCAGAAACATCCCAAACCTGGAGGAAGCAATTAAATAGCAGGGGCATTAAATCTTCCGGTGGTGAAAATGCTTTTCAATAAGAACTCGTTACAGGTTGAATCTTGACTATTATACCTACACCAATCTTTGGATACCTATGGTGGGCCTTACGAGATCATGACTGGGTTGAATGAACCCCTCTTATTGTAATTGTAATGATCCACTCTTATGAAATTTCACGACACCGATGAAAAAAGGGACATTGTAAAATGAGAACAAAGAAATTAGTTCTAGTACATGTTTTAGATTTCAGGGATCACCTAACAGAGGGAGAGCGAGAGAAATTACAAAATACTACATATTTACTAGATGGCTTACTAAAGCATTACATACGAGCTCTATTTATAAAGCATTGAGAGACGCAACTCAATCCCTTATTACAGACAGACTCGAAATCACAGCTACCTCACAACACATTCACAATTACAAGCCATCCATCAGTCACAAACGTTTGGCAGGCTCACAGTTATTCACTTAGTACGTTCACTTCCAACATGGTGGGAACTCGTTGCTCCTCATGCTAGTGCCTTGGGCGGTAGCAACATCCCTCTGCACTGATCTCTCGATTAACTGGACGTCCCAACCCTCATCTCTCCAGTAGCCATAATATATTTCTGGAACATGCGCAACATTCTGATAGTCATCATCTTGTCCACCTTGCACAAGCTTCTTGACGAGCTCATCTGGCATATCGAAAATCTCCAGCACTTTCAGCCTTGTCAGGCGTTCAATACCTGATGGAAGCTTCTTTAGTAACTCACAACGCTGAATGATAAGCTTCTCAAGAAAAGGCATTGCTCCCTTCTCCATTTCTACACACCTGAGTTCATCGAAATGATCAAGACCCAGAGTCCTCAGCTTTTTAAAGGCTTTTGCTTTAAAGCACAACGAGCTTCCCTCGTAAACCTGAAGCAACTCGAGATGAACAAGATTGGGCAGATTTTGGAGAGACACGAGAGGGTCATCCTTTAGGCGACTGCACCTCAGGGGCAATTTCATCAGGCTACTGAGAGAGGATAGCCAGTGTGGTAATGCCCCCAATTGTCCTCTCTAGTAGATTCTCTGAAGGAATGGACATGGACTAGAGAGGTGTTGCGGATCAATAATCTCATCATCATCAACAGAAGCTACGGATATTGCTCGAAGCCTGGTTAGTTTGGAGATTGACAAGCACAAATCCCTTCCATCTTCTTTTCTAAATTTCAGAATGGCCAATCTATCCAGTTGTGTCAACATTCCAAGCTCTCTCATCACACTGCTGCTACTTTCCTCATCTGCCTCTATATAGCAGTGCTTTTGAAGGGATTGCAAAGCCCTTATTCCCCTAAGGGCCTTAAAACCGAATTTGAAGGATGAATAGGATATGTTCTTGTAGAGATAAACGAGGAGATGACAAGTCATCGCAGTTTCGAGATCTCAACTGGCAATTTGGTGACGTTGCTGTGTTTAAGGTCTAGAGTCTCCAAGTTTTGAAGCTTCCCAATAGAACTTGGAATTGTACTCACCTCAGTGAACCTGAAACTTCGATATCTCAGATAACACCAATCAGAAACTTGAGCAGGGAACCTTGTTAAAGGAGCCGCTTGCATATCCAAAACATTTAGCAGTTTTATATCACTAGCTAGAATTTTATTCACAATTGATCCATCTATCCCAAACATATATAAAGAGGGAAGTTGAGACAAGGACCAGTTCTGTTGCAGAGATTGCAGGGTGTTCTGTATTGAAAGGCGATGGACTTTGTCTGGCCACTCAGAATTTTCTTCTTTAGCTATTACTGCAAACCCCTGATCAGTTGACTTTGAAGTGATAAAGTCCCGCAGAAAATCACAGATGTGGCAATACTTGACCCTTCCATCACTTTGTTTAGAAGCCACCTCTATCAGGCTTCTGTTCAACAGCTCCACGGAGTAGTCCTTGGCAACTTCTTCGAGGGTCTTTCCTTCTTTCTTTTCAACAAATCCTTCTGCGACCCATAACCGAATCAGTCTCCTACGCTTAATGGGGTGACCCTCGGGAAATAAACTTAAGTGAAAGAAGCAGGCTTTCAGGTAGTATGGCAGATCATTAAAGCTAAGCGAAAGAACTCTCTTCAAATTTTCGAGTTTGTCGTTGCAGTTAATCTCAGAACGAGGACTGCGACGAACCAATTCCCATTCATCTATTCTGTGCTTGTCTTTTGTAGCCAAAACACCACTGATAGCCACTATAGCAAGTGGCAGTCCTCCACACTTTCTTAAAATTAACTTGCAGGTCTCCTTCAGATGGGAAGGGCATGAACTCCCCTGAAATGTCTTAGTGCAGAAAAGCTTCCATGACTGTTCTACTGGCAGAGGCTCCATCCTGTAAACCTTTCCCTTGAATTCTCGGCAGGAGGTATATGCTAGATCAGCATTTCTGGTTGTGATGATTATTCGGCTGCTGGCATGCTTCTAGGATGGCAAGGGGGGGCATGTCTCTTGTCCCACATTGCCTAGGGGGGGAGTCCTAGGATTGCTTATAAGGCCTGAGTGGCCTATTTTGTGTAATGCGTTTTAAAGCCGCGAGGGTCAGTGGGCCCAAAGCGGACAATATTACACAGTGTAGACCCGGGGTGTTACACGTTGAGAGCATCTTCAGTGTCATATGCAATCTCTCTGAGCTGCTTTACCCATACTTTGACTTCCTCATTGCTCTCTTCCAAGGAATCTGCGATCCTCAGGAATGCCCCTACGCACTCCTACTGTCCTCTCACTGAGCTAACTTCTTCCTCAGCACCTCTGAAGAATTGCACTTCATTCTCCGGAAAACTTTTGAGCTTGTCAATAAGGAAGTTTACGGCAGCTTCTGCCATGCTCTAATTGTGCATGTGCAGAAGTTGTGGATTATAACTCTGCCAGTATTCTTTACATAGTGGCTCCAAAAGTTGGGGAGTCCAATGTGGAAATGGTGAAGCATACGATGTCCATGCTGAATTTTACATTTTGTATCTCTTTCCTGGTGGTCCATATCTTCTATAAAATTGAGCAAATTATATTTTTCAGTCCTTTTCTCAATCACTGTGATTGTTATTTCCTTTCCTTCTTGTAGAAGTACCTCTTAATGCGAAAAATTATTAAATGTTTCAATCTTTTTAATTAACACAGAACTTATCAGATAACTTGATTTGCAGTTCCATTTTTTATTATTGAAACAATTGACCTAGTTCGAACCAGAAAAATCACTGATTAGGGGGCCCCCTGCAAGTTTCGAAGAAATTTTTTTATGTTGTTACTGGTGTATATCATTTTAGCATTTCCATGAATGACAATTGAATTGGCTTTCTAGTCAAGTTTATTGAATTTATTTTGCGGGCTGTCGCTGTTTGAGGTTGGCATACTGTTGCATTGTAGGCTTTCTCAAGCTTGTATTTCTAGGTAAAAGTTTCGGACGGAGTTAGGTTTGAGCTGATGAACAATTTAAGGTCATTCCATATGTTAAAAATTGATGGTCAAGACTTCACAACAATCACCTTCTCGGGGCCTCAAGCTGAATGATACTTTCTCTAAACCTGGTGGAAACAGGAACAGCACAACCTGTGACCTGAACAACCCCCAAGCTTGTACAATCTACCCCATCTCCACCGTCCCATCTCGGCACCAAGCCAGTTCCTCAACCACTATATGCATCTACAATTTGCGATACCACTTTTATCTACAAGTCTCCACACAATTTCTTCCGTTCAACAGTTTCCAACGCCATGAGCATTTTGCTGGAAAGTACAAAATCAACTTCCATTTTTTTGCCCAGAAAAATACAAGATCAACTGATTAATCTTTTTGGTCGATTGACAGGAAATCCAAGGTCTTTACTAGATGACATTATCGAAAAGTCCAAAAACTGCTTGCTGGGAAATTGGGGCGAAAGTCATCTAAAACAGTTCTAAATAAGCAATTGAGGTCACATACTTGAAATTTTGATAGTTCTCTTTTCAATTTTTCTGCGCTTACCAGATTGGATCATCATTGAGTAGGCTAATAAGAGAATTCTCTATCAAACTTCGTTATAAATACTTTGACGTTAGTCTCCAAGACAGCTGTTGCCCTTTTATAGTCGAGAGAACTGGACCAAGACCGAGTGGGACAACAACATATCAAAAAATGAAAAAGGACTTTAATTACCACTGAGCTACTAAAATATAAGCAAATTGTCACACTGCATCGTCAATCACTAACGACACGAAACTTTAAAAACAGGGTCGCACCAATAGCCCTTTAAGAAACATTGAGTATTCACGAATTCGTCACCATCACTTAGGTGGAGTTGATTTGGATCCCATGAGGATGAAAAGGCTACTTTTACCAGCACCAGTCTACTGAATGAACACACCTTACCCAAAACAAGAAAACAATTCCAAGACGCATGTTCTGAGTCGCTCATACCTTTGCGTGTATTTGCAATGTCGTCCGTTTTGTGCCTTCTTTTCTGTCTCCTGCTTGGCATTATATCAAACACTTGGTGGACATACTTGTGAGGAAAAGCAGGAGCACTCCCCATCGAAACCCCTGCGAGAATTTCAAAGGGCGAAATATTCCAAGTCTGTCTCTATTCAAATTAGATCCTGGGTGATCTTTCAAAATTAGCTTGATGGGTCATGGCAACGTTTAGACTTTTGACCATTCCAAGCACCACGGAAATTGGATCATCATAATCAACAAATTCAAGCTTATCTCTCCTACTTCCATGGCTGCCTGGGACGTACACGTTACTCAAAGCAGAAATTAAATTGTTTTCAAGCTATGTGCTTCATCACTTTCAAACATAAACCCATGAAAAATCCTAAACTGTGACCTCTTGAACGGATCTACCCTGAAGTTTTCAACCCATCTTAACTACTTTCTTCATTCTTTTCAATTAAGTCATTAAGGAGCATTTTTCTATTGATGAAGATACCAATCTAAATCTTCTGAAAGAGATAAAACTGCCAATAAAAAAAGTATTTAAAAGTTACTACTTCGATTCATCTTTAATTTTAAAGGCTTTTTCAATTTTCATTAAAAGAAAGATGCGTTCATTTGAATTTTTGAAAGCTTTATCTATTATGAGAATAATCTAATATAGTGCTGATACTAAAAAACTGACATGATATTTCTACATAATCAAACCAATTATCCTTACAAATGCATTGGAGACACAATGTAATGCCCTGGACACATACTAGCTGATTTTATCCTTTAGCATACCGGTAGATACTTTCCCAAGAGGTCATCTATCCCGGTTATGCTTTCATTTGAGCACTCTTGACATTGGAGTCTTTTGTATGTTAAATCCAATTTGACATAAATAATCTAGAAATGTTCTCCCCCTTATTTGGTGCACAATTTATTTTATTCCTTCTTCCATTGCCATCCTAAAAGCTTTTCAAGAGCTACTCTTTGTCTCCACCAATGACTGCTGGGCCTCGCCCCCTGTTCATTATAGTAAGGGTCACATGATTATTGGAAAGGGCACACACTAAATAGGGGAAAACTATCAAAAAATTTATAAACCTGTTGTTCTCGTGCTAAAATAGTACTAAACCTTTCAATATGACTAATTTAGTCATAAACTTTTTAATTGTGTCAATTTAGTCTATTCGACAAATTTTAGCTTGAAATAGCTTATGTGGACCATGTTTTTAAAAGTTTATAAATTTATCATGATTATTTTCCCTTTTTTTCTTCTTTTACATTTTTATCTTTCCTTTTTTTTTTTCTCACCTTGGGCTGGTGACCCTTGCTGGCCAACTGGCAAGGGCTGCAACGCCCTCACTTGGTTTGGGTGAGGGCTGCAACCCTTTCCCTTGGCCGACTAAGGTGTTGTAGCCCTTACTTAGATCTAGGGGAGGGCTGACGCACTCGCCTACGGCTGGTAATAAGAATGATCATGTTTAAGAAAATATTTTTCAAATCATTCATTTTTCGCAAAAGAAACGGAGTCTTAGTATCTATTAAAAAATTATTTAGGAGTAAAGAGGAATTTTTTTTTTTGGAGATAGAAAAACTTTACTGGAAGGTCTTTTGGAGTAATATGATATCTGAGGATTCTAGGTCATGGCTTCTCCTGTTTAGTTGATTCAAAGAAAGAACGGGCTAAATATAAATACTCTATATGCTTAACTTTTGAACATGCTGTCTCAATCCACTTAGACACTATTCCTTAATTTTCTTAAGAGCATTTTTCAATTAGGATTACACTGACTCTGACTCAGACACATATGAACTCTAGCTTCTTATGACAAATCCTGGCTGAGAGGATTCCCCTAAATCAATTTTGGTCTCCTTTGGAGAAAATTTCTACTATCCTAATACATATTCTCCTTGTAAAAATTCTTTAGTTGAGAAATCTGATAGTCAATTTGATTCTCCTTTAATATATTCTATGTCAAAATCGAATGCTGATAGAATTGCTTGCCACTAGCAAATATCGGGGAAATTGTGCAATCGGTCATAAACTTATTGTACAGATACCAATTTAGTTTAAAAATTTTCAATTTTGCCAATTGAATTTTAAACCTTTGCGCAAAACTTCAATTTAGTCTTTTTCAGACAAATTTGCTGGAATTCATTGATGTAATAGTGCGCTATGTAGGACGGCTGGCGATGACTAGACCACGATGTTAGCAATTTTTGGCTAAAATTGGCCTGAAAGGAGTATAGCGTAATTGTTTAGGACTAAATTAGCAAAATTAAAAAAAAAATTATTGATTGAATTTGCATATGGACAATAGGTTTGTTACTAATTTGGTAATTTTACCAGCAAATATTTGTTTACATGTCAAGTTTTTTTTTTTATATCTTTAAGCAAAACATCTTTTGCAATTATTCCAGGTTCAAACTTCTTTTGGGATTTATGATGACCTCCGACTAACATAATCTACAATCTTACTTAGAGAAAATACTTTCTCCAATTTCTCCGTCTTACTTTCACTTTCTGATTTTCTCGTCTATTCTCAGTACATTGCTTTTTTTTTTTTTTCCTTTACCTTCATGTCCGGTGAGTTTCCCTAATCTGTTGACCGATTCTTGCATCAAATCAGTCATCTGAATTGGTTCTCAAGTTCCTAACTTGAAGTCTGGTTTTATTGTTGGTACCTAATATCGTCTGTTGTCTCTAGTTTCTTCTCTTCTGGTCTCTTCCCCAATTTTATTTCCATTTTATTAAGTTGTTTACCTAATGAGTGTAAGAACATATTACTATAATTGCTGTGTTCTATTACTGATCAACTTCTTCTAATGTTGCATGCCTATTCCCTTCTTTCTTGCCGGTCACCTCATATGGTGATGCTTTAGCGTTCTCTCATAGTTTTAATCCAGCCGCAGGTGGATGGATTGATCTTTGAAGTTTTGCATTTATCGTAGTATAAGTTGTGTAATGATCTTCTCTATTATGTATTCTTCCTTGTTTAACTCTAAGTAAAACCCGTTAAAATAATTTATATTGAGTAATAGTTGTATATCTCGCTATATTAGATAATAATGTCCCCTGTCAGATCAACAAAATATAAAAAAGGACTATACGAATGTATGTCAACTTAAAAGAAATAATTAACGGGCAACTCTGTAAATCAAGCTATGGTCGTATTAATGCATGAACCCACAGAAACTTCGTTCGGCTCTTGCCCAGTTTGTCAAACCGTCCATCTTATCTTCTCCTGTTTTTGCGTGTGCTCCATGGAAACCATCTTAATTTACGATAGATTAAATGATCTACAAAACTTTAAGATTGGCAGTACGTTAGGTATAGCATTAAATAAGTACACAATCTTTACATCTGCCTAAGAAAAGTGGATGATCTTTACACCATTCTTTTTTTTTTCTGTGATGATCTTTGCACTTTATAATGCCCAGAAAAGCGAGTTTATTAATTATTTAACCAAAAACTCCCCGACTGATATGATGTTGAGCTTGGACTTGACCAAGTATTTGTAAATATGACTCGACCGTTCTGTTTTGCATTTTTGATAAATTACTCCAATAAACATTTTCCGAATGTATTTCTGATTGGTGGCTTATAGGTTGTAGGCATCACTCACATGCAAACTTAGCTGAATATATATGTGGGTGATATATAAATGATTGTAACGGGAAAAGAGTCAGAAAAATTAAATCTTTTGCTTTGGTGCCAATTGAGTTCTAAACTTTTTTTTTGGATGTTAATTGAGTTATAAACCTTTTGATATAGTGCCAATTCAGTTATTCCGGCTAATTTTGATCGGATTTTGCTAATGTTGACGCCGGCCGGCCTATGTGGCACGGCCGGCAATGACGTGGACAATTTTTAACACAAATAGTATGCTGGATGCTGTGCCCATTTCTTCTTCTTCTTCTTCTTCTTTTTTAAACGCTTCTCTATCTGATCATTCATTTGTTAGATATTCAAATTTAACACCGTAGTCATATGGCAGTGCCATTATCTTCGGGATTTGAAGGTACTTGTGCTTGCATTTATTTTCAGCCTGTTGTTCTTGAAATACCAGTTGATTATGAATGCTTTAACATCCCTATCGGGGTCTTTGCTATTGCCTTAGTCTCTTTTGCCTTCCTTTCTCCTGCACTAACTTGTGCTATATCTCAGGAGCTTCCTAATGTGGGAACTCAACCGGCTTGCAGCCAACCCTGCGTATTCTGCTGCTAGCTTACAAATGTTAACAAATAGCAGAGATACGGCCTGCTTGACCGCTAATGTAGCAAACCGGATGTCCCAAGGATACATTGGGTTTATGCAGCTAGACAGCATTCATAGGCAGATGAGGGAATCTGAGGTCGTTGAATTGGGAAGAGCATTTAAACGAAGAGTTTATGCTTATTTAGGCAATCATATTTCTTAAGAGCCCTCATTCCCAGTGTTTTGTAAATTTTGATGGCATCAGCTTTTACTAAGGAAGCAAGGGCCCCTGCTTACCGTTTTTGCATAATGGTGCAGTAGATGAGGAGTTTTGGCACACTTAAGTGGAGCATAATCTAGGTGGACAATTTCGCGCTGAGAGGATTATACCCTGAAACTGCTGAAGTAGATGCTTTGGTTTGGGTCGCTTCAAGATTCCACCTTTTGTTCATGTGCTCCGAAGGATGTGGCTAATCGGTTTATGTAATTTGACTTCTATAAAAAAGCAATAGATGAGCCCAACAAGAAAAAACCCAGCCCATTTTTCCTAAAGCCGAAACCTAACCTGTTATTTTGTTAGCTTTAACCCATATATATTAGGAAAAAAGCCATAAAAAACCCCAAAATATACTCATTCTGGAGTTGATAGATTGCATCTCCGATGCAATTCGGTATCGACCTTTCATGTTCTTGATACAGCAGGACATCTTGGAGAGAAGACCGGCAAAACCAACTCCGTGATCATGCATCAGGAGAAGTTTGAACTCATCAAGAGCGTCTTCAGTGTCGTATGCGATCTCTCTCAGCTGCTTCACCCAAACTTTGACTTCCTCATCACTCTCTTCTAGGGAATCTGCAACCCTCAGGAACGCCTCTATGTACTCTAATTGTCTCTTCACTGAAGTAACTTCTTCCCCGGTACCTCTCGATAGAACCCCATTCTCTAGAAAGTCCTTGAGCTTGTCAAGTAGGTAGTTTACTGCAATTTCCGCCATGCTCTATTTTGCAGATATCGATGTTCTGGAGAATACACCCTCTAACATAGTGCTTCCATATGCTGGGGGCTTGGAGTGGACATGGTCAAGCTTCTGACGTCTAGTCATTGCATCAGTTCGTGGCTGTTTGGTCATGATGTACACCCGCTTAACAAACTAAAAAACCTTATGCTCTTTGTCTAGACTAAGTTGAAAATGACATTATTGATATCTTTTTGTATGATTGCATGCTACTTAATTTGCTTGGTTTGTGTATTAACACACCTCTGTGCATTTTTTATTAAACTGTTGTTCAGCTTTGTCAGATGAAATGATAAGAAACTCAATTAATTTCCAACCACTCTTGTTTTATATCTCGGGAACTTCTCAGAAACTTCTGATATGGTTCTAATTAAATTCTTGTTTTACTAGTCAAGTTGACTGCAAGCACTGAATATGTTTTCATGTTAATGTTAATGAGAGTGACATTTTCCTAAATGGCCATCGGCATCGGCCGGCTATTCATTTCAAATTATCATTTCTGGCGAAAGTTACTGAACATTTGCAGTCAGTTGTTTTGTTTCAGAATACCATTATTATAAAGGGTTAATACCACGAAAAACCCCAAACTGATACACTTGTGATAATTTTACTCCGAACTAATTTTTTGACTACCAAAACTTTAAATTGATACACCTGTGACAATTTTATCTCGAACTATTTTTTTGACCATCAAAATTCCACACTGGTACATTTGTTACAATTTCATCATGAACTAATTTTTCGACCACAAAAAACCCCAAACTGGTATACCTATGACAATTTTACCCCTAAACTAATTTTTTGACTACTAAAAACCCCAAATTGGTATATTTGTGATAAATTTATCCTTCATTAATATCCGTTAAATTGGATAAATATAATGAAAAGTCACAAATTGATAAACTTGTGACAAATAGAGGGGTAAAACCCTTAACTGGTACACCCGTCTATTATAATGCGTCATCAAACTTAGCGAATTGACAGTAAAATTTAACGGAAACTAATGGAAGATAAATTTGTCATGGGTTTACCGGTTTAGGGTTTTTGATAGTTAAAAAATTAGTTTGTGGTAAAATTGTCACTGGTGGACCAGTTTGAGATTTTTGGTGGTCAAAAAATTAATTCGGGATAAAATTGTCACATGTGTATTAGTTTGGGGTTTTTTATGGTCAAAAAAATAGTTTAGAGTAAAATTATCATGTGTACCGATTTGAGATTTTTCGTGGTATTAACCTAAGCTTTCTCAAGCTTTTGTTGTTGGGTAAAAAGAATACGCTGGGGCTTTATGGTAACGAAGCTACTTAACTTCATATAGAACTTTATAACGGACAAGCCTTTTGAACTATCGCCCTTCTAAACTAAAAAAATTTCATGCTCTTCTAAACTAAAAAATTTCCATGCTCTTCTTTGACTCTTAAGATAAGAATAGCAAGAGTCTTATAATTTTCGTACAGCGTTCACTCGAGCGTCATAACATTTTTTTTTCGTTCACTTAAGTATTCACATTGGAGTAAAATTGATCATTTGAGTGCCATTTTTGGCAAGTCATACTACGTAGATTTTTTACTTAATTTTCCATTATGATGTGGAGTTTTTAAAAATAAATGGAATTCCTACGTGAAAGTTTTTGTCCAAGACATTGTTTTTCTTTGCTTTTTTTTCCTGTGCCGATGAGGGTCACCGGCGACCTTTGCCGGATGCGAAGGCCTCGCCCTTGGTTGGTGGGGTTGCGAAGGCCTGAGGTGAGGCCATTGCTGGCTATATGGCTGTGAAGGCTCTAGGTGAGGCCATCGCTAGCTGCGGGAAAGGGCCTTCACAGCCTCGCCAGTTGTGAGCGAGGCAGCCCTCACGTAGTCCGGCAAGGGACTTCGCCTATAGCTGGCGGGGTTGTGAAGGCCCCGGGCAAGGTGGCCCTTGCCTAGATTGGGGGAGACCCTTGGCAAGGGTTGCCAGTGAGACAAAAGAAAAAAAGGAAAAGAAAAATAAAATTCAAAAAAATAAAAAAATTGCCCACGTCAACACTGGTGGTGTCACGTAGAATGACTAGCGTTCATGCTAGATTTTTCGGTGAGACAAATCCTTGATAGCATTTAAGTGACCGATTTTTCAAATTTGTGGCACTTAATGAAAGAAAAAAAAGTTATGATACTCAAATGAGCAAATTACGAAAGTTATGACACTTTTGTTGTTTTTATTCCTTGATTCTTCCATGGCTTCATGCTAATAGGAAGCACCATTCACTGACGCTACTACAGAGATTTTATATGTCCACCTTCAAGCAAATCTCTAGGCTCTAGTCTCTAACAAAGTCAGATTTCTTGCCCTTCCCAGCCAAGTGAGAAATAGACCAAGTCTAAGTAGGACGGTCTCTGGTCATGTGTCCACACATTTGCCATATAAATGACGTGAATTGTCATTAATGTGGAAAATTGTAAATATGATTTGTATATTTAATGTTCTTCTAATGTCGTAAATCATTGACTTCGCTCGAGTTAATAACTTGCAAAAATGAGTTTTCTGTTCAAAGTATACTCAAGAGTCCTTAGATAACAACTTGCAAAACTATTGTGTGTCGATAGCCGGTGACATTAGCTTTAGAAATAGAGGGGCATCAACAAATGCCTTGATAATATTAAACTAATGGCACCCTTCTGGACAAGTTTAAGAGTCACCGGATAAGCTTACACTAACTGTAGTCCGTACCATGACAGACTAACTAAAGATACTGCAAGGTTCTGCACAGTATTCTGAATGCAGTACTCTTCCTTAATTCTTCTCTATTTGATGGTTCATTTGTTAGTTAGTTAAATTTAACACCTTAGTCATATGGCAGTAGTCATGGTCATGGGCCGGTTTTGGCCCAGAACTGACGGTTTCGCATCCGGTTAAAAAAAAAAATAAAAATTTAAAAAAATAAATTTAAAAAAAAACCCGCAGCAGAGCTTACACGTCTGCAGGCCTTTCTGCGACTCGTTGCCAGGGCAGCTTTTGCAGGCTGCCTTGGCAATGGCAAAAAAAAAAAAAAAGATAACCATTGCAAATTGTAACGATTATCTAGATTTTTTTTATCCTAAATTTTCTTCTCATTTTTTTCTTATAAATTTTCTCAAATTCTCTCAGTACTCTCAATTCTCTCAGATTCTCTCAAATTTTCTCAATACTCTAAATTCTCTCAATTTTCTCAATCCGCGCAATTCTCTCTTAATTCTACCAATCAATCCGCTCAATTCTCTCAATCCGCTCAAAAAATGGCAAGTGGAAGTTGAGTGCCAACTGACAAAGGAAAGAATATTATGACGGAATCTCATCATTCCTTTGATCCTTGTGATTATGTAGATTTTCAAGATAATGAAATCAACATTTTTCCCGATGTAGAGCGCGTCCTGACGCAAGAAAGTCTTCATCCTCCTGTCGAAATATCTACAACAAAGGAGGCGG
This sequence comes from Syzygium aqueum, assembly GCA_031216185.1. Classification (NCBI taxonomy): domain Eukaryota; kingdom Viridiplantae; phylum Streptophyta; class Magnoliopsida; order Myrtales; family Myrtaceae; genus Syzygium; species Syzygium aqueum. Next base: position 9,164,366 of record CM062235.1, on the reverse strand, counting down.
AGCGGGACCTTACCTATGACATTTGGGATCACTTCACGAAAATGGAAATGTTTGATATTGGTCAAAAAAGGTCTGATATAATTTGAAAATATTGTGAAAAAATATATAAATATACAAGTAGACAAGGATATGGAATATTCAAACGACATCTTTGGAGCAAATATCCAACCCAAGCGGGAATCGATATCAGGCAACAACAAATTTCCAGGTACGTCAATCCTAACACTTCCCTTTTATTTCGTTTGAATAAAAAAACTTATAAGAAAGAATTAGGTAAATTTATTTCCGTTAAGCATTTATCATTTAATTTTGGAGAAAGATTTGGTTTTAATCAATTTATACAAAAACCATGTGCTCCATAAACAAAACATGTTCCTAGAAATTCACTTAAACGAGTAATTAAAGATCTTTACAAAAATGGAAAAAAAAGATTTACAAAATTTTTTTATGCAATTTAATGGATGCGTGCATATAGGTAGTGATATTTGTAGTGATCATTGGCAAATTCATTCTTACATGCGCATAACATGTCATTGGATAGATGACAATTAGAGTATTCAAAAAAGAGTTATTGCATTTAGAGTTTTCGATGGTAAGCATACGGCAAATAATATTTATAGAATAATTAGGCAAATTTTAGAAGAATATTATTTGCTTAAATTTTTTTTTTCAATTGGTTTTGATAATGCCGTGGCAAATACCGCTTCAATTGCCGATTTAGAAAATATTTGTAAACTCGCTTCTGATGGAAAATTTTTTCACGTTAGATGTGCTTGTTATGTTTTAAATTTATGTGTACAAGATGGTTTGAAAACTTTTGATATTTTTCTTGAATCAATAAAAGCGGCGATTTAATTTTTATGGAAACATCCCCAAAAAATGAAAGAATGGGGTAGATTTTGTAGAGAAAATGACAAAAAGCCAAAAAGATTTCCAAGAGATGTTCTAACTCGTTGGAATTCTACTTTCCACTTGCTTAATGAATCTTTTGCATATAAAGATTTATTATGTGTATTCATTTCTAATAATATACCTTAGATTAATTTATGCCCACAAGAGTGGGGTATTTGCAAAAAAAATTTAGATATTTTAAAGGTTTTTAATGATGCAACTTATACTTTGTCCGGTATTTATTATCCTACTACGCATTTATTTTTGGGTTAATATCACGAAAAATCCTAAACTGGTACACCTGTGACAAATTTACCTCAAACTATTTTTTTGACCACAAAAAACCCTAAACTGGTACACCTGTGACAATTTTACCCCGAACTATTTCTTTGACCATCAAAAATCCCATATTGGTATACATGTGACAATTTTATCCCCAAACTAATTTTTTAGCAACCAAAAACCCCAAACTGGTACACCTGTGACAAATTTACCCTCCATTAGTTTCCGTTAAATTTTACTATCAAATTGCTAAGTTTAATGACACGTGGAAATTGACATGTGTATCGATTTTGGGTTTTATCCTTCTGTTTGTCACAAGTTTATTAATTTTGTGATTTTTTGTGATATTAATATAATTTAACGGACACTAACAGATGATAAATTTATCACAAATATATCAGTTTGGGATTTTTAGTGGTAAAAAATTAGTTCGGGGGTAAAATTGTCACAGGTGTATCAATGTAGGGTTTTTGATAGTCAAAGAAATAGTTCGGGGTAAAATTGTCACAAATGTACCAGTTTGGAGTTTTTGATGGTAAAAAAAATAGTTCGGGGGTAAATTTGTCATATGTGTACTAGTTTGGGATTTTTTGTGGTAAAAAAAATATTTCAAGATAAAATTGTCACAAGTGTACCAGTTTAGGGTTTTTCATGATATTAACCCTTTATTTTTAGTAGAGTGTATTAATATTATTGGAGTTTTTGAGGAATATGAAAATGATGTTGAATTACAACATACTATAGTAACAATGAAAATGAAGTGGCTACATTATTATAATGAAATTCCCATTATTTATTTAGTTGCTTGTGTTTTTTATCTGCGTTGCAAACTAGATGGTTTAAGTGATTATTTACATATGTATTATCAATGTTTACATTATGATACGGTAAATGTTACAATCATAGTAAGTGGGGTTAAAAATGCAGTAATAGAATTATATAATGAATTTTATACTAAATATAATTTAGGTGATATTGGATCTTCTCAATCTACCGAGATACAAAGTGAGAGTACAGGTAAAATTAGTAGAGGGTACCAACTTTAATTACATAGACAAAAAAAAAACAAAAAGGGAGTAATAGGAAATATTTCTGAATTAGAGATTTATCTAACCGTTTCCTTTGAGTTTACTAAATCCGAAGGTAGTACTTGTTTTTTAATTTTGGATTGGTGGAAGAGGCACGCAAGCCAATACCCAATCTTTTTTTTTTTGGTTAAAACCAATATCCAATCCTTTCTCTTATTGCAAAACAAATTTTTGCGACCCCTTATTCCACAGTTGCGGTCGAACAAGCATTCAGTGCTGGAGGTAATATTTTGGACGAACATCGTTCAAGATTAGTTCTAGAATCAGTGGAGGCTCAAGCTTGTGTCGATGATTGGACGGAGGCTCAACACCGATAACAAGAGATAGATCGGAATAATGAATTCGAATTCTTTAACGACAGAGATATCACCGCTACCGGTACCGGTACCGGTACCGGAACGGGTAGCGACGACTGAGGGTAAAAGAACTGTTGGAGTTGGCAAATATTTCGGGACCTTTGTTTCTTATACCGGGCACGCCCAAGTGAGCTTAGAGAAACCGAAGTATAATCCGACGACTTGTGATCCCTGCGTACGGAATGCGGGGGTTCCGATAGGTTTAGGTTTTGGGGTCATTTTAGAGTATATATATTGTGCTCATTTTGTTTATAGATTATTGTAACGAATTGTAAGACGTTTAATGATAATTTATTAAGTTCAAGCCCCTTCATTCTCTCTTTTTGTTCTTAAATTTGATTACAATTTATATTGAATAATTCATTATTTCATAATTTTATAATTTATTATTATTTTTATTTCATAATTTATTTTTTAAAATTTTAAATTATGAATCGGAACCGGAACCGAAACCAACAGGAACTGGAACCGGCCGGTTCCGAACCAGAACCGAAATTGCCAGGGACAGTTCCGGTTCATATATGGCCATGAACCGAAACCGCCGGTTCCGAACCGTGGCCATGACTATATGGCAGTGCCATTATCTTTGAGAATTGAAGGTGCTTATGCTTGCATTTATTTTCTGCATATTATTCTTCAAATACCAGTTGATTTTCGGTCCTGTGACATCCCTGTCGGGGTCTTTGCTGCCGACTTAGTTTCTCGTCTTCCTCTCTCGTGCACTAACCTGTACTGTTTCTCAGGAGCTTACTGATGCGGGAAGCTCTGATATTACTCAACCGGCTTGTGTCCAACCCTGCGTATTCTTCTGCTAGCTTACAGATGTTGACAAACAGCAGAGATATGGCCAGCTTGACCATTGACGTAGCAAACCGGATGTCCCAAAGAAATATTAGGATTGCGCAGCTATAGACAGCATGCATAGGCAGATGAGGGAATCTGAGGTCGTTGAATTGGGAGGAGCATTTAAACGAAGAGTTTATGCTTATCTAGGCTATCATGCATCATAAGAGCCCTCATATAACCGAGTGTTATGAAAAATTTTGATGGCATCAGCATTTATTGAAGCCAGCTGAAAAACTGAGCAAGCAAGGGCCCCTGCTCACCTTTTTGGGATGATGGATGGCATTTGATGGGGAGTTTTGGCACACTCAAGTGGAGCATAATCAAGGCGGACAGTTTTGGCGCTGAGAGGATTATTCCCTGGAACTGATGAAGTGAAAGCTGAGGTTTTGGTAGGTTCAAGATTCCAGCTTTTGTTCATATGCTCCGAAGGGTGTGGCTGATCAGTTTATGTAATTTGGCTACTATAAAAGCTGTCGGATATGTAATTATCCCCGACAATTTAACGGAGAACATTTTTTGGCATGCTGGGAAGTTTGCAATCAATAAGAATGATTTTTGTATGTGACACTGATCGTTCATGCTGACATTTTCATGACCGGCTTCATGGAATTTTTTCCAACTACACGTATTCTGCACCCCAAGAATGGCTAGATGATATGATCTTGTCGACAGCATTGTCAACATAAAGCTGCTCAGCGAAAAGGACAGTAGCCTTAGCGAGAAGCTTTTGTGCCATTCTTTCACACCGACGCAGCAACTACTCAGCATTTTTATATTGTTGAGACCAGTGCTGTTGTGGATGCGTCCGCAGTAATTTGTAAGTAACAGCATGCTGTTGAAGATGTTGCAAAATATGTAGGAAATGAATGCAATTTCTTGATGGAAGAGCTTTTCCTCTCCATCGAGATTCCACCCTTATGTGAATGGATGTTTGTATGGCCAAAGATGTTGACAGGGGTCTCTTTCGTCCTCCTTGCCGATTCAGTATGGATCCTAATGGCTCCTTCTAGTCGGTGCTTATCGTCAGTTGTTCAAAGTTGTTTTACTTTGCCTTTGTTTGATTTGCGAAAAAGTTCTTTTTAGAAATGAGTTAACGGACGACCTATAATTAAATTTGGGAAAATTCTTTTCTCTTTTAAAAATCAGAAATTATTTTTCAAAATATAACTATACATAGACACTTGAATCAAAGACCATAGCACTTGAAAATGGAAACCCCGATGCCCGTGTGTGGGTGCTCAATAATTGTGCCCGGATCCCAGAGGCTGAACCTGGGTCTATAGAGGCTAGGATTGGGTCTTTTGAGGCCGGACCTAAGACACCGGTGGCTGTGCACAGGGTACCCGGCTCCCACGCCCAAGTCATGGCGACCGAGCCTGGGTCCATGAGGCCGGGCTTGGGAGATAGGTGCTTGTGCTTGGGTCCCAACGGTCATGCCTGGGTCCTTAGTGGTTATGCCCCGGTACTTGACTCTTGCGCTTGAGTCCCTGGCGGCCATGCTCGACTAAATGGCTCTCGCACTAAAGTGACCAAAGCCCATGCTCGGGTCCATCAAAGCTCGGCCTGGGTCCATAGAAGCTGGACCCCTGTCTTTCGAGGCCGAGCCTGGGACACCAATGCTTGTGCCCAGGTCTTTTGTGCCCATGCCTAGGTACTCGGATTCCATGTCTAGATAAGAGGCAACCAGCCCTGGGACCCCGATGCATGTGCTCTGGTTCTGGGCAGCCATGCCTAGGTACTAGGCTCACGCGCCCAAGTGACTCACACTTGGGCCGATTCTATAAAGACGGGGATTAGGTCCTTTAAGGCTAGGTTCATGACCCCAGCCCGGTATTTGTGTCTAGGGTTCCAATGGCAATGCTCGAGTACACGACTCTTGCTCCCAGGTCACCGGCATTGGGGCTTGTGTCACTCGAGGCCGGGCCTCGGGACCCCGGTGCCCTTTGCTTGAGTACCTGGCTACTGCATCCGAGTCAAAGGCACTCGGGCTTAGGTCTATCTGAGGATTGGCCCAGGTCAACAAAGGCCAAGCCCAGGTTCAGAGAGGTTGGGCTCGGGAACCTGGCACCGGAAAATATTTATTTGAAATGTCAATTTTTTTACGAAACAAATGGAGCATCAAAGTTGCTGTCCGTTAGGGGTGGGGGCAGAGGGGGAGATTTGTAAGATATTATAGAAAAAGCATGTGAGTTCCTGGGAAACAAGACCTGGGACCTTCGCCAGAAGTCTCGTATGCTAAAATTCCTGGCATAGGGACGGAATACGACTAAGACAACTGTAAGATACTTGTCATGGTCAAGGCAGAAAAAAACCAGAAGTGAAATTCAGTGGAGAACTCCAGGAGGGCTGGCATTTGTTTGAAAACAACACTTGTGAAGATGGGCTAAATGAGGAAAACATGGGAAGGTGTCTTCACTGACTTGTAGAAGAGCAAAAATAGTCTAAGGTGTGCTTCTTTCTTTTTCTTTGCCAACTGAGGACGCCGTTCATGAAAAGAGCAATGGTGAGACTGTTCGGCTGACGAAAGTGGCTTTAACTGCAACACCCCAAGTCGCGCATCTGATGCTTCATAAGTAAGACTATAACCACCTGACACGTACATTTGGGCCTAGCCCGCAAAAGGAATACTCAAATAATAACGTAAGGCGGTGACAAACATCTAAACGGTTTCTCATAATAGCAGAATTTCATCTTAAATCTGCATACACTCCAAGAAGTTCAAAGCTGAATATACACCATTCCACTTGACCCTTGTATTCTCTGAGGAAAAGGGATATTGCAGAATAATGCAAACCAGCTGCTAAATGTCAATTACAGACCCATAGTAACCTTACACTATGTTTTTAAACTTATATCACAAAGTAACAACGATTTTCTAGAATTAGTCATTCAATCACTAGTACCCCATGAGAACTATTATACTGCATCCCAGGCTCAGCCGCTCATTTGAAGCATGGAGGAAATTCAACGCTCCTCACACAAATGCCTTGGTGAGCACGACATCCCATCCGGGCCATCCCCCTCTCTGGTAACCGTAATATACTTCTGGAACATGGGCCATTTTCAGGTAACAATCGTCTTGTCCATCTAGCATAAATTTCTTCACGAACTCATCATGCATGTCAATAAACTTCAGCACTTTCAGCTTTTCCAGGTGCTCAATACCGGATGGAAGCTTCTCCATTTGTTTACAATTCCGAATAGTTAACTCCTCAATACAAGGCATTGATCCCTTCTCCACTTCCACGCACTTGAGTCTGTCAAAAGGACCAAGGCCCAGAAATTGTATCTTCATAAAGTCGTTGGCTTTGAAACGCAGCTTGGTTCCTTCATAAGCCTGACGCAAGGAGAGATGCACTAGATTAGGCAAATTCCCGAGAGATGACAGTGGATTATCCTTTAGCTGACTACATCTCAGCTTCAATACCATTAGGCTATCAAGAGATGATATCCAACGTGGTAATACCTCCAGACGTCCTGTCAAGTAGATTCTCCGAAGAAATGGAGGTGGAGAAGTGAGGGGTTGTAGATCAATGATCTCATTTTCATCTGCTAAAGTTAGAGATATTGCTTGAAGCTTGGTTAACTTTTCAATGGACGAGCACAGCTCCCTTGCATCTTCTTTTCTCAACTTCAAGATGCCTAACCTATTCAATTGTTTCAACTTTCCAAACTCTCTCATTAAGCTGCTGTTTCTCTCGTTACCTGCTTCTATGTAGGAGAGCTTTTGCAGGGACTGTAGAGCCCCTATTCCTTCTGGGGACTTGAAGCCATACTTAAACCATGAGGAGGCTGTGTTTGCATAACGATATACAAGTAGATGGCGAAGTCGTCGGAGCTTCAAGATCACAACTGGCAATTCTGTGACATATGTGTGTTTCAGGTCTAGGGTCTCTAGGTTTTGACGGTTCCCTATGGAATATGGAACAGTTCTCACCTTGCTGTACCTGAAACTTAGATATCTCAGGTAGCACCACTCAGCAACTTGAGCTGGGAACCTTGTCAAAGAAGCTGTTTGCAAGTCCAGAACAGTGAGCAGTCTCATTTCACTACCTAGAACAGCATCCATGGAAGATCTCTCTACCCCAAACAGGTATAAAGAACGTAGTTGAGACAATGACCTTTTCTGTTGCGTAGCTTGCAGGCTGTTCTGTATTGATAGGCGACGAACTTTATCCAGCCATTTATCATGTTTTTCTACTGCCGTTTCTACAAAGCCTTGGTTACTCGACTTTGAAATAATAATATCCAGCAGAAAATCATGGATACGGCAATCCTGGATCCTTCCATCGCTTGGTTTAAAAGCCACCTCTATCAGGCTTCTGTTCAGGAGCTCATATAGGTAGTCCTGGGCTACTTCTTCTACTGTCTTGCCTTCTTTCTTGTCTACAAATCCTTCTGTGATCCATAATCGAATTAATCTCCCACAGCTAATCAGGCAACCCCTGGGAAATACGCTCAAGTGCAGGAAACAGGACTTCAAGTAGTATGGCAGGTCATCAAAACTAAGTGAAAGGACTCTCTTCAAGGTTCTGAATTTGTCATTGCAATCTATTTCAGTACGAAGACTGCGACGAACCAGATCCCATTCATCCTTTTTTCTCGTGTCTTTTGAAACCAGAACACCGCTGATGGCCACAATAGCAAGTGGCAATCCCTCGCATTTTCTTAGAATAAGTCTACAGGTCTCCTCTAGATGAGGAGGGCAGGAGTTACCCTGAAATGTCTTTGTGCAGAAAAGCTTCCATGCCTGTTCAGGTGGTAGTGGCTCCATCTTGTAAACCATCCCTCTGAATTCTCCGCAAGAGGTATATGCCAAATCAGAATTCCTGGAGGTGATGATTATTCGGCTGCCATAGGTGTTGTTAGGCAATGCATGTTTGATCGCGTCCCAATCATTTATGCGCCATGCATCATCTACGACGATCAGGTACCTCGCATTTTGTAGCAAGTCCTTGATAATCATCTTCTGGCATAATCTGTCCATGTTGTCCTCTAGAGGAGAAACTTTTGCTTGGGTCTCCCTCATAATTTGTCGGACCATGCCTTGGAGGAGCTCTTCTATATTTGGAGATTGAGAAAGAGTTATCCAAGTACGTATCATGAAATGTTTCTTCACTTCTGGATCTTCGTAAATTTGCTTGACTAACGTAGTTTTCCCCAGTCCTCCCATCCCCACCACTGAGATTACTTCCCGCGTGGAAGCGCCCCCAATCAGCCAGCCGACCAGCTTTTCTGTCGGTTCTCTGATGCCAACGAGCTCAGCTTTGTCTAAAAGAAGGGCATTCCCTCGCTGGTCCTGCCATGTGTCATCTGGCTTACTAGAGCCATAGAGATATTCGACTTCATTTAATTTGTCTCGGATTCTCCAGTGTCCATCATAAATGTTTTTGACTCTGGAGTTGATGGATTTCATCTCCGAAGCAATTCGGTATCGACCTTTCATGTTCTTGATACAACAGGACATCTTGGAGAGAAGACCGGGAAAACCAATTCCATGATCATGTGCCAGGAGAAGTTTGAACTTATCAAGAGCATCTTCAGTGTCATATGCGATTTCTCTCAGCTGCTTCACCCAAACTTTGACTTCGTCATCCCTCTCTTCCAGGTAATCTGCAACCCTCAGGAATGCCCGTACGTACTCCAATTGTCTCTTCACTAAAGCAACTTGTTCCTCTGCGCCTCTCAATAGAACCCCATTCTCTAGAAGATCCTTGAGCTTGCCAAGTAGGCAGTTTACTGCAATTTCTGCCATGCTCTATTTTGCATGTATCGATGTTCTGGAGAATTCACTTGCTGGTAGCCACTAACATAGTGCTTCCACAGGCTGGGGGTTTGGTGTGGAATTGGTCAAGCTTCTGGCGTCTAGTTATTCCATCAGTTTATGGCTGGTTGGTCATAATGTACACCCGCTCAATATATTAAAACCCTTACACTCTTTGTCTAGACTAAGTTGAAAATGACATTATCGATATCTTTTAGTATGATTGAATGCTACTTACTTTGCTTGGTTTGTGAAAGAACATATCTAATTATGTGAATTTTTATTAAATTGTTGTTTAACTTTTCAGATGACATAGTAGGAAACTTAATTAATTTCCAATCCACTCTTGTTTTATATCTCGGAAACTTCTCGGAAACTTTTGATATGGTTCTAATCAAAGTTCTGCTTTACTAGGCAAGTTTGCTGCAAGTACTGAGAATATAATTTCATATTGATGTTAATGAGAGCGACATTTTCCTGAATGGCTATTGGCATTGGCTGGCTATTAATTTTGGATGATTGTTTCCAGTGAAAGTTACTGACCATTTGCAGTCAACTATTCTGTTCAAGAGTACCCTTGTTTTAAAAGCTTTCTAAAGCTTGCTTTGTCGAGTGAAAAAATCTACGGGGGCTTTATGGTAATGAAGCAACTTAAGTTCATACAAAACTTTATAGTGTACAAGACTTTTGAACAGCCACCTCTTCAGAAGCTCAGGCAAAAAGAAGTTATTGGTGTTCACCTGGCAATTTCTGTGCAACTTGGTGTAAGAGTTAGTGTTGTCATGAAGGCATAAGAAGATCTAGCGACTTATTGCTGAGATGCTGGTAACGTCCAGTACTGCTGAGAAAGTGGAGATTAGTTTCACCTTCTATGACTAGATAAGCAACTGAGTTCATGTACTTATAATTTTCATTGTGCTCTTCTTTGATTCTTCCATGGCTTCTTGCTAATAGAAGCATCATTCAGTGACATCTTGGCTCTAGTCTCTAATAAAGTAGATTTCTTGCCCGTCTAAGGAGGACAAGTTCTCTTGTTTTGGCTAGGGCATGTGTGCATGCATTTGCTATATAAACGAGGTGAACAGTAATTAATGTGCCTCAGAAAATTTTGAATGCGATTTACATATTTAGTGTCCTTCTAATTTTGTAAATCACTGTACTTCACTCAATTTAATATCTTGCAAAAAAGAGTTTCTGTTTATAGTATACTTAAAAATCCTTAGACAACAATTTGAGAAACCATTTTGTGTTCCATCGCTGGTGACAGTAGCTTTGGAAATACATGGGCATCAACAGATACCTTGATAACTATTAAATTGATGACACCCTTCTGCAAGAAATTGTTGCTGGTGTTTCATGTGGGGTCGATTCGGATGAAGAGAGGTGGTAAAAGCTCCTCTAATGAGCTCAGTTATATGTAAAGACCTGAAGGGAATAACTTACTTGTTAGCACCTGAAATCCTCAATCTGAATCACTGTGGAGGTGTCACTACACAGCAGCACCAGCTCTCAAAATCAATTTCATTTTAATTGGTCTTTCCTATTTGTCAGGCATTTACCATTAGGAGATTGCAGATTGTTACTACTTTGTTTCTGCAAGAAAAGGTGGAAATCCTGTGTGATCATTCTATGAATTGTGTAGTGGATAGAATCACAGCGATGGGATTGTAAGCAAACATGCTGTCGAATTCATTCTTTGAATATGAAATTGAAAAGATGTGCTTGCTTAAGACACGGCCATTATCGGGCCTTTTAGTCTAGTTGGCTGATTAGTGTAGGCCTTTCAGCAGGCCTTCCTGGTTTGTTACCTTGCTTATACGGCAACCAAAACAAAGGAGCACATAGATAGAAGCCCTGCTTCTGGCACCATCTTGTCATAATTCCTAACGGGGACCATTATTGGAAGGTTGAACAATATATTTGGCAAGTTTCTACTTGCCATCAATTATTTTTTCTGTTGAATGAACTAAGTAATTCCTACCTTCCCCAAGTTATGAAAATTCTGGATTTATTGAATCTTTTAAGTCAACGACAAATAAGGTTATTAAAATATTGAAAATTTAAGTCCCGAATGTTAAGTGTTGGTAATATTGAAAATAACAATAAAAAGTTGTTTGATGATGATTGTACATTAGTAGTTGAATTAGTAAGCTCATACAAAACATAAGACAATGATCATTATTGGTAGGTTTCATAAATATATTTGGCAAGATTCTACTTGCCATCAATAGTTTTTCTATCTATGGAATTGACTAACCCCTCTTTGACAAAAAAAACATAAGGGACAAGTGTATTAGAAGTTCTAAAACTTGTCATTAAAGTGGAATTGAGTATTAAAACTTTCAATTAGTGCAATTAAGTTCTAAAACTTGTCACGAAGTGCAATTGAAACTTATAACTTTCAAAAAGAGCAATGAAGTCCTAAAACCTGTCAAATTAGTCCAATTAAGTCTTTCCATTTATTGCATTTCGTGAAAGTTTTAGAATTTGATTGCACTTTCATGGCAAGTTTTAGGACTGACTTGCACTTTGTAAAAGTTATAGGATTCAATTGCACTTCCGTGACAAGTTTTAGGACTTTCAGTGCACTTATTCCAAAAAATTATAAATTAACTAACACCTCCCTTATTCATCATATTAAGTGAATTTTTGACTCAATTAAGTCAATGCTTAGAAGGGCAAACGCACATCACAAGTGTTATGATATTTATACGGCACTCACTTGAGTGTCATAATAATTTTTGGCGAATTGAGTGTCCAATTGGTTAACACTTGTTCACTTGATTGCCACATCGCGATTTGTGTGGTCAGAAAAACATGGCATTAATTTAATATAAACCAGCCAATGTCGCTATACCCGAAAAAATAATAATAGTAGAAAAAAGAACAATTCCAAGACACATGTTCTGGGTCACGCATACCTTTGTGTATTCGCAATGTCTCCCGTTTCGTACCTTCTTTTCCGTCTCCTGCTTGGCATTTTATCAAACATTTGGTGGACGGACTTGTGAAGGAAAAGTAGAACACTCCATATTCAAACCCCTGCGAACTTTCTTATGTTGCTTAGCCTCGTCTGGAACAACTGGCTTTGAAATCCTTAGGAATCACCAGCAATGGAATGAAGCGAACTTCCTTATGTTGATCTTGCAAGCATTGATATCAGAGATGGATGTGGAAGCAGGAGGCCCTATTGAGCCATTAGAAGAAATCTCGATGTCTTTTTGGCTCTACCTTCCTTCGCACGTAGCTTGATTTATCGGTTCATTGTAGCAATTCCCTGTAGTATATATGAAGATGATAATTGTTGAGAGACATTGCTACTTCAATTTCCCCGCCTCTTTAGTTTGACATTAAAAGCTGTCGGAAATGTAATTATCCCCGACAATGTAACGGAGAACATTTTTTTTGGCATGCCGGGAAGTTTTGAAATCAATAAGAATGATTTTGTATGGAATACTGATTGTTCATGCTGACATTTTCACAACCGACTTCATTGAATTTTTTTCGAACTACACATATGCTGCTCCCCTGGAATGGCCAGATGATATGATCTCGTCGACAGCATTTTTAAAATAAAACTACTCATCCAAAAGGATGGGAGCCTTAGTGAGAAGCATTTGTGCTATTCTTTCACACCGATCCAGGAACTTCTCAGCATCTTTATACTGTTGCCGTTCAAGATGTTGCAAAATAAATATGAAACGAATGCAATTATTTGATGGGATAAGAGCATCAAAAGTTTCAAAACTTATCAGGAAAGTACAATAAAGTCTAAAACTTTCAAAAAATACAATCAAGTCCTAAAACTTGTTAGTAATTTCCGTTTATCAATTTAGATGGAGTTAATGAAATAACTTGATTGCATCAATTTGATAACTTTTAGGATTTGATTGTATTTTTAAAAAGTTTTAGGATCTAATTGCACATTTGTGGCAAGTTTTAGGACTTCATTACACCTTTTGAAAATTTTAGGACTTGCACTTTTGTGATAAATTGTAAGTTTTTAAGTACATTTATTATCTTTTTTTTTTTTTTTATGGAAGAGCGTTTCCTCTTTGTCACACCCCTAGCTCAAAAGAGCAAGGTCATAACACGGCCGTCCTATCACGCAAGGACACAGCCTCCACAAAACCAAAACTCAGCCTAATATGAAATATATACATCTATATATGTGTGATAAAAAGTTCATCTGAATACAGTATCAGAGTTCACTATAATATATTAAAAAGATATATACATATTGACTACAACTAACTTAAAAGCTCACTAGCTATAGAAATCTCATACCAAAATCCCCATTACCAAAAGTTCTCCTAAGAACGATACACTCACTCCTTACTTGCGACTTGTTGAAGAACCTGAAAAGCAAGTAAGATGAAAGAAGTGAGTTACCATGGCTTAGCGAGTAATACATTTTTTCTAAGCAAATCGGACAATCACTATACAATGCTATAAAATAACATCATAATTCCTCTTCACAAATTCAATATATGGTATACGTAAAATATAAAAAATATATGATAGCTTTCCAACAAAACTTTGTAATGTACAAGATTAGTCAACAAAACCTACTCAACAACAACAACAACAACAACTATCAATGGTCTATCCATTGACTAATCTCATCAAATCAAACGTCAATAGTTCACTCCATTGACTAATTAATGCACACTATCAAACTATGGTCATGTTTAACGCCGTGACAAAGACGACCAAGTTTACCCCCTTTGGCTAGGTCTACCAACTATATCAGTAATCGGTTCGGTCCAAAAGGACATCCTGATAGTATGCATACTCCTCCTCAATGGGTTCTCATCATAGCGATATGAGCCGTAATGACCAAAATCTTTCTCCGACAACTCACAATTAACATTAGAAAGTCATTTCATAAACTGATTTTACATACCGAATCACATAATCATCTTCTATAATCAAATAAAGTCCATTTCATAAAACATTTCACATCCAATACAAACAACTTTTGCTAATTCCTTTCACAAAACATTTAAGCAAAACATTCACAAACACTCATTTCAAGCTACTTTGTGAGACTTTTCAATACATTGTCAATTGATCCAATACATTGTCAATTGACTAAAAGATAGTAAAAATTCGATCCCATTTATATAGAAAACATGCTCTTAATAACTCTTACTATATTATAACATTGCCATTTTCAAAACATGAGCTCGTAAATTCGTAGAAGAAATAATACCACTTACCTGAGAAAAGCCGAAAAACCAACTTATGATGGTTACTTAAGCCGATGTATTCGAACTTCTAACAATTAACCGAAATACAGTATCAAAAACCGAGTAAAATCTACTTTTAACTAACTACCCAACTCAACTACACTTATTTGTCGATAAAACGACTCCTAACGCCAACGAATAAACTCGGTTATAGCAGACGTTCACTTTTCCCCATTATGCGTATTATCCGATATGCGTAACTCGAATGCGAAACCTCCAAAATTCGTCTCGGACAAACCATACTACAAAATAGTTACTTGACAAACTCTATCGCGCTACAACACCTTAAATCATCATTCCACACAAAATCGTAGCTTAATAACTCCTCAATCGAGTGTCGTAATTCAAAATCAATATTCCTTAAAATTTGTGCCCTAATTTTTGAAATCACTACGATTAGACGAATAGAGATCTCGATTACTTAACCGGCGTTGCAAAATGGCGTTGATTTGACTTGTTGAGTCCTTCGAATTGTAAACGCACGAAGATTTTCCCCCTTTCCCCTTTTCTTCTTCACTGCGTGTCCTTTTCTCTCCTTCTTGTTTTTGGTTACCGAGGGTCTGCTTCTTCAACCCTTGCGTTGAAGATAAATGGTGAATTAATGGGTTGGGCTCTATTAACAAAATAATGGGTTATTTAAGCCCATTATTGCACTCTCCATCAAGATAACACCCTTTTGTGAATGAATATTTGTATGGCCAAGGAAGTTGATTGTGGTAGCTTTTGTTTCGCT
Source organism: Syzygium aqueum (assembly GCA_031216185.1). Lineage (NCBI taxonomy): Eukaryota > Viridiplantae > Streptophyta > Magnoliopsida > Myrtales > Myrtaceae > Syzygium > Syzygium aqueum. Next base: position 9,149,154 of record CM062235.1, on the reverse strand, counting down.
CCTTGCTGATTCAATATGGATCCTCCATGTAATAGGCGCTTATTGTAAGTTGTGATTGCCTTCCTCAAGTTCCTTTTGAGCGCACATTCGGTTCATGTTTGAAGTTGTTCGACTTTCACTTTAACTTGCTGTTCGTTGGGGTTGGAGAGAGAGAGAGAGAGAGAGAGAGAGAGAGAGAGAGAGAGAGGACATCGTAACACTACGGCAAAAGCATGAAGTTCAAGGGAAACAAAACCTAGGACCTTCAACGGAAGTCCCATACGCTAAAATTCCATGCATAGGGACGGTATACGACCAATACAACCGCAAGAGACTTGTCATGATAAGGCAGCAAAAACCATTTTGAAGTCTCTACCGGAAGGAAATTCCGTGGAGAACTCCAGGGGGGTTGGCATTTGTTTGAAACCAACAACTGTGAAGATGGGCTAAATGAGGAAAACATGGGAGTGTGTCTTCACTGACTTGTAGAAGAGTAAAAGACTCCAAGGTGTGAGTCTTTTTCTTTGCCAACTGAGGACACCATTGACGAGAAGAGCAATGTTGAGACTGTTCAGTGGACGAAAGCGACTGTAATGGCTGCGCCCCAAGTCCCAGAGGTCTTCTTGAGGGATTCATAAGTAAGATTGCAACATCATGACATGTTCCATTAGGGCCAAGCTCGCAAAAGGAATACTCAAGTAATCATATATGGTGGTGACAAACATGTAATTGGTTTTTTGGTTATAAAAAAAAAACATGTAATTGGTTTCTCATAAGAGCAGAGTTTCATCTTAGATCTGCATATACTCCAAGAAGTTTAAAGAGAATATACACCAGCCCACTCGACCTCTCTCTTATCTGAGGAAAAGGGACGTTGCACAATAATGCAAACCAGCTGCTAAATGTCATTTACAGACCCATAGAAACCTTAGACTACGTGTTTATACTTCTATAACAAACTAACTATTTTCTATGATTACAGTCATTCAATCACGCATACCTCGTGAGAAGTATTATATGGGTTCTAGCCTCAGCCGCTCATTTTGAGCATGGAGGAAATTCAACACTCATACAAATGCCTTGGTGAGCACGACATCCCATCCCCCATCTCTCCGGTAGCCATAATATACTTCTGGAACATGGGCCACTTTCAGGTAATCATCATCCTGTCCATCTCGCCTAAGTTTCTTCACTAACTCATCAGGCATGTCAATAAACTTCAGCACTTTCAGCTTTTCCAGGTGCTCAATATCGGATGGAAGCTTCTCCATTAGCTTACAACTCTCCATAGTCAACTCCTCAAGACAAGGCATCGATCCCTTTTCCACTTCCACGCACTTGAGTCTGTCAAACGGACCAAGGACCAGAATCCGTAGCTTCATGAAGTTGTTGGCTTTGAAACGAAACTTGGTTCCTTCATAAACCTGAAGCAACTTGAGATGCACAAGATTAGGCAAATTTCCCAGAGGAGACAGTGGATTATCCTTTAGCTGACTATATTTCAGCTCCAATTTCATTAGGCTATCAAGAGATGATATCCAATGTGGTAATGCCTCCAGACATCCTGCCAAGTAGATTCTCTGGAGAAATGGAGGAGGAGAAGAGAGGGGTTGAAGATCAATAATCTCACGTTCATTGACTGAAGTTATAGATATTGATTGAAGCTTGGTTAATTTCTCAATTGACGAGCACAATTCCTTTCCATCTTCTTCTCTCAACTTCAAGATGCCTAACTTATTCAATTGTTTCAACTTTCCAAGCTCTCTCATTAAGCTGCTATTTCTCTTGTCACCAGCTTCTATGTAGGAGAGCTTTAGCAGGGATTGTAGAGCCCCTATTTCTTCTAGGGACTTGAAGCCGTACCTAAACCTTGGGTAGGGTGTGTTTCCAAAACGACATATGAGTAGATGGCGAAGTCGTTGGAGCTTCAAGATCACAACTGGCACTTCTGTGACATATGTGTATTTAAGGTCTAGGGTCTCTAGGTTTTGAAGCTTCCCTATGGAATTTGGAACAGTTCTCACCTTGCTGTACCTGAAACTTAAATATCTTAGGTAGCGCCACTCAGCAACTTGAGCTGGGAACCTCGTCAAAGAAGGAGTTTGCAAGTCCAGAACTGTAAGCAGTCTCATTTCACTACCTAGAACAGCATTTATGCAAGATCTCTCTACCCCAAACATGTATAAAGAACGTAGTTGAGACAATGACCTCTTCTGTTGGATAGCTTGCGGGCTGTTCTGTATAGATAGGCGACGAACTTTTTCCAGCCATTTATCATGTTTTTCTGTGGCTATTTCTGCAAAGCCTTGGTTGCTCGACTTTGAAGTAATAATATCCAGCAGAAAATCATGGATACGGAAATACTCTATCCTTCCATCGCTTGTTTTGACAGCCATCTCCACCAGGCTTCTGTTCAGGAGCTCATTTAAGTAGTCCTGGGCTACGTCCTCCTCCGTCATGCCTTCTTTCTTGTCTACAAATCCTTCCGCAATCCATTGTCGAATTAATCTCCCACGCTTAATGAGGTAACCCCTGGGAAATATACTCAAGTGCAAGAAACAGGACTTCAAGTAGTATGGCAGGTCATTAAAACTAAGTGAAAGGACTCTCTTCAAGGCTTTGAATTTGTCGTTGCAATCGATTTCAGTACGAAGACTGCGATGAACCAGATCCCATTCTTTCTTTTTTCTCGTGTCTTTTGAAACTAAAACACCACTTATGGCCACAATAGCAAGTGGCAATCCCTCGCACTTTCTTAGAATAAGCCTACAGGTCTCCTCTAGATGAGGAGGGCATGGGTTCCCCTGAAATGTCTTTGCGCAGAAAAGCTTCCATGACTGTTCAGCTGGCAGTGGCTCCATCTTGTAAACCATCCCTCTGAATTCTCCGCATGAGGTATATGCCAAATCAGAATTCCTGGATGTGATGATTATTCGGCTGCCACAGGTGTTGTCAGGCAATGCATGTTTGATCGCATCCCAGTCATTTATGTGCCATGCATCATCTACAACGATCAGGTACCTCGCATTTTGTAGCAAGTCCTTGATAATCATCTTCTGGCATAATCTATCCATGTTGTCCTCTAGAGGAGGAACTGGATCTTGGGTATTCCTCAAAATTTGTCGAACCATGCCTTGGAGGAGCTCTTCTATGTTTGGAGATTGAGAAAGAGTTATCCAAGCACGTATCATGAAATGTTTCTTCACTTCTGGATCTTCGTAAACTTGCTTCACCAATGTAGTTTTCCCCAGTCCTCCCATCCCCACCACTGAGATTACTTCTCGCGTCGAAGTGCCCTCAATGAGCCAGCCAACCAGCTTTTTTGTCGGTTCATTGATGCCCACGAGCTCAGCTTTGTCTAGAAGAAGGGCATTCCCTCGCTGGTCCTGCCATGTCTCGTTTGGCTTACTAGAGCCACAGCGATGTTCGACTTCATTTAATTTGTCTCGGATTCTCCAGGGTCCATCATATATGCTTTTGATTCTGGAGCTGATGGATTTCATCTCTGAAGCAATTCGGTATCGACCTTTCATGTTCTTGATGCAGCAGGACATCTTGGAGAGAAGACCAGGAACACCAATTTCATGATCATGCGCCAGGAGAAGTTTGAACTCATCAAGAGCGTCTTCAGTGTCATATGCGATTTCTCTCAGCTGCTTCACCCAAACTTTGACTTCCTCATCACTCTCTTCCAGGGAATCTGCAACCCTCAGGAATGCCCTTATATACTCCAATTGTCTCTTCACTAAATTAACTTCTTCCTCGGCACCTCCCAAGAATTGAACCCCATTCTCTAGAAAGTCCTTCAGCTTGTCAAGTAGGTAGTTTACTGCAATATCTGCCATGCTCTATTTTTGCAGATATCGAAGTTCTGGAGCATACACTAGCTGGTATCCTCTAACGTAGTGCTTCCACAGGCTGGGGGTTTGGTGTGGAAATGGTCAAGCTTCTGATGTCTAGTCATCCATCAGTTTACGGCTGCTTGGTCATGATGCGCACCTGCTTAACAAATTGAAAAACCTTACTCTTTTTGTCACTCCCGGTAATCAACCGGAATGGGGGAGTTACATGGCCATCCTTCCATCCGAAGGCCGCAACCCAAAACACAAAAAAAAAACCAACTCCAAAAGAAACCATACCCAAAATCTAACTCCCAAAGTCCCCGGGATAGTGCTCTCGTACTAAAGGTAGCTAGGCAAGGAACCTGAAAAGATTCGGAAAGAGAGGGATAAACAATTATAGCTCAGTGATTAGTACATATTTTCTATGTAAATCGAATAACTACTATGCATGTGTACAAAGTAATATCAAAACTTCAAAACCCAAATTCAAGGTGTAAAATACATATTGCATCACATAAGAGTTGTTTCATTTCCACAAAACTTTATACAAGTTAAAAATATTCATTTAAATCCACATTACAATTCAAATATTAATGGTTAAGTCTATTGATCAATGCCTTGTGGCAAAGCGACCAAGATTCCCCCTTGGCAAAGTTTTCACCTATAAAGCCAGTGGTTAGGCCAAGAAGGATATCCTAAACCGAGTTTACAGCGATATTGAGCATCAAACCATTATCCTCAAATATAAAAAATTCAATCCATAATCAATCTTATAATCCACAATACATTTTACAAATCAATCATATAACCTTTCGTAACTCAGTTCATCCGATAGAAATACTTTTTCGTAAAGCATTTCTCATATCATTTCCTTAACCAAATTCACAAATCGAAATGTATAACCTTTTTTAACGTTTTTATTAAATGTTTCTCAAATCATCTTAGAACTCATTCTGCAAAGCTGTTCGCAACATAATACATATATATCCATTTGCAATATCTTTCTTAAAGCCATTCTCAAATCATTCTTAAATATTAAAAGGTAGCAATTGCCCGATTCAGACTTTTATGCAACAAAAATTCTTTAATAACTCGTACGAAACTCAAATCTTTATCACTTTCAAGACATGAGTTTATAAATTCATAGAAGAGATAACACCACTCATCTGGAATGCCCAATAATCAAATAATGATGCTCACTTGAACTGACGATCTCGTAATTCTAACAATTAAACGAGAATCGATGTCAAAATCAAGTAAAATATTATAAAAACTATGAATAGGCTAAATAATGCTTAAACACTAACAAAATAACTCAAAGACACCTATAAATTGCTCACCCAAATCGATTACTCAAAGCCGTCCGCAACGCGGAACTTGAGTGCGCCATAATTCTCTCCAACGAATTCCGTTTCAAGCAAATTTATAATCAAATGGAAGATCTTTCGAAGCACTAAAAGACCCATAACTCAGCCGACCCAAAATTGAGCTGAAAACCAATGAAAATTAGTTCGAAAGCTGCTATCGCGCACAGTTCATCATTCGAAGCCAACTTCAAAATTTTGTTTTGTGCAAACTGAAGTCAGAATCAAGATCCGTAAAATTCACGGCCTCACAACACCCTAAATTATCATTTCCATATATATATGTACGCAGCTCGACAACTCAAAAATCGAATTTCGGGGCTTGAATTTCACATAACTTTGAAATTGTAATCTAATTTCGAAAAATACTCTGATTGGATGAACGAAAGGATTGATTACTTACTAGGCGTTACCATACAAAGTCGAATCTTGAGAGGTCCCGTGGTCAGAACCTATTTCTTTCTCTTTCCTTGTCTTCCTCTTCTTTCCTCTTTCTTTCCCCCTCTCTTTCCTTTCTCTTCTTTTGGTCGCGTGAGGCCCCTTTTAATAACTTAGTGTCACACCCCAAACTCAACAAGAATAAAGGCATGACACGGCCATCCTTTCCCAAAAAGACGCAGCCTAAACATAACCAAAACTCACTTAATATCACAATATATGCATCCACATATATATACATGATATAGAGTTTAACTGGTTATAATATCAGAGTTAACTACAATCCATCAAAGGGCCAAAAGCATAATCAGCAACAGGCTAAAATTTAAACTCCACAACCATGTGAACTCGTACCAAAAAGTCCCAACTATCAAAATGCCCTCCCCAACATCGGAACTCTCACGCCTACAAGCGTCTCGGTGAAGAACCTGAAAAACAAGTGATATGAGAGGAATGAGCTACCATGGCTTAGTGAGTAATACATTTATTCTAAGTAGATCAAGCACCCATATGCACATGGTTATAAGACCAAACGAAAGCTCAATTAACCCAATTCCAACATATCACAAACTTCAAGGTCAAAATACGTTATATACCACTTAAACATAATCTTTTCACAATAAGAAATATCGTTTTAATTAATAATATTAAAGAAGAAACCAATGGTCGATTCCATTGGCCAATCTCGTCGAAAAGCACACGCCAATGGTCCATTCCATTGGCTAATCTCATGCTTAGAAATCTAAGTATGATCACGGATAACGCCCCATGAAAAGCGACCAAGATTCCCCTCTTGGTAAGGTCTCCACCTACTATAAGCTAGTGGCTCGGCCCACAAGGATATCCTAGATTAGTATGCGCATACCCACAACCCCTCATTTGGGTTCACAGAGACACTGAGCATCAAAATCCACAACAATATCATCCACCAATCTACAAAATCCATTGTAGAAATCATTTCATAAACCATTTCATAAACCGATATAAAACCCTTCATAAGTCACATTCAAATGCAAGAACTCTTCATGAGTATTCCTCAAAAGGTTTCACAAACCTATTTGCATTCAGTAAATTCAAACCAGAATCAAAAGATAATCTTTCATTTCAAATACACAAGATGACAGTAAATGCTCGATCCAATTTAATGAAATCAAAATGCCATTTCTTATATGGTAACATGTCTAATACATATTATTTTCTAAACATGAGTTTACAAATTCAAAGAAGAAATAGTACCACTCACCTTAAAAAGCTGAAAAACTAACCTACGGCGGTTTCTCGAGCCGATACACTCAAATACCTAACAATAAGTTGAAAAACGGTATCAAAACCAAGTAAAATGTTACTTCAACTACGACTCGGCTCAACTAGGCTTAATCGCTAATATAACAACTAAAAGACGCTCCCAATTCACTCATCCAAAGTGATTATCCAAATTTGTCCACGACGCGAAACTTGAGCGCGAAACTTGATTACGCCGTAACTTTCTCCACTAAACTCCGTTCTAAGCGAACTTATAGTCAAGAGAAAGCTTATTCAGAGCATTACAAGAACCCCAATTTGGCGGCCCCAAAATCGAGCCAAAAACCGACGAAAATTGGCCTAAAAACTTCTGGTCGTGCACTGTTCACTGCACGCGTTCAACTTCAAAAATTCATATCCGGCAAACCGTAAGTCCAAATCAGGTTCCGTAAAATCCCACGGCCTCGCAACACCCTAAACTACCAATTCTATAAAAATACACAGTTCTATGACTCAAAAATCTGACTTCGCCGCTCGAAAAACACATAACTCCGAATTACGAGCCCTAACCCAAAAAATGTTCCGATTAATTGAATGAGGGGTGCGAATACTTACGGAGCGTTGCGATATGAAGTCGAAACGGCTAGGTGAGGTTCGTACGGCGCAAAACCCTACCTTTCTTCTTCTTCTTCTTCTCTTCCTCTCCTTTCTCCTCTTTTCCTCTCTATTTTTTTTGTTTTTGCTTCGTGCTCTTGGCTGGCTTCTTAAAAAGAGCCGAACATCACTGTTGCTTCTTTTGACTTGTTGACTTTTTCTTTTTTTTGACCCATATTTTACACTTAGTCCACTATTCCCGTCTGTTGTTGACTTTACGACCTTTCTTTTTTTGTTCTTTTTTTTTGGTCCCACCAATACTCCACTTGGTCAATTAAAATGCCAAATATTACACTCGTTGTCTTGAGTAAACTAAAAATGACCATTATTGATATCTTTTAGTATGATTGGACGCAACTTAATTTGCTAGGCTTTTGTATAAATGTACCTAACTCTGTGAATTTTTTTACTAAGATTGTTGTTTAACTTTTCAAAGGAAATGATAGGAAAGTCAATTGATTTCCAGTCCACTCATGTTTTATTCTTGGAAACTTCTAATATGGTCCTAATAAAAAATTTTGTTTACTCAGCAAGTTCGCTGCAAGTGCTAAATATACTTAGACTAATGTTAATGAGAGTGACTAATAAGATTCCTGTTATTAGGCAAGTTCATGGCAAGTACTGAATATATTTTTATACTAATGATACTGAGAGTGACTATTTCCTGAATGGTCAGTACATTTTTATACTAGTGTTAATGAGAGTGACTTTTTCCTGAATGGTCAAGATTCCTGTTATTAGGCAAGTTCATGGCAAGTACTGAATATATCTTTACACTAATGTTACTGAAAGTGACTATTTCCTGAATGGTCAAAGTTCCTGTTTACTAGGCAAGTTCGCTGCAAGTGATGAATATATTTTCATACTAATGTTAATGAGAGTTACATTTTCCTGAATGACTATCGGCCGGCTATTGATTTCAGATGATTGTTTCCAGTGAAACTCACCGAACCTTTGCAGGCAAACTATTCTGTTTCAGAATACCATTGTGTTAAAGCTCAGATAGAGGAATCGCCCGGGGGGTTTATGGGAATGAAGCAACTTAACTTCATACAGAACTTTATAGCGGGACAAGACTTTGAACTGTCACCTCCTCAGCAGCTCAGGCAGAAAGAAGTTACCGGAATTCACCAAGAAATTTCTGTGCAACTTCTTGTTGGAGTTATTGTTGTTATGCAGGCGTAAGAAGATCAAGTGATGTATTGCTGAGATACTGATAATATCCATTATACGTGAGAAAGTGGAGATTAGTTCACCTACCCTGACTAGACAAGCAACTGACGTCATGTACTTAAAATTTTCATCGTTCTCTCCTTTGATTCTTCCCTGGCTTCATCCTAATGGAAACATCATTCAGTGGCACTGATACAGAGATTTGTATTTGTTTTTCTTCCTTCAAGCAATAATGTAGATTTCTACCTCTCCCCAGCCAGGTGAGACGAAGACCAAGTCTAAGCAAGATAAGGAGACAAGGACATTAGAAGTGCCAAAATTTATGTACGGCGTTCATTTTAATTCCAAAAGTTTATGCCGAATCACTTAACCATCAAATCGGAGAAAAAACGATCACTTAAGTGCTAACGGTGAGATATTCTGGCCAAATTGATCATGTGACTTTTTTAATTAAAAAAATATGACGTGGCATATTTTTTAACACTAAGTCCACATGGAGTACAAAAACCATGTTAGCTTCCTGGCCTACGTGGCTCGTTTAAAAGAAACAATGTCGCACAACGTCTTGCCAAAACGATGTCGCAGAAAGCAAATCAAAATTGGGGCTTCGAGTTCCTGTTCTTGCACGACACTACAAACTCCTCCTTGCTCGCTTGTCGTTGCTCTCCAATACTGTCGCTCAAATTTGTCATCTTCTCTCCCTTGCTCAATTGGCCAGAAAAATTAGGGCTTCGAGGGCAAAATTAGGGATTCAAAGGAAAAATTAGGGCTCGGAGAAAGGGAAATAGGGTTCTTGGTAACATCGCAGGGACAACAATAGTAGGGATTGTAAGATTAAGCTGGTAATTTGGGGGGCAAATCGAAATGGGGAGTGAATTTGGGTTAAATGACCGGTTAAGATTTGAAATTGGGGGCTTCTCCTTCAATTTGGGGATTTAGGATTCTTATTTGGAGGAAAGGTACTAGACGGCATCGTTTTAGGGTTTAGATGCTGACTGATCTATCTGACAAGCCACGTCGGCTCAAGAAACTAAGAAAAAAAGGCCACATCGAATTTCTGGTCAAACATATCAGAGTTGGCACTGAATGAGCGTTTTAAAAAAAAATTGACTTTGAAGTGATTGGAGGAAATTTTTGGCACTAAAATAAGTGCTGTACACAATTTTTACCACTTTTATTGTCCGTCTCCCCAGGAACAAGGCTCCTTAATTGCAGTTCACCTCATTTATATAGCAAATGCGTGGACACATGCTCTAGACGAATGTTGTTAATCACCGTACTTCACTCAATTTAATATCTAGCATAAACGAATCGCAAATAATCTTGTGTCAATCGCTGGTGATATTAGCTTTCGCAATAGCGGGGCATCAATATATTCCTTTTTAATATTCAGTTGATGGCACCCTCCTGGATAAGTTTAAGAAGTTATCACATGTGCCACGTGGGGTCGATTCGTATAAGGAGAGGCGGTAAAAACTCTCTATTATATATGTGATGAGTCAATCCGACGAAGGTGGGGAGTGATCGATAGGGGTGTCAAAAACCAAACTAAAAATCGAACGGAAATTGGAATGGAATTGAATCAAAATTTCGTGTATTTTCGGCTCGGATGATGAAAAGATAACTGTTATTTTTCTTCTAGTTCGGGTTATTTTGATTTAGTTCGGTTTGGTTAATCAAACCGAGTTGAAATTCTCAACAAAAATTGAATGCTCTTTTTCACCCCTCTTAAAATTGCCATGAGAAATCTCAATATCTAGTTTTCTCATCCGAACTTATCCGAAATGGCGTTTTTGGTTCGGTTTATATTCGGTTCAGCTCGGATTGTTCGGCTCGGATTTTTGAAAAACCCGAGCCGAACCAAAATCCGAATCGAACTGAACCGTTGACACCCTTATGTGATTGCTAGGGCTAGAAGGACCGGGCAAGGACGGCTCTTGGTAGGCTTCTAAAATGGCGAAGGGGATAGGAATTATCCGCATTGCGCACTAGGGAGAGTCTATCTGCCATATATATATGTGTGAAACTGGAAATAAATCAAAAGATGCGCTTTTTGATGAAATGGCGATGCTCAGCATTGAAACTTCAATGTTAAGCATGGTGAAGTAAGAGTACTACCGGGAAGGTTGATCTTTTGGAGAAGCGTCCACCTGTACGCCGAACGACAAAATAATGACACTTGGTACTCGAGGTTAATCTAAGGGCGTCACAATATATAAAGATCTCAAGGTAATGACTTATTAGGATCTGAAATTCTCGAACTAAATCACTGTGGAGGCATCACTAAACAGCATCACCAGCTCTCAAAATCAACTTCATTTAATCAGCCCTTCCCATTGATCGGGCACTCACCATTAGGGGATTGCAGATTGTTACTGCTTTGTTTCTGCAAGAAAAGGTGGAAATCTGGTGTGATCATTCTATCAACTGTGCAGTAGATAGAATCACAACGATGGGATTGTAAGTGACCATGCTGTCGGATTCCCTCCTTGAATATAAATTTTGAAAACAAGCCTGCTTAAGACACGGCCATCATAAGCCCTTTCAGTCTTGTTGGCAGATTAGTTTTAGACTTCTAAGTAGGCCTTCCTGGTTTGTTACTTTGTTTATACTGCAGCCAACAGAAAGGAGCGCATAGATAGATGGCAAGAATCACAGATTTCAAACTCACCTCCATCTGCCGTGATACATCCTATGTGACGAGTTTGCTTGCAAAAGATTTGGTTGTCTTACAGTTTGAGCTGTACACCTTCGTCTTTTGGTTATTTCAAATTGGACCTCGAACTTTGTCGTTCTTTCAAAAGGCAACCCAGCTGTGAATTCCGAATACATTCCTTAGTTGATTTCCTTCTCGACGAGCCTGCTCTTCCTTTGACTAGGTTTCCCTGCGTGCACCGTCTTCTCATGAAGGCATGCTGTAAGCTATAATAAAGAACGACAATCATTATTGGTAGGCTAAACGATATAATTGGCAACCTTCTACTTGCCATCAATTATTTTTTCTGTTGAATGAATTAAGTTGCCCCACGCTTACCTACCATACTAAATAAATTTTGGACTTAATTGAATATTTTAAGCCAATAATAACTAAGATTATAAAAGAAGTGGAAACTTAAGTACTGATTTCATTGTGGATAATAGTAAGAATTGAAAATGACAATAAAAAGTTGTATGACAACTAAAAATTAATAGTTGAATATTATTAATTTCTCACAATAGTAGTAGGTTTGAGCAATATATTTGGCAAGATTCTACTAGCCATCAATTATTTTTTCTATTTAAAGAATTAAGTAAGCCCTCCCCTATTTACCATATTAAGTAAAATATTGACTTAATTGAGTCTTTTAAGTCGATACTAATTTAGGTTATCAAACAAGCTTAATCTCGTTAAGTATTTGAGTTTTTTATTTTCAGCGCTTAATTGAATTATGACATATGCCTTACATGAACTGAAAGTATTAATTATCAGCATTTGCGGTTATCAATCACACCCTTAATAGTTAGAATTTTGTTTCAAAATGCCCTCTTGACACTTGTTAAGCAACCAAATAAGAAGGTTTTACAATTTTCAATAACTAATTGTTTTCATGATATGTATAATAAATGCTTTCAAAATCGACTATTTCCTTATTAAGTACGTTTAATAACTAATAAGTGTCTCAAGGACAGAAGTGATCATTGGACGGGTTGACTTTAGAGCAAGAAGAATTGCAGATGATGGTAGCTACAACCCTGAAAAAGCCAACAATTCTTTAACAGAAGGCTCCAAGAACATCAACGGAACATTCTGTCGATTGTTTAAGGAGGTGACTAAGTTAACCAGGTTTATCATACAAAAATGACCTAATCTCCTTTTTAAGCAATCAGGGCAAACATGACACTTGACATTTGCTAGAAAGTTCTTATAATTGCATCTGCCTACTACAGCAATGCCATAGCTGCAAGAGCTGAAGGCTAGCATCAGAAACATCTCAAACCTGGAGGAAGCGATTAAATAGCAGGGGCATTAAATCTTCCAGTGGTGAAAATGCTTTTCAATAAGAACTCGTAACAGGTTGAATCTTGACTGTTATACCTACACCAATCTTTGGATACCTATAGTGGGCCTTACGAGATGATGACTGGGTTGAATGAACCCCTCTTATTGTAATTGTAATGATCCACTCTTGTGAAATTTCACGACACCGATAAATTAAGGGACATTGTAAAATGAGAACAAAGTAATAGGTCTAGAACATGTTTTAGATTTCAGGGATCACCTAACAGAGGGAGAGCGAGGGCAATTACAAAATACTACATATTTACTAAATGGCTTACTAAAGCATTACATACGAGCTCTATTTATAAAGCATTGAGAGACGCAACTCAATCCCTTATTACAGACAGACTCGAAATCACAGCTACCTCACAACACATTCACAATTACAAGTCATCCCATCAGTCACAAACACTTGGCAGGCTCACAGTTATTCACTTATATAGTACATTCACTTCCAACATGGTGGGAACTCATTGCTCCTCATGCTAGTGCCTTGGGTGGTAGCAACATCCCTCTGCACTGATCTCTCGATTAACTGGACGTCCCAACCCTCATCTCTCCAGTAACCATAATATATTTCTGGAACATGCGCAACTTTCTGAAAGTCGTCATCCTGTCCACCTTCCACAAGCTTCTTGACGAGCTCATCTGGCATATCGAAAATCTCCAGCACTTTCAGCCTTGTCAAGCGTTCAATACCTGATGGAAGCTTCTTTAGTAACTTGCAACGTTGAATGATAAGCTTCTCAAGAAAAGGCATTGCTCCCTTCTCCACTTCTACACACCTGAGTTCATCGAAATGATCAAGACCCAGAGTCCTCAGCTTTTTAAAGGCTTTTGCTTTAAAGCACAACGAGCTTCCTTCGTAAACCTGAAGCAACTCGAGATGAACAAGATTGGGCAGATTTTGGAGAGAAACGAGAGGGTCATCCTTTAGGCGACTGCACCTCAGGGGCAATTTCATCAGGCTACTGAGAGAGGGTAGCCAGTGTGGTAATGCCCCCAAGCGTCCTCTCAAGTAGATTCTCTGAAGGAATGGAGGTGGACTAGAGAGGTGTTGCAGATCAATAATCTCATCATCATCAACAGATGCTACGGATATTGCTTGAAGCCTGGTTAGTTTGGAGATTGACAAGCACAAATCCCTTTCATCTTCTTTTCTAAATTTCAGAATGGCCAATCTATCCAGTTGTGTCAACATTCCAAGTTCTCTCATCACACTGCTGCTACTTTCCTCATCTGCCTCTATACAGCAGTGCTTTTGAAGGAATTGCAAAGCCCTTATTCCCCTAAGGGCCTTAAAACCGAAATTGAAGGATGAATAGGATATGTTCTTGTAGCGATAAACGAGGAGATGACAAGTCGTCGCAGTTTCAAGATCTCAACTGGCACTTTGGTGACGTTGGTGTGTTTAAGGTCTAGAGTCTCCAAGTTTGAAGCTTCCCAATAGAATTTGGAATTGTACTCACCTCAGTGAAGCTGAAACTTCAATATCTCAGATAACACCAATCAGAAACTTGAGCAGGGAACCTTGTTAAAGGAGCCGCTTGCATATCCAAAACATTCAGCAGTTTTATATCACTAGCTACAATTTTATTCACAATTGATCCATCTATCCCAAACATATATAAAGAGGGAAGTTGAGACAAGGACCAGTTCTGTTGCAGAGATAGCAGGGTGTTCTGTATTGAAAGGCGACGGACTTTGTCTGGCCACTCACAATTTTCTTCTTTAGCTATTACTTCAAACCACTGATCAGTCGACTTTGAAGTGATAATGTCCCGCAGAAAATCACGGATGCGGCAATACTTGACCCTTCCATCACTTTGTTTAGAAGCCACCTCTATCAGGCTTCTGTTCAACAGCTCCACAGAGTAGTCCTTGGCAACTTCTTCGAGGGTCTTTCCTTCTTTCTTTTCAACAAATCCTTCAGCGACCCATAACCGAATCAGTCTCCTACGCTTAATGGGGTGACCCCTGGGAAATAAACTTAAGTGCAAGAAGCAGGCTTTCAGGTAGTATGGCAGATCATTAAAGCTAAGCGAAAGAACTCTCTTCAAATTTTTGAGTTTGTCATTGCAGTCAATCTCAGTACAAAGACTGCGATGAACCAAGTCCCATTCATCTATTCTGATGCACCTAGGGACCGGCGGACCCGTTATGCGACTGGACGAACCAGCGGGCTTGAAGTCAAAGATATCGGATTAAGCTCAAATTTGGTCGGCTAAAGCGAAATGGCGTGCTGATCAATACTCATAGCCTTTGGCTATGATTAATGATGAATTTTCGCGATTCAGGGTCGTTTAGATGGTTTTTTTTAATTATTTTATTAATTTTCGAATTAAGGGTATTTTTGTAATTTTTTGCGTTGTTTTTGTCATTAGGGTTAACATCCTTTATAAATTTGTTTTTAGGGTTTGAGAGGCAGTAGACTTTGGATGTTTTGAAAACTTATCGATTGTTAATCGATTGAGAGAACAGTTTGTTCCTCTAATCGTTTCGATTCTTCTGTTTAGCCTAATTTCTATCGCGCTTCGGCATCAATTGGTATCAAAGCACAGGTTGCTTGAATCAATGGCTGAACAGAATCGCGGTCGTGGACGGCGGGCTCGTGGTGGCCGGGGGCGTGGAGGCGTTCCTGAAGCAGACGACCAACCGCGTCTAAGGGATCTGCGAGACGTAGAAATTGAAGAACAGAGAAGACGAATCCAGGATTTGGAGCGACAACTTGCGGAGGCGAGATTGGGCGTTCAATCCGAAGAAGAAGCAGAATCTGAGGATCCATCCGATGATGAAGAGGAGGACGTAAACCCTTTCGGGGTTTTGAACCAGGGGCGGAATCGAGGAGTACGACCTGTAAATCAACGCTCATCTCAAAATTTCGGGATGAAGATCGAGATTCCCGAATTTAATGGTAAGGCTCATCCTGATGAGTTTATTGATTGGATGCATACGGTAGAACGGATTTTTGATCTTAAAGACCTAACTGAGGGGCAAAAAGTGAAGTTAGTGGCTATTAGGCTGCGAAAACATGCTTCGATTTGGTGGGAACACGTGAAAAAGCAACGCGCTAGAGAAGGGAAGTCGAAGGTGGATCGCTGGGAGAAGATGAAAAAGTTATTGCAAAAAAATTTTTTGCCTACCCATTATAGGCAAGAGGCGTTTATTGAGTATCATAACGTCAAGCAAGGTGATAAAACAGTTGAGGAATTTACAGAAGAATTTGATCGCTTGCGGATGCGTTGTGATGTGGCGGAGGAAGACGAGCAGACGATTGCACGATATCTAGCAGGGCTGCGATATGAGATCTCTGATGTTGTCCAATTACAACAATATTGGACGTATGAGGATGTGTGCAGACTAGCCCTAAAGGTGGAGGGGCAGTTTAAAAGAAAGAGCAATAATTCTAAGTGGTCAGGCAGCAGTTCCAAGTGGTTAGATAAAGAATCTCAAGGAAAAGCGGGAACATCAGCAGTAAATTCGACATCGATCACAGTTAAGGATGTGAGTTCTAAATCTACATCTAACGAGGGGCAGAGTAATGCTAGAACTAGCAGGGGAGGAACTGCAGCCAAGCGGTGTTTCAAGTGTCAGGGATTCGGGCATTTTGCTGCTGATTGTCCGAACCGACAGATTGTGACGCTTGTTGATAATCCGGTCTTTGATGAAGGTCCAGTTTATGATGAATCTGAAGGTGAAGAAGAGGATGCGGATGTGGAACAGGAAGGGATTATCTATGCTGATTCTGGTGAGTCTCTAGTCGTTAGAAGAATATTAAATGTTGCTGTAGCGGATGATGAATCATGGCTTAGACATAATGTTTTTCATACTAAGTGTACTAGTAGAGGAAAAATATGCAACGTGATAATAGATGGTGGGAGTTGTGAGAATGTGGTGTCCACGACTATGGTGGAAAAGTTGGGGTTGAAAACAGAAGATCACCCTCAACCATACAAGCTGTCGTGGCTTAAAAAAGGGAATGAGGTGAAGGTGAGCAAAAGGTGTCTTGTACAATTTTCGATTGGAAAAAATTACATCGAAGAGGTGTGGTGTGATGTAGTCCCAATGGATGCTTGCCATATTTTATTAGGGAGGCCATGGCAATTTGACAGAAAGACACAGCATGATGGTTTCAGAAATACATATACCTTTAAGAAGGATGGCCGAACCATTACCCTAGGTCCTTCAGATTTTAGAAAGGAAGTGAAGAATAATCTGCTGTCCAGGTCAGAATTTCTAGAAGAGGCAGTAAACGCGCCTGAGCTTTCTGCCATTGTGGTGATAGAGCGGAATTTTGACAGTCCCGAAATTCCTGCCCAAGTTTTGCCCTTACTTGAGGAGTTTACTGATGTCATACCGGAAGAGTTGCCACCTGGGTTGCCGGGTGAGCACAATGTTTCTGGAACTTTTAATGTAGCAGATTTGTCACCTTACTACACTGAAGAGGAAGACAATCTTTTAGAGATTGACAACAATGAAGACGAAGCAGATTCGAGGACGAATCTTTCTCTAGCAGGGGAGGATGATGCACCTAGGGACCGGCGGACCCGTTATGCGACTGGACGAACCAGCGGGCTTGAAGTCAAAGATATTGGATTAAGCTCAAATTTGGTCGGCTAAAGCGAAATGGCGTGCTGATCAATACTTATAGCCTTTGGCTATGATTAATGATGAATTTTCGCGATTCAGGGTCGTTTAGATGGTTTTTTTAAATTATTTTATTAATTTTCGAATTAAGGGTATTTTTGTAATTTTTTTGCGTTGTTTTTGTCATTAGGGTTAACATCCTTTATAAATTTGTTTTTAGGGTTTGAGAGGCAGTAGACTTTGGATGTTTTGAAAACTTATCGATTGTTAATCGATTGAGAGAACAGTTTGTTCCTCTTATCGTTTCGATTCTTCTGTTTAGCCTAATTTCTATCGCGTTTCGGCATCATATTCTGTGCTTGTCTTTTGTAGCCAAAACACCACTGATAGCCACTATAGCAAGTGGCAGTCCTTCACACTTTCTTAAAATTAACTTGCAGGTCTCCTTCAGATGGGAAGGGCATGAACTCCCCTGAAATGTCTTCGTGCAGAAAAGCTTCCATGACTGTTCTACTGGCAGAGGCTCCATCCTGTAAACCTTTCCCTTGAATTCTCAGCAGGAGGTATATGCTAGATCAGCATTTCTGGTTGCGACGATTATTCGGCTGCCGCACTTTTTATTTGGCAGAGTGTTTTACAGCATCCCATTCATCTATTCCCATGTGTCGTCTAGAACAACCAGAAACTTCATTCTCCATAGCAAGTCCTTGATTATCATCTTCAGCCAGTAGATATCCGTGGTGTCTGCACCAGACAGAATCGGTTTTCTAATCACTCTCATAATTTGCCAAAGCATGTCCTGGACGAGCCCTCCTACATTCGGAGAGCCAGAGAGGGTGACCCAAGCACATATCATGAAATGTTTTTTCACCTCTGGATCTTCATAAACTCGCTTTACCAGTGTGGTTTTGCCCAATCCTCCCATCCCAACAACTGAGATTTCTCCCCGCCTAGAAGTGCCCTCAAACAACCATCCATCCGGCTGCATCTTCGGTTCTGCAATGCCCACAAGCTCAGTTTTATCTAAAAGAACGGCATTACCTAGGTGTTCATGCCATGTGTTGTTAGGGTACTTGGAGCGCGGGCCATGTTCAGCTTTACAAAACTTGTAGCGTAGTCTTTGGTGTCCATCACATATGCTTTTGATTCTGGAGTCAATGTTCTGTATCTCAGAAATGGTTCGACATCGAGCTTTCATGTTGTTCACACAGCAAGAAATCCTACAGAGAAGACCAGCAAACCCAACCCCATGATCATGCTCCAAGAGAACTTTGAACTTGTTGTGTAACGACCCGGTCCGACGAGGGCGGGGAGTGGTCATTGGGGCCAAAAGGACTTGGACAAGGAGCGGCTCCCGGCATGCTTCTAGGATGGCAAGGGGTGGCATGTCTTTTGTCCCATGTTGCCTAGGGGGGGAGTCCTAGAATTGCTTATAAGGCCCGGGTGGCCTATTCTGCGTAATGCGTTTTAAAGACGTGAGGGTCAGTGGGCCCAAAGCGGACAATATTATATAGTGTAGACCCGGGGTGTTACAGTTGGTATCAGAGCCGACTCTTGATCCCGTGTGGGGCTACAGCGAGGACGTTATGCTCGAAGGAGAGGAGAATGTAACAACCCGGTCCGACGAGGGTGGGAGTGGTCGCCGGGGCCAAAAGGACCTAGACAAGGAGCGGCTCCCGGCATGCTTCTAGGATGGCAAGGGGGGCATGTCTCTTGTCCCACATCGCCTAGGGGGAGAGTCCTAGGATTGCTTATAAGGCCTGGGTGGCCTATTCTGTGTAATGCGTTTTAAAGCCATGAGGGTTAGTGGCCCAAAGCGGACAATATTACACAGTATAGACCTAGGGTATTACACGTTGGGAGCATCTTCAGAGTCATATGCAATCTCTCTGAACTGCTTTACCCATACTTTGACTTCCTCATCGCTCTCTTCCAAGGAATCTGTGACCCTCAGCAATGCCCCTACGCACTCCAACTGTCCTCTCACTGAGCTAACTTCTTCCTCAGCACCTCTGAAGAATTGCACTTCATTCTCCAGAAAATTTTTGAGCTTGTCAATAAGGAAGTTTACGGCAGCTTCTGCCATGCTCTAATTGTGCATGTGCAGAAGTTGTGGATTATAACTCTGCCAGTATTCTTTACATAGTGGCTCCAAAAGTTGGGGAGTCCAATGTGGAAATGGTGAAGCATATGATGGCCATGCTGAATTTTACATTTTGTATCTCTTTCCTGGTGGTCCATATCTTCTATAAAATTGAGCAAATTATATTTTTTAGTCCTTTTCTCAATCACTGTAATTGTTATTTCCTTTCCTTTTTGTAGAAGTACCTCTTAATGCGAAAAATTATTAAATGTTTCAATCTTTTTAATTAAGTAACACAGAACTTATCAGATAACTTGATTTGCAGTTCTATTTTTTATTATTGAAACAATTGACCTAGTTCGAACCAGAAAAATCACTGTTTAGGCGGCCCCCTACAAGTTTTGAAGAAATTTTTTTATGATGTTACTGGTGTATATCATTTTAGCATTTCCATGAATGACAATTGAATTGGCTTTCTAGTCAAGTTTATTGAATTTATTTTGCGGGCTATTGCTGTTTGAGGTAGGCATACCGATGCATTGTAGGCTTTCTCAAGCTTGCATTTCTAGGTAAAAGTTTCGGACGGAGTTAGGTTTGAGCTGATGAACAATTTAAGGTCATTCCATATGTTAAAAATTGATGGTCAAGACTTCACAACAATCACCTTCTCAGGGCCTCAAGCTGAGTGATACTTTCTCTAAACCTGGTGGAAACAGGAACAGCACAACCTGTGACCTGAACAACCCCCAAGCTTGTACAAGCTACCCCATCTCCACCGTCCCATCTCGGCACCAAGCCAGTTCCTCAACCACTATATGCATCTACAATTTGCGATACCACTTTTATCTACGAGTCTCCACACAATTTCTTCTGTTCAACAGTTTCCAATGCCACGAGCATTTTGCTGGAAAGTACAAAATCAACTTTCATTTTTTTGCCCAGAAAAATACAAGATCAACTGATTAATCTTTTTGGTTGATTGACAGGAAATCCAAGGTCTTTACTAGATGACATTATCAAAAAGTCCAAAAACTTCTTGCTGGGAAATTTGGCCAAAAGTCATCTAAAACAGTTCTAAATAAGCAATTGAGGTCACATACTTGAAATTTTGATCGTTCTCTTTTCAATTTTTCTGCGCTTACCAGATTGGATCATCATTGAATAGGCTAATAAGAGAATTCTCTATCAAACTTCGTTATAAATACTTTGACATTAGTCTCCAAGAAAGCTGTTGCCCTTGCATAGTCGAGAGAACTGGACCAAGACTGAGTGGGACAACAACATATCAAAAAATGAAAATGGACATTAATTACCACTGAGCTACTAAAATATAAGCAAATTGTCACACTGCATCCTCAATCACTAACGACATGAAACTTTAAAAACAGGGTCGCACTAATACCCCTTTAAGAAACATTGAGTGTTCACGAATTCGTCACCATCACTTAGGTGGAGTTGATTTGGATCCCATGAGGATGAAAAGGCTACTTTTACCAGCACCAATCTACTGAATGAACACACCTTATCCAAAACAAGAAAACAATTCCAAGACGCATGTTCTGAGTCACTCATACCTTTGCGTGTATTTGCAATGTCGTCCGTTTTGTGCCTTCTTTTCTGTCTCCTGCTTGGCATTATATCAAACACTTGCTGGACATACTTGTGAGGAAAAGCGGGAGCACTCCCCATCGAAACCCCTGCGAGAATTTCAAAGGGTGAAATGTTCCAAGTCTGTCCCTATTCAAATTAGATCCTGGGTGATCCTTCAAAATTAGCTTGATGGGTCATGGCAACGTTTAGACTTTTGACCATTCCAAGCAACACGGAAATTGGATCTTCATAATCAACAAATTCAAGCTAATCTCTCCTACTTCCATGGCTGCCTGGGACGTACACGTTACTCAAAGCAGAAATTAAATTGTTTTCAAGCTATGTGCTTCATCACTTTCAAACATAAAACCATGAAAAATCCTAAACTGTGACCTCTTGAACGGATCTAACCTGAAGTTTTCAACCCATCTTAACTACTTTCTTCATTCTTTTCAATTAAGTCATTAAGGAGCATTTTTCTATTGATGAAGATACCAATCTAAATCTTCTGAAAGAGATAAAACTGCCAATAACAAAAGTATTTAAAAGTTACTATTTCGATTCATCTTTAATTTTAAAGGCTTTTTCAATTTTCATTAAAAGAAAGATACGTTCATAGGAATTTTTAAAAGCTTTATCTATTATGAGAATAATATAATATAGTGCTGATGCTAAAAACTGACATGATATTTTACATAATCAAACCAATTATCGTTGCAAATGCATTGGAGACATAATGTAATGCCCTGGACCCATACTCATTGATTTTGTCCTTTAGCATACCGGTAGATACTTTTCCAAAAGGTCATCTATCCCGATTGTGCTCTCATTTGAGCACTCTTGACATTGGAGTCTTTTGTATGTTAAATCCAATTTGACATAAATAATCTAGAAATGTTCTCCCCCTTATTTGGTGCACAATTTATTTTATTCCTTCTTCCTTTGCCATCCTAAAAGCTTTTCAAGAGCTACTCTTTGTCTCCACCAATGACTGCTGGCCCTCGTCCCCTGTTCATTATAGTAAGGGTCACAGGATTATTGGAAAGGGCAAACACTAAATAGGGAAAAACTATCAAAAAATTCATAAACCTGTTGTACTCGTGCTAAAATAGTACTAAACCTTTCAATATGACCAATTTAGTCATAAACCTTTTAATTGTGTCAATCTAGTCCATCTGACAAATTTTAGCTTGAAATAGCTTATGTGGACCATGTTTTTAAAAGTTTATAAATTTATTATGATTATTTTCCCTTTTTTTCTTCTTTTATTTTTTTATTTTTCCTTTTTTTTTCTCACCTTGGGCTGGTGACCCTCGCTGGCCAACTGGCAAGGGCTGCGACGCCCTCACTTGGTTTGGGTGAGGGCCGCAACCCTTTCCCTTGGCCAACTAAGGCGTTGTAGGCCTTGCTTAGATCTAGGGGAGGGCTGACGCACTCGCCTACGGCTGGCAATACGAATGATCAATTTTAGGAAAATATTTTTCAAATCATTCATTTTTCGCGAAAGAAACGGAGTCTTAGTATCTATTAAAAAATTATTTAGAAGTAAAGAGGACAATTTTTTTTTTTGGAGATAGAAAAACTTTACTGGAAGGTCTTTTGGAGTAATATGATATCTGAGGATTCTAGGTCATGGCTTCTCTGTTTTAGTTGATTCAAAGAAAGAACGGGCTAAATATAAATACTCTATATGCTTAACTTTTGAACATGCTGTCTCAATCCACTTAGACACTATTCCTTAATTTTCTGAAGAGCATTTTTCAGTTAGGGTTGTACTGACTCTGACTCAGACACATACAAACTCTAGCTTCTTATGACAAATCCTGGCTGAGAGGATTCACCTAAATCAATTTTGGTCTCCTTTGAAGAAAATTTCTACTATCCTAATACATATTCTCCCTGTAAAAATTCTCTAGTTGAGAAATCTGGCAGTCAATTTGATTCTCCTTTAATATATTCTATGTCAAAATCGAATGTTGATAGCATTGCTTGCCACTAGCATTGCTTGCCACTAGCAAATATCAGGGAAATTGTGCAATCGGTCATAAACTTATTGTACAAATACTAATTTAGTTTAAAAATTTTCAATTTTGCCAATTGAATTTTAAACCTTTGCACAAAACTTCAATTTAGTCTTTTCAGCCAAATTTGCTGGAATTCGTTGATGTAATAGTGCGCTATGCAGGACGGCTGGCGATGACTAGACCACAATGTTAGCAATTTTTGGCTAAAATTGGCCTGAAAGGAGTACAGCGTAATTGTTTAGGACTAAATTAGCAAAATTAAAAAAATTATGGATTGAATTTGCATATGGACAATAGGTTTGTGAGTAATTTGGTAATTTTACCGGCAAATATTTGTTTACATGTTAAGTTTTTTTTTTTTATCTTTAAGCAAAACATCGTTTGCAATTATTCCAGGTTCAAACTTCTTTTGGGATTTATGATGACCTCCGACTAACATAATCTACAATCTTACTTAGAGAAAATACTTTCTCCAATTTCTCCGTCTTACTTTCACTTTCTGATTCCTCGTCTATTCCCAGTACATTGCTTTTTTTTTTTCCTTTACCTTCATGTCCGGTGAGTTTCCCTAATCTGTTGACCGATTCTTGCATCAAATCAGTCATCTGATTTGGTTCTCAAGTTCCTAACTTGAAGTCTGGTTTTTTTGTTGGTACCTAATATCATCTGTTGTTTCTAGTTTCTTCTCTTCTGGTCTCTTCCCCAATTTTATTTATATTCTATTAAGTTGTTTACCTAATGAGTACAAGAACATATTACTATAATTGCTGTGTTCTATTACTGATCAACTTCTTCTAATGTTGCATGCCTATTCCCTTCTTTCTTGCCAGTCACCTCATATGGTGATGCTTTAGTGTTCTCTCATAGTTTTAATCCAACCGCAGGTGGATGGATTGATCTTTGAAGTTTTGCATTTATCGTATTATAAGTTGTGTAATGATCTTCTATATTATGTATTCTTCCTTGTTTAACTCTATGTAAAACCCATTAAAATAATTTATATTGAATAATAGTTGTACTTTATCTCGCTATATTAGATAATAATGTCCCCTATCAGATCAACAAAATATAAAAAAAGAATATACGAATGTATGTCAACTTAAAAGAAATAATTAACGGGCAACTCTGTAAATCAAGATATGGTCGTAGTCATGCATGAACCCATAGAAACTTCGTTCGGCTCTTGCCCAATTTGTCAAACCGTCCATCTTTTCTTCTCCTGTTATTGCGTGTGCTCCATGGAAACCATCTTAATTTACGATAGATTAAATGATCTACAAAACTTTAAGATTGGCAGTATGTTAGGTATAGCATTAAATAAGTACACAATCTTTACATCTGCCTAAGAAAAGTGGATGATCTTTACACCATTCTTTTTTTCGTCTGTGATGATCTTTGCACTTTATAATGCCCAGAAAAGCGAGTTTATTAATTATTTAACCAAAAACTCCCCGACTGATATGATGTTGAGCTTGGACTTGACCAAGTATTTGTAAATATGACTCGACTGTTCTGTTTTGCATTTTTGATAAATTACTCCAATAAACATTTCCGAATGTATTTCTGACTGGTGGCTTATAGGTTATAGGCATCACTCACATGCAAACTTAGCTGAATATATATGTGGGCGATATAAATGATTGTAACGGGAAAAGTGTCAGAAAAGTTAAACCTTTTGCTTTGGTGCCAATTGAGTTCTAAACTTTTTTTGACGCTAATTGAGTCATAAACCTTTTGATATAGTGCCAATTCAATTATTTCGGCTAATTTTGATCGAATTTTGCAGATGTAGACGTCGGCCGGCCCATGTGGCACAGCCGGCAATGACGTGGACAATTTTTAACACAAACACTATGCTGGATGCAGTGCCCATTTCTTCTTCTTCTTCTTCTTTTTAAACTCTTCTCTATCTGATCATTCATTTGTTAGATATTCAAATTTAACACCGTAGTCATATGGCAGTGCCATTATCTTCGGGATTTGAAGGTACTTGTGCTTGCATTTATTTTCAGCCTGTTGTTCTTGAAATACCAGTTGATTATGAATGCTTTAACATCCCTATCGGGGTCTTTGCTATTGCCTTAGTCTGTTTTGCCTTCCTTTCTCCTGCACTAACTTGTTGTATATCTCAGGAGCTTCCTAATGTGGGAAGCTTTGATGTTACTCAACCGGCTTGTAACCAGCCCTGCGTATTCTGCTGCTAGCTTACAAATGTTAACAAATAGCCGAGATACGGCCTGCTGGACCGCTAATGTAGCAAACCGGATGTCCCAAGGATATATTGGGTTTATGCAGCTAGACAGCATTCATAGGCAGATGAGGGAATCTGAGGTCGTTGAATTGGGAAGAGCATTTAAACGAAGAGTTTATGCTTATTTAGGCAATCATATTTCTTAAGAGCCTCATTGCCAGTGTTTTGTAAATTTTGATGGCATCAGCTTTTACTAAGGAAGCAAGGGCCCCTGCTTACCGTTTTTGCATAATGGGGCAGTAGATGAGGAGTTTTGGCACACTTAAGTGGAGCATAATCTAGGTGGACAATTTCGCGCTGAGCGGATTATACCCTGAAACTGCTGAAGTAGATGCTTTGGTTTGGGTCGCTTCATGATTCCACCTTTTGTTCATGTGCTCCGAAGGATGTGGCTAATCGGTTTATGTAATTTGACTTCTATAAAAGTGCAATAGATGAGCCCAACAAGAAAAACCCAGCCCATTTTTCCTAAAGCCGAAGCCTAAACCGTTATTTTGTTAGCTTTTAACCCACATAAATTAGGGAAAAAGCCATAAAAAACTCCAAAATATACTAACTGTGGCACATTTACCCTTTAATTTTTATTGTGATATAAAAAACCTCAAACTATGCCCACTATGACATATTTACTTTAAAATTTTTCTTGTGACAAAAAAAGCTTAAATTTGTACCTATGTGATATTTTCACTATTCATCAAGGTTCTCTTAGGTGATTTTTTAGTCAAAACAATATCGCTTTTATTTTACTTAAGCTATGTAGGTGTTATGTCAACACCGTTTGTCTTCCAGCATCTATGAAGACAAAATTTTAATGGTACTCATTGATGGAATGTTGACAAAAGGTAAATGTGTCATACAGGTATAAATTTGGGATTTTTGATGTCATAGAAAAAAGTTTATGGTAAATATGCTATAGTTGGTATAATTTGAAGTTTTTGGTGGCTTTTTCTTGATAAATTAAATAAATCTTTTGTTTCCACAAATTTCGTCAATGACAAGAATAAGACGAAACTGAGGGAAAAGAGAGGAGAGAAACCTTGCGTGTACATGCCAGGGGACCTTGTCAAGCCGGAATAGCTTCATTTCGCAATTCTCATTAGTAATCGAACTTGTTGTTTGTGTTATTAGAGCAATTTTCGAAGTTAAGTAATAAATTTGAAGTTATACGAATTTTGAACTGCAAGGTGCAATTATAATCAAATTCGAAGTTATATACAAGTTATATATATATATATAGTTATTTTTTAGGTCGAACATAAGATAGCAAGTTTATGTTAGCTATATTTGAGGCCATGTCCTTCGGATAGGAGGATAGTTGTGTCATTACCTCTCTACATGTAGGAGTCGGGGTGTGACAAAAAGATCTTGGCAATAGATTATTATTCACTTGAGTTTTGATATCGCTTCTCGCTTTATTGATAGGATTTTGAATTCGTCCGTTTGAGTAGCTTTCATTGTTTGGTTTGAGCATTCCAAGTAAGTGGCCCTATCTCTTTTATGAAATTGTGAACTCATATATAAAAGTGAAGAGATTATATATATTATCAGTATGAAAGGCATGGAATGACATTGCCCATAAAGAATGTAGTTGAGACAATGACCTTTTCTGTTGCATAACTTTCCGGCTGGTCTGTATACATAGGCGACGAACATTATCCGGCCATTTATGATGTTTATTTTGGTTGTTTCTGCAGAGCCATGGTTGCTGGACATTAAAGTGATAATATCCAGCAGAAAGTGATGGATACGGCAGTACATAATCCTTCCATCGCTTGTATTAACAGAGACCTCTATCAGGCTTCCGTTCAGGAGCTCATTTAACTAGTTCTGGCTACTTCTTCAACCGTCATGCCTTCTTTCTTGTTTTCAAATCTTTCTGCAATCCATAATTCAATTAATCTCCTACAGTTAATGAGGTAATCCTTGTGAAACACGCTCAACTGCAAGAAACAGGATTTCAAGCAGTATGGCAAGTCATCAAGACTTAGTGAAAGGACTCTCTTCAAGGTTTTGAATTTTTCATTGCAATTGATTTCAGTGCGAAGACTGCGACGTACCAGATCCCATTTATCCTTTTTTCTTGTGTCTTTTGAAACAAGAACACCACTGATGGCCACAATATTAAGTGGCAACCCTTACACAGTAATCAGAATTCCCCGAATCCATGCTTTTGGTTTTAGGGATCAACCAACAGAGGGAGAGTGAGAGCAAAGAGCAATTAAAAGACAACATTTTTACTGAATGCCTTACTAAAACTTGCATGCGAGCTCTATTCATAGAGCATCGAGAGGCACAACTAAAAGACTAATTGCCTTATCTAATATTACCTAACAGCTAACTCCAAACATTAGTAACATATTTTTGATAGCTCCTGAATGGCATTTAAAGACAGACTCGCAATCACAACTACATTACAATACATTGCCAATGACAAGTCACAAACATTTGGCTTACTCAGTCATTCACTCATACACTGATCTGATTTCTCTGCACTGATCTCTCAATTAATTGGACATCCCACCCGCCATCTCTCCAGTAGCCATAATATACTTGTGGAACATGTGAAACTTTCTGAAAGTCATCATCTTGTCCACCTTGCACAAGCTTCTTGACAAGCTCATCTGGCATATCGAAAATCTCCAGCACTTTCAGCTTTGTCAGGTGTTCAATACCTGATGGAAGCTTCTCTAATAACTTGCAACGCTGAATGACAAACTTCTCAAGATAAGGCATTGCTCCCTTCTCCACTTCTACGCACCTGAGCTTGTTGAAATGATCAAGACCCAGAGTCCTTAGCTTCTTAAAGGCTTTTGCTTTAAAGCACAATGAGCTTCCTTCATAAACCTGAAGCAACTCGAGATGCAAAAGATTGGGCATATTTTGGAGAGACACAAGAGGGTCATCCTTTAGGCGACTACCCCTCAGGTGCAATTTCATCAGGCTACTGAGAGAGGGTATCCAGTGTGGTAATGCCCCCAAGCGTCCTCTCAAGTAGATTCTCTGAAGGAATGGAGGTGGACTAGAGAGGTGTTGCAGATCAATAATCTCGTCATCATCAACAGAAGCTACAGATATTGCTTGAAGCTTGGTTAGTTTGGAGATTGACAAGCACAAATCCTTTCCATCTTCTTTTCTAAGTTTCAGAATGGCCAACCTATCCAGTTGTGTCAACATCCCAAGCTCTCTAATCACATTGTTGCTACTCTCGTCATCTGCCTCAATGTAGCGGAGCTTTTGAAGAGATTGCAAAGCCCCTATTCCCCTAAAAACCCGAAAGCCAAATTTGAAGGATGAATAGGATATTTTCTTGTAACGATAAACAAGGAGATGACGAAGTCGTCAAAGTTTCAAGATTTCAACTGGCAGCTTGGTGACATTAGTGTGTTTAAGGTCTAGAGTCTAAGTTTTGAAGCTTCCCAATAGAACTTGGAACTGTACTCACCTCAGTGAACCTGAAACTTAGATATTTTAGATAACACCAATCAGCAACTTGAGCAGGGAACCTCGTTAATGAAGCCGCTTGCATATCCAAAACATTGAGTAGCTTCATATCACTAGCTAGAACTGTATTCATAAATGATCTCTCTATCACAAACATGTATAAAGAGCGAAGTTGAGACCAGGGCAAGTTCTGTTGCAGAGCTTGCAGGGTTTTCTGTATTGACAGGCGACGGACTTTGTCCGGCAACTCACGATTCGCTTCTCCGGCTATTTCTGCAAAGCCCTGAAATTCGCGGACTTATCACTGAGTATCGCAAAAACCAAATTTATTTTTTGACCAGGTTACATGAAGGAAATTCAAGCAATGTTTCATTGCTAGCAAGTAAAAGAGATCATCAACTACAGTAAGACGATGAATGAGCAGCTGAGTGCAGGTCTTTTGTGAATTTCACTGTACACTGCTCTGATTTTTACGTGGCATTACCCTACTGACATCAAATACGAAATGGTCAAGATTGCATACACACACTTGTTCATATTGAATAGCGATATATACACCTTGTTCTTCCATGGTCGAAGGAGAAGTGGACCACATTTGGGAGGAAAGGAACACTCACTGAATTTAAAAAGGACTACCATTACGCATGAAGTAATTGAGCAAATAAAGTGAAGAGTCGCATATCAGTCACTAAGGACAGATGGCATTAAAATATAGAATGACATCAACAAAACCTTAATAAAATACGAAATTATGGCGCCTTTTCAATAAGAATAGAGCGGATGTCACCGTCTATTATGTGGAGTTGATTAGGATTCCATGACGAGGAAAAGCTGGCTTTGACAAGCCACTATTCCAAGTCAGGACATGAACTCCCTACCAACAAGTTTTGAAGAACATGCAACTGATTTAACAACCATTTGTTACATCCAAATTGTTTTTTTTTTGGTAAGGTTGTTACATCCAAATTGTTAGGCCACTGTCTCTAATCAAACTTCTTGTTCTTCCATTTTTCTTTTTGGTAAGGTTGTTCACTGCAAGTGCTGAATATATTTGCGTTGTTAATAAGAGGCATTTTACTGAATGGTTATCGGCATCGGCCAGCTATCGATTTCAGATAATTGTTTCCTGTGAAAGTTACTGAACCTCTGCAGGCAACTATTTTGTTTCAGAATAGCAAAGCTTTCTATAGCTTGCTTATCGTTGAATAAAAGTATCGGCCGGGGGTTTATGGTAATGAAGCAACTTGACTTCATACAGAACTTTATAGCGGTACAAGACTTTGAACTGTCACCTCCTCGGAAGCTCAGGCAAAAGGAAGTTATCGGTATTCACCAAGCAATTTCTGTGCAACTTCTTGTTGGAGTTACAGTTGTCGTGCAGGCGTGAGAAGATCAAGTGACGTATTGATGAGATACTGGTAATGTCCATTATACCCGAGAAAGTGGAGATTAGTTCACCTACCACCTATCCCCTTCTCAGGACCTCAAGCTGGATGATCCTCCCCTGGATCCTGGAGAAAACCTGATCAGCACAATCTGTAAACCGAACAACCTCCAAGCTTGTACCAGTTGCCCCATCTCCGCAAAACTGTCCTATCTCGGCAACAAGCCAGTTCTTCAACCCCTATATGCCTCCACAATTCGGGATGCCACTTTTACCTACAAGTCTCCGCACAATTTCTTCCGTTCAACAGTTTCCACTGCCATTAGCATTTTGCTGGAAAGTACAAGATCAACTTTTGTTTTTTGGCCAAAACATAAAAGATCAACTGGTTGCATTTTTTCAATTGAATGAGAAGAAACCAAACATCATTACTTGATGAAATTATCGAAAAGTCCTATGGACCGTTTCTTCCTAGGAATTTGGGGCGAAATTCATCTAAAATGGTTCTAAATAAGTAGTTGAGCGTGCATACTTGAAACTTAATAGTTCTCTTCTTAATATTTCAAAATTGGATCGTCATTGAATAAGCTAATAAGAGATTTCCCTATCAAATTTCCAATAAATACTTTGGCGTTAGTCCCCAAGAAAGCTCTTGCCCTTGTACAGTCGTCGAGAGAACTAGACCAAGTCCGAGTGGTTCAACAACAAATCAGAAAATGGAAAAGGACATCGATTACAACTGAGCTACTAAAATATAAGCAAATTGTCACGCTCAATCATCAATCACCAGCGACATGAAACTTTAGAAACAGGGTCACGCCAATGGATCTTTAAGAAACATTGGAGTATTCAAGGCATCGCCACCACCTACTCTGTGGAGTTAATTTGGATCCCACGAGGATGGAAAAAACCGCTTTTACCAGCACCAAACCTACTGAATGGACACGCCTAACCCGCTAAAAAACAGAACAAATAAACAGGTGGGCACTATACACTCACCCATTTTGATAGTGCTTTCATATGAGTACGTTTAACTTTAGAGTTCCAAAACTAAGTATTGTCATTACGTCAAAAGGCGCTTCTGTGAGTTAATTTCAGTTTTCACATATATATATCAAAATCGCTCTCCCTCTATTCGGTGCATGGTTTGCTTCATTCCTTTCTCCTTCGCCATTCGCCGTCCTAGAAGCCTGCAAAGAGCAGCTCTTTGTCCAGGCCCTTTGGGCTTGGTGGCAACTCCCCACCCAATAAAAAGTTAAAAAAGTCTGTCTCTTAATTCTTAGCGATCTTTGAAAATGAATGGTCGTAAGACTTTGACCAGTCCAAGCGCCAACGGATTTGAATGGTCGTAGTTAACAAATGCAAGCTAATTTCGTCCTAGTTGCATGGTTGCCTGGGACGTACACGCTTGCTCAAAGCAAAAATTAATTGTTTTCGTGATGTCGTGCGTGATTAATTTTAATGAAACCTGTGAAAAATACCAAGCTAACTTCTCTTAGAGAGATTTAGCATAAACCTTTGGACGCATCTTAAAAACTCCTGAACCGATGCCATTGAGACAAATCTACTATGATGCCACTAAACTACATTAAATTCAGGAATATTTCTTCAAAACTTCCAGTTAGCTCCTCTAACAGAGTACTTCCACAGGCTAGAGGTTTGGTATGAAAATGTTCTACTTCTGCTGTCTAGCCATTCGGCCTAATTTCCTTAAAAAAATCCTTAATTTTTGTCTTAAAAAA
Organism: Syzygium aqueum; assembly: GCA_031216185.1. Taxonomy (NCBI): domain Eukaryota; kingdom Viridiplantae; phylum Streptophyta; class Magnoliopsida; order Myrtales; family Myrtaceae; genus Syzygium; species Syzygium aqueum. The sequence goes on along the minus strand of CM062235.1, from coordinate 9,117,321 downwards.
AACCCCAATTTAAGATTGAGTCCCAAATTTATCTTTAACTTTTTTTTTATAAAAAAATCACAAACTTTAACCATAGTTCCAAATTTGCTCCTATCAACCCTCCATCCAAAATCGTCGTTACTCGTTCCTCATTTTCATATCAAAGGACGGTCTCATTTTGAAAATAATTTTTCATGTCACCTTGCTAATGTGGATATGTTACCAAAGTGGAAGTGCTACATCAAACAACTAATGATGATTTTTGGATAGAGGGTTAACAAGGGCAAATTTGAGACTAGATTGAAAGTTAATAATATAGTTTAGACAAAGAAAAATTTGAGACAAATTTGGGATTAGAGTTAAATGTTTGTGATCTTTTTAGACAAAAAAAATTCGGAGCAGATTTGGGACTAGACCTAAAGTTTATGTTTTTTTTTAGAAAAAAAAGTTTGGAGGAAAATTGAGACTAAATATAAAGTTGGTGTTTTTTTAAGACAAAATAAAGTTTAGGGTAGATATGAGACTAAATCTAAAGTTGGGGTTTTTTTAAAGGAAATTAGACCCTAGGCATTCTATTAGTGTATGGCTGTTTGCTAATGATCCACATGCGCTTTAACAAATTAAAATTCCTTGCACTCTTTGTCTTGACTAAATTGAAAGTGACCATTATTGATATCTTTTAGAATGATTGCATGCTACTTAATTTTGCTTGGTTCGTGTATTAACATAGCTAACTCTGTGGATTTTTTTTTATTAAATTGTTGTTCAACTTTTCAAAGGAGCTGATGGGAAACTTAAGTAATTTCCAATCCCCTCTCGTTTTATATCTCGGAAACTTCTCAGAAACTTCTGATACGGTTCTAATCAAAATTCTAGTTTACTAGGTAAGTTCCCTGCAAGTACTGAATATGTTTTTAAATTAGTGTTAATGAGAGCGACATTTTCCTGAATGGCTATCGACATCGGCCGGCTTTAATTTTCAAAAATTGTGTTCGGTGAAAGCTACCGAACATTTGCTGGCAAATAATTTGTTTTAGAATACCATTGTATTAAGCTTTCCAAAGCTTGCTTCGTCAAGGAAAAGAATCAGTCGGGGGTTTATGGTAATGAAGCAACTTAACTTCGTACAGAACTTCATAGCGGGCAAGACTTTTGAACTGTCATTTCCTCAGAAGCTCAGGCAAAAAGAAGTGATCGGTATTCACCCAGCAATTTCTGTGCAACTTCTTGTTGGCGTTAGTATTGTCATGAAGGCGTAAGAAGACCGAGTGACTCATTGCTGAGATACTAGTAATGTCCACTATTGCTGAGAAAGTGGAGACTAGTTCACCTACTATGACTAGACAAGCAACTGAGGTCATATAATTAAAAATTTTCATTGTGCTTTTCTTTGATTCTTACATGCCTTCATCCTAATCGAAGCATCATTCAATGACACTAATACAGATATTTTTTGCATAAACCTTCAGGCAATCTATCAAAATTCGATTCTTGGATTTTGGAACGGAGGATCAAACTGATTCCCTTAGGAACTGACCTGGAATTGAACTGGTTGATTTCATGATTGACTTGGAAACCAGACCTAATTTTAAGTAATTACTATTATTTCAGTAAAACCCTTCATTTAATAATTTGTGGCATGGTGGTTAAAGAGTAGCAAGTCTTTTAACCTTTCCCCATTCAAAACCCATCTCCCAACATATCTATCTCTTTGTAAAATTCGGGAACCGAACCGGTCAAAGTCAGTTCTCCAATTTTTCACCAAGAAGGGGATAACTTACTTGTTAGGATCCAAAACCCTCAATCTGAATCACTGTGGAGGCATCATGAAACAGCAGCACCGGCTCTCGACATTGACTTCATTTTAATTGGTCCTTCCTATTTATCAGGCACTCACCATTAGGAGATTGCAGATTGTTACTAGTTTGTATCCGCAGGAAAAGGTGGAAATCTTGTGTGATCAGTCTATCAATTGTGAAGTGGATAGAATCACAATGATGGGATTGTAAGTAAACATGCTGTCGAATTCCCTCCTCGAATATGAATTTGAAAATGTGCCTGCTTAAGACACAGCCAATCATCAGCCCTTTCAGTCTTGTTGGCTGATTAGTTTTGGACTTCCTGTATTTTTACCTTATTTATACAGAAGCCAAAATAAAGGAGCAGATAGATAGATAGCAAGAATCATAGATTTCAAACTCGCCTCCATCTGCTGTGATACATTCCATGGGACCAGTTTGCTTGAAAAAGATTTGATTGTCTTACAGTTTGAGCCATATACCCTCGTCTTTTCGTTATTTCAAATTGGACCTTGAATTTTGTTGTTCTTTCAAATAGCACCCCAGCTGTGAATTTCGAATATATTCCTTGTTTGATACCCTTCTCGACGAGCCTGCTCTTCTGTTGACTACGCTTCCCTGGTGCACCGTCTTCTCATAAAGGTATACTGTAAGCTGTGATACAGAACAACAATCACTATTGGAAGGCTAAACGATCCAATTGGAAACCTTCCACATGCCATCGATTATTTTTTCTCTTGAATGATTTAAGTAACCCCACCATTACTAAAGATATGAACAAATATTTGGAAATAATCGAATCTTTTAAGCCAATGCCAAGTAAGATTAATAAAAGAAGTGGAAAGTTAAGTACTGATTTAGGTGTGGATGTTGAAGATGTCAATAAAAAGTTGTTTGATGACAACTAAAGATTAACAGTTAAATATTATCAATTTCTTACAAAACATAAGACAGTGATCATTATCAGTAGGTTTTAGCAATATATTTGGCAAGATTCTACTAGCCATCAATTATTTTTCCTATTGAATGAATTAAGTAACCCCTCCCTTACTTACCATATTAAGTAAAATATCAACTTAATTTAATCTTTTAAGTCAATACTAATTAAGGTTATCAAACAAGCTTAATCTCATTAAGTACTTGAGTTTTCTATTTTCGGCAGTTAATAGAACTATGACATGTGCCTTAAATGAACACAAAATATTATTTTCAGCATTTGAGGTTATGAGACACACCTTTACTAGTTAGGATTTTGTTTTAAAAAGCCCCCTGGACACTTGTTAAGCAACCAAAATAAGAGAATTTTACAAATTTCAATACACTAATTATTTTCATGATATGCGACCAATGCTTTCAAAATCAGTTATTTCCTTATTAAGTATGTTTACCAAATGTCTCAAGGATGGAGGTGATCATTGGACGGGCTGACTTTCGAGCGAGAAGAATTGAGACTTGGCACTTTCAAAGTGGCTGAAATAATTTAAGCCCCTACATGGACAAGCATCGAATATTGGAGAGTCAAATTTAAAGTTCACTCTACAGGATTCTCTAGAATCAAGAGCAGGCAGATGATGATAGCTACCAAGAACATCCGGGGAACATTCTGTCGATAGTTTAAGGGGGTAATTAATTAACCAAGTTTATCATACAAAATTGACCTGGTCTCCTTTTTAAACAATCAAGGAAAACATGAGACATGACATTTGCTAGAAAGTTCTTACCATTGCATCTGCCTACTACAGCAAAGCCACAGCTGCAAGAGCTGAAGACTGGCATTAGAAGCATCTCAAACCTGGAGTATGCAATTAAATAGCAGGAGCATTAAATCTTCCGGTGGTAAAAATTCTTTTTAATAAGAACTCATAACAGGTTGAATCTTGAACGTTCTACCTACACCAATCTTTGGATACCTATAGTGGGCATTACAAGATTGTTACAGGGTTGAACCCCTCTTATTGTAATTGTAATGATCTACTGCGATGAAATTTCACGACACCGATGAAAAGAGGGACATCATAAAATGAGAACAAAGTAATTAGTTCCGGTACATATTTTAGGTTTCAGGGATCACACAACAGAGGGAGAGTGAGAGCAATTACGAAAGATTTCATATTTACAAAATGGATTACTAAAACATTACGGACGAGCTCTACTTATACAGCATTGAGAGACACAATTCAAACCCTTATTGCCTTATATCACCTAATAGATAACTCCAAATATTACTAACATAGTTTGGACAGCTCCTAAATGTCATTTACAGACAGACTCGCAGTCACAGCTACCTTACAACACATTCACATTTACAAGTCATCAGTCACAAACACTTGGCAGGCTCACACTTATTCACTTATATAGTACATTCACTTCCAACATGGTGGGAACTCGTTGCTCCTCATGCTAGTGCCTTGGGTGGTGGCAACATCTCTCTGCACTGATCTCTCGATTAACTGGACGTCCCAACCCTCATCTCTCCAGTAACCATAATATATTTCTGGAACATGCGCAACTTTCTGAAAGTCGTCATCCTGTCCACCTTCCACAAGCTTCTTGACGAGCTCATCTGGCATATCGAAAATCTCCAGCACTTTCAGCCTTGTCAGGTGTTCAATACCTGATGGAAGCTTCTTTAGTAACTTGCAACGCTGAATGATAAGCTTCTCAAGAAGAGGCATTGCTCCCTTCTCCACTTCTACGCACCCGAGCTCATCGAAATGATCAAGACCCAGGGTCCTCAGCTTCTTAAAGGCTTTTGCTTTAAAGCACAATGAGCTTCCTTCGTAAACCTGAAGCAACTCGAGATGCACAAGATTGGGCAGATTTTGGAGAGACACGAGAGGGTCATCCTTTAGGTGACTGCACCTCAGGTTCAATTTCATCAGGCTACTAAGAGAGGGTAGCCAGTGTGGTAAAGCCCCTAAGCGTCCTCTCAAGTAGATTCTCTGAAGGAGTGGAGGTGGACTGGAGAGGTGCTGCAGATCAATAATCTCATCATCATTGACAGAAGCTACAGATATTGCTCGAAGCCTCGTTAGTTTGGAGATTGACAGGCACAAATCCCTTCCATCTTCTTTTCTTAATTTCAGAATGGCCAACCTATCCAGTTGTGTCAACATTCCAAGCTCTCTTAACACACTGCTGCTACTCTCATCATCTGCCTCTAAAGAGCAGAGCTTTTGAAGGGATTGCAAAGCCCCTAATCCCCTAAGGGCCTTAAAGCCGAATTTGAAGGATGAATAGGACACTTTCTTGTAGCGATAAACGAGGAGATGACGAAGCTGTTGGAGTTTCAAGATCTCAACAGGCAATTCGGTGACATTAGTGTGTTTAAGGTCTAGAGTCTCTAAGTTTTGAAGCTTCCCAATAGAACTTGGAATTGTACTCACGTCAGTGAACCTGAAACTTAGATATCTCAGATAACACCAATCAGCAACTTGAGCAGGGAACCTTGTTAAAGGAGCCCCTTGCATATCCAAAACATTGAGCAAATTTATATCACTAGCTATAACTGAATTCATTAATGATTTCTCTACCCCAAACATATATAAAGACCGAAGTTGAGACAAGGACCAGTTCCGTGGCAGAGTTTGCAGGGTGTTCTGTATTGAAAGGCGACGGACTTTGTCTGGCCATTCACGATTTTCTTCTTTGGCTATTTCTGCAAAGCCCTGATCGGTCGACTTTGAAGTGATAATATCCCTCAGAAAATCATGGATGCGGCAAGTCTTGACCCTTCCATCACTTCGTCTAGCAGCCACCTCTATCAGGCATCTGTTCAACAGCTCTGCGAAGTAGTCCTTAGCAACTTCTTCAAGGGTCTTTCCTTCTTTCTTTTCAACAAATCCTTCTGCGACCCATAACCGAATCAGTCTCCTACGCTTGATGAGGTGACCCTCAGGAAATAAACTTAAGTGCAAGAAGCAGGCTTTCAAGTAGTATGGCAGATCATTAAAGCTAAGCGAAAGAACTCTCTTCAAGTTTTTGAGTTTGTTGTTGCAGTCAATCTCACTACGAAGACTGCGACAAACCAATTCCCATTCATCGATCCTGCGCTTGTCTTTTGTAGCCAAGACACCACTGATAGCCACTATAGCAAGCGGCAGTCCTTCACACTTTCTTAAAATAAACTCACAGGACTCCTCCAGATGGGAAGGGCAAGAATTCCCCTGAAATGTCTTAGTGCAGAAAAGCTTCCGTGACTGTTCTACAGGCAGAGGCTCCATCTTGTAGACCTTCCCCTTGAATTCTCGGCAGGAGGTGGATGCTAGATCAGCATTCCTGGTTGTGATGATTATTCGGCTGCCGCATGTATTGTTAGGCAGTGCATGTTTGATGGCATCCCATTCGTCAATCCTCCATGTGTCATCTAGAACAACCAGATACCTCTTTCTCTGGAGCAAGTCCTTGATTATCATCTTCAGCCAGTAGATATTCGTGGTGTCCGCACCGGAAGGAATCGGTTTTCTGATCACTCTCATAATTTGCCGAAGCATGTCCTGGAGGAGCTCTCCTATATTTGGAGAGCCAGAGACAGTGATGCTAGTACATATCGTGAAATGTTTCTTCACCTCTGGATCTTCATAAACTTGATTTACCAGTGTGGTTTTGCCCAATCCTCCCATCCCAACGACTGAGATAACTTGCCGCCTAGAAGTGCCCTCAACCAACCACCCAATCAGCTGCTTCTTCGGCTCTTCAATGCCCACAAGTTCAGTTTTGTCTAAAAAAAAGGCATTACTTTGGTGCTCATGCCATGTGTTGTCAGAGTAATTGGAGCCTGGGCCATGTTGAGCTTTACTAAACTTGTAGCGTAGCCTCTGGTGTCCATCACATACGCTTTTGATTCTAGAGTTGATGTTCTGTATCTCCAAAATGGTTCGATATCGAGCTTTCATGTTCTTTACACAGCAAGATATCTTACAGAAAAGACCAGCAAACCCACCTCCATGATCATGTGCCGAGAGAAGTTTGAACTTGTCGAGAGTATCTTCAGTGTCATATGCAATCTCTCTTAGCTGCTTTACCCACACTTTGACTTCCTCATCGCTCTCTTCCAGGGAATCTGCAACGCTCAGGCATGCCCTTATGCATTCAAACTGTCCTCTCATAGAGCTAATTTCTTCCTCAGCATCTCTGCAGAGTTGCACTTCATTCTCCAGAGAATTTGTGAGCTTGCCAATAAGGAAGTTTACGGCAGCTTCTGCCATGCTCTAATTGGGCATGCGCAGAAGTTGAAGAGTATAAGTCTGCTGGTATCCTTTACAAAATGGCTCCAAAAGTTGGGGAGTCCAATGTGGAAGTGGTGAAGCATATGATGTCCATGCTGAATTTTATGTTTTGTATCTCTTTCCTGGTGGTCCACATCTCCTATAGACTTGAGCAAATTATATTATTTAGTCCTTTTCCGAGTCACTGTTATTGTTATTTATTCCTACCATGGGCTAATATTTGTTTGATTTTTGTAGAAATGCCTCTTAATGTGAGAATTTATTAATGTTTCAATCTTTCTAATGAAGTAAGACAGAACTTACCAGATAACTTGATTTGCACTTCCATTTTTCTGTTTTGGAAACAATTGACCTGGTTCTAACTAGAAAATCACTGACTAGGCAGCCCACTGCAAGTTTTGAAGAAAATGTCATACCAATGTTACTGGAGTGTATCATTTAAGCATTTCCATGAACGACAATTGAATTGGCTAGCTGTGAGTTCGATATAATTTTTTCTAGTCAAGTTTATTGAATCTATTTTGCGGGCTAACGCTGTTTCAGGTTGGCATACTGATGCATTGTTCACTTTCTCAAGCTTGCATTTCTAGGTATAAGTTTGGCATGAGGTTAGGTTTGAGCTGATGAAACAATTTAAGATCAGGTCATATGCTAAAAATTGATGTGAACACAACAATCACCTTTTCAGGACCTCAAGCTGAATGATCCTCCCCCTGAACCTGGAGGAAACCCGATCAGCACAATTTGTGAACCGAACAACCTCCAAGCTTGTACAAGTTACCCCATCTCCACAAATGCGCCCCATCTTGGCAACAAGCCAGTTCCTCAACCACTATAGGCCTTCACAATTTGGGATACAACTTTTACCTACATATCACTGCACAATGTTTTTCGTTCAACAGTCTGCACAGCCATTAGCATTTTGCTGGAAATGACAAGATCAACCGATTACATCTTTTGGTTGATTGACAGGAAATCAAACGTCTTTACTAGATGACATTATCGAAAGTCCAGTGGACCGTTTCTTGATGGATCATTATTGAATAAGCTAATAAGAGGGTCCTCTATCAAACTTCCTAATAAATACTTGGGTTTTGCTCTCCAAAAAAGCTCTTGCCCTTGTGCAGTCGAGAGAACTAGACCAAGTCTGAGTGGGACAACAGCATGTAAAAAAATGGAAAAGCACAGTAATTACCACTGAACTACTAAAATAAAAGCAGATTGTCACACTGCATCGTCAATTACTAGCGACATGAAACTTTTAAAACAGGGTCACACCAACACATCTTTAAGAAATATTGGAATATTCACGAATTTGTCACCATCTATTAGGTGGAGTTGATTTGGATCCCACAAGGATGAAAAAGCTACTTTTAACAGCACCAATCTACTGAATGAACACACCATACCTGAAACCAAAAAAACAATTCCAAGGCGCATGTTCTGAGTCACTCATACCTTTCTGTGAATTTACAATGTCTTCCGTTTTGTACCTTCTTTTTCGTCTCCCAGTTGGCATTTTATCAAATACTTGGTGGACATACTTGTGAGGTTTCGCAGGGCCCTCCAATTCAAACCCCTGCTAGAGTTTCAGGGGGTGGATTCTTCCAAGATTTCGAGAAGTAAAAAGAGTGTGTCTATTAAAATTAGATTCACGGTGATCCTTGAAAATGATCTTGATCAATGATGGCAACGTCTAGACCTTTGACCATTCCAAAGCACCTAGGAATTTGGATGATCATATTTAACAATGCAAAGCTAATTTCCTGCTAGTTACATGGTTGCATGTGACGTACACGTTACTCAAAGCATATATTATACATCTTTACCAGCTACGTGCGTAATCACTTTTAGACAAAAAAAAAACCCATAAAAAGTCCTAAATTATGTTCTCTTGGACAAATGCGCCACAAAGTTTTCAAACACATCTTAAAAACTTTTTTCGGTCTTTTCAATTTGGTCATGGAAGATACCAATCTAAATCTCGGGAAAGAAGAAATACTTTAATTTCATGTGGTACCGAAAGAGATAAAACTACCAAACGAATATGTTGATCGTGTTCAAAAGTTACTCTAAGATTTTCTTTCCAAAAGATAGCATTGCAATTTTCTCTTTGCATGATTTTACTTGTAAAGCATCTTTGAACCATTCACAAACATGTCATAGTTATGCATTTCATATTATGAAGCATTTCTCCATTCCTTTCTCTAGTAGATAACTTAGTCCCATCAAATTCCTTAATGCCAATATAGTTATTCGAGGTCTTCATGTCTTTGAGGATTTATGCTAACCTCCAACTAACATAATCTACCATCTTACGCCTTACCAAAAAAAAAAATCTACTATCTTACTTAGGCTCTGTCTGTTTCACGGAAAATATTAGATAAATAATTTGACAAATAATTTCCTAAAAGTAATCGCTTGTATCACTTAAATAATTAGTCAATAAAAAATATTTTCATTATCTACTACAATTTATTTCTAAATATTTTTGTTGATTCATTTTTATAAGCAATACAAGTGATCATTGTTAGAAAAATATTTTTCGAATAATTTATTTTCCGTGAAACAAACGCACGAAACAAAACACTTTCTCCAATTTCTCTTTATCTTACTTTCACTTCCTGATTCCTCGTCTATTGTCAATAAATTAATTTCGCGTTTTCCTAATCTGTTGACTCATTCTTGCATCAAATCGTCTGATGTCGTTCCTAACTTGTAGTCTGGTTCTTTTGTTGGTACCTCAATAATGATGTCGTTCCCCAATTTTATTTCCATTCTATTAGGTTGTTTCCCTAATGATTGTAAGATTACTCCATTATAATTATTGTTGAAATGCATGTGAGTTGTGTTAAAAAGTCCAACATCAGAGGATTATTGTGGTGCGAAGCACTTCTTATATTATAATTGACCCATAACTCATTAGCATAAGCTTTTGTATAAAGATTATTTTAACTGGATATGTTGATGGGCTTAGATTTGAGCTCGCTTTTGGCGATTTCTCCACTTGAAGGTATCAAGCTCGGTCCATTCTATCGTTCTTTCTTGCCACTCAACTTATATGGCAATGCTTTAGTGTTCTCTCATAGTTTTAATCCAACCGTAGGATGGATTGTTCTCCGAATATTTCCATTTGTTGTTGTATAAGTTGTATAATGATCTTCTATGTTATGTATGCTTCCTTGTTTAACTCTAGGTAAAACAGATTAAATAATTTATATTTCAAATTTGTACTATCTACTAAGGGATGTGCGATGTACTTTAACAACTTCGTAGAGAGACTAATAATGAACTTCTGTAAGCATAATAGTTGTAATTTATCTCACTATATCAGATGATAATGTCCCTTGTCAGACCAATAAAATATAAAAAATGACTATAGGAATGTATGTCAACTCAAAAGAAATAATTAATAGGGCAACACCATAATTCTTCATATGGTCGTAGTTATATATTATCATGCATGAACCCATAGAAGCTTCGTTTGGCTCTTTCATAATTTTTCAAACCGTCAATCTTATCTTCTTGTGATATCGCGTGCTCCATTGAAACCATCTTAATTTACAATTAAATAGATTAAATGATGTGCAAAAATTAAGATTGGCAACATGTTAGGTAGAGCATTAAATAAGTACCCAATCTTTACATCTGCCGAAGAAAAGTGGATGATCTTTCTTTGCACTTCAGCCCAGAAAAGAGATTTTATTAATGATTTAACCAAAAAATCCACGACTTATATGGTTTTGAGCTAGGACTTGTCCAACTATGTGTAAATATGACTGGACAATTTCTGTTTTGTATTTTTGATAAATTGCTCCAATAAATATTTTCCAAACATATTTCTGATTGATGGTTTATACATTGTGGGCATCACTCACATGCAAAATTAAAGAATATATGTGTGGGCGATATCCATGATTGCAAACCATTAATCAAGAGGTTGATTGGAAGAAAACATGGCTTAATCCCTGTAGAATATATAAAGATGACATTTGTGGTGAGACATTGCTACTTCAATTGCCGCGCCTCTTCAGTTTTGATCTTTGGGGCCTCTTTCCTGCAGTAACTTGGATCATCTCTCAGGAGCTTACTAATGCGGGATTTTTTGGTATTGCTCAACCGGCTTGTGTCCAACCCTGCGTATTCTGCTGCTAGCTTACAAATGTCGAGAAACAGCAGACATATGGCCAACTTGACCGATAATGTAGTGAACCGGATGTCCCAAAGAAATACTGGGTTTTTGCAGCTAGACAGCATGCTTAGGCAGATGAGTGAATCTGAGGTCGTTGAATTGCGAAGACCAATGAAACGAAGAGTTTATGCCTATTTAGCCGATCATGTATCATAAGAGCCCTCATGTATCCGAGTATTTCGTAAATTTTGATGATGGTAGCTTTTCTTGAAGCAAGCTAAAAAACTGAGCAAGCAAGGTCCCCTGCTTACCTTTTTGGGATGATAGATGCATTAGATGGGGAGTTTTGGCATACTTAAGTGAAGCGTGATCAAGGCGGACAATTTTGGTGCTGAGAGGATTATACCCTGAAACTACAGAAGTGGAAGCTGCGGTTTTGGTCGGTTACGATTCCAGCTTTTGTTTGTATGGTCCGAAGTACGTGGCTGGTCAGTTTATGCAATTTGGCTGCTCTGAAAGCTCTCAGAAATGTAATTATGACCGACAATGTAACGGAGAATATATTTTGGCATGCTGGGAAGTTTTGCAATTAATAAGAATCATTTTGTGTTGACACTGATTGTTCACGCTGACATTTTCAGGACTGACCTCGTGGATCCGGTCTCCTAGAATGGCGTGATGGTATGATCGCATTGACAGCATTTTGAACATAAGTACTCAGTGAAAGGGACTGAAGCCTTAGCGAGAAGCTTTGGCGCTATTCTATCATGCCGATCCCGGAACATCTCAGCATCTTTATACTGTTGACACCAGTCCTGTTGTGGATACATCTGCCCAGAGAGAGAGAGAGAGAGAGAGAGAGAGAGACAGAGAGAGTTGTATGCTAGGACCTTCACCGGAAATCTCATATGCTAAAATTCCTGGTACAGGCACGGTATACGATTGATACAACTGTTAGAGACTTGTGATGGTCAAGGCAGCAAAAATTATTTTAAAGTCTCAACTCGAAGTGAAATTCAGCGGAGAACTCCAGGAGGGTTGGCATTTGTTTGAAACCAAACACTTGTGAAGATGTGCTAAATGAGGAAAACATGGGAAAGTGTCTTCACTGACTTGTAGAAAAGCAAAAGTCTCTAAGGTGTGGATCTTTCTTTTTCTTTACCAAATGAGGATGCCTGTTCGGTGGACGAAAACGGCTTAACTGCAACACCCCAAGCCCCAACAGGTCTTCTTGAGTGATTCAAAAGTGAGGCTGTAATATCCTGACACGTTCCATTTGGGCCAAGCCCACAAAAGGAATACTCAAGTAATCACACAAAATGGTGACAAACATGTACTTAGTTTCTCATGATAGCAGAGTTTCATCTTAAATCTGCATGTACTCCACGAAGTTCAAAGTGAATATACACCATCCCCCTTGACCCTTTTCTGAGGAAAATGGACGTTGCAGAATAATGCGAACCAGCTGCTAAATCTCATTTACAGAACCACAGTAACCTTAGACTATGTATTTAAACTGTTATCACATAGTAACAACTATCTTCCATAATTACAATCATTCAATCACTCATACCTCGGGAGAAGTATTACACTGCATTGTAGGCACAGCCACTCATTTCGAGCATGGAGAAATTCAACGCTCCTCATGCTAGTGCCTTGGTGAGCACGACTTCCCATCCCCCATTTTTCTGGTAACCATAATATACTTCTAGAACATGTGCCACTTTCAGGTAATCATGGTCTTGTCCGTCTCGCTTAAGTTTCTTCACTAATACATCAGGCATGTCAATAAACTTCAGCACTTTCAGCATTTCCAGGTGCCCAATGCCAGATGGAAGCTTCTCCAATAGCTTACAACCCTCAATATTCAACTCCTTAAGACAAGCCATTGATCCCTTCTCCACTTCCATGCATCTGAGTTTGTCAAAAGGACCAAGGACCAGAAACCATAGCTTCATTAAGTTGGCGGCTTTAAAATGCAACTTGGTTCCTTCACAAACCTGAAGCAACTTGAGATGCGCAAGATTAGGCAAATTCCCAAGAGGCGACAGTGGATTATCCCTTTGCTGACTACATCTCAGCTTCAATACCATCAGGCTATCAAGACATGATATCCAATGTGGTAATGCCTCCAGACGTCCTGCAAGTAGATTCTCTGGAGAAATGGAGGTGGAGAAGAGAGGGGCTGTAAATCAATTATATCATTTTCATTGAATGAAGTTACAGCTATTGATCGAAGCTTGGTTAAGCTTTCAATCGACGAGCACAATTCTCTTCCATCTTCTTTTCTCAGCTTCAAGATGCCTAACCTATTCAATTGTTTCAACTTTCCAAGCTCTCTCATTGAGCTGCTGTTTTTCTTGTCACCTGCTTCTATGTAGCAGAGCTTTTGCAAGGACTGTAAAGCTCCTATGTCTTCTGGGGACTTGAAGCCATGCTGAAACCTTGAGTAGGCTGTGTTTCCATAACGATATACGAGGAGATGGTGAAGTTGTTGGAGCTTCAAGATCACAAATGGCAATTCTGTGACATATGTGTGTTTAAGGTCTAGGGTCTCTAGGTTTTGAAGCTTCCCTATGGAATTTGGAACAGTTCTCACCTTGCTGTACCTGAAACTTAGATATCTCAGGTAACACCACTCAGCAACTTGAGCTGGGAACCTAGTCAAAGAAGCAGTTCCCAAGTCCAGAACAGTGAGCAGTCTCATTTCACTACCTAGAACAGCATCCATGGATAATCTCTCTACCCCAAACATGTATAAAGAACGTAGTTGAGACTATGACCTCTTATGTTGCATAGCTTGCAGGCTGTTCTGTATAGATAGGCGACGAATTTTATCTGGCCATAGATGATATTTTTCTATGGCTGTTTCTGCGAAGCCTTGGTGGCTCGACTTTGAAGTAATAATATCCAGCAGAAAATCATGGACACGGCAATACTCGATCCTTCCATCGCTTGTTTTAACAGCCACCTCTATCAGGCTTCTGTTCAGGAGCTCTTTTAAGTAGTCCTGGGCTACTTCTTCTGCCGTCATGCCTTCTTTCTTGTCTACAAATCCTTCTGCAACCCATAATCGAATTAATCTCCCATAGTTAATGAGGTAACCCTTGGGAAATATGCTCGAGTGCAAGAAACAGGACTTCAAGTAGTATGGCAGGTCATCAAAGCTAAGTGAAAGGACTTTCTTCAAGGTTTTCAATTTGTCGTTGCAATCGATTTCAGTACGAAGACTGTCACGAACCAGATCCCACTCATCCTTTTTTCTTGTGTCTTTTGAAACCAAAACACCACTGATGGCCACAATAGCAAGTGGCAACTCCTTGCACTTTCTTAGAAGAAGCCTGCAGGTCTCCTCTAGATGAGGAGGGCATAAGTTCCTCTGAAATGTCTTTGCACAGAAAAGCTTCCATGACTGTTCCGCTGGCAGTGGCTCCATCTTGTAAACCCTCCCCCTGTATTCCCTGCATGAGGTACATGCTAAATCAGAATTCCTGGATGTGATGATTATTCGGCTGCCACAGGTGTTGTTAGGCAATGCATGTTTGATCACATCCTATTCATTTATGATCCAAGAATCGTCTACAACAATCAGGTTCCTGGCTTTTTGTAGCAGGTCCTTGATAATCATCTTCTGGCATAATCTGTCCATGTTGTCCTCTAGAGGACGAACTGGTTCTTGGTTTTCACTCATAATTTGTCGAACCATGCCTTGGAGGAGCTCTGCTATAGTTGGAGATTGAGAAAGGGTTATCCAAGCACGTATCATGAAATGTTTCTTCACTTCTGGATCTTCGTAAACATGCTTCACTAATGTAGTTTTCCCCAGTTCTCCCATCCCCATGACTGAGATTACTTCCTGTGTGGAAGCACCCTCAATCAGCCAGCCAACAAGCTTTTTTGTTGTTTCGTCGATGTCCATGAGCTTAGCTTTGTCTAAATGGAGGGCATTTCCTCACTGGTCCTGCCACGTGTCGTCCGGCTTGCTAGAGCCATGGAGATGTTTGACTTTATTTAATTAGTCTTGCATTCTCCAGTGTCCATTGTATAGGCTTCTGATTCTGGAGTTGATGGATTGCATCTTCGATGCAATTCGGTATTGACCTTTCATGTTCTTGATACAGCAGGACATCTTGCAGAGAAGACCGGCAAAACCAATTCCATGATCATGCTCCAGGAGAAATTTGAACTCATCAAGAGCATCTTCAGCGTCATTTGATTTCTCTCAGCTACTT
Organism: Syzygium aqueum; assembly: GCA_031216185.1. Classification (NCBI taxonomy): domain Eukaryota; kingdom Viridiplantae; phylum Streptophyta; class Magnoliopsida; order Myrtales; family Myrtaceae; genus Syzygium; species Syzygium aqueum. The sequence continues at coordinate 9,101,951 of CM062235.1, read as the reverse complement.
CACCCAAACTGACTTCCTCATCACTGTCTTCTAGGGAATCTGCAACCCTCGGGGATGCCCTTGTGTACTCCAATTGTCTCTTCACTAAATTTACTTCTTCCTCTGCACCTCTCAAGAATTGAACCCCATTCCCTAGAAAGTCTGTGAGCTTGCCTAGTAGGTAGTTTACTGCTACTTCAGCCATGCTCTATTTTTGCATATATCGAAATTCTGGAGAACACACTTGCTGGTATCCTCTAGCATAGTGCTTCCACAGGCTGGTGGTTTGGTGTGGAAATGGTCAAGCTTCTGATGTCTAGTCATTCCATCAGTTTATGGCTGTTTAGTAATGATGCACACCTGCTTAACAAATTAAAAAACCTTACACTCTGTGTCTTAAGTAAGCTGAAAATGACCATTGTTGTTATCTTTTAGTATGATTGGACACAACTTAATTTGCTTGTCTTGTGCATAAATTTACTTAATTCTGTGAATATTTTTGTTAAGATTGTTGTCTAACTTTTCATAGGAAATGATAGGAAACTCAATTGATATCCAGTCCACTCGTGTCTTACATCATGGAAATTTCTGATATGGTTCTAATAAAAAATTTTGTTTACTACGCAAGTCACTGTAAGTGCTGAATATATTTCATATTAATGTTAATGATAGTCACATTTTCCTCGATGGCTACCGGCATCGGCCAGCTAGTAATCTCAGATAGTTGTTTCCTGTGAAAATTACTGAACATTAGCAGGAAACTATTTTGTTTCGGAATACAATCAATCAGTTCATGATGGCGCCCTTCTGGATAAGTTTAAGAAGTTGTCACAGGTGTGTCATGCGGGGTTGATCTGGATAATGAGAGGTGTAAAAGCTCCTCCACCGAGCTCCGTTATACTTAAAGATCTGAAGAGATTAACTTACTTGTCAGGATCTGAAATCCTCAATCTGAATCACTGTGGAGGCATCACTACACGGTAGCACCAGCTCTCAAAATCAACTTCATTTAAGTGGTCCTTCCTATTTATCAGGCACTTACCATTATGATATTGCAGATTGTTACTGCTTTGCTTCTGCAAGTAAAGGTGGAAATCTTGTGGAATCACACGATGAATCATGTAGTGGATAGAATCATAACAATGGGATTGCAAGTGAACATGATGTCAAATTCCCTCCTTGAATATGAATTTGAAAATGTGCCTGCTTAAGACTGCCATTATCAGCCCTTTCAGTTTTGTTGGTTGATTAGTTTTAGACTTTTGTGCAGGCCATCCTGGTATGTCAACTTGTTTATACAGCAACCAAAAGAAAGGAGCACATAGATAGATAGAAAGAAGAGATTTCAAACTCACCTCTATCTGCTGGGATACATTTTATTTGACCTTATTTAGTATCATCTAACAGCTAACTCCAAACATTAATAAATAGTTTTGACAGCACCCGAATGTCATTTACAGACAGACTCGCAGTCAAAGCTACCTTACAATACATTCACATTGACAAGTCACAAGTCGGAAAGATTTGGCAGACTCACAGTAATTCACTAATGTTGTACATTCACTTCCAACATGGTGGGAACTCATTGCTCCTCATGCTAGTGCCTTGGGGAGTAGCACCGTCTCTCTGCACTGATCTCTCGATTAACTGGACATCCCAACCCTCATCTCTCCAGTAGCCATAATATATTTCTGGAACATGAGCAACTTTCTGATAGTCATCATCTTGTCCACCTTGCACAAGCTTCCCGACAAGCTCATCTGGCATATCAAAAATCTCCAGCACTCTCAGCTTTCTCAGGTGTTCGATACCAGATGGAAGCTTCTCTAGTAACTTGCAACGCTGAATGATAAGCTTCTTGAGATAAGGCATTGCTCCCTTCTCCACTTCTACGCACCTGAGTCTGTTGAAATGATCAAGACCCAGAGTCCTCAGCTTCTTAAAAGCTTTTGCTTTAAAGCACAATGAGCTTCCTTCGTAAACCTGAAGCAATTCGAGATGCACAAGATTGGGCAGATTTTGGAGAGACAAGAGAGGGTCATCCTTTAGGCGACTGCACCTCAGGTGCAATTTCATCAGGCTACTGAGAGAGGGTAGCCAGTGTGGTAATGCCCCCAAGCGTCCTCTCAAGTAGATTCTCTGAAGATATGGAGGTGGACTAGAGAGGTGTTGTAGATCAATAATCTCATCATCATCAACAGAAGCTACAGATATTGCTCGAAGCCTCGTTAGTTTGGAGATTGACAAGCACAAATCCCTTCCATCTTCTTTTTTTAATTTCAGAATGGCCAACCTATTTAGTTGTGTTAACATTCCAAGCTCTCTCATCACACTGCCGCTACTCTCATCATGTGCCTCGATATAGCAGAGCTTTTGAAGGGATTGCAAAGCCCCTAATCCTCTAAGGGCCTTAAAGCCAAATTTGAAGGATGAATACGATATATTCTTGTAACGATAAATGAGGAGATGACGAAGACGTCGAAGTTTCAAGATCTCAACAGGCAACTCGGTGACATTTGTGTGTTTAAGGTCTAGAGTCTCTAAGTTTTGAAGCTTCCCAATAGAACTTGGAACTGTACTCACCTCAGTGAACCTGAAACTTAGATATCTCAGATAACACCAATCAGCAACTTGAGCAGGAAACCTTGTTAAAGGAGCCGCTTGCATATCCAAAACATTGAGCAGTTTCATATCACTAGCTAGAACTTTATTCATAATTGACCTATCTATCCCAAACATATATAAAGAGCGAAGTTGAGACAAGGACCAGTTCTGTTGCAGATCTTGCAGGGTGTTCTGTATTGACAGGCGACAGACTTTGTCTGGCCAGTCATGATTTTCTTCTTTGGCTATTTCTGCAAAGCCCTGATCAGTCGACTTTGAAGTGATAATGTCCCGCAGAAAATCATGGATGCGGCAATGCTCGACCCTTCCATCACTTCGTCTGGCAGCCACCTCTATTAGGCTCCTGTTCAACAGCTCCACGAAGTAGTCCTTTGCAACTTCTTCAAGGGTCTTTCCTTCTTTCTTTTCAACAAATCCTTCTGCGACCCATAACCGAATCAGTTTCCTACGCTGAATTGGGTGACCCTCAGGAAATAAACTTAAGTGCAAGAAGCATGATTTCAGGTAGTATGGCAGATCATTAAAGCTAAGCGAAAGAACCCTCTTTAAGTTTTTGAATTTGTCATTGCAATCAATCTCAGTACGAAGACTGCGACAAACCAATTCCCATTCATCTACTCTGTGCATGTCTTTTGTAGCCAAAACACCACTGATAGCCACTATAGCAAGTGGCAGTCCTTCACACTTTCTTAAAATAAACTGACAGGTCTCCTCCAGATGGGAAGGGCATGAACTCCCCTGAAATGTCTTCGTGCAGAAAAGCTTCCATGACTGTTCTCTTGGCAGAGGCTCCATCTTGTAGACCTTTCCCTTGGATTCTCGGTTGGAGGTGTGTGCTAGATCAACATTCCTGGTTGTGATGATTATTCGGCTTCCGCACGTGTTATTAGGCAGTGCATGTTTGACAGCATCCCATTCATCTATCCTCCATGTGTCATCTAGAACAACCAGATACCTCATTCTCTGCAGCAAGTCCTTGATTATCATCTTCAGCCAGTGGATATTCGTGGTGTCTGCACTACAAGGAATCGGTTCTCTGATCACTCTCATAATTTGCCGAAGCATGTCCTGGAGGAGCTCTCCTAAATTTGGAGAGCCAGAGAGAGTGATCCAAGCACATATCATGAAATGTTTCTTCACCTCTGCAGCTTCATAAACTTGATTTACCAGCGTGGTTTTGCCCAATCCTCCCATCCCAACGACTGAGATAACTTGCCGCCTAGAAGTGCCCTCAACCAACCACCCAACCAGCTGCTTCTTTGGTTCTTCAATGCCCACAAGCTCAGTTTTGTCTAAAAAAAAGGCATTGTCTCGGTGTTCATGCCATGTGTTGTCAGAGTAATTGGAGCCTGGGCCATGTTCAGCTTTACTAAACTTGTGGTGTAGCCTCTGGCGTCCATCACATACGCTTTTGATTCTGGAGTTGATGTTCTGCATCTCCAAACTGGTTCGATGTCGAGCTTTCATGTTCTTCACACAGCAAGATATCTTACAGAGAAGACCGGCAAACCCAACCCCATGATCATGCGCACAGAGAAGTTTGTACTCGTCCAGAACATCTTCAGCGTCATACGCAATCTCTCTTAGCTGCTTTACCCATACTTTGACTTCCTCATCGCTCTCTTCCAGGGAATCTGCAACCCTCAGGCATGCCCTTACGCACTCCAAATGTCCTCTCACTGAGCGAACTTCTTCCTCAGCATCTCTGAAGAATTGTAGTTCATTCTCCAGAATATTTGTGAGCTTGCCAATAAGGAAGTTTACGGCAGCTTCTGCCATGCTCTAAATGTGCATGGGCAGAAGGTGTATACTGTAACTCTGCTAGGATCCTTTACATAGTGTCTCCAAAAGTTGGGGAGTTCAATGTGGAAATGGTGAAGCGTATGATGTTCAGCTTCGATATTGCATTTTGTATCTCTTACCTGGTGGTCCACATCTGCTATAAAATTGTGCAAATTATACTTTTTAGTCCTTTTCCCAACTACTGTAGTTGTTATTTATTCCTGTTATGAGCTAATTTGTTTGATTTTTGTAGAAGTACCTCTTAATGAAAATTTATTAATGTATCAATCTTTCTAAAGAAGTAACACAGAATTTATCAGATAACTTGATTTGCCCTTCCAGTTTTTGGTTTTGGAAACAAATGACCTGGTTCTAACAAGAAAATCGCTGACTAGGCAGCCCATTGCAAGTTTAAAGAAAATGTCATATCAAAAGCATATCAGTTTAACATTTCCATAAACCGAAATTGAACTGGATGGCTGTGAGTTGGCAATTATTTTTTCTAGTCAAGTTTATTAAATATATTTTATGGGCTATCACTGCTTGAGGTTGGCATACCGATGCCTTGTAGGCTTTCTCAAGCTTGCATTTCTAGGTATAACTTTGGCATGAAGTTAGGTTTGAGCTGATGAAACAGCTTAAGATCGGGTCATATGTTAAAAATTGATGGTCAAGACTTCACAACAATCACCTTCTCAGGACCTCAAGCTGAATGATCATACCCCTGGACCTGTAGGATACCTGATCAGCACAATCTGCGAACCGAACAACCTCCAAGCTTGTATAAGGAACCCCATCTCCACAAATCTGTCCCATCTCGGCAACAAGCCAGTTCCTCCACCAGTATATGCCTCCACAATTCAGGACACCACTTTTACCTACAATCTCCACAATTTCTGCCGAAATTTTCCACTATCATTACGATTTTGCTGGAAAGTACCAGATCAACTTCTTTTTTTTGGCCAAAACATACAAGATCAACTGCTTACATCTTTTTGGTTGATTGCCAGGAAACCAAATGTCTTTGCTTGATGACATTATCGAAAAGACCAACAAACCGTTTCTTCCTAGGAAATTGGGCCGAAATTCATCTAAAATGGTTCAAAATAAGCGACTGATGTCACATACTTGAAATTTAATACTTCTCTATTTTAATTTTTGTATGCTTACGAGATTGGATCATCATTGAATAAGCTAATAAAGAGGTGTCTCCATCAAACTTCCTAATAAATACTTTGGCGTTAGTCGCCAAGAAAGCTCTTGCCTTGTATAGTCGGGCGAACTAGACCAAGTCTGAGTGGGACAACAACATATCAAAAATGGAAAAGGACATTGATTCCAAGTGAGACACTAAAATATTAGCAAATCATCACGCTCAATCATCAATCATTAACGACATGAAACTTTAAAAACAGGGTCACACCAATGGATATTCAAAGCATCTACACGAATAAGAACACGAGTTGGGTGGACTTGACTCGGATCCCATGAGGATGGAAAAAGCTACTTTTACCAGCACCAATCTACCGAACGAACACGCCACGCCCGAAAAAAGAAAAAAACAATTCCAAGACGCATGTTCTGATTCGCTCATACCTTGGTGCGTATTTGCAATGTCTTCCGTCTTGGACCTTCTTTTTTGTCACCTGATTGGCATTTTATGAAACACTTGGTGGACAAAACTTGTGAGGAAAAGCAGGGCACTCCATATTCAAACCCCTGCGAGAATTTCAAAGTGTGAATTCTTCCAAGATTCCAAGAAGCGAAAAAGCCTTTCAATATCAAAATTATATTCTCGATGATGGCAACATCTAGACTTGACCATTCCAAGCGCCAAGGGATTTGGATGATCATATTTAACAAATGCAGGCTAATTTCCTCCAAGTTGCATGGTTGCCTGGGACGTACACGTTACGCAAAGCAGAAATTATAATGTTTTCGCTATGCGAACGTTGTTAATTTTAGATGAAAACCCAAGAAAAATCCTAAATCATGTTTTTTTAACAGATTTCACCTAAATTTTTCAACGACATCTTAAAATCTCTTAAATTGATATGTTGGGACACCACAAACTCCGTTCTATTCGGGAATATTGTCAAAACTTTCGATTTTGTTCTTCAAGTTCTTTTCAATCAATTTTCTCCCTACAAGCAAAATTTCTATAGTCACATTGGCTTTCTTCACTCTTTTCTAATGGAGGATACTAATCTAGATCTCATGAAACAATAAGTACTTTGATGTCATCTGATACTGGAAGAGATGAAACTACCAAACGAATATAATCATCTTATTTGAAAGTTACTACATTCGATTCATCTTTAATTTCTAATGACTTCCCAATTTTGATCAGATAAAACATCCATTCACAAAAATTACTAAAAACTTGGTCCGCAATGAGTATGATCTAAAATGGCTCTGATACCACAAACCATCATGATCTTTTCTACAGTAGATCTACACTAATCTTGAATAGCACAATTTATTTATAAAGCATATTAAACACGATTACAAATGCACCGCAGATCTTCTAATAATTTCTTCTTTAATTCTGACTTTGAGATGTCAATTTTGCAAGGGTACCAAAATAAAATTTATTAAGAGCATTATTGAAATAGTTCATCTGGGGCGGTGGAGGTGGTCCTGTTGTCGCAGGGTCATAATCATATTTATCCCTCCATCTGACAAATACCACTTTTCAAAGTGTAAGCTAATAGGTATGCAGCCCTATTGGTGAAAGGATTTGGGGGGACACTAGTATCATGAGATTCGATTCCCGCGCTATGGAAGAGGTAGAGCAAAACTCAGAAAACGAGGAGAATTAAATATATGGCAGATAAAAAAAAATAGTGTAAGAACTTCACGATATTCTTTTCCATAAGGACGCGTCTGTCATTCCCATCTGAGTACTTTTAAGGGGGCGTTGTACAATACGATGAGACAGAACAAGATGCTTTCTAGTTCCATGAAATTGACATAGATTTGAAAATGTACAAATTCCCTATATAATTTCTGACTTCTTGTGGTTCCATTTTAGTTCTGAACAGAGTAAACCAATATTTAAATCAATTTGGAAATTTTTGTTGCCCACATCTAGGTGGACAAACCGTGAATGTTTTTGTTTTTGTTAATGCATTCAAATAAATCAAAAGATGCACATTGGGTAAAATGTTTAGATGGCTCTCTGACTATCCCAGTTATTGATGGATTTTTATGCCATTACTTTCCTGATCTGAAGTTTTGAAAAGCCAACTTCTAATGGTTCTCCAAGATTATGCAAGATTGAAAAGGGATCTGCTTCTAATACTATTCTTCCAAAATATTCTCTTGTCATGCCTATAAGATGAATGTTTGGGTCAATGTTCTAGATTACATTTTTTCTGGTTAATTCAAAGAAAGAACTGTTCATGTCTAACTATCATATAGGCTTAACATCCCTAAATGCTATCTCAATCCACTTAAACTCTATTCCTTAGATTTTGATGAATATTTTCACATTAGGACAATATTCAGACGTGACAATCGTGCCACGTAGGACAACTGATGTTCACGTTAGTGATTTTCAGCCAAATTAGCCGGAAATGCTACATTGGCAAATCATAAAAAAATTTAGAACTAAATTGTCAAAATTAAAAAATTTAGAATTGAATTGGCTATCGTACAATAAGTTTAGGACTTCTTAGACAATTTTCCCTTCGAAAAGTATTCCTGCTATTCTAATACATTTTTTCCGTAAAAATTCTCTAGTTAAGTAATCTGTTAATGAATTTGATTGTAAGAATAAATTACTACTAGTATTTTGTTCTATTACTGCATTCACTTTTTTTCTAAAGTGGCAGAGCTATTCCATGCTTCTTTCTTCCCAATCACTGTATGTGGTAGTCCAGAGACCAATCCAACCGCAGGAGAATGGATTGATCTCCGGATTTTTCATCATCATAGTATAAGTTGTATAATGGTCTTGTATGCTATTTGTGATATTTTGTTTTACTCTTGGGAGAAATTAATAAAAAATTTCATTTTCTTTTGTTTCTTTAATTCTGCAAACCCTTTTCTTTTTACCTCATTCTTTTTCTGCAAAGAAATGTTCTTTAAAACTTTTGTGATTTATCTTAAAAGGAATCGTCGATAAACTTATTCGAAATGTCCAATATTTCAAAAAGTTAATCTATTATTTCAAATTTGTATTAAGGGATGTGCGATATGCTTAAATAACTCCATAGAGAGGCTGATAAGAAATTCTACAAAATTAATAATTATAAAATATATCTAACTATACCAGGAGATAATGTCCTCTATCAGACAAACAAACTATAGAAAATGACTTATTGAAGAGGCACCAATGTATGTCAACTTAACAGGAAATAATTAATGGGCAACACCATAATTATTTATATGGTCGTAGTTATATATTATCATGCACGAACCAACCCATAGAAGCTTCGTTTGGCTCTTTCATAGTTTGTCAAACCGTCCATCTTATCGTCTCGTGCTGCTGCGTGCTCCATTGAAACCATCTTAATATACCACAAAATAGATTAATCAATTTGCTATATTATAATTGCTGCCAAAATGTAATTCACCCAATTTATATTGTTTTGTTGCCGTGTGGTCCTCACATCTGATATGCATATCTTGTCTTTCATGTGCAACATCAGACAGGTTAGTTGGGTGGGTTGCATCAGGATATTGCAGAATTGGTGTCTGTCCTCTGTTCTAGGACAAGGAGAATTGAGGCACATTGAGACCTTTGACGGCACTTGGGTGAAGCACTGCCTTTACAGCATCGTCTGGATGTCCGAAGCCAAGGTTAACAATCCCAAGAGGAGTCAGTGTTGATTGTAGAGGGAAGGATATAGAGAAGACTTGGCTTACTTCAAGTAGTTAGGACGGTTTTGCATGCCCAGATATATGACACTAATTAGGCAAGCAGATACTTCCGTTCGTGCATAACACGGGGCATAATAAAACAAGGTGTTGTAAATTGTATTCCATTATGACCAAGGCAACATTTCCCTATGCCTCTCAGATGACATGCCATAAGCTAATGAGCTTACCATCTGGCCATTCATCTTATCCTGTTAATTCTGAGAATTCAACTTCCTTGGGTACGTGGCTGATGATTAATTTAATGGTATGATTAGCAAGATGAATGACCGGCAAGTATCTATTTTGGGGAGACTTACACGAGAATGCTAAAGTTTTTGATTGCTGGAGATCCTCCAATGAGTAGCAACTATTGAAACAAGGAACCTTGCTGGCGATATGTACTCAGAAAAGCAATATTAGGGAATGCACACAGCTTAGTAAAGCAAGGTTGCCGGTTTACAACCTCATCTGTCAAAATACCAAGTGGATCGTCTACTGAACATATGCAGGCCAAATTGATACGGAGATGATGGTAAGATAACAAGAGACCTGGAGCAAGCCGTGGATAATATTCAGTTTCGGCAGGTGACAGAACGCTATTACCTCAGATATATCTTCTGTCAGTGAGATCGTGTTTCACACTGATATACATGAGGGAACAAGGAGAAGAATTGTGCCAGGGTTTTAATCTGTCCGTTGATGTGGCAACGAATAGAAGTATCCTGAGCTTTTCTCATCAACAGCAGTCCGGGATCTTCCCACTGCAAAATGCTTTTGAATATGTTGTCTGTACTTTCCCCTCAAAACAATATGTTGTCTTGTTAAATGAACTTCAGTTTAGTTGTCTATCATAGGTTGGTCATCTTATCATTCTACGTTGATGAACATCATTGCTGCCCAAGCAGGAAGCGCATTTCAAGAGGAGAATACAGTGAACTAGCCGCTTCATTCATGTCATTTACAGGCATAGAAAATTACCTTACACTTAGTATTTACATTTTTCTGCATGTGCATCACATCGTTAACATTTGCTATACTTACAGTAATACTGTCACTCATATATACATTGCAAACTTTATGCAAATACAATTCTCAGATCAGGAAAAGGAATCAATCCATTACTTCCACATTGGAGGGAACTCATTGCTTCTCATGCTCGTGCCTTGGCGAGGAGAGGCATCGCCCTCAGACGATCTCTCTATCGATTGGACATCCCAGCCTCCATCTCTCCAATATCCATAGTAAACTTCTGGAATGTGTGCGACCTTCTGATAATCCTCGCACTGGTCATCTCGTGCAAGTTTCTTGACCAACTCATCAGGCATGTCGAAGAATTCAAGTACTTTGAGCTTGGTCAAATACTCAATGCCTGATGGCAGCTTCTCCAGTAGCATGCAGCGCTGAATAATCAACTTTTCGAGGCAGGGCATTGCTCCTTCCTCCACTTCCACGGATCTGAGTTCGTCAAAATTATCAAGACCCAGAATTTTCAGCTTCCTAAAACCTTTGGCTTTGAAGAATAAGGTCTTTCCTTCGTAGACCTGGAGCAGCTCAAGATGCACAAGGTTGGGCAGACTTTGGAGTGATACGAGGGGGTCATCCTTCAGCCGACTCCAAAATAAGCGCAATTTGACAAGACTATGGAGAGTGGCTAACCAGTTTGGTAGCATCTCAAGACGCCCTTTCAAGTAGATCCTCTGTAGTAGTTGAGGTGGGCATGTAAGGTGTTGCAGATCCAATACCTCATCTTCCTCGACCGAAGCCACAGATATTGCGCGGAGGTTGGTTAATTTCGCGATCGATGAACACAAAGCCCTTCCGTCCTCTTTCCTCAACTTCAGGATGCCCAGCCTGCTTAACTGCGTCAGCTTCCCGAGCTCTCTCATTATGATGGTGTTCCTCTCGTCGTCCACCTCTATGTAGCACAACTTTTGAAGGGATTGCAGAGCCCCGATCTCCACCAGTGCCTTGAAGCCATACTTGTAGCACAAATAGGATATGTTTTCATACCTGTACACTAGGAGATGGCGGAGTTTTTGCAGCTTCAAGATTTCAACGGGCAATTGCGTTACATTTGTGTGCTTAAGATCTAGTGTCTCTAGGTTCTGAAGCATCCCTACAGAAGTAGGAATTGTTTTAATCTCGGTGTGCCTGAAGCTTAAATATTTTAGGTAGTACCAGTCAACAACTTGAACTGGGAACCTTGACAAAGGTGTGGCTTGCAAGTCCAAGACATTGAGCAGCTTGATGTCACATCCTAGGACAATGTCAATGAATGCCCTGTCTACCCCAAACATGTACAGAGAGCGCAAATGAGAAAGTGACCTGTTTTGCGGTGCAGCTTGCAGGCTGTTCTGCAATGAAAGGCGGCGGACTTTATCTGGCCACACATCCGTCTGCTCTTTGGCGATCGTTGCGAAGCTTTGATCTCTCGATTTTGAAGCTATTATTTCCCGCTGGAAATCATGGATGCGGTACAAGTTGACCCTTCCGTCGGTTGTTTTTTCGGCCACTTGCATCAGGCTTCTGTTCAGGAGCTCACTGAAGTAGTCGTCTGCAACTTCTTCAAGCGTCTTGCCTTCTTTTCTCTCGACAAAGCCTTCCGCTACCCAAAGCCGGATCAGTCTCCTGCGCTCTATCTGGTGACCCTCAGGAAACACACTCAAGTGCAAGAAACAGGACTTCAGGTAGTATGGCAGATCACTGAAACTGAGGGAAAGCACCCTTTTCAAGTTCTTGAGCCTGTCGTTGCCGTCGATCTCGGCACGAAGGCTGCGCCTCACCACATCCCATTCATCAATCCTCTGTTTGTCTTTCGCAGCCAGAACACCACTGATGGCCACGATTGCTAGTGGTAGTCCTTCACACTTTCTCAAAATGTACTTACATATCTCCTCCAGGTGGGAAGGACACGAATTCCCCTGAAACGTCTTCCGACAGAAAAGCTTCCATGACTGTTCGGGATCGAGCGGTTCCATATCTTTTACCAGCCCGTGGAACTCCTTGCAGGCGGTAGATGCCACATCAGCATTCCGGGTTGTGATGATCACCCGGCTTCCGTGACCATTGTTGGGCAAGGCATGCTTGACCGCATCCCATTCATTTATGTGCCATGCATCATCGAGGACGATCAGGTACCTCCTCCTCTGAAGCAGGTCCTTGATGATCATCTTAAGCCAATGGCTATTCATAGTGTTGGCTCCTGGAGGGACCGGTTTCCTGATCACCCTCATGATCTGATCAAGCATGTCTTTGAGGATCTCTTCAATCTTTGAGGACCGAGAGAGAGTGATCCAAGCATATACTGTAAAACGCTTCTTCACAGCGGGGTCTTCATAGACTTGCTTCACCAGAGTGGTTTTGCCCAACCCTCCCATCCCCGCAACGGAGATGACCTCCCGCCTGAGAGCCCCCTCAAGTAACTGCCCGATCAGCTCGTTCTTGGGCTGCTCAATGCCCACTAGGTCAGTTTTATCAAGGAGAAGGGCATTGCCTCGGTGGTCCTGCCATGTGTTATCTGTGCCGGTTGAGCTCGGATCTTGTTGAGCCCTGCTGAATTTGTGGCGCAGCCTCCGGTGCCCATCGCATATGCCCTTTACTCTGGAGTTGATGCGCTTTATCTCGGACGTGACACGGTATCGAGCCTTCAGGTTCTTGATACAGCAGGACATCCTGCTGATAAGGCCAGTGAACCCAACTCCATGATCGTGTCTCAGGATCAGGGAGAACTCGTCGAGCGCGTCCTCCATTTCGTAGGCCGTGTTTCTCAACTGCTTCACCCATACTCTGACTTCATCGTCGCTTTCCTCAAGGGAATCTGCAACCCTGAGGAAGGCCCGGACACGCTCCAATTCTCCTCTCACTGAGAGGGCTTCTTCTTGACCACCTGTCAGGTGCCGCACCTCATTCTCAAAGAATTGTGTAAGCTTTGTGAGTAGGTGAGTCACTGGGCTCTCTGCCATGCCTCTAGTATGGTGAGCACTGAGTGGTGCTCAGGTTTTTGGTTTATGTGTTGCCTAGAGGCTTTAGGCTGTGGTTGCAAAAGTTGAGGCTTTTCATAGTCTCTTAACACTGCTTAATGTTATCTTATATTTATAGCTGCCTTGTGTGGGATCCACGTCTGCTTAGCACATTGTACAAGTTGTGGTTTATTTTGGTGATATCCCTTTTAATTTTTCATGATTCTGTTAAATATTTGTGCGTTTGACAGCAAGCTATTCAACTTTCTTGTTTCATCTGGAATGGTCGGCAAGAAAGTTTAGTATTTTATTGTTTTGTAGTTTCATCTCATGTGAACAAGCTAACTAAAATTTCTTAATTGTCAGCAGAAATAACTTGTATAACGCTGTCTGAATATTTTATATCTAATGCAAAATCATGGGAAGTTTCGAACGAACTTTCGTGTTTTTTTTTATTGGAGTATATTCTTCTCCAAATCCAGGAATAGCTAATTTAGATGTTCTTCTTGTGAGTTCACAATCATGTCATTTTCTCCCTGTAGTTTATCGAAATATATTTCAGCCACCAATTCCTACTTGATGACACCATTATGTCGACATAAATTTTTCTTGAAAAACTTGCATTGCAAGGTATAAGAGCTGATTTTGACTAAGATCGATGGAGGAAAATTTCAAACAATTCGGAATATCATAATGGTCAAGAGTTCATCAGAATCAAGACTTCAACACCAGAGGCCAGGACAATCCATCTGTGCCTGAACGTTCGAGTGAGATTTGCGGACTTATCACTTCATATCACAAAAGCCAGGTTTATTTTTTTGACCAGGTTACCTGAAGGAAATTCAAACAACATTTCGTAGCTAGGAAGAAGAAGAATTAATTAACTGCAGTAAGGCGATGAACAAGCAAATGAGCTCAGATTATTCGTGAACTTCACTGTACACTGCTGTGATTTTTCCGTGGCATTACCCTACCGTATCATCTCAAATACGAAATGGTCAAGATTGCACACAAATAACTTTTTTATATAAACCGTACACGTAAATCTGTAGCGATATTTTCGTCTTGTTCTTCTACTGGTGAAGGAGAAGGGCCCAACTTCGAGAGGAAAAGCAACACCTATCGAATTAAAAATGGACCATCATTGCGTATGAAGCAATTGACCAAATAAAGTGAAGAGCCACGTTTCGGTCACTAATGACAGATAACATTAAACAATAGAATGACATCAACTGGATCTTTATAAAACACGAAATTATGGCGCCTTTTCGATAAGATCGGAGTGGCTGTCTCTGTCTATTATGTGGAATTGATGAGGATTCCATGAGGAGGAAAAGCTGGCTTTGTCAAGCCACTATACCAAGTCAAGGCGGGAACTCCCTCCTAATAAGTCTTGAATAACATGCAATTAATTTAATAACCATTTGTTAATTATGTCCATATTGTTGGGCCACTCTCTTATTTTGATGAAAGTATTTCGCTTTTCGATCGAATTATAGACCATAAGATCAGTTTTCTATCGATGATCTTGCATTGCTTTTCTCATGCCTGACTAAGACAAGGGAAGGATTGCAGAGGAATGAATTAAGATCAGACTGTCATCGAATCAAATCAAAATTAAAACAACTACACATACACAGTATTCTAATGGGAGGGGCCAAGATGCATCGGTCGTCATATCTACTTTGTTAAACTATGCTTAAACAGTGCAAATTTTATTATGTCGTGCAGAAGCTAAGTGTTTCCATTTGAGTTGTATTTCACGTGCATCAAAATTTGGCCTGTTAAATGAAATTCGATCATGATGTAACATGAGTTAGGACATAAGACCTATTGAATCGGGTTGTGAATACGTTGCTACAGTTTGAGATTACAGCAGTCTATTGTTGACGATTTTTCAGTCCGGGCTCACAAAAGAATTAGTTCATCTATATATTTCGTTCAACTATTACACTTGCTAACGGAATTCGGAAGGACGAATTCCATTTTAACTCGATGCGTGTATTAACCTTTCTCTAGCCCTGTTTCGGCATCAAGGAAAATGGAGGTGCTGGTGCTGAATCGAAGACTCCCAGAAAGTTTGTCCACTTGACTGACCAACATCAAATGATCATTTGGTCCTCAAGCGCGCACCTGTGAGACTTTTAAATGTGGTGGATACGTTCTTGCCCGTTGAAAGAAGTCGAACATTATTCTGTCTCTATGGAATGGATAAGGCAAACCTTTGACCCTTGATCTTTTGATGTCGCCATTTGGAGACTTTGGCCTTGTAACGAGCACCAAGAGTTGTGGATAACTACTATTTAAGAAAGAGAAGCTCATTTCATCGAAGTTTCATAGCTGTTCTAGGGATAGAGCTTACTCGTTACTCCAGGAGATTCAGGGAATTTCGTTATCATTTACCTGCGAATAGCATATCAACTAATCATGACCAGAACTTCTGTTTTTGAACTACCGCAGGAAATGAAATGATAGACAAGGGTTCATGTTTTATTGACATACGGTAGTTAAGTTAGTTATCTTGAATGCTACAATTGATTTGAGGTCCACGTGTCGAAAAGTTAACGAGCGTTGTCTATCAATTTTGTGGATTGAAGAAAAATATGTAAATATGAAGGAACTTGAAAACACCCAGCAATAATTCCTTTGTTCTATAACATTCTCGCCCTTTCGCCTTCCTAGACGATGGGAACAATCATTTCTCGGCCTTTTGGGATCTGCTGGGACCTTATCCACCGTCAAGCCACACATGTACTCAAGGGCTTCTACTCTAATACTATCTGTAACGGCTCAATTCGACCCGTTTAGATATGTCTAAGTTCAGAATTTTCCGACTCGATATGGAGTTCGTTTGCTAATTGACCGAACAACTACATTATTCATCTTAACATTAGATAAGGATCGAACAACTCGAAAGGAAGTTATTGATGGATAATGCTAACTCTGGATAAGCGGTAAGTTACAAGTGGATGAGAATTTCTTCTTTTGATTCTCTTTCAAAGTGCAACTGTTTAGATTTATGTAGTGTGGTATTGTACTTGATAAGAATTAAATCGTTGTAGACCTTGACTTCGAGATCCAAGATCAAGTTCTTGTTCCACTGTCGATGGCAATCGTTTGTTTTATGCACAAGGACTGCTGTTGCATCGATGCTTCCGATTCGTTTAAGTCGAGCAACAAAACAATCAAACACGGCACGCCTGGCATTTCTATGACCCGTGTAATATTTGGTCCGGATAGGATCAAACTATCAAAAGGAATATTCAGATGAGACAACTCAAAATGAAAACCAGATAGAGATACGTCGTTTACTTATGATAGTCATCACGCACAGATCTAACCTATAAGTCGTGCAGCTTATTAAGTGGGAACAAGGCTTTAGCTTCTTATAGAAGTCATCGAGTATTTATTTATATATATTAATTATACCAATTAAGTTCTAAATATATTCAAGTTTTGTCAATTGAGTTAATCCGGTCAATTTTAATTAGAAATTACTGACATGAATGCTAGCCGTCCTACATAGCACGACCGATGCTGACATGAATAATTTTATAATTTAAAAAAAACAATTAGAATTTTTTAATAATTTTTTTCTTTTCTTTCTTTTTCGTTTTTCTTCTTTCTCTGCCGGTCATCATGGCCGGTGACCAGCCAAAGGCACAGGCCAGCGAGGATCGCCCTCACCAAATCTGGCGTGGTCTGACCTCGCTAGCGAGCTTGAGCCTTGCCTAATTGTTTCCTTAGTTTCATCGCTCTATTTGTTCCAGACAGCGATTGTTTTAGCCCCGATCACTCTGTTGAGCTCGATAGTATAGCTCGCGCTTTGTGTCTGATCTTCGTTCAACAATCTCATTGCAAAACAACTACTCTCCCTCTCTCTCCCTCTCTCTCCCTCTTCCTATGTTCTCTCTCCACTGCGAGCGAAAATTTAGAAGCAAGATTTCCCCTCTCGGTTGAGTCAAGCTACGATTAGGGCTTACTGTTGTTCATGGACGTGGGTCTGCCACGTTTCTTTTTTGTGGGTTCCTTGGTTTCGTTGCTCCAATTGTTTCGGATAGCGATTGTTTCAGCCCAGGCTGGCAAGGCTAGAGCTTGCCGGGATTGGGCGAGGTGGAGCCTTGCCGGCCTCAAGCAAGACTTGCCTGAAGCCAAAAAGGTCGGCTCTCGCCAAATTCGGCAAGGGTGACCCTCACCGGCCCTCGCCTTTGGTCAATTGCTGGCCATGGCAATCAGAGGAGGAAGATGAAAAAATAAAAGAAAAGAAAAAATTGCAAAAATTATTAAAAGTTTGATTTAAAAAAAAATTACAAAAATTATTCACGTCAGCACCGGCCATCTTACGGTCCTTTTGTGACGGCCCAAGCCAAGCTGCGGAGCATGGGGAGGAGGGATGGTGGTGCGTCCACGCCACTACTCCGGACTTATGCAAGAAAGTGGGGTACCTCTATTGTCCCACATCGCCTAAGGGAAAGTTCCAAGCTAACTTATAAGGCTTGGGGTTCGATATCTGTGTAACGCATTTTAAAGCTGTGAAGGTCAATGGACAAAAAATGGACAATATTATACAGTGTAGACCCGGGGTATTACAAGGGGTATCAGAGCCGACTCTAGACCATATGTGAGTCCACAGCGAGAGTGTTGTGCCCATAAAGAGTGGAGAGTGTGATGGCCCAAGCCAAGCGGCGGAGTGCGGGGAGGAGGGATGGCGGTGCGTTCACGCCACTACCCTAGATGTGTGCAGGGATGTGAGATACTTCTCTTGTCCCACATCACCTAGGGGAAAGTTTCGGGCTAGCTTATAAGGCTTGAAGTTCTATATCTGTGTCACACGTTTTAAAGTTGTAAGGGTCAGTGGACCCAAATGGGATAATATTACACAGTGTAGACTTTGGGTGTTACAGGTAGTATCAGAGCCGACTCCCAACTGCATGTGAGCCCACAATGAGCGGCGGAGCACGGGGAGGAGGGATGGCGGTGCATTCACGCCACTACCCCGGTCGTGTGCAAGGATGTGAGATACCTCTCTCGTCCAACATTGCCT
This sequence comes from Syzygium aqueum, assembly GCA_031216185.1. Classification (NCBI taxonomy): domain Eukaryota; kingdom Viridiplantae; phylum Streptophyta; class Magnoliopsida; order Myrtales; family Myrtaceae; genus Syzygium; species Syzygium aqueum. The sequence continues at coordinate 9,083,696 of CM062235.1, read as the reverse complement.
AAGGAAAAGTTCCGGGCTAGCTTATAAAACTTGGGGTTTTATATCTGTGTAACGCGCTACCCTGGACATGTGCAGGGATGTGGGGTACCTCTCTTGTCCCATATCACCTAGGGGGAAGTTTAGGGTTAGCTTGTAAGGCTTGGGGCTTGGGGTTCTATATCTGTATAACGCGTTTTAAAGCCGAGTCAGTAGGTCCAAAGAGGATAATATTACACAGTGTAGACCTCGGGTGTTGCAGGCGATATTAGAGCTGACTCCCGATCACGTGTAGGAAGGAGTGGAGAATGTGATGGCCCAAGCCAAGCAAAGGAGAGCGGGGAGGAGGGATGGCCGTGAGTCCACGCCATTACCCCTGACGTGTGCAGGGATGTGGGGTACCTCTCTTGTCCCATATCGCCTAGGGGGAAATTTAGAGTTAGCTTATAAGGTTTGGAATTTTATATCTGTGTAATGCGTTTTAAAGCCATGAGGATTAGCAGGCTCAAAGCAGACAATATTACACAGTGTAGACCTGAAGTGTTACACCTTCCATGTAAGATGGTCGGTGTTCTTGTTAGCAAATTCTAGGCAAAATTGGGCGGATGGACTCAATTAGCAAAACGTGAAAATGTTTATGACTCAATTGACACAATTAAAAGGCTTATGAACCAATTGGTACAAATGCAACAAGTTTGAAACTTTTTAAATAATTTTCCCGGCTATCAAAAATAATATTCAGATGAGACAACTCAAAATGGAAACCAAATAGAAATACTTCGTTTACTTATGATACTAATCACACATAGATTTAACCCTGTAAGTTATGCAGCTTATTTCGCGGGAACAAGGCTCTAACTTCTCATAGATTTCATCTCGTATTCCTTCATCTATATCAACTTCGATTTAATTATTTTACTTTTTTATTAAGAGAAGTTCAATTTAATCCGCAGAAATGACAATCAAGACGATTGCAAGAAGTTTCCATGATCTTTCGAGGGTTGGTTGCATTCCTGGCAAAACATGTCAAATGTCGGGAAACATCAAATCGGCTCAGCAAGGTTACAACTAGTAAAAATAATCTAAACATAGTATTGCGTGAGTACATTCTTGAACGACAAATTGACTTCTCACCTAATAATGATTTTTGAAATTGAAATCGCGTCCTCACGCACTTCGTTTGTTCTATCATGGTGATGACATCTGTTATTAACCTAAGAATGAAAAGAGGAGATACTTTCCGGAGAGACAACAAGCTGATCTATGTGCTCTCACTATTGAATTGGCAGAAAATCACTAAATTATGAAGGGAAGCTATCATCTGAGGGCAATTTGTATCATGTTGACGTGGTTACTTCAATAAATTGTGCAAGCTCAATATTAGTATTGTTAGAATATTTAAATACTAAACTACGCATTCATCTAACAGCTTAAACTTTTAAAACAGCTAACATTATTCTTATGAAATTTTTCATAATATCATAATATAAGGTCTTCAGTTCAAATATTTTTAGATCACACTCTTAGCTTAGGGCAAATTCTAGCCTACATGTGGTGGAGTGTCAGAATATTTAAATATGAAACCACAGTCTAAGGTCAAAGTCCAGCCTACACATGGGAAAAGTGTTATAAAATTTAAATATTAAATTATGCCATTATCTAACATCTTAAGTTTATAGGATAGTTGATCAAAACTTTTTTCAAGTGTTATTATGAATATTTCGGTTGTCACACTCATAACAAGCGTATCAAATTGTGTCAAGTCATGCTTTTAACTTATTTTCCTTGGTTTCTTCATCAATTGGTATTCGGGGATGATGTTCTCTATTCTATGATGAATTTACGCAAATCCCTTCACCACCGTTGGAACGTGTGCGAACCTAAGTCCACTCATTTCATTTTTTCATTTGAAATGAAAATGCCACGTTGGACCCACTTTGCATAAGGTTGCTTTGGCCGGACCTTGCGCGGTCTACGACTGGGCGTCCTAGAGACCACAAACAAGGTTTCAAATTTCTTTTTCGTCTTCTCTCTCTGCTAGAGGTGATCGGTTCTTGGTTCGATCTGGTTCCAAGGTGGAATCAGGAACTGGACCGAAAGAACCGGTTCTCAATTTTGAGAACCGCGATCGGACCAGTTGATTCTAGGACTAGGAATCGGACTGGATCGCCGATCTGATCCTGTTCCGGTTCCGGTTCAATAGAACCGGTCACTTAGAGTTTAGTTTTTTTTTTTTTTGGGTTAAACACTTAAGGTTTGGTTCACATTTTACTAATTTTTGTCAATAAAGTTCATTTAGGGTTTAATTCACATTTTACTAATTTTTATCAATGAATTTATGATAATGAAGTTCACTTAGAGTTTAGTTCATATTTTATTAATTTTTTAAAGAAAAAAAATAACAAAAATATATATTAAATAGTCGGTCTGGTCCGGTCCGGTTTTCCCTTGGAACCGGAAACCGGACCGATAGTCCCGAGAACTGGATCAAACCTGTAGGTCCGGTCCGGTCCCGGCTTGGGCGATCCAAGTTGCTGACCCCTACTCTTTGCAAGGTACATCTGGTCCATTTATTCTGTCTCTGTTTTCTCACTTCCTTTTCTTCTTCGTCCTCTTCCTGAGATCTTCCATGGACCACACAGCCGGCCATTGCAAACCGATCTCCCTTTATGACTGAACTTCGCGTGAGAACTTGTGAGAACCCTGGGCAATTCTGTTCCATTCGAAAGCTGTGTGATGTCTGCTTTTTGGTGCGTTTTGCATCAACCATTTCCTTTATGAGCAGCTCAGTTGTGCAGGTTTAAACTTACGCGTATCCTGCCAAATCAAAACAAGAGTGATGACGGAAATAACTGATGATATACTCTTATGTGCACCATCGATAAACATTAAGTTTTATCACCTATAGTTATCTCGCAATTATATACGAGAATCCATACATCACATGGACATGAGACTAGTCGTAGTGATAATAACAATAACAATAACAATAACAATGATAATAAAAATAATAGTAATAATTTAGGCTCCATTTGTTTCATGAAAAATGGATAATTTGAAAAATATTTTTCAAAAAATAATCGTTTTTATCTCCTAAGAAAATGAATGAACAAAAAATATTCATTCTCTATGAAAATATTTAGATATAAATTATTGTCAACAATGAAAATATTTTCTATTGACTAATCATTTTAAATAATAAAAGCAATCATTTTTAGAAAAATATTTTTCAGATCATTCATTTTCTACGAAACAAACAAAGCCTTAATCAATTTGTATCGACACCGTACCATATCAATGGTGCTAAAATATTCCTTCTGTTCAAATGAAAAAAAGTGCCTAATATTTGTAAATTAAGTAATTATGGATATTTGGAGGAGAAAAAAATTGATCAAGATATCTTAAGGATGAGGCTCTCATTGTTTTATATAATGGTATAGATAATAGATGAAAGGCTTATTAAATTTTTATACATATTACAAGCCGTAGAAAATTATATTAAGTCAATAATTTTGTGTGACCATTCTTTAAGCAAACCTATATCGTGACTACTTTACAGCTTTGAGAAAAAAACGATAAAAAAAGGACATACAGAAACTGACAAACAATTATAGTTGGTCCGATCATGTTTAAGATTGAGTTTCATCACTAACAGTCGAGATACTCCAAGTTGCTATTACTTTTTCTTTTTCTAAAGAACTCTTCCAAAAGTTCATTCTTCCCGGTCTTTATCAAAGCATATGTCACTCGTCATTTACTCATTCAATCGAAGATTTCAAAATAATATATCACACAGATTTGCTGTCTGCGCAACGACGCACCCAAGGTGCACACGTCTTGAGTATCATACTTATCCAATTTGCTTTTAAGAACGCTTATCTTCTTATGTGAAGCTTATTTTCAAGAAAGTGGGACAACTGGAGAGGAAAATTGTTCATCTCTTTTTTTTTTTTTTACAGAAAGTGGCAATTTCCATATTGAAACGACTGGGGCAAAAGAAGTATAAGCTTAAGCCCGATTGACCAAACCCTATTTTGAAGCCCATGTAGATGGTACCTCACTAGCTTTACAGCCGGCCGAAGCAAACTTGGCAAGCTGAGTATAAAATGATTTAACCAAACCAAATTGTAAAACCTAGTGATGCTTATGTTGTTAATACTTATATTTTTGTTCGAATAGTAAATATCTTTCATTACAAAACCAATTAACGTGGGAGGACCAACCAACTTAGCTTGATGTAAGCAATCCAAGTAAACAGCAAAGATGTAAGCACTTGGGCAAAAAGCAAAAATCAATACTCTATCAATCAAAATCTGATCTTCCAAGGTCTGCAAAAGCTTTCAACTTAGCTCATAAAGTTTTCTTTTGCCATCCTACAATAGAGATTCAAACACAATTCCGACTGAGAACGGGACATTGGCAAAAATCCTTGAGAATTGCAGCTTCCAAGATCCTAGCAAGTGAAGCAGCGCAGCCCCTAGCAGGTCTGATGAAGCCAAAAAACTGTAGAAAATGCTTCCAGATTTGCTTTTAAAAGGAGCAATAGAAGAACAATTGATCTTGTTGTTCATTCTCCAGTTTGCATTAAACACTTATTCCAACAACGCAGCTCCATTTTTCAATCCTGTCAAAAGTTTGCAACCTTCTAGAACTGGCCAGTCCACGAGAGCAATCTTTGGTGCATTTGGTTTCAACCTAACGAGACAATGCCGATTGCCAACTCATTTTAAGTCCTTTGCATCTGACCGGATCCCATGCTGCAGCCGAGCTAGGTGAACACCCCATCTAAGTTTAAATCAGGAGATATGCAGCCTTGCCAGCCACAAGGTGCAGTGTCAACCCGCTAAGTTGAGAGATCGAGTTGTGTAAGAATTGCAAGTTCGCATCTGACCAGCCAATTGTCTTTGGAGCGTCTATTATATCCGCTAGCCATTGTGTCCACATTGGATTTCCTTTAAGTAATTCAGCCATTATTTCATAATATCAGCTTTTTACTTCTTTTAATAATCAATATAATCACAAACCTCTTTACCAAAAAAAAAATATAATCACAAACCTATAGTGGAATCCCCTAAATAAGGCAGCATATTTGACAATCTTTGTTTGACAATAATCAATGGAACATCCCGGGGTTTTGGTAAGAACAAGGATCACGGATAAAAGCAATAAGGCCGTGATCGAGTCTCCCCGTGGGACCCGTATTTAAACAATCCTATACAGTTTTTCTTTTCTATATGTTCTCCTGTATCATACTATCTCTAATATCTAAGTTCATAGGATTAGATTTCAATGTGTGTGAATATGATGTCTTGAATAGTCTATACAAATGTCAAAGTAAAAAGGGTTAGCATGGAAAAATGCAAACCTAACTTAGACGTGTCAATTTTTCAATGGAGGGTCTATGTAAAGTTGTATAGGTTTAGATTTACCCAACTTTTTGTAAAGTTGTGTCAATTTTTCAATGGAGGGCCTATGTAAAGTGAAAATAGCCAATTTGTAAACCGGCCCGCATTGGGTAATAACATTTTGAGATGTCCGTGGACCTGCGCTTGCACTAACAGTATCAAGTAAGATCCAGCACCACATGTGGGGATGTGAATCCTTCACCAAATTGGTGAAAGGATGAACATGAAATTCCATGCCGAGCATAAGTCATGGTCGCATGAAATTTCCATGCTCGAAGTGGTTGGGCTGGCCTCGGAGATTTGCCAGACTGGCCAAGTACACACTTGGTTGGGCTTGATGGGCCGAAAGTTGTGCCCAGCCATCTTTCAAAAGATTAAGCAAATGGCAGCTTCAATAGTTGTCTTTGACAGGACGCACTGAATTATTTGGGTCACTCAGCAAGTTATGATACGTTTCCCAACCAACAAAAGTTGGTCGCGAGATTGAAAGCTTCATTGGCCAAAATCAACGATTCACTCCAAGCCAGATGATGAACAGCAAGTTATAATGCCTGTGTGTATGTATATCAACATCCAATGAAACCTTCCCAGCAAATCTCTAATTGAATTAATTAATTTATCGTACATGACACTTTGCAGGCCAAATCTTTAATTGAATTGATAGCCAATTTCTCTATCATTACCTGCAACCAATTTTAAAAAGGTGACCGGTGATTCTTATAAGAAAGGGGAAAAATATTCTTGTTGGTTACTTAGCTCATTAACTTTGGTCGGCCATCTTCATCTTCGTTCGAGATATTTTTACTTCTCTTGTGAAGGAACCCTTTTTGGGACTTTAATTTGGTACATTGGGGATGTAAAAAAATCATAGCAGGATTCAGTTGCTAATATATCTACGTTTTTTTAATTCTGGTAAACAAATTCATTCCACTAACATATCTGAGTTTTTCATTTCATTCATGTCATGACTACTTGTGAAAAGAAAAAAATATTTTGCACCAGTGAGGTGCCTTATTTAAATCCACGAACGAGGACTTTATCATTGCAATGCACTATTGAATTGCCCATCCCAATGCCAAGTTTTGTTTAGAGGAATGTAAACGATATTTGCAAAGATAAAGATATGTAAGTGGTCATTGTATCAAAATAAGGAACGTTTCTTGTATTTGCTCTTTTGTCTTTTACTAAGAGAAGTTCAATCAAATTTGTGGCAATGACACTCAGATAATTGCAAGAAGTTTCCATGATGTTTCGAGGGTTGGCTACGTTTTGGGACAAACAAGTGAAATGTCAAGAAACATTGAATTGGCTCCGCAAGATTACGACAAGTAATGATGATATTGCGTAAGTACATCCATAAATAAATATTGTCTTCCTACCTGCTCCAATTTTTAAAATTGAATTCGCTGTCTCACGTATCTCGTTTGTACTATCATATAATAAGGATCGATTTGGTCTTCATCACTCTTGATGGCAATTTGTGTCGTGCCAACATAAGCTTTTCACTTGCTCATGAATTTGGATTTTTGCTTTGTGAACAAATTTTTGACTTCGATAATGAGGGATCAGCCTAGTGGCTAGGAGGTTGGGGTGGGAATCTCAAAGTCCAGGTTCAAAACCCTAGCAAAGCGAAAAAGGAAATGTGGGATTTCCTCCCAAACTCGCTATGAAAAATAGCATTTTGAAGATGGATTTGGTTATTAAGATCCCGGAAACATTCAAATAACAATAAATTGCTTTCGAAAATGTAGTCAGTCATCATGTTCCTTGGGGTCACTTGCTAACAAAACCTTTTTAAAAAAAAATAGACTTCGAGATTCAAGATACATCATGCATAATAGCCACAAGTTAGGGATATTACGCTATTAAACTTAGATCTTATCTAATTCTCTGCTCCTTGGATAGTCTCATGCTTTTACTTGTTTATATTAACTGTTGGAGATTGGGAAAAGTACCAATTTAGTCCTAAACCTTTTAAATTGATGCCAATTCAGTACTCGGGGGAATAAGGGCATTGCAATCCCTTCAAAAGCTTGCCAGAGAAAAGGGGCCGACCATTGAAAAGCTTATGTTGGCACGACACAAATTGCCATCAAGAGTGATGAAGACCAAATCGATCCTTATTATATGATAGTACAAACGAGATACGTGAGACAGCGAATTCAATTTTAAAAATTGGAGCAGGTAGGAAGACAATATTTATTTATGGATGTACTTACGCAATATCATCATTACTTGTCGTAATCTTGCGGAGCCAATTCAATGTTTCTTGACATTTCACTTGTTTGTCCCAAAACGTAGCCAACCCTCGAAACATCATGGAAACTTCTTGCAATTATCTGAGTGTCATTGCCACAAATTTGATTGAACTTCTCTTAGTAAAAGACAAAAGAGCAAATACAAGAAACGTTCCTTATTTTGATACAATGACCACTTACATATCTTTATCTTTGCAAATATCGTTTACATTCCTCTAAACAAAACTTGGCATTGGGATGGGCAATTCAATAGTGCATTGCAATGATAAAGTACTCGTTCGTGGATTTAAATAAGGCACCTCACTGGTGCAAAATATTTTTTTCTTTTCACAAGTAGTCATGACATGAATGAAATGAAAAACTCAGATATGTTAGTGGAATGAATTTGTTTACCAGAATTAAAAAAAAAAAACGTAGATATATTAGCAACTGAATCCTGCTATGATTTTTTTACATCCCCAATGTACCAAATTAAAGTCCCAAAAAGGGTTCCTTCACAAGAGAAGTAAAAATATCTCGAACGAAGATGAAGATGGCCGACCAAAGTTAATGAGCTAAGTAACCAACAAGAATATTTTTCCCCTTTCTTATAAGAATCACCGGTCACCTTTTTAAAATTGGTTGCAGGTAATGATAGAGAAATTGGCTATCAATTCAATTAAAGATTTGGCCTGCAAAGTGTCATGTACGATAAATTAATTAATTCAATTAGAGATTTGCTGGGAAGGTTTCATTGGATGTTGATATACATACACACAGGCATTATAACTTGCTGTTCATCATCTGGCTTGGAGTGAATCGTTGATTTTGGCCAATGAAGCTTTCAATCTCGCGACCAACTTTTGTTGGTTGGGAAACGTATCATAACTTGCTGAGTGACCCGAATTGTTCAGTGCGTCCTGTCAATTTAGTCATAAACCTTTTGTTTATATCAATTGCTTGCTAATGCTTACACTTTTATAATTCTCTAAGCATGAAAAAGCAATTTACTTTATTTGCAATTGCAATCTCAAGACATCTATATGTACTATATTTGCATATCCATTAATAGTTTTATCATTATCAAAAAGTGGAAGATTATTGAGAACACTTCCTATGATATTTTGAAGTTTGACAAAATCATCTATTACCAATTATTATTTAATAAGTAGATGGTATTTCAGACTAAGGGACGCGTTATCACCATTACTGAGATCCGAAGTACAATATGAAAAGACTCATGAAGATTGGAAGGACCTTAAAAGAGGGTGCACAAGTCAAGAAAAATAGGAAGTTCGTGATGACTTGAACGTACTACAGAGTAAACAGTTTTGTGAAGCCTTGTTCACTAATGTACTCAGGAAGATTATGTAAGTAGACTACCAATGAGAGGCTTAGATAGACTTATGGATCACTAATATAAGCATCTATCTATATCACTTAAGATGAACGTGTGTATCACGTGATGACACCTTCAAAGACCCAGATATTCTTTTGACTAGCAATCTAAGTCTTAAAGAATATTAATGGCAAGACCCAAGCTTGGAACTTCGAAAAGAAATAAACAAAGGAGAATCCAGTCAATCATCAATCACTGGTGGAAAAAAAAATTATTTTCTAATGTCGACAACTCTATTTGTGGAAGCTATGTTATTACTTGAAGATTTGATTATAAGGGCGATCATCTCCGGTGATTGTGTTACTTATCAGCAACAGTTAAATTGATCTCTTAAAGATTATACAATGGCTAATTTGGATATTGAAGATTACATAAGAAGATCGACATATGATGAAGAAAACATATTACAAATACAAATCACGATGCTCCTGATACACATTTACTCTTGTTGAGTGAGAAGTTCATTTATTGAGAGTGTTTGTCACTAATTCTGATCTCTTTGAGAAGTATATGTGTGATTATAGGTATTTGTGACTAGGTAGCGTGATCTATCAGTTTTAGGTAAAAACAGCACACACCACGATTGTAACTAGTCAAAGGATTATTGGTGGATTCTAGCATATTGGCTCTTAGTTTGGAAGAGTGGACGTAGGTTTGTCTAAGCTGAACCACTATAAAAATTTGCTTGTGTCATCTTCTATCTTTCTACTAATTACCTTACCTGTCTAATAGATGCACATAAATTAATCTATTCCTACTTATATCAAAATTGATATAATTCCGCAAATAATTATCAAGTTTTGTGAAACAACCTATTCACCCCTTGTAGGTTGCATATTTAGTCATAACACAGAGCACACCTCTTATCTCGGATCTTTTTCTTTTTCATAACAACTAATATCCCTCTCTCAATATCCTTACCCAAAAAAAAAAAAATCCCTTTCTCAATATCAATCCTCAACATTGTTCGTCTCGTCTGATGGTGACGTTCGTAGCCACCTCAACTTGTTTTGTTGTCACGTAGCTTGCCATAGCAGCCGCGATAGCCTCCTATCATGACGACCAGCCTCCTGTGCGACAACATCATCCTATTGCAACAACTAGCCCTTTACCACGACAACAGCCTCCTGCTACATAGCAGTCATGATAACACACAATAGCCACGTAAACAGCCACGTCAACATCTACCAGTTCTCTCTTCAGCGCACCAAACTGCTTCGATCCATCTAGGTGTTTTTATTTGGATCTTTCATCCAAACTCAAGTTGAGAAGGGATGTTAGACATATTTTGGATATATTTCCTTTGATTTACCATATTCCTTGTGATGGTTCATATATCTAGAAGATTCTTCATATCCTCCTTCTATTATGCATATTCTTGATTGATATCTTCCCTTATATAGTTTCTTAATAAAATCTATAAATAGATTCATGTATTTTTTTTATTGTAACACAAAGAAGTACATAGGGTTTATACAACTATCTCTTCCGCATTATTTCTTATCTGTCTCTTCACTAAAGTAACTTCTTCCTCGGCACCTCTCAAGAACTGAACCCCATTCTCTAGGAAGTCCGTGGGCTTGCCAAGTTGGGATTTGACTGCAATCTACCATATGCTCTATTTTGCACATATCGAAGTTCGGAGAATACAGTTGCTGATATCCTCTAACGTAGTGCTTCCACAGGCTGGGGTCTGGCGTGGAAATGGTCAAGCGTCTGATTCATTTCATCAGTTTATGGGTGTTTGGTCATGATGCACCCCCGCTTAACAAATTAAAGAAACCTTACACTCTGTCCTGACTAATTTTTTTCTTTTTGGGGGTTGGAGTCTTGACTAAGTTGAAAATGATCATTATTTGCTATCGTATTATGATTGCATGCTATTTAATTTGCTTGGTTCGTGTATTAACATAGCTAACTCTGTGAATTTTTTTGTTAAATTATTGCTTAACTTTTCAAAGGTAATGGTAGAAAATTAATTAATTACTAATCCCCTCTTGTTTTATGTGTCGGAAACTTAACTTCTGCCATGGTTCTAATCAAAATGTCTTGGTCACTTGGCAAGTTCAATGCAAGTGCCAGGGAAAATTATCTAAAAAGTCCTAAATCTATTGCATTTTTGCCAATTCAGTTCTAAACCTTTTAACTTAACCAATTGAGTCCTAAACCTTTTCATTTCCTACTAAAATTGACCGGATGGACTCAATTGGCAAGAAATGAAAAGGTTTATGACTCAATTGGCAAAAGTGCAATAGGTTTAGGATTTTTTGGATAATTTTCCCACAAGTGCTAAACATATTTTCATATTAATGTTAATGAGAGTGAAATTTTTCTGAATGGCTATCTGCCGGCTATTAATTTCAGATTATTGTTTCCAGTGAAAGTTACTGAACATTCGCAGGCAACTTAACTTCACACTGAAGTAGTTTTCGGTATTCACCTAGCAATTTCTGTGCAACTTCTTGTTATAAAGAGACAAGAATATAAGTGACTTATTGCCGAGAAACTGACAATGTCCATGATTGCTGAGAGAAGCTACATTAGCTTTAGAAAATAGAGGGGCATCAACAGATACCTCGATAGTATTAAATATGGCACCTTTCTGCGTAAGTTTAAGTTGTCATGGCCGAGTCATAAGCGGTCGATTCGGATAATGAGAGGCGGTAAAAGCACCTCCACTGAGCTCTATTATACGTAAAGATCTGAAGGGACCAACTTACTTATTAGGATATGAACTCCTCAGTCTGAATCACTGTGGAGAATTCACTATGCAGCAGCACCAGCTCTCAAGGTCTACTTCATTTGTAATTGGTGCTTCGTATTTATCAGGCACTTACCATCGGGAGATTGCAGATTGTTTTTTTTTTTTTGGTAAGGAAGGGAGATTGCAGATTGTTAATACTTTGTTTCTGTAAGAAAAGGTGGAAATTTGTGTGGTCATCCTATGAATTGTGCAGTGGATGGGGCGGGATTGTAAGTGAACATGCTGTCGAATACCCTCCTCAAATATGAATTTGAAAAATGTGCCTGCTTAAGACACATGCATTGTCATCTAGGGATATGCAAAATGGATTGCCCGGACCGAAAACTACCCGGACTAGCCTGTTAGATCCAATTCTCGGAAGTGTTGATCAAGTTCCTAATTCCTAAAAGTAAAACCAGTGCTCGGGCGGTCCGGTTCCCATTTCCAAGAGGAAATTGGACCAGACCGACAATATATACTTTTCTAATTTTCTATTTCTTCAAAAAATAGTAAAATGTGAACTAAGCACATGTACAACGTTTTTCCCTTATCGTCGCACGATAATAAGTTTTCACTCATCGTCGCTTTCATCAATATGTTGAAATTTGTCACTCTCTCTTGTTGTGTGGAAAAAAATAAAAAAAAGCGATCGGTTTCATAGGATCGGACCGGTCCGGTTGTCGGTTCTCAAAATTGGGAACCGGTCCTCTAGGTCCGGTTCTCGATTACACCTTAGAATCGGATCGGACTGGGAACCAATCACCTCTATTATCAGCTCTTTCAGTTTCGTTGGTTTAGACTGTTGAGTAGGCCTTCCTAGTCTGTTAACTTGTTGGGCAGACCCTAAGTCTTTTAGTTATTTCAAATTGGACCTTAAAGATGTTTTTCTTTCAAATAGCACCCCAGCTATGAATGGTGACCATATCCCTTGTTTGGTGCCACTCTCGACGAGCCTGCTTTTCTATTGAACAGGCTTCCCTGCTTCTTGCACCGTCTTCTTTTCTGTTGACTATATCCCTTGTTTGGTTTGAATAAATTAAGTAGCCCCTCCCTTGCTTACCATACTAAGTAAATTTTTCACTTAACTAAGTCTTTTAAGTCAATGCAAATTAATGCTATCAAACAAGCGTAATCTTATTAAGTGTTGAATTTTCAATTTTTAATCCATTAAAAAATGAAAAATGCCTTAAATGCATTGAAAATTTTAGTTTTACATACTTGCTGTTAACAAACACACCTTTAATAGTTAGATTTAGTCAAAAAAAGTTTTCGAGACACTTCTTAAGCAACTAGATAAGAGACTATATAATTTTCAATATATTAGTTGCTTTTGTGATATTTATAATCAATGCTTTCAAAATCGACAATTTTCATATTAAGTATGTTTAACAAATGTCTTAGGGTAGAAGTGATTTGAGACCTGGCACTTTCAAGGTGGCAAAAATAATTTGAGGGGTTAATCGCTTGAAAAACCCCAAATCTATATATTTATGACAAATTTACTTCAAATTAATTTTTTGACTATAAAAAACCTCAAACTGATACACTTATGATAAATTTACTATTTGTTAGTTTCTATTAAATTTTATTGTTAAATTGTTGAATTGGATGACACGTGACCATTGACAGATGTACAAGTTGAAGTTTTACCTTCCGTTTGTCATAGTATACCATTTTGTGGTTTTTCTTGGTATCGATTTAATTTAACAGAAACTAACGGAGGGTAAATTTGTCACAAGTGTACCAGTTTGGGGTGTTTGGTGATCGAAAAATTAGTTGGGAGTAAATTTGCCACATGTACTAGTTTGGGGTCTTTGGTAGTAAAAAAAAATTAGTTTAAGATAAATTTGTCACATTGTACCGATTTTGGATTTTTCGTGGTATTAACCTAACGTAAGAAACTATATGGATAGGCATCGAGCATTGGAGAGTAAAATTTAAGACTTCACTCTATAGGATTCTCTGGCAAGAAGAGAAGGCAGATGATGGTAGCTACGACTGAAAAAGTTCCAACATTTTCATCATGTATCCCCAGACATTACAAACTTATTTTTGATGGCTCCCAAATGTTATTTACAGACAGACTCGCAGTCACAGCAACCTGACAATACATTCGCATTAATCCGCGATATGCTCTTGTCGTAATTGGAGAAAGCCAGGTCAATAGCCCTGTTGCCTGACTATTGCTCTTTACCTTATGCCTAGTGGGATCATTTTCTGTATTCGCTAAGTCAAAAGTCACAAACAGTTGGAAGACTCACAGTTATTCCCTCATGTAGTACCATTCACTTCCAACATGGTGGGTACTGATTGCTACTCATGCTAGCGCTCGGAACATGCACTGATCTGATCTCTCTGCACTGATCTCTCTGCAATGATCTCTCGATTAACTGGACATCCCAACCCCCATCCTTGCAGTAGCCATAATATACTTCTGGAACATGCGCAACTTTCTGATAGTCATCATTTTGTCCACCTTGCACAAGCTTCTTGATGAGCTCATCTGGCATATCGAAAATCTTCAGCACTTTCAGCTTTTTCAGGTATTCAATACCAGATGGAAGCTTCTCTAGTAACTTGCAACGCTGAATGATAAACTTCTCAAGATAAGGCATTGCTCCCTTCTCCACTTCTACGCAGCTGAGTTCGTCAAAATGATCAAGACCCAGAGTCTTCAGCTTCTTAAAGGATTCTGCTTCAAAGCACAATGAGCTTCCTTCGTAAACCTGAAGCAACTCAAGATGAACAAGATTCGGCAGATTTCGGAGAGACACAAGAGGGTCATCTTTTAGGCGACTGCACCTCAGGTGCAATTTCATCAGGCTACTGAGAGAGGGTAGCCAGTGTGGTAAAGCCCCCAAGCGTCCTCTCAAGTAGATTCTCTCAAGGAATGGAGGTGGACTAGAGAGGTGTTGCAGATCGATAATCTCATCATCATCAACAGAAGCTACAGATATTGCTCGAAGCCTGGTTAGTTTGGACATTGACCAGCACAAATCCCTTCCATCTTCTTTTCTAAATTTCAGAATGGCCAACCTATCCAGTTGGGTCAACATTCCAAGCTCTCTCATCACACTGCCGCTGCTCTCGTCACCTGCTTCTATGTAGCAAAGCTTTTGAAGGGATTGCAATGCCCCTATTCCCCCGAGGGCCTTAAAGCCGAATTTGAAGGATGAATAGGATATATTCTTGTAGCGGTAAACAAGGAGATGACGAAGTCGTCTAAGTTTCAAGATCTCAACAGGCAATTCGGTGACATTTGTGTGTTTAAGGTCTAGAGTCTCTAAGTTTTGAAGCTTCCCGATAGAACTTGGAACTGTACTCACCTCAGTGAACCTGAAACTTAGATATCTCAGATAATACCAATCGGCAACTTGAGCAGGGAACCTTGTCAAGGGAGCTGATTGCATATCCAAAACATTGAGCAGTTTCATGTCACTGGCTAGAACTGTATTCATAAAAGGTCTCTCCATCCCAAACATATATAAAGAGCGAAATTGAGACAAGGACCAGTTTCTTTGCGGAGCTTGCAGGGTGTTCTGTATTGACAGGCGACGGGCTTTGTCTGGCCATTCACAATTTTCTTCTTTGGCTATTGCTGCAAACCCCTGATCAGTAGACTTTGAAGTGATAATGTCCCGCAGAAAATCATGGATACGGCAATACTTTACCCTTCCATCACTTCGTCTAGCAGCCACCTCTATCAGGCTTCTGTTCAACAGCTCCATGAAGTAGTCCTCAGCAACTTCTTCGAGTGTCTTTCCTTCTTTCTTTTCAACAAATCCTTCTGCAACCCATAACCGAATCAGTCTCCCACATTTAATGCGGTGACCCTCGGGAAATAAACTGAAGTGCAAGAAACAGGATTTCAGGTAGTATGGCAGATCATTAAAGCTCAGCATAAGAACTCTCTTCAAGTTTTTGAGTTTGTCGTTGCAATCAATCTCAGTACGAAGACTGCGACGAACCAATTCCCATTCATAGATCCTCCGTATGTCTTTTGCGGCCAGAACACCACTGATGGCCACGATTGCGAGTGGTAGCCCTTCACACTTTCTCAAAATGTACTCACATATCTCCTCCAGGTGGGAAGGGCATGAATTCCCCTGAAACGTCTTCCGACAGAAAAGCTCCCACGACTGAGCGGGATCAAGTGGCTCCATATTTTTTACCAACCCATTGAACTCCTTGCAGGAGGTTGATGCCAGATCGGCATTCCGAGTTGTGATGATCACCCTGCTTCCTTGACTGTTGTTGGGCAAGGCATGCTTGACCGCATCCCATTCGCTATTGTGCCAGGCGTCATCGAGGACAATCAGGTACCTCCTCCTCTGAAGCAGGTCCTTGATGATCGTCTTCAGCCAATGGCTATTCATGGTGAAGGCTGATGGAGGGACCGGTTCCCTGATCACCCTCATGATCTGATCAAGCATGTCTGTGAGGAGCTCTTCAATCTTCGAGGACCGAGAGAGAGTAATCCAAGCATACACCATGAATTGCTTCTTCACGGCGGGGTCTTCGTAGACTTGCTTCACCAGAGTGGTTTTGCCCAACCCTCCCATTCCCACGATGGAAATGACCTCCCGCCCAAGAGCCCCCTCAAGTAACCACCCGACCAGCTCGTTCTTTGGCTGCTCAATGCCCACTACGTCAGTTTTATCAAGGAGAAGGGAATTGCCCCGGTGGTCCTGCCATGTGTTGTCCACTCCAGTGTAGCTCGAATCTTGTTGAGCCCTGCTAAATATGTGGCGCAGCCTTCGGTGCCCATTGCATATGCTCTTCACTCTGGAGTTTATGCGCTTAATCTCGGAAGTGACACGGTATCGAGCCTTCAGGTTCTTGATGCAGCAGGACATCCTGCTGATGAGGCCAATGAATCCAACTCCATGATCGTGTCTCAGGAGCAGCAAGAACTCGTCGAGAGCGTCCTCCATGTCGTAGGCTGTGTCTCTCAACTGCTTCACCCACACTTTTGCTTCGTCGTCACTTTCCTCTAGGGAATCTGCAACCCGGAGGAAAGCCCGGACACGCTCCAATTCTCCTCTCACTGAGAGAGCTTCTTCTTGGGGTCCTGTCAGGAATTGCACCTCGTTCTCAACGAATCGTGCGAGCTTGTTGAGCAGGTAAGTCACTGGGCTCTCTGCCATAGCTCTAGTCTGGAGAGTGGTGGTGAGGTTTCTTGGTCAATGGACTGCCTAGAGGCTTTAGACTGAGGTTGCAGAAGTTGAGTCTTGTCATAGAGTCTAGACTGTTGAACTCTGTTTTAACTTTGGCGAATCTTATATTTACAGCTGCTTTGTGTGGGACCCATGTCTGCTTAGCACATTGTACAAGTTTTGGTTTATTTTAGTGATATCCCATTTGATTTTGCATGATCCTGTTGAATATTTTTGCCTTTGACAGCAAGCTATTTAATTTTCTTTTTTCATGTGGAAAAATCTGCAAGTATGTTTAGTACTTTATTCTTTTGTAGTTCCATCTTATTCGAAGAAGCTGATTAAAATTTCTTAATTGCTAGCAGAAATAACTTGCATATCGCTGTCGAATATAATACAAGGTAAAGTCATGGGAAGTTTCAAAGGAACTTTCATGTTTTACTTCATTGGAATAGATTCGGAATATCATCGGGGTCAAGAGTTCGGTAGAATCAAGACTTCATCACCAGAGGCCAGGATAATCCAATTGTGCCTGAACAGTCAAGTCAATTTATTTTTTTACTAGGCAACGTGAAGAAAATTCAAGCAACATTTCTTTTCTAGGAAGCAGAGGAATTCGTCAACCAAAGGCAATGAACAAGCAATTGAGCTCAGATATACCGTGAATTTCACTGTACAATGCTCCGAATTTTCCGTGGCATTACCTTGCCAAATCATGTCAAGTTCGAGATGGTCAAGATTGCATACACATAACTTGTTCATACAATTCGCATGCGTAATCTGTAGCTATATATATATGTCTTGTTCTTCTACGGGCAACGGAGAAGGGGTCCATATTTGAGAGGAAAAGGAACACTCATCAAATCAAAAAAAAAAAAAAAAGGACTGTCAGTACGTATGAAGCTATTAACCAAACAAAGTTAATAGTCACGTATTAGTCCCTAATGACAGATAGATTTATAAACAAGAATGACATCAACAAAATCCTTATCAAACACAATTATGGGGCTTTCGATAACATTAGAGCGGTTGTCGTTGTTTATTATGTGGAGTTGATTAGGATTCCATCAGGAAGCTGGCTTTGTCAAGCCACTATTCCAAGTCAACACATGAACTCCCTCAAACAAGTTTCGAAAAACATGCAATTAATTTAACAACCATTTGTTACACCCATATTGTTAGGTCCCTATCTCTTATTCGGAAAAAGACCTGCACCTATTGTACGGCATTCACTTTGATCCTAAACTTTTCAATCTTATCAAATCTTCCGGCAGTGAAAATGTTCTAAATAAGAACTCACAACCTGTCTTGAATGTACTTCGTTTACTTACGCGAATCTTTGACTATACAATGGACCTCATGAGATCATGACTGGATTGAACGAACCCTTCTCTCCGGTGATCTTTTTGGCTGAAACTATAACGTAAAATCAACGGACAAAAGGGACAAGTAAAACAAAAAAACAGATATGACACTATAAGACTAATGGTCACAGTCGCCTTATTCATGACACGCTCTTTACATTACAAGTCACGATGCTAAACTCCCAATTATTCATTCATATGCACATCGAACATAACATAGTAGGCTACTTCCAGCATGGAGGAAATATGCTGCTCCTATTGACAGTGCATTGGGTAGAACTAGAGTCATATCCCCCAACTGATCCCTCAATTAGTTGAATCTTCCATCCCTTACCTCTGCAGTAACCGTAATACATAGTCGAAGCATGCGCAACTTTATGATATTCATTATATGGTTCCTCTCATAAAATTTTCTGGGTTAACTCTCGAGGCATGTCAAAAAACTCCCGCACTTTAAGCTTTTTCCGGTGATCTATTCCTGATGGAAGTGTCTTCAACGACTTACGACGCTGGATAATCAGCATATCGAGACAAGGCAATGCTCCCTATTCCACTTCTATGGATCTGACGTTGTGAATCCTCAGCTTCTTAAAACCACTGAGCTTTGAAGCATAACTTGTTTCCTCACAAACCTGAAGCAACTTGAGATATACGAGATTGGGCAGATCGTGGGGGGACACAAGTGGATCCTCCTTCAGCTGACTCTGTCCCCGGAACAATTTCATTAGGCTATGAACAGAGGGTAGCAGATGTGGTAATGCCACCAAACGTCCAGTCAAGTAGATTCTGTGGACGAATGGAGGTGCAGATGATAGGTATAGTGGATCAATGATCTCATCATACTCAATTGAAGCTGACAGATATTGCTTGAAGCCTGGTCAGTTTGGAGATTGACAAGCACAATTCCCTCCATATTCAAGGTATAGCTCTCATGTGGTTAGCAAGGATTACCTAGATAGGGGTGAATAGGTGAATTAAATTATTGACCAATTCAAAGCGGAAGTAAAATATCAAGAACAAAGCTTGAACAACGTTCGGATTTTAATCAGTCTTTGATAGCAATTGTGTAAGTGTGCAATGTGATAAATGAAAGGAGCTTTAAGGGATGAGAAAATTTACACACAAGACATATAGTTATTCGACTTAGATTAAGTCCGCATCCACTCTCCCACGTTGATAGCCTACTGGCTGGATTTTACTAAATGATCATGAAGAGATTATAGATTTTGAGTGATAACACTCTGTGAATGGTAAGTCACTCCATCTCACTTAATCATATTTTCAGTATATCTCTCTAGATCACAAATTTTGGCTCACGAAGGACAAGTAGTAAAGATTGGAGTATGCTCAGAATTTGGAATGATAGATTCTATATGTTGTCTCTCAATCTGCTCCTCAACACCTGGGCTTCTTTTATACTCATCCACTTCCAATCTAGCTGTTGGGCAGTCTTCAGAGATCATCTTCCAATCTTCATCTTGGATATATTTGTACAAAGAGGATTGAGTAGCCGTTAAGTGATAAAGTCTAAATCCCACTGAAAATACAACCAAAGTCTTAGTTTCCATAAGTAGAGTTTCTCTATTTGATAGGAAACTTGTCTCGAAGTTAATTGTTAATCAATTTTAGATATTTTCCATTATTAATTTTCCTTGCAAAATATCAGTTGAGATTGAGTCAATCATGACTTTTCATTTGTGAAATTCAAGCCAAATTACTATATGTTGTGTATGTTCTGAGTTTGCGTAAAGTCTACGTATAGTTCGGTTCTACATAATTTGGTCTTGCATACAGGACTACTGTCGGGATGGGTTGTTCATTAAAGTCTGAACCTTTCGATTCCATTTTAAAGTTTGAAGTTCTTTATCTACCGTATAAAGTTGGAACTTTATCTTTTGCAGTACAAAATCTGAACTTCTCCTTCTGCCATTCATAAAGTCTAAACTTCTTGAAGAAATAAGTTTGCCATCTTCAAACTATAACTTCCCCAATTAAAATATTTCAAAACATTAATCAGACTTACAAGATGTTCATGAATAGTTTTGTCAGTTTCAAGATTTATTAGGAGGTTTTCCTAACAAGCTATTGTTACTAGTGTAATAAAAACCTGGCCCGACCTGACCCGGCCCAGCCCGATCCGAAATTTTAAAATATTTTGGGGTCAGGTCTTATTTTCTCTGGGTATAAATTTTAGATGTGGATATTTATTAAAATTGGGCCGGACCAGGCGGGGCTGGGCTTTTTTGACCTGGCACCACTTCCGCCTCCCCTCTCCGCTTCGCTTCTTCTCTCTCGGTCGTGAACTTCTATCAACCCCTTTCACTCTCCATCCAGCTCAGCCTCGACCGCGCCAAGAGATCGAAGGACGACCTGATCTTCCTCGCCTCCCACCCCCCTCCCCCCGATCACGGAAAGCTTTCGATCCTCCCTCTTCGATTCCGACCGTTTCCCCCTGCCCGTGATTGATCCCCCCTTCACCGTTGATCTCCGCGAGTCGTCTCCAATTCATCGATGCCGACGATGGAGGAGCCGGGGGAGCGCCCGGGGAGAAACCCTACATCTCTTCTTCTTTTGCTTCTTCTCCTCGGCGCTTTTTTTCGAGATCCCTTTTCGCGGGGTCGGCGGGGGGCGGTCGCTGATGGCGGATCAGGAGGAGGAGGACTTGAAGATGGTGCTACGTATCAGCATGTAGCACTCGCTGCTGGAGCCCAAGCGGAGCAAGCCCAGGGACGTCGTCGCCGTCGCAGGGGCCTCGTCGCCGGAGGACGGCCGCCAGATGCAGAGGGAGCTCATGGCCACCGTGGCTAAGAAGAGGATGCTGGCCGTGAGGAGCGGCGTCGCCTCCTTTGCCTGCTCCATCTCCGTCACAATCCCCGTCGCCAGTGTCGACGACGCTGAATAACGAGAAGTCTAAGCCTGTCCCGAGGAGAGACGGGATTCGGTGTGGATGATGGGCGAACTAGGAGGGGACTGTCGAGCGAAGACGCGCATCAGTTGTTCTCGATGGTTTTCGGTGGCGAAGAAGCGCATCAGTTGATCTTCTTCGTCGACCCCCAATTTGTCCCTAACTTTATCGGCTTCGCTCTAGAGAAGGATCGAGGCATGTGGCAACCGTATAAGGCTTAGGGTTTTGGGACCCTAAACCCGATCCGACCCGATCTTATTTTGGAGCATATGCTGAACAGGGTCTTGGGTTAGGTCAAGTCAGGTCGAGCGTGATCCTGTATATTTCGGGTTCGATCGGGTATCATAAAAGTCCGATCCAACCCGACCTATTGACACCCCTACTTGTTAGGGGTGTGCTACCGGACTGGGTTTACCCGGAAACCGGATTGGCCTACTTGAAAAACAGGTCCGGATACCGATTCTTGTTAAAACCGGTTCGGGAACCGGTTCCATTTTTTTGGAACCGGTTAGAACCGATCTGGTTTCCGGTTCCAAGTAAAAACCAAACCGGACCGGTTTTAGAACCGATTTTAATATAATGTAAAAAAAAAACCTAAATGAAGATCACGTTGCCCTACCTAATGTGAAAAAACCGGTTCGATTCCGCCTTGCCCAACCTAAATGCAGCACATTCGCTGCTTTGCTGCGCCTCACTCTCCAACTCCTCCTCCTCCGTAGCTCGATCTTGCCTCGCCCAGCCTTCCCACAAATCCGCCCTCTCCTTCCGTCGGGACCCCGTCGTGGTCGTCGTCTCCTCTTTCCTCCGCCCCGCTCCTCCTCCTCCTCGATTGCGGAGCTTCGATTCCAGCGGGACTCCTCCTCGCGACCAGGAACCACCACCGCCACCCACTCGCCTCGGCTCTGGACTCCGTCCTCCTCGTCTGCACCTCAATCGCCCTCTCCGTCTCCCTCCTCGTCGCCGATGTCGACCCGGCCTCCGCCTTCGTCGTCACCCCCACAAGGAAGCTCCAGACCGACGAGCTCGCCACTGTCTGCCTCTTCCAGGAGAACACTCCCTCCGTTGTCTACATCACCAACCTCGTCGTCAAGTCAGTGCCCCCATTTTACCCTCCCTCTCCCTCTCGATTGGGGTTTTCCGTCTTTATTTAACTGTTCCTGCACGCTGCTATTTGCCACCATTCTTGCTTGCCTTTTTGCCTTCTCTTTTTAAAATTTTTTTTTCTCTTTTGATTTGGCGCATGGCTTGGTGGGATTTCTTGTGGCTCAGGCAGGACGCCTTCACCTTGGATGAAGAAAGTGTTGTCTATGTTGCTTTGTTAAGCTTATGATTTAATAGAGCGGAGACTTGCATACATACATTAGTTTAATTCATAACTTTAAGAAGGAAAAAAAAAACAAGTTCTCGGGTAGATCCTGAAACCGGACCGGAAAAACAGGGTCGGTTCCAAAACAGGGTCCAGGAAAAACAAGATCGGTTTCAGGTTCTAAAAATTGAGAACCGATTATAACAGACCCACCCTGAAACCGATCACCCCTACTACTTGTTACATGTTTAAGGTTTTAGAGATCACACCACGGAGGGAGAGCGAGAGCAATCACAAAAAGACAACATCCTTACTAAATGGCTTACTAAAACACCACGTACGAGCTCTATTTATAGAGCATTGAGAGACAATTAAAACCCTGATTGCCTTCTAATAATTAACTCCAAGCATTGTTAACATAGTATTGACAACTCCTGAATGTCATTTACAGAGAATCGCATTCACAGCTAACTTACTGTACATTCACATTTACAATTCCCAAGTCACGAACATACGACTGACTCACACTAATTCACTTATGTAGTACATTCACTTCCACATGTTGGGAACTCATTGCTTCCCATGCTTGTGCCTTGGGCGGTAGCACCATCTCTCTGCACCGATCTGTCGATTAACTGGATGTCCCAACCGTCATCTCTCCTGTAGCCACAATATATTTCCGGAACATGTGCAACTTTATGAAAGTCATCATCTTGTCCGCCTTGCACAAGCTTCTTGACAAGCTCATCTGGCATATCGAAAATCTCCAGCACTTTCAGCTTTCTCAGGTGTTCAATACCTGATGGAAGCTTCTCCAGTAACTTGCAACGTTGAATGATAAGCCTCTCAAGAAAAGGCATCGCTCCTTTCTCCACTTCTATGCACCTGAGCTCGTCGAAAAGATCAAGACCCAGAATCCTTAGTTTCTTAAAGGCTTTTGCTTTAAAGAACAATGAGCTTCCTTGGTAAACCTCACTCAACTCGAGATGCACAAGATTGGGCAGATTTTGGAGAGACACGAGGGGGTCATCCTTTAGGCGACTGCAACTCAGGTGCAATCTCATCAGGCTACTGAGAGAGGGTAGCCAGTGTGGTAATGCCCCCAAGCGTCCCCTCAAGTAGATTCTCTGAAGGAATGGGGGTGGACTAGAGAGGTGTTGCAGATCAATAATCTCATCGTTATCAACAGAATGTACAGCTAATGATCGAAGCCTGGTTAGTTTGGAGATTGACAAGCACAAATCCCTTCCATCTTCTTTCCTAAATTTCAGAATGGCCAACCTATCCAGTTGTGTCAACATTCCAAGCTCTCTCATAACACTGCTGCTACTCTCGTCATCCACCTCTATAAAGCAGAGCTTTTGAAGGGATTGCAAAGCCCCTATTCCTCTAAGGGCCTTAAAGCCAACTTTGAAGCATGAATAGGATATATAGTTGTAGCGATAAACAAGGAGATGACGAAGTCGTCGAAGTTTCAAGATCTCAACAGGCAATTCGGTGACATTTGTGTGTTTAAGGTCTAGTGTCTCTAAGTTTTGAAGCTTCCCAATAGAACTTGGAACTGTACTGACCTCAGTGTGCCTGAAACTTAGATATCTCAGATAACACCAATCAGCAACTTGAGCGGGGAACCTTGTTAAAGGAGCCGCTTGCATATCCAAAACATTGAGCAGTTTCATATCACTAGCTAGAACCTTATTCATAAATGATCTCTCTATCCCAAACATATATAAAGAGCGAAGTTGAGACACGGACCAGTTCTGTTGCAGAGCTTGCAGGTTTTTCTGTAATGACAGGTGACGGACTTTGTCTGGCCATTCGCGATTTTCTTCTTTGGCAATTTCTGCAAACCCCTGATTAGTTGACTTTAAAGTGACAATCTCTCGCAGAAAATCATGGATGCTGCGATACTTGACTGTTCCGTCACTTCGTCTAGCAGCCACCTCTATCAGGCTTCTGTTCAACAGCTCCACGAAGTAGTCCTTAGCAACTTCTTCGAGGGTCTTTCCTTCTTTCTTTTCAACAAATCCTTCAGCGATCCATAACCGAATCAGTCTCTTATGCTTAATGGGGCGACCCTTGGGAAATAAACTTAAGTGCAAGAAGCAGGATTCCAGGTAGTACGGCAGATCATTAAAGCTAAGCAAAAGAACTCTCTTCAAGTTTTTGAGTTCGTCATTACGGTCTATCTCTGTACCAAGACTGCGACAAACCAATTCCCATTCATCTATTCTGTGCTTGTCTTTTGTAGCCAAAATACCACTGATAGCCACTATAGCAAGCGGCAGGCCTTCACACTTTCTTAAAATATACTCACAGGTCTCCTCCAGATGGGAAGGGCATGAATTCCCCTGAAATGTCTCCATGCAGAAAAGCTTCCGAGACTGTTCTACTGGCAGAGGCTCCATCTTATAGACCTTCCCCTCGAAATCTTGGCAGGAGGTGTGTGCTAGATCATCATTCCGGGTTGTGATGATTATTCGGCTGCCGCACATGTTAGTGGGCAGTGCATGTTTGACAGCATCCCATTCGTCTGTCGTCCATGTGTCATCTAGAACAACCAGATACCTCACTCCCTGTAGCAAGTCCTTGATTAACATCTTCAGCCAGTAGATATTCATGGTGTCTGCACTGCACGGAATCGGTTGTCCGAACACTCTCATAATTTGCTGACGCATGTTCTGGAGGAGTTCTCCTATATTTGGAGAGCCAGAGAAAGTGATCCAAGCACATACCCTGAAATGTGTTTTGACCACTGGATCTTCATAAACTTCATTTACGAGAGTGGTTTTGCCCGATCCTCCCATCCCAACGACTGAGATAACTTGCGGCCTAGAAGTGCCCTCAACCAACCACGCAACTAGCTGCTTCTTCGGTTCTTCAATGCCCACGAGCTCATTTTTGTCTAAAAAGAAGGCATTACCTCGGTGTTCATGCCGACTGTTGCCAGAGTAATTGGAGCCTGGTCCATGTTCAGCTTTACTAAACTTGTGGCGTAGCCTCTGGTGTCCATCACATAAGCTTTTCATTGTGGAGTTGATGTTCTGTATCTGCAAAATGGTTCGATATCGAGCTTTCATGTTCTTCACACAGCAAGAGATCCTACAGAAGAGACCGGCAAACCCAACCCCATGATCATGCACCGAGAGAAGTTTGAACTCGTCAAGAGCATCTTCAGTAACATATGCAATCTCTCTTAGCTGCTTTACCCATGCTTTCACTTCCTCATCGCTCTCTTCCAGGGAATCTGCAACCCTCAGGCATGCCCTTATGCACTCCAATTGTCCTCTCACTGAGCTAACTTCTTCCTCATCACCTCTGAAGAATTGCACTTCATTGTCCAGAAAATTTGTGAGCTTCCCAATGAGGAAGTTTACGGCAGCTTCTGCCATGCTCTAATTGTGCATGTGCAGAAGTTGTAAATTATACCGCTGGCCGGATCCTTTACATAGCGGCTCCATAAGATAGGGAATTCAGTGTGGAATTGGTCAAACGTATGATGTCATGCTGATCTTTATATTTTGTATCTCTTTCCCAAGAAAATTATATTTTGTAGTCCTTTTCCCAACTATTACATGTAATTGACTCCTGCCAATTATTCAATTTATTTGATTTCTGTAGTAAGTACCTCTTAATGCGAAAGTTTATGAATGTTTCAATCTTTCTATGAAGTAACACAGAATTTATCAGATAATTTGATTTGCATTTCCGTTTTTCGGTTTTGGATATTACTGATCTGGTTCAAACCAGAAAATCACTAACTAGGCAGCCCATTGCAAGTTTTGAGAAAATGAGAAATCAATGTTACTGGACTTTTCGCCCCAATTTCCTAGAAGAAACGGTCTATTGGACTGTTCGGTAGGGTCATAAAGTATAGACGTGAAGCACTCGCATCAATTTCCAGTCCACTCTTGTTTTATATCTCGGAAACTTCTGATAATGGTTCTAATCAAAATTCTTGTTTACGAGGCAAGTTGACTGCAGTTACTGAATATATTTTCATATTACTGTCAACAAGAGCGACATTTTCCTCAGTGACTATCTGTGATGACCCAGGTGATGGTGCACAGGGAGGAGGGATGGCGGTGCGTCCGTGCCTCGGTCCTCAGACGTGCGCAAAAAAGGGAGGGAGAGCCTTTCTTGTCCCACATCGCCTAGAGGGGAGTCCTGGACTTGCTTATAAGACTTAGGGTCCTATATCTATGTGGCTCGTTTTAAAGCCGTAAGGGTCAGTGAGTCTAAAGGGGACAATATTATACAGTATAGACCCAGGATGTTACACTATCGGCATCGGTCGGCTATCAAACTCAGAAAATTGTTTATGGAGAAATCTACCGAACATTTGTAGGCAACTGCTTTGTTTTGGAATATTATTGTGTTTATTAAATTTTGTCTCAAGTTTGAGGTTGTGAAAAAAAAAAAACTTGATCCGAATTGATTTTCCAAATCCGAATCAAACTTGTGATTTGACATAAGAAAAAACAAGAAGTTCACGTTGGAGTTGGATTCCTAATTTGAGCTGGCAAGTCACATATCATACAAAAACGGAATTCTATCTGATTATTACACACTAAAGCTGAACAGGAAGAATTCTAGGGTTTTCTCTTTGAGTTTTCTGAATGAGTTATCAGTGAGAGATTGTGAGATAACATTTACTGGTCTTGCTTTGCATGTAATTTAGGGCTAATAAACACTTGAGTGATTATAACTATGAAATTCTTTGGATTCTCAATGGTGCTCTTCATATAGATTTGCTATCGACACTCGAACCAAATCGCGGTTTGATTTGAAAACGTACTTTGAATAAATGTTTACTTATGAATCATTCAACATGGCCTGTCCTGTCCAATATTAGACTTTGAGATTCTTCAAAAGTAAAATTATTTTGACTACGCTTTTTGGCGGTTTGGACAACCTGTTGAATCTTGAATGCACTTCTTTTACTTATTTGACGAGCTTGCACTCGCCACTAATTATTTTTTCCCTTGGGTAGACTAAGTAACCGTATCTTACTTACCATATTAAGTGAATTCTAGATTTAATTAAATCTTTTAAGCCCATGCCTAAAATTATTTAAAAAAAAAGTGAACACTTAAGTACTGAATTCTAAGTCTTGATAACATTAAGTGTTGAAAATAACAAGAAAAAGATGTGGCTGATAATTAAAAGTTAGTAGTTGAATATAATTAGTTTCCTAGAAAACATAAGACAACGATCATTATTGGTAGTTAAATTTTAGCAATGTATCTAACAAGACTCTACGTGCCATCAACTATATTTTCTGTTAAATGAATTAAGCAACCCATCCCTTACTTAGCATATTAAGTGAATTTTTGACTTAATTGAGTCTTCTAAGTTAATGCTATTTAAGGATATCAAACAAGTTGAATTTCATTAAGGGTTGAATTTTCATTTTTGACCATTTTGAATTATGTGATATGCCTTAAATGCACTAAAAATTTGAATTTTTAGCACTTGCTGTTGTTCTACACACATTTAATAGTTAGGACTTTGTCATACACATTTACGCATAATCATGCTTCCAAAATTGACTATTTCCTTATTCAGTATGTTTAACAAGTGTCTTGAGGTACACTTGCCGACTTCCAAGCAAGAATAATTTGAGACTTGGCACTTTCGAAGTGGCAAAAAAAATTTAAGACACTACACGGACAAGCATAAAATATCGGAGAGTAAAATTATAAGTTCGCTCTATTATATTTTCTACTATAATGAGGAGGCACATGATGATGCCTACAAACTCGGAAGAAGTCAGGAAATTTTTCAAACAAAAAGTGTAGGTTAACTTCCAGCACGAACTCTAGCCTGATTCAGTTCAAATTATCAGGGGAACATTCTGTAGATAGTTTAAGGATGTGATTAAGCTAACCAGGTTTATCATACAACAAATGACTTAATTTATTTTTTATGCAACAAGGAAAACATGAGACTGGACATTTGCTAGAAAGTTCATTTGCCATCGCATCAGCCTACTACAGCAAAGCCATAGCTGCTAGAGCTGAAGGCTAGCATCAGAAACATCTCAAACCTGGAGTAAGCAATTAAATAGCAGGAGCATTAAATCGTCCGGCAGTGAAAATGCTTTTGAATAAGAACTCATAACAGGTTGAATCTCGAACGTTTTACTTACCCCAATCTTTGGATATCGATAATGGGCTTTGCGAGATCATGAAAAGGTTGAACCCCTTGCATCGTGATTGTGACGATCTATTTAGATGAAATTTTCATGACACCGAAGAAGAAAGGGACATTGTAAATTGAGTACAAGGTAATTAGCTATTGTCACATGTTTTAGGTTTTAGAGATCACACAACAGAGGGAGAGCGAGAGCAATCACAAAAAGACGAGATCTTTACTAGATGGCATACTAAAACATTACATTCGAGATTTATTTATAGAGCATTGAGAGACAACCCTGATTGCCTTCTGACAATTAACTCTAAACATTACTACCGTAGTTTTTTGACAGTTCCTAAGTGTCATTTACAGGCATACTCGCATTCACAGCTACCTTACAGTACATTCACATTTACAAGTCACCAGTCACAAACGTATGGCAGACTCACAGTTACTCACTTATGTAGTACATTCACTTGCACACGGTGGGAACTCATTGCTCCCCATGCTTGTGCCTTGGGCAGTCACGCCATCTCTCTGGATTGATCTCTCGATTAACTGGATGTCCCATCCCTCATCTCTCCAGAAGCCACAATATATTTCCGGAACATGCACAACTTTGTGATAGTCATCATCTTGTCCACCTTGCATGAGCTTCTTGACAAGCTCATCTGGCATATCGAAAATCTCCAGCACTTTCAGCTTTGTCAGGTGTTCAATACCTGATGGAAGCTTCTCTAGTAACTTGCAACGCTGAATGATAAGCCTCTCAAGAAAAGGCATTGCTCCCTTCTCCACTTCTATGCACCTGAGTTCATTGAAAAGATCAAGACCCAGAATCCTTAGCTTCTTAAAGGCTTTTGCTTTAAAGCACAATGAACTTCCTTTGTAAACCTCAATCAACTCAAGATGCACAAGATTGGGAAGATTTTGGAGAGACACGAGAGGGTCATCCTTTAGGCGACTGTACCTCAGGTGCAATCTCATCAGGCTACTGAGAGAGGGTAGCCAGTGTGGCAAAGCCCCCAAACGTCCTCTTAAGTACATTCTCTCAAGGAATGGAGGTGGACTAGAGAGGTGTTGCAGATCAATAATCTCATCATCATCAACAGAATATACAGCTAGTGATCGAAGCCTGGTTAGTTTGGAGATTGACAGGCACAAATCCCTTCCATCTTCTTTTCTAAATTTCAGAATGGCCAACCTATCCAGTTGGGTCAACATTCCAAGCTCTCTCATCACACTGCCGCTGCTCTCATCACCTGCTTCTATGTAGCAAAGCTTTTGAAGGGATTGCAATGCCCCTATTCCCCTAAGGGCCTTAAAGCCGAATTGGAAGGATGAATAGGATATATTCTTGCAGCGATAAACAAGGAGATGACGAAGTCGTCTAAGTTTCAAGATCTCAACAGGCAATTCGGTGACATTTGTGTGTTTAAGGTCTAGAGTCTCTAAGTTTTGAAGCTTCCCGATAGAACTTGGAACTGTACTCACCTCAGTGAACCTGAAACTTAGATATCTCAGATGACACCAATCAGCAACGTGAGCAGGGAACCTTTTTAAAGGAGCTGCTAGCATATCCAAAACATTGAGCAGTTTCATATCACTAGCAAGAACTTTATTCATAAATGATCTCTCCATCCCAAACATATATAAAGAGCGAAGTTGAGACAAGGACCAGTTCTGTTGCAGAGCATGCAGGGTATGCTGTAATGACAGGCGACGGACTTTACCTGGCCGTTGACGATTTTCTTCTTTGGCTATTTCTGCAAACCCCTGATCGGTTGACTTTGAAGTGATAATGTCCCACAGAAAATCATGGATGCGGCAATACTTGACCATTCCATCACTTCGTCTAGCAGCCACCTCTATCAGGCTTCTGTTCAACAGTTCCACGAAGTAGTCCTCAGCAACTTCTTCAAGGGTCTTTCCTTCTTTCTTTTCAACAAATCCTTCTGCGACCCATAACCGAATCAGTCTCCGACGCTTAATGGGGCGACCCTCGGGAAATAAACTTAAGTGCAAGAAGCAGGATTTCAGGTAGTATGGCAGATCATTAAAGCTGAGCAAAAGAACTCTCTTCAAGTTTTTGAGTTTGTCATTGCAGTCAATCTCTGTACCAAGACTGCGACAAATCAATTCCCATTCATCTATTCTGTGCTTGTCTTTCGTAGCCAAAACACCACCGATAGCCACTATAGCAAGGGGCAGTCCTTCACACTTTCTTAAAATAAACTCACAGGTCTCCTCCAGATGGGAAGGGCATGAACTCCCCTGAAATGTCTTCGTGCAGAAAAGCTTCCATGACTTATCTACTGGCAGAGTCTCCATCTTATAGACCTTCCCCTTGAATTCTTGGCAGGAGGTGTGTGCTAGATCATCATTCCGGGTTGTGATGATTATTTGGCTGCCGCACATATTATTAGGCAGTGCATGTTTGACAGCATCCCATTCGTCTATCCTCCATATGTCATCTAGAACAACCAGATACCTCCGTCCCTGTAGCAAGTCCTTGATTAACATCTTCAGCCAGTAGATACTCATGGTGTCCGCACCACAAGGAATCGGTCGTCTGATCGCTCTCATAATTTGCCAACGCATATTCTGGAGGAGCTCTCCTATATTTGGAGAGCTAGAGAAATTGATCCAAGCACGTGCCATGAAATGTTTCTTGACCTCTGGATCTTCATAAACTTCATTTACGAGAGTGGTTTTGCCCGATCCTCCCATCCCAACGACTGAGATAACTTGCGGCCTAGAAGTGCCCTCAACCAACCACGCAACTAGCTGCTTCTTCGGTTCTTCAATGCCCACGAGCTCATTTTTGTCTAAAAAGAAGGCATTACCTCGGTGTTCATGCCGACTGTTGCCAGAGTAATTGGAGCCTGGTCCATGTTCAGCTTTACTAAACTTGTGGCGTAGCCTCTGGTGTCCATCACATAAGCTTTTGATTCTGGAGTTGATGTTCTGTATCTGCGAAATGGTTCGATATCGAGCTTTCATGTTCTTCACACAGCAAGATATCCTACAGAAGAGACCAGCAAACCCAACCCCATGATCATGTGCCAAGAGAAGTTTGAACTCGTCAACAGCATCTTCAGTGACATACGCAATCTCTCTTAGTTGCTTTACCCATGCTTTGACTTCCCCATCGCTCTCTTCCAGGGAATCTGCAACCCCCAGGCATGCCCTTATGCACTCCAACTGTCCTCTCACTGAGCTTACTTCTTCCTCAGAATCTCTGAAGAATTGCACTTCATTGTCCAGAAAATTTGTGAGCTTCCCAATGAGGAAGTTTACGGCAGCTTCTGCCATGCTCTAATTGTGCATCTGCAGAAGTTTTGGATTATAACGCTGGCAGGATCCTTTACATAGTGGCTCCAAACGTATGATGTCCATGCTAAATTTTATATTTTGTATCTCTTTCATGAGCAAAAAATATTTTATAGTCCTTTTCCCAACTACTGATGTTGTTATTTACTCCTACCAACTATTCAATTTATAATGAATGTTTCAATCTTTCTATGAAGTAACACAGAATTTATCAGATAACTTGATTTGCACTTCCGATTTTTGGTTTTGGAAACAATTGGCCTGGTTCTAACCAAAAAATCACTGACTAGGCAGCCACTGCAAGTTTTGAAGAAAATGACATATCAATGTTGCTGGAATATAACAAACTCTCCGCTGGGCGTCCTCCTCCATTGCCGGTAATAGTTTCCATCACCGCCTTGCTCGGTTTGCTCTTGGAGCTCTGTGCCACCTCATTTGGACAGAGCATAACCACTTCCTCTTTAGAGTTGGGACCATTTTTCTGCCTGCAATGCGGAACCATCTTGCCAAAGCTGTTCGAGACAAGGCTCTTTCTCTCAAGCCTGTTGCAAATACTCCGCGCAATAGAAGAATCCAGGCCAGCTGGAACATCCCGACTTCTATTTTTCGTAATGTTCTGTAGTTTCTTGTTCCGTTGTGGCTCTTTAGTCCGCTTGTTATTGGTTCAGCTCGCTCCTTTTAACAGTTGGGTGCTTGTTGCCTATAGCGTTTACTACCTTTAGATAGCTGCAACACCTTTGCACCTAACGCAACACCTGTGTCGCGGTAGGTACGAGGTTTTTGTGTTCGGCATTTCTGCTGTATCCTGTGAATTGAAAAGTATATATCCATCTTACCTTATCAAAAAAAAAATGTTGTTGGAATATATCATTTTAGCATTTCCGTGAAAGACAATTGAATTGGCCAGCAGTGAGTTCCTAATAATTTTTTCTAGTGAAGTTTGCTGAATCTATTTTGCCGGCTATCGCTGGTTTAGGTCAGCATACCGACAATGCTCCATAGGCTTTCTCAAGCTTGCATTTCTACGTAAAAGTTTGGGATGAAGTTTGGTTTGAGCTGATGAAAGAACTTAAGATCAGGTCATATGCTAAGAATTGCTGGTCAAGATTTCACAACTATCACCTTCTCAGGACCTCAAGCTGAATGATCCTCCCCCTGATCCTGGAGGAAACCCGATCAACACAATCTGTGGACTTAACAACCTCCAAGCTTGTACAAGATGCCCCAGCTCCATAAATCTGTCCCATCTTGGCAATAAGCCAGTTCTTCAACCACTACATGCCTCCACAATTCGGGATACCAGTTTTGCCTACAAGTCTCTGCACAATTTCTTCCGTTCAACAGTTTCCACTGCCATTAGCATTTAGCTGGAAAGTACAAGATCAACTTTTATTTTTGGCTGAAACATTTAAGATCAGTTGGTTAAATCGTTTAAGTTGATTGACAAGAAACCAAACATCTATACTTGATGACATTATCGAAAAGTCCAATCGACCGTTTCTTCCTAGGAAATTGGGGCGAAATGCATCTAAAATGGTTCTAAATAAGTAATTGAGGTCATTCATGAAACTTAATAGTTCCTTTTTTAACTTTTTGTGTTTTTTGAGACTGGATAGCCTTTGAAGAAGCTACTAAGAGGATTCTCTCCCTGTCAAACTTCCCAATAAGTACTTTGGCTTTACTCTCCAAGAAAGTTCTTGCCCTTGTACAGTCGAGAGAACTAGACCAAGTCTGGGTGGTACAACAACAAATCAGAAATGGGTAAGGACATTTACAACTGAGCTACTTAACTATAAGCAAACTGTCACAATAAATTATCAATCACTAGCGACATGAAACTTCAAAAACGGGGTCACATTGATAGATCTTTAGTAAACATTGAAGTATTCACGAATGCGTCGCGATCTATCAGGTGGAGTTGATTTGGATCCCATGAGGATGAGAAAGCTATTTTTACCAGCACCAATCTACTGAATGAAAGCACCATTCCCCAAAGAAAAAAAAAAGCAATTCTAAGACACATTTTCTGAGTCGCTCGTACCTTTGTGTGAATTTACAGTGTCTTCCGTTTGGCACCTTCTTTTCAGTCTCTTACTTGACATTTTATCAAGCATTTGGTGGACAGACTTGTGAGGTAAAGCAGGGCACTCCAATTAGGGGTAAGCAATTTGGACCGCCCAAACCGGGACCGAATCGAATCGGACCGGACCGACAAGTTTGGTCCGGTTCTCGGGACTATTGGTCCGGTTCCCGGTTCCTAAAAGCGGAACTGGTTTTCGGGCGGTCCGGTTCTCGGTTCCGAGGGGGAACCGGACCGGACCGGACAGACTATTTAATATATATTTTTGTTATTTTTTTCTTTAAAAAAATTAATAAAATGTGAACTAAACTCTAAGTAAACTTCATTATCATAAATTCATTGATAAAAAATAGTAAAATGTGAATTAAACTCTAAGTAAACTTCATTGACATAAATTTATTGATAAAAATTAATAAAATGTGAACCAAATCTTAAGTGTTTGACAAAAAAACCCTAAACTCTAAGTAACCGGTTCCATTAGATAGGATCAGAACCGGACCGGACCAACGGTCCTGTCCCGTTCCCGATCCTAGAACAACTGATCCGGTCTGCAGTTCCCAAAATTGGGAACCGGTTCTCTCGGTCCGGTTCCCGGTTCCACCTTGGAATCGGATCGGACTGGAAACCGCTCACCCCTAACTCCAATTCAAACCCCTGCGAGAATTTCAAAGGGTGAATTCGTCCAAGCACCAAGCAAAAATCAATTGTTTTCGTGATGTGTACGTAATTACTTCCAAATTAAACCGTGAAAAATGGTAAACTAATTTCTCCTACACAGATTTAGCGTAAATTCAGGAATTTTGTCGTCAGAACTCCCAGTTTGCTTCTCTCACATAGTGTTTCCACAGTTCGGATGTCTAGTGATTCCATCAGTTTATGGCTGTTTGGTCATGATGCACACCTGCTTAACAAATTTAAAAACCTTACACTCTTTTTCTTGACTCAGTTGAAACTGAACATTATTTAAATCTATCAGTATGATTGCACGCTACTTAATTTGCTTGGTTCGTGTATTAACATACCTAACTCTGTGAATTTTTTTTTATTAAATTGTTGTCTAACTTTTCATACGAAATGATACCAAACTTAATTAATTAGAATCCCCTCTTGTTTTATATCTCGGAAACTTCTCAGAAACTTCTGCTTTGGTTATAAATTATAATCAGGATTCTTGTTTACTAGGCAAGTTCGCTGCAAGTTCTGAACATATTTTCATGTTAATGTTAATGAAAGCGACATTTTCCCCGGCTATTAATTTCAGATAGTTGTTTCCGGTGGAAGTTACCGAACATCCGTAGGCAACTATTTTGTTTTAGAATACCATTGTGCTGAAGCTTTCTAAAGCTTGCTTCGTCAAGTGAGAATCGGCCGGGGGTTAACTTCACAGGAACTTTACAGCGGACTAGACTTTTGAATTGTCAGGTTCTGAATAGCTCGAAAATTTTCATGCTCTCCTTCGATTCTTCCATGGCTTCATGCTAATAGAAACATCATTCAGTGACACCAGTGCAGAGATCTTTACATGTCTACCTTCAAGCAAATTTCTTGGCTCTGGTCTCTATTAAAGTAGATTTCTTTTGCCCTTTCCAGCCAAGTGAGAGATAGATCAAGTCTAAGTAGGATAAGATTTCTCGTTATGTTGGGCATCTGTCCACGGATTTGCTATATAAATGAGGTGAACTGTAAATTATGTGCCTTGGAAAATTATAAATGCTATTTCTTATTCAACGTTCTCCTAATGTCGTAAATCACTGTACTGAACTCAGTTTTTTTTTTTTTTTTTTTTGGTAAAGTACTGAACTCAGTTTAATATCTTGCAGAAATGAGTTTTTTGTTTATAGCATACTTAAGATTTCTTAGAAAATAATTTACGAAACCTTTTCGTGTCAATCTCTGGTGACATTCGGTTAGAAGCTAAGGGCCATCAACAGATACTGACATTCCTAAATTGATGGCAACCATCTGGACAAGTTTCAGTTGTCACTAGTGTGTTGTGTGGGGTCGATTCAGATAATGAGAGGGTAGTAAAAGCTCCATTATTGTGCTCTAGCCTTAGGGTGTTAGGTTTTGGAACAGGTAAGTTTCAGACTAAGAACCGGGAACTTATCAGGTCAGAGTCATTTCTTGGATTTTCAAATTGGGAATCGAATTAAGTAATATAACTATTATCGTAGTAAAACATATCATGTGAACATTCCGTGGTATAGTGATTAAAGCATTAACAAATTTGTCAACCTTTCCAAGTTTAAAACCCATTTCCAAATATATCCGTCTTTTCGTAAAATCAGAAAAAAATTCCAAATAAGAAACTGAAATAACGCCGTTTTCTCAAAAAGGAGTCTGAAATAAACATTGTCTCAAATAAGAATATGAAGTTGGCTAATTCAATCTCAAATGAGGGTGCAAACTCACTAGATGACCAAATCTTGTTGTAGTTGGGGGCATTTTCGTCAAAAGCCTTTTATATTCTTTCCTTATCATTTTCTTTTTTTTCTTCTTCTCTCATTTTCCATTTGTTTTTCTTTCTTTCTTTCATCTTCCTCGCCAACAAGCGAGCTCGTGAGCTTCGCGATCTTGCGCAGGCTCTCATCAATCTTGGCGACGAGGAGCCGGATTGAAAGTTAATGCGCCGCCGGACAATTTCATCCTTTTTAATGGGAAAATTGCTACCCACATATCCTTAATTTTGAGGAGATGTCGGAGTCGCGCGCCCTTTGTGCTCTCCAAAATCGGTGGAGTTTGATGGGCGAGTCTAACTGAATTTCGAGCTTATATGTAGTTGAAGAGGAATCAGTGACGAGACGATCATCAATCACCGCCGGAGCCATGGCACCAAAGATCCTGTCCTTCGACAACGATTCTCGACTTCATCATCATCACGGCCCTTTCGGGGGCGATATTGTTCGGACCCTTTTTTTGAAAAAAGATCGGACTCATTTCAGGACCTTATTTGAAATTTTTCCAAAAATCAGAATCAAAACCGGCTAAAGTCGGTTCCCCAATTTGTCACCCTGACCAGCTTGGAACCGATCTAATTGCTCGCCCCTACTCTTTCAAGCACAAAGATCGGAAGGGAAGAACTTGCTTGGATCCGAAATCCTCAACCTGAATTACTACTGTGGAGACATCACTACGCGGCACCACCAGCTCTCAAAATCAAACATCATGTGAGTAGGCCTCCCTGGCTTGCCACCTTGTTATTTCAAACTCATGTCCATCTGCCGTGATACATTATATTGACGGGGTTCACCTGAAAAAGATTGCTCGTCTCATAGTTTGAGCTGCAAACCCTCGTCTTTTGGCTATTTCAAATTGGACCTTGAATTTTTGGTCTTCTTTCAAATAGCACCCCAGCTATGGAATTTTAGATATATTCCATGTTTGATAACCCACTCTCGACAAGCCTGCTCTTCTATAGACTAGCTTCCCCTCTTCTTGCACCCTCTTCTCATAAAAGGTTCGCGGTATGCTACAATACTGTTTTGCTCGAGTTGGATTCGACGACCAAATATCTTTTATCGAAAGTCGTTCTTTGAATTTTTTTTTTATAATAAGAGATAAGTTTCGTGGTGACTCCAAATGGGAAATATCACAGGAGCAGAAGAAAATTCATAAACACACTTTAAAGGAATTAGAAATATACAAACTTTTGCCGGAATTTAATCGATAACAAAGCCTAAGACTTAAAGATACAACGTCAGAATTTAATCGACGACGAAAATCTGAAAGCTACAAATAAGATATATACCAAAATTTAATCGACGATGAGGTATTTGAAAACTATAGCTACAATACAGAATTGAAAGATAATAAAATTTGTTTGCTTTCGCAAGGGGTCTGCAAAGAGTATAAAGTGGCTATTTAAAGCCTACAATTGATCGTTATAAATGGAGGTTACAAACGGTTACTAAAAAAGAATTAATTTCCTAATAGTTACGAGAAGTTACATTATTTATAATTTCCTATTATCTAGTAACACTTATCTAAAAGATAGGATAAGGATACTATAAGTATTATAACTTTTGTACTATCCTGACTTGAATGTCATAACTCTTTTTTTGACCACTAAAGTGCCATATTTCTTAAAAAAAAAATATTCGCTTGAGTGCCATAACTTTCGATTGATTACTTTAAGTGCCAAAAATTCTAAAAAACATTCACCCAAGTGTTGGAAATCTCATGTGGCATAGCACTTGTGCTTAACATTTTTAAAATTAGATGGCACTCAAGTAATTGAAAAAAAAGTTATTACACTTAAATGAGCATTGTACATAAAAATGGCATTTAAATGATCGGAAAAAAAAAAGTTATAGCACTTATAATGTTCTTTTTTCTCTAAAAGAGCTTCAATATTTGAAAATATCGCTAAATGGCGGTTACATATCACTATCAAAGTCGATGACTTCATCTCGGATAACTGGTGTTTGCTGCTGATAACTTTCTTGGCTATCGATTCTCTTTAAATTGTCCACTGCTCTTTCTATGGATGACTTCTCTTGTTCACCAAGCTGTTGCTATCGACTAAGTTTATCACTTATTGATTATAATCGAAAGTTGGTCATTTTTTAGTGTAAACAAATGCCCTCTTTTATAAGAATTGAATAATTCACCGATTATTCGACTCTTTTAAACGAGATAATCAGAAGTCATCACATGCCCCTTTGTCATCTGCAAATTTGATTTTTCCTTATCGAATTTTATATTGGTCAATTTCATCATTGGACTTCTATTTTTCCATGAAAGGCACGTTTTGTGTAAAGTCCTTATGTGGCCCTCTATTTTCGTCCTTGAGTAGTTGCTTATACTTAGACACTCTCATTACCAATAGGGATAAATTGACAAATTTTTGGCTTTTGAATTTCCCTCTAAGATTGAATTTCAATCCACTAACAACCAACTTTGTAAATTTTGTCTCTGAGAGTGAAATAAGACATCTATTCTAGCCCTCTTATTGAGTAACAAACTAACCAGACGACTCATTATCGTATCGATAGAATTTGGCCAAATTAGCAATTGATACCTCAAGTATTGTTGTATAATATTGATAATGAAATTGTCTTTCCATCTTAGCCCAAGTATGAATTGAATCAAGAGATAAATTTGCATACCAAGTAAAGGTAGTTTTTGATAAAGACAAAGGGAACAATCCAAGTTTGCCTTTCCTCATTGGGCAATAAATTGACCAATGTATTCAATGCTCGGTTGGTCATTTTTGCCAGTATAAATGGAAAAATCAAGAAATCCCTTAGGATAAGGAACATTATCGACCCGATCAAGATAGGGCTTTTATGAAAATGCCTAATATCCCCTATATTAGCACCTATTTATTGTATCACGATTTCATCCACTTGGTCTGGATTCATGAGTCAATAAACCAAATCTTCCTGCCCACTAGGTTCAAGATAGATAGGTCGATCCTGATTTAGATTGTCAACATAAGGGTTAATTGGCACATTTGGCCCGTATGGAAAATTTTATGCATTTGGAGGTAAGATTGCACAGGAAGGCCTAAAATTATCCCCATTTGGGATTGGCCCAACAGGAGGTCCATTCGGTGTAATATTTTGATTTGTCATATTATTGTCGACAATATTAACTTGGCTATTTTAATTAACCAAATTAATTTATTTAGGATTTTCAGGTCTTTTTAAATTCCACACTAGTAGAGGGATCATTTGGCCTACATTATTTTCACCGTTCAATTGTCTAAGAGTTGGAGAAACATATCCAAAAGTTGCTGTGTTCGGTTGGATCGATATAAATTGATTGGATATCTCGGGCCTTGAGATGACTCGTTGATCATGTTAACAACATCAGCTTGATCATCTTATAGAGATGTCTCATCATGTGATTTGTCATCTCATTTTGCCATTCCTTGGTGGCCACCAAAATGAGATTCGGTGCCAACTTCATTGCTTGCTCTTCTGTAAGGTGTCTTGGTATGTTGATGTTCCCACCTTGGCATATCTCTACTACTGCAGGGGCGGCTGGAGTCTTTGACTAAGTGACCCTTTCACCGAGGCTGTTATCTATAGCGTGATTAGGCTCTAGATGATTCATTGTTCTCAACATTGTTATTCCTTAAACCAGCCACACCAATCCTGTCGGGTGTGCCAAAAAGATATTTCGCCCGAATTGGACTCATCAACGAAATATCTTCAACCAAAAGTTGTTTTTCGATTTTTTATAGGAAGAAACAGGCTCTGTGGCAATTCTAGACAGGA
This sequence comes from Syzygium aqueum, assembly GCA_031216185.1. Lineage (NCBI taxonomy): Eukaryota > Viridiplantae > Streptophyta > Magnoliopsida > Myrtales > Myrtaceae > Syzygium > Syzygium aqueum. The sequence goes on along the minus strand of CM062235.1, from coordinate 9,043,430 downwards.
AATATCATAGGAGCACGAGGAAATGTCACTTCCTCGGAAGCTCAGGTAAAAACAAGTTACTGGTAGTCACTTCGCAATTTCTGTGCAACTTCTCGTTGGAGTTAGATTTTGTCGTGAAGGCGTAAGATCAAGTGACTTATTGCTGAGATTCTGTCCATTATTGCTGAGAAAGTGGAGACTAGTTCACCTTCTATAACTAGACAAGCCACTGAGGTCATCTAAGTAAATTTTTTCGGTGTGTTTTTCTTCGATTCTTCCATGGCTTCATTCTTATAGAAACCTCATTTTGTGGCACTAGTACAGAGATTTTTATATATCTACCTTCAAACAATCTAGGCTCTAGTCTCTGACGAAGTAGATTTCTTGCCCTTCCCAGCCAAGTGAGAAATGTGGGCTCTCGTTACGTCTAGGGCAAGTGTCCCCGCATGTCTCTACAAAAATGAGGTAAACTGTAATTAATGTGCCTTGGAAAATTTTGTGTGATTCACATATTTTTATTCTTCTAATGTCGCAAATCACTGTACTTCACTCAATTTAGTATCTTGCCACAATGAGTTTGCTGTTTATAGTATACTAAAAGTCCTTGGCCAACAATTTACGAAACCATTATGGGTCATTCACTGGTGACATTAGCTTTACAAAAAGAGGGTCATCAACAGATACCTTGATAACTATTAAATTGATGGCACCCTTCTGGATGAGTTCAAGAAGTTGTCACTGGTGTGTTGTGGCGTCCATTCAGATAATGAGAGGCGGTCAAAGCTCCTCCAGTGAACTCTATTATACTTATCTGAAGGGAGTAACCTTCTTGCTCGGATCTGAAATCCTCAATCCGAATCACTGTGGAGGCATCGCTACACAGCAGCAGCAGCTCTCAAAATCAACTTAATTTTAATTGGCCCTTCCTCTTTATCAGGCACTTACCATTAGGAGATTGCAGATTATTACTAGTTTGTTTCTGCAAGAAAAGGTGGACATCGTGCTGTAATCATTCTGTTGAAGTGGATAGAATCACCATGATGGGATTGTAAGTAAACATGCTGTCGGATTCCCTTTTTGAATATGAATTTGAAATATGTGCCTGCTTAAGACAGCCATTATGGGCCCTTTCAGTCTTTTTCGGCTAATTAGTTTTGGACTTTTGAGTAGGCCTCCCTGGTTTTGTTGCTTGTTTATACTGCAACCAAAAGGAGTAAATAGATAGACGGAAAGAATTAGAGATTTCAAACTCACCTCCATCTGCCGTGATTCATTATATGCAACGAGTTTGATTGAAAAAGATTTGTTTGTCTAACGATTTGAGCTGTATGCTTTTCGTTATTTCACATTGGACCTTGAATTTTGTTTTTCTTTGCAATAGCAGCCCAGCTGTGAATTTTGAATATAGTCCTTGTCTGGTACCACTCTCAGGAGCCTGCTGTTCTATTGACTAAGCTTCCCTGCTTCTTGCACTGTCTTCTCATAGAGGTAAACTGCAACAGAGCAGGCAGATGATGGTAGCAACAACCGTAAAAAAGTCCCAAACTTTTCGACAGAAAGTTTAAGTGAATTTTCGAGCAAAAACTCTAGTCTGATTCATTTCAAATTATCCGGGGACCATTCTGTAGATAGTTTGAGGAGGTAATTAAGCTAACCAGTTTATCATAAAAGAATGACCTGACTTCCTCTTTATGCAATCAAGGATATGAGACTGGACATTTGCTAGAAAGTTTATTTATGGCATCTGCGTACTACAGCAAAGCCATTGCTGCAAGAGCTGAAGGCTAGCATCAACATCTCAAACCTGGATTAAGCAACGAAATAGCAGGAGCATTATATCTTTCGATGGTGAAGATCTTTCGAATAAAAACTCATAACAGGTTGAATCTTAAATGTTTTACTTATGTTGGTCTTGAGATACCGGTAATGGGCCTTATGAGATCATGACAGGGTCGCACCCTCTTTGTTATTGTAATGATCTGCTCGGATAAATTAGTCATGATGCTGATGAGAAAAGGGACATTGTATAATGAGAACAAAGTAATTTGCTCCAGTATATGGGATCAAACAACAGAGGGAGAGCAAGAGCAATTACAAAAAGATTACATTGTTATCAAATGGCTTACTAAAACTTTACGTACGAGCTCTAATTATAGAGCATCGAGACAAGAGACACAACTAAAAAAAATAAATACTTAAAATTACCTAACAACTAACTCCAAACATTACTAACATATGTTTCAACAGCTCCTAAATATCATTTACAGACAGACTCGCAGTGACAGCTACATTACAATACATTCACATTTACCAGTCATAAGGCACAAATATTTGGCAGACTCACAGTTATTCACTCATGTAGTAAACTCACTTCCAACATGGTGGGAATTCATTGCTCCTCATGCTAGTGCCTTGGGGGCAAGCACCATCTGTCTGCACTGATCTCTCGATTAGCTGGACGTCCCAAACCCCATCTCTCCAGTAGCCACAATACATTTCCGGAACATGCACAACTTTCTGATAATCATCATCTTGTCCACCTTGCACGAGCCTCTTGATGAGCTCATCTGGCATATCGAAAATCTCAAGCACTTTCAGCTTTGTCAGGTGTTCAATACCTGATGGAAGTTTCTCTAGTAACTTGCAACGCTGAATGATAAACTTCTCAAGATGAGGCATTGCTCCCTTTTCCACTTCTACACACCTGAGTTCGTCGAAATGATCAAGACCCAGAGTCTTTAGCTTCTTAAAGGCTTTTTCTTTAAAGCACAATGAGCTTCCTTCGTAAACCTGAAGCAACTCGAGATGCACAAGGTTGGGCAGATTTTGGAGAGACACGAGAGGGTCATCCTTTAAGCGACTGCACCTCAGGTGCAATTTCATCAGGCTACTAAGAGAGGGTAGCCAGTGTGGTAGAGCCTCCAAGCGTCCTCTCAAGTAGATTCTCTGAAGGAATGGCGGTGGACTAGAGAGGTGTTGTAGATCAATAATCTCATCATCATTAACAGAAGCTACAGATATTGCTTGAAGCTTTGTTAGTTTGGAGATTGACAAGCACAAATCCCTTCCATCTTCTTTTCTAAATTTCAGAATGGCCAACCTATCCAGTTGCGTCAACATTCCAAGCTCTCTCATCACACTGCTGCTACTCTCCTCATCTGCCTCTATATAGCAGAGCTTTTGAAGGGAATGCAAAGCCCCAATTCCCTTAAGGGCCTTAAAGCCAAATTTGAAGGATGAATAGGATATAGTCTTGTAGCGATAAACGAGGAGATGACGAAGTTGTCGCAGTTTCAAGATCTCAACAGGCAATTCGGTGACATTTGTGTGTTTAAGGTCTAGAGTCTCTAAGTTTTGAAGCTTCCCAATGGAACTTGGAATTGTACTCACCTCAGTGAACCTGAAACTTAGATATCTAAGATAACACCAATCAGGAACTTGAGCAGGGAACCTTGTTAAAGGAGCTGCTTGCATATCCAAAACATTGAGCAGTTTTATATCACTAGATAAAATGAATCCATTAATGATTTCTCTACCCCAAACATATATAAAGAGCGAAGTTGAGACAAGGACCAGTTCCATTGCAGAGCTTGCAGGGTGTTCTGTATTGACAGGCGACGGACTTTGTCTGGCCATCCACAATTTTCTTCTTTGGCTATTACTGCAAAACCCTGATCAGTCGACTTTGAAGTGATAATGTCCCGCAGCAAATGATGGATGCGGCAAGTCTACACCCTTCCATCACTTCGTTTAGCAGCCACCTCCATCAGGCTTCTGTTCAACAGCTCCCTGAAGTAGCCCTTAGCAACTTCTTCAAGGGTCTTTCCTTCTTTATTTTCAACAAATCCTTCTGCAATCCATAACCGAATCAGTCTCCTACACTTAATGGGGTGACCATCAGGAAATAAACTAAAGTGCAGGAAGCAGGCTTTCAGGTAGTATGGCAGATTATTAAAGCTAAGCGAAAGTACTCTCTTCAAATTTTTGAGTTTATCGTTGCAGTCAATCTCAGTACGAAGACTGCGATGAACCAATTCCCATTCATCTATTCTGTGCTTGTCTTTCGTAGCCAAAACACCACTGATAGCCACAATAGCAAGTGGCAGTCCTTCGCACTTTTTTAAAATAAACTGACAGGTCTTCTTGAGATGGGAGGGGCATGAAGTCCCCTGAAATGTCTTTGTGCAAAAAAGATTCCATGACTGTTCTGCTGGCAAAGGCTCCATCTTGTAGACCTTCCCCTTGAATTCTCGGAAGGAGGTATATGCTAGATCAGCATTCCTGGTTGTGATGATTATTCGGCTGCCGTATGTGTTATTAGGGAGTGCGTTTTTTACAGCATCCCATTCATCTATCCTCCATGTGTCATCTAGAACAACCAGATACCTCATTCTCTGTAGCAAGTCCTTGATTATCATCTTCAGCCAGTAGATATTCGTGGTGTCTGCACCAGAAGGAATTGGTTTTCTAATAACTCTCATAATTTGCCGAAGCATGTCCTGGAGGAGCCCTCCTATATTTGGAGAGACAGAGAGAGTGATCCAAGCACATATCATGAAATGTTTTTTCACCTCTGGATCTTCATAAACTTGCTTTACCAGCGTGGTTTTGCCCAATCCTCCCAGCCCAACAACTGAGATAGATTCCCGCCTAGGACTGCCCTCAACCAACCATCCAACCAGCTGCTTCTTCGGTTCTTCAATGCCCACAAGCTCAGTTTTGTCTAAAAGAAGAGCATTACCTTGGTGTTCATGCCATATATTGTCAGAGTATTTGGAGCGCTGGCCATGTTCAGCTTTACTAAACTTGTAGCGTAGCCTCTGGTGTCCATCACATATGCTTTTGATTCTGGAGTTGATGTTCTGTATCTCCAAAATGGCTCGATATCAAGCTTTCATGTTCTTCACACAGCAAGACATCCTGCAGAGAAGACCAGCAAACCCAACCCCATGATCATGTGACGAGAGAATTTTGAACTTGTCGAGCACATCTTCGGTGTCATATGCAATCTCTCTGAGCTGCTTTACCCATACTTTGACTTCCTCATCGCTCTCTTCCAAGGAATCTGTGACCCTCAGGAATGCCCTTATGCACTCCAACTGTCCTCTGACTGAGCTAACTTCTTCCTCAGCACCTCTGAAGAATTGCACTTCATTCTCCAGAATAATTGTGAGCTTGTCAATAAGGAAGTTTACGGCAGTTTCTGCCATGCTCTAATTGTGAATGTGCAGAAGTTGTGGATTATAACTCTGCCAGTATCCTTTACATAGTGGCTCAAAAAGTTGGGGAGTCCAATGTGGACATGGTGAAGCACATCATGTCCAGGCTGAATTTTATATGTTGTATCGCTTTCCTAGTGGTCCACGTCTGCCATAGAATTGAGCAAATTATATTTTTTGTTCCTTTTCCTAATCATTGTAATTGTTATTTATTCATACCATGGGCTATTTGTTTGTTTTATTTTTGTAGATGTACCTCTAAATGCAATAATTCATTAACGTTTCAATATTTCTATTGAAGTAACACAGAACTTATCAGATAACTTAATTTGCACTTTGGAAACAATTGACCTGGTTCTAACCACAAAATTATAGACTTGGCAGCCACTGAAGTTTTGAAGAAAATGTCATATTAATGTTACTGGAGTAGATCATTTTAGCAGTTCCATGAATGAAAAATTGAATTAGCTAGCTGTGAGTTTGTACTAATTTTTCCTAGTAAAGTTTATTAAATCTATTATGTAGGCTATCGCTGTTTGAGGTCGGCATAACGATGCACTGTAGGCTTTCTCAAGCTTGTATTTCTAGGTAGAAGTTTGGCATGAAGTAAGGTTCGAGCTGATGAAACAATTTAAGCTATGTTCTTATGTTTCAAATCGATGGTCAAGACTTCACAACAGTCACCTTCTTAGGACCTCAAGCTGAGCGACACTTTCCATGAACCTAGTGGAAACCAGATCAGCCCAGCCTGCGAACCGAACAACCTCCAAGCTTGTACAAGCTACCCCATCTTCGTCCCATCTCGGCAACAAGCCAGTTCCTCAACCACTATACACCTCCACAATACCACTTATACCTAGAAATCTCTGCACAATTTATTCCACTCAACAGTTTCCACTGCCATTAGCATTTTGCTGCCAAGTACAAGATCAACTTTATTTTTTCTGGCCAAAACGTACAAAATCAACTGATTACTCCTTTTGGTTGATTGACAAGAAATCAAATGTCTTTACTAAATGACATTAGCGAAATGTCCAATATGCCGTTTTTTGCTGGGAGATTGGGGCGCAGTTCATCTAAAATAGCCCTAATAATTAGTGAGGTCAAATACTTGAAATTTAATTCTCTCTTTTTAATTTTTCTGTGATGATCCTCTATCAAACTTCCCAATAAATACTTTGGCTTTAGCCTCCATGAAAGATCTTGCCCTTGTCCGGTCGAGAGAACTAGACCAAGTCTGAGTGGGACAACAACAAATGAAAAATGGAAAAGGACATTAATCACAACTGAGCTATATAAATATAAGCAAATAGTCATACTGCATCATCAATCACTAGCGACATGAAACTATAAAAACAGGGTCACACCAATAGACCTCTAAGAAACATTGGAGTATGCAAGGCATCTATTCGAATAAGAAAATGAATTCGTCAACATCTACTAGGTGGAGTTGATTGGGATCCCATGAGGATGAAAAAGCTACTTTTACCAGCACCAATCTTCCGAATGAGCACACCAGACCCGAAACAAGAAAACAATTCCAAGACGCATGCTCTGAGTCACTCATACCTTGGTGTGCATTTGCAATGTCTTCCGTCTCGTACCTTCTTCTTTGTCACCTGCTTGGCATTTTACCAAACACTTAGTGGACATACTTGTGAGGTAAAGCATGGCACTCCATATGGAAATTCGCTTGATCACTGATGGCAACGTTTAGACTTGACCATTCCAAGCACGAACTGATTTGGATGATCGTATTTAACAAATGCAAGCTAATTTCCTCCTAGTTGCAAGGTTGCTTGGGACGCACACGGTACTCTAAGCAGAAATTATATAGTTTTCGCTATGCGTTCGTACTTAATTTTAGATGAAAATCCATAAAAAAATCCATTAATTTATATGACAAGAAATCCCAAATTGATACACTTAATGTCATAAAAAAAACCCCTAAACCAATACACACGTGTCACGATTACTCTCTATTAGCTTCTGTCAAATATTAACATTAAATTGCTTAGCTGAAATGACATGTGGCGATAACTCAGATAACATGGTAAGTTCATGTGAAAATTTATATTTCTCTCTTTTTATTTTGTCACCTTCTTCTTTTGTTGCTTCAATTAGCCCACATTTGAACACAATTACGGCTCATTCTCCCTCCCTCGGAGCACTTTGCTTTGTCTTCATCTTCGTCTTCGTCGTTAAGTGTACTCTTTTATCTCCGTTAATCTTTTCAACTTTGATTTTTCTATACCAGGTTTGTTTGTCGAACTCATTCGGCTTGGCCGGAAAGATCCCAAGTAGTTGCCTGCTCATCTTCGTCTTCGTCTTCGTTCGAGCACTCTTTTATCTCTGATGGTCTTCCCGTCTTTGATCATTTTTTTTTCTAGATTTGTTTGTCAAACTCGTTCAACTTGTTTGGAAAGATCCCAAGCAATTGTCCATTAGAGCTCCTTTTTTTTTTTTGTCTCGATTGTCGAACTCAGGACATGCCAAGCAGCTCGTTTGCCGAATAAACCTCTGTTTTTCATGGACTTTTCAGATGAGGGCTAATTGAAACATCAAGTCAATTCTTAGTTGGGAGGTCGTGAATGAAAGGAAAAGAGATTGGTTTGGATGGGAATAAGAAGAAGAAGATGAAGCAAAGTATTAAGGCTCGAGCTTTGAGAGTTAAAAAAAAAAACATAAAACTTATGTTAAATGCGACACTGATATATTAATTTGGAGTTTTTTTTTTTCCAAATAACTCCAAACCCTAAATTATGTTTTTTTAACGGATTTCTCATTATTTTTTTCAACGTATCTTAAAATATCCTAAATTGATATCTTGGGGTAACTGTACTCCATGGCCACAAATTTCGTTAAATTCAGGAGTATTTCGTCAATTCTTTCGATTTTGTCCTTTAGGTTCTTTTCTATCAATCTCCTCCATAAAATAATAAAATTTCTATATTTGCACCAGTTCTTCACTCTTTTCAATCTAGTCCCTAAGGAGCCTTTTCTATAGATTACGTTAAAACTGATTCAACTGGAGGACCCGAATCTGAATCTCGTGAATGATTAAGTGCTTTGATCACATGTGGTACTGGAAGAGATAATACTACCAAACGAATATATTCTCATATTTAAAACTACTACATTGGATCCATCAAATGTTTTTGTTGACTATTTTGAATGGAAAAAGAGTTTCTCAAATGCATCCCTAAAATCAATCCTAAATATATTGTACGGATGCCAGTTGATAAGAATATAACTTAGACATAGTGTGTCGCCTTAACGTGGTGGAAATAATCGGTTCGAACCTGATTATCCCTAAAACCAATGCGAGTTTTTCTACTATGACTTACTCTCCCGCCATTATTTGCCATGAGATTCCGCTCGGAAAGTTATGCGAAATAAATAAATAAATAAAGATCATTCTAAAAAGGTATCAGAGCAAAGAGTAATACTATTTCGAAGTTTCGCCCAATTAGACATCTTTGAACAAGAGAAATAAGTAGAGAAGTGTTGTAATGGCTTTTTTTTGGCACATTTTTCTAGTAATTTCTTATTTACACTGCTACGTCAACGATTTCCGGCAAAAATTAAACGAAAGAATTACATTGGAATTTTGCACAAAAGTTTAGGGAAAATGGTAAAATTAAAATATTTAGGACTGGATTGGCATTTGTACAGTAATTTTAGGTTTAATGGGATAAATTTCCCTTACATTTGATAACGCCCAAGAAAGCAATCTCCATTTTTGATAAATTAGGGCTGCTACACTGTGAAGGCTATATTTGCCTGATCAAATTTCTCCGGCCATCCATTTGATTGGTAATTTACGAGTTTTGAGCATTACCTATACGTAAAATTAATTAAATATAAAGGTGTGTGATATCCATAGCTATGACCCGTTGATCACAAGGGTAGTTGTAGGAAAATATGGGCCACTAGCGAAAGCCGAATAACCAAAAAAGAAAAAGATTAGAACATCTGTTTTTGAACTTTTTTCAATTGTTCAATGTCATTGTTTGGAATGTTTTTGTGGCAATCGAATCCTTAAACTAAAGATAGCGACGTGGGCAACTTCCCTTGGCCATAAACGCAGCAGAAAATCCAGGGGCGCCTCTCTCTCTCTCTCTCTCTCTCTCTCTCTGTGGCAAGTAGTCAGGTTGGGCAATGTTCCTAGAGATCGGAATAGAATTTGGCCCGAGTCAATTTCAGGGAGCAAATTGCAAAGAACTTCAAGATGTCGGGAGCAGAGCAGGGGGAGGGGGTTTTGCGAAAACTGAAACATCAACGGGCAAATTGGCACAATACCAAAAACTTGGGGGTTCAAAATGTAATTCAGCCAATGTTATCATTTTGTGGTCCTCAATCCGATATATATAGGTGGGCTGCCTCAGGAAATTGCAGAATTGGTGCATGTCCTGTGTGTTCTAGGACTAGGAGTACGAGCACAGCAAGAGGTTTGACTTCACTTGGCTGAAGCAGGGCCTTTTACAGCATCATCTACGGATGTCTGAAACCGAGGTTACAATCCCAAGAGGAGTCGGTGTTAGAGGGAAGCTTATGAAGAAGGCTTGGCTAACTCCAATTTGTTTGGACGGTTTTGCATGCCCAGATACATGACACTAATTAGGCAAGCAGATACTTCCGTTCCTGTGTAACAAAGGGTATAATACAACAAGGAGTTGTAAATTGTATTCCATCATGATCAAGGCAACATTTTCCCTATGCCTGTCAGATGGCATGCCATAAGCTAATGAGCTTATCATCTGGCCATTCATCTTATCCTGTTAATTCCGAGTATTCAACTTCCTCGGGTATGTGTCCAATGATCAATTGAATGGTATGATTAGCAAGATGAAGCGATTGGCAGGTATCTGTTGCAGGGAGACTTGCACAAGAATGCTAAAGTTTTCTATTGCTGGAGATCCCCCAGTGAGTCGCTATCAAAACAAGGAACCTTGCTGGCAATATGCACTCAGAAAAGCAATCTGTTGGGAAACGCACAAAGATTAGTAAAAGACAAGGTGGATCGTTTACCGAACATATGCAGGCCAAATTGATATAAAGATGATAGTCGGATAACAAGAGACGCAGAGCAAGCAGTCAGTAATATTCAGTTTAGGCTGGTGTTAGAATGCTATTGCTTCCAATGTATCCCATGTTAGTGAGATTGTGTTTCACACTGATATACAACAAACAAGTAGAAGAATTGTGCCAGGGTTCCCATCTGTATTAAAGTGGCAACGAATAAAAGTATTTTGAGCCTTTCTCATTAACAGCAGTTCCGGATCTTCCGACTGCAATAGGCTTTTGAATACGTTGTCAGTTCTTTCCCCACTAAGCAATCTGTTGTGTTGAAAAATGTACTTCAGTATAGTTGTCTATCATAGGTTGGTCATCGTTCATTGCCCTAGTTGCGAGCCTCTTGTTATTGTACATTGACAAACATCCATGACACCCAAGGAGAAAGCGCATTTCACGAGGAGAAAACAGTGTACTAGGTGCTTCATTCATGTCATTTACAGGCATAGAAACTTAACTTAACTTAGTACTTACATTTTTTTACGTGTGCCTGATGTCATCAACATTTGCTATACTTACAGCCATACTCTCACTCATGTACATTGCAAACATTATGCACATACAATTCTCAGATCATGAAAAAAGAATCAATCCATTACTTCCAGCATGGAGGGAACTCACTGCTCCTCATGCTAGTGCCTTGGCGAGGAGAGGCGTCACCCTCGGACGATCTCTCTATCGATTGGACATCCCAGCCTCCATCTCTCCAATATCCATAGTAAACTTCTGGAATGTGTGCGACCTTTTGATAATCCTTGTCCTGCTCGTCTCGCACAAACTTCTTGACCAACTCATCAGGCATGTCAAAGAACTCAAGTACTTTGAGCTTGGTCAGATACTCAATGCCTGATGGCAGCTTCTCCAGTAGCTTGCAGCGCTGAATGATCAACTTTTCAAGGCAGGGCATTGCTCCTTCCTCCAGTTCCACAGATCTGAGTTCGTCAAAATTGTCGAGACCCAGAATTCTCAACTTCCTAAAACCTTTGGCATTGAAGCATAAGGCCTCTCCTTCATAGACCTGGAGCAGCTCGAGATGCACGAGATTGGGCAGACTTTGGAGTACTACGAGGGGGTCATCCTTCAGCCGACTCCATCGTAAATGCAACTTGACAAGACTATGCAGAGTGGCTAACCAGTTTGGTAGCATCTCGAGACGCCCTTTCAAGTAGATCCTCTGCAGTAGTTGAGGCGGAGATGTAAGATGTTGCAGATCCAATATCTCATCATCCTCGATTGAAGCCACGGATATTGCACAGAGGTTCGTTAATTTCGCGATCGATGAGCACAAAGCCCTTCCGTCCTCTTTCCTCAACTTCAGGATGCCCAACCTACTTAACTGCGTCAGCTTCCCGAGCTCTCTCATTATGTTGTCGTTCCTCTCATCGTCCACCTCTATGTTGCACAACTTTTGAAGGGATTGCAGAGCCCCAATCTCCGCGGGTGCCTTGAAGCCATACTTGTAGCACAAATAGGATATGTTTTCATACCGATAAACCAAGAGATGCCGGAGTTTTTGCAGCTTCAAGATTTCAACAGGCAATCGCGTTACATTTGTGTGTTTAAGATCTAGGGTCTCTAAGTTCAGAAGCCTCCCTATCGAAGTAGGAATTGTTTTAACCTCAGTGTGCCTGAAGCTTAAATATCTTAGATAGTACCAGTCAAGAACTTGGACTGGGAACCTTGGCAAAGGCGTAGCTTGCAAGTCTAAGACATTAAGCAGTTTGATGTCACTACCTAGGACAATGTCAATGAATGCCCTGTCTACCCCAAACATGTATAGAGCGCGCAGATGAGAAAGTGACCTGTTTTGCTGTGCAGCTTGCAGGCTGTTGTGCAATGAAAGGCGGCGAACTTTGTCTGGCCACATGTCTGTCTGCTCTTTGGCAATCATTGCGAAGCTTTGATCTCTCGATTTTGAAGTTATTATTTCCCTCTGTAAATCATGGATGCGGCACAACTTGACCCTTCCGTCGGTTGTCGTTCCAGCCACTTGCATCAGGCTTCTGTTCAGGAGCTCGCTGAAGTAGTCCTCTGCCACTTCTTCGAGTGTCTTGCCTTCTTTTCTCTCGACAAACCCTTCTGCTACCCAAAGCCGAATCAGTCTCCTGCGCTCAATCAGATGACCCTCAGGAAATACACTCAAGTGCAAGAAACAGGACTTCAGGTAGTACGGCAAATCGCTGAAACTGAGGGAAAGCACCCTCTTCAAGTTCTTGAGCCTATCATTGCTGTCAATCTCTGCACGAAGGCTGCGCCGTACCACCTCCCATTCATCGATCCTCTGTTTGTCTTTTGCGGCCAGAACACCACTGATGGCCACGATTGCCAGCGGTAGTCCTTCACACTTTCTCAAAATGTACTTACATATCTCCTCCAGGTGGGAAGGGCACGAATTCCCCTGAAACGTCTTCCAACAGAAAAGCTTCCACGACTGTTCAGGATCAAGCGGCTCCATATTTTTTACCAGCCCGCTGAACTCTTTGCAGGAGGTAGATGCCAGATCAGCATTCCGGGTTGTGATGATAACCCGGCTTCCGTGACTGTTGTTGGGCAAGGCATGCTTGATCGCATCCCATTCGTTTATATGCCATGCTTCATCAAGGACGATCAGGTACCTCCTCCTCTGAAGCAGGTCCTTGATGATCATCTTCAGCCAATGACTGCTCATAGTGTTGGCTCCTGGAGGCACCGGTTTCCTGATCACCCTCGTGATCTGATCAAGCATGTCTTTGAGGAGCTCTTTGATCTTGGCGGACCGAGAGAGAGTGATCCAAGCGCACACCATGAAATGCTTCTTCACGGCAGGGTCTTCGTAGACTTGCTTCACCAGAGTGGTTTTGCCCAACCCTCCCATTCCCACAACGGAGATGACCTTCCTCCTGAGAGCCCCCTCAAGTAATCGCCCGAGCAGCTCATTCTTCGGCTGCTCAATGCCCACTAGGTCAATTTTATCTAGGAGAAGGGCATTGCCTCGGTGGTCCTGCCATGTATCATCCGCACTGGTCAAGCTCGGATCTTGTTGAGCCCTGCTGAATTTGTGGCGCAGCCTCCGGTGCCCATCACATATGCTCTTTACTCTGGAGTTGATGCGCTTGATCTCGGACGTGACACGGTATCGAGCCTTCAGGTTCTTGATGCTGCAGGACATCCTGCTGATAAGGCCAGTGAACCCGACTCCATGATCATGTCTCAGGATCAGCGAGAACTCATCGAGCACGTCCTCGATTTCGTAGGCTGTGTTTCTCAACTGCTTCACCCACACTCTGACTTCGTCGTCGCTTTCCTCAAGGGAATCTGCGACCCTGAGGAAGGCCCGGACACGCTCCAATTCTCCTCTCACTGAGACGGCTTCTTCTTGACCGCCTGTCAGGTGCTGCATCTCGTTCTCAAAGAAATGCCCAAGCCTTGTGAGTAGGTGAGTCACTGGGCTCTCTGCCATGCTTCTAGTCTGGTGAGTGGTGGTGAGGTTTTTGGTTTATGTATTGCCAAGAGGATTTAGACTGTGGTTGCCAAAGTTGAGGCTTTTCATAGTCTCTGAACTGTTAAACTAATTAATGTCAGTGAATCTTATATTTATAGCTGCCTTGTGTGGGATCCATTTCTGCTTGGCACATTGTACAAGTTTTGGTTTATTTTAGTCATATCCCTTTTGTTTTTTGCATGTTTCTGTTCAATATTTGTGCCTTCGACAGCAAGCTATTCAATTTTCTTCTTTCGTGTGGAAAAGTCTGCGAGTATGTTTAGTATTTTATTCATTTGTAGTTTCATCTCACGGGAATAAGCTAACTAAAATTTCTTACTAGTCAGCAGAAATTACTTGTATTACGCGGTCAGAGTACAATATATCTATCGTAATCACGGAAAGCTTCGAAGAAACTTCCGTGTTTTGTTTTATCCGAGTATGTTCTCATCTGAAACCAGGAACAGCTAATTTAGATGTGTGCCTGTTGTGAGTTCACAATCATGTCATGTTCTCCGTGTAGTTTATTGGAATATATATCTGCTATCAATTCCTTCTTGATCACACCATTATGTCGACATCTTGAAAAATTTGCATGAGATCTGCTTTTGACTAAGATTGATGAAGGAAAATTTCGATCATTTCAGAATAGCATGATAGTCAAGAGTTCATCTGTCACACCCGAATCCCACCAAAATAAGAGATGACGCAGCTGTCCTTCTACCCTAAGGATACGGCCGTCCTTGCACCCGAAGGACACGGTCTCAAACACAATTAAAGAACCAACTCTCAAAAGTCCCCGCCATAGCGCTCTTGTACTATTGACTACTAATCAAGGAAACTAAAAGATTGGGAAGGAAATGAGATGAGCAACCACAGCATAGTAAGTAATATATCTCTTTTAAACAAATCGAGCAGTTACTATGCATATATATAAGTATAGAGTTATGCTAGAAACTTATAATTCAACTCTTTAATATACATATTAAATCATATATAAGTTATTTTATTTCAACAAGTTTTATATAATTCAGAAATACTCATATAAATCATCTCTTTTCATACATCAATGGATAAGTCCATTGATAAATCTTAAATAAATCACACATCAATGGCCCATTCCACAAACCAATTTCAAATCACATGTCAATGGTCTATTCATTGATCAAACTCGTGCTCAAATATCTAATCATGATCATGCATAATACCCCGTGACAAGGCAACCAAGCTTTCTCCCCTTAGTAAAGTCTCTACCTATATTGCTGGTGGCTGGCGCACAAAGACATCCAGACATTAGTATGCATATCCATAAGCCCCTCAATGGGCTCACAGCAATATTGAGTACCAACACAAACTTACAATAGTATTCTTCACAATTCACAAGCCAAATTGGAATCAATATCACAAAATGGTTTCACAACCCAAAACATATAATCTTTTTCAACTCTATTCATCAAACAAAATATATTTCACAATGCATTTCTCGAACCATTTCAGAATCCATTTCATAAACTTGTAACATTTTGAAATGACTTTCACAAAACATTTCTCAAACCATTCATAAATAACCAAAAAAAATAAATGTCTAATCCAACATTTTATGCAACAAACATGTTCTTTTATAACTCATAATAGATTGAATCTTCAAGACATAAGTTTACAAATTCAAAGAAAAGATAACACCACTCACATAGGAATGCCAAAAAAACCAAACAACAAAACTCTCTCGAATTGACGATTTCATAATTCTATCAATTGAACGAGAATCAACATCAAAACCAAGGAATTATCAAAACTACAGCTATACTAGACTTAAACGCTAATAAAACGACTTTTACACAATAATAAATCGTCCACTCAAAGCAATTATTCAAACCTAAACGCAATGCAGAACTCACACGCGAAATCCTAAAATCTTCACTTTGACCAAACCACCGATCTAAACCGACTCTCATCAAATCCCACGACTCCACAACATCATAATCGATCAATTTCATTAAATCACATAGTTCAACAATCCCAAAATCGGATTTCGCGAATCGAATTTCACAAAACTTCGAAGTTAAAATCCTAATTCCAAAAACTTGTCAGATTGGACGGATGAAGAATGCGAGCACTTGCCGAGCATTGCGAATCAAAGTTGAATAAGTCTTAGCGAGTACGCGCAAAAATCCCTTTCTGTTATTTCCCTTTCCTTTCTTTCCTTTCCTTTCTTCTTCTTTGTCCCTTTCCCTTCGCTCCCTCGAGCGCGGCTCTCGGCCTCATCTTTTCCTTCTATAACGGGCTGAACGTCCATTTTTCTGTTTCGTTTTTTTTCCTGTGGGCCCCACCCTTGACAAGTCAAAGTATTATATCATCGGAATCAAGACTTCAAAACCTGAGGCCAGGACAATCCATTTGTACGTTCAGTATTTTATTCTTTTGTAGTTTCATCTCATGTGAACAAGCTAACTAAAATTTCTGTATTGTCAGCAGAAATAACTTGTATAACGTTGTCTGAATATTTTATATCTAATGCAAAATCACGGGAAGTTTCGAAGGAACTTTCGTGTTTTATTTTATTGGAGTATATTCTTCTCCAAATCCAGGAATAGCTAATTTAGACGTTCTTGCTGTGAGTTCACAATCGTGTCATGTTCTCCGCGTAGTTCATCGAAATATATTTCAGCCACCAATTCCTACTTGATCACACCATTATGTCGATATAAATTTTTCTTGAAAAACTTGCATTGCAAGGTATAAGAGCTGATTTTGACTAGACGGATGGAGGAAACTTTCAAGCAATTCAGAATATCATGATGGTCAAGAGTTCATTGGAATCAATACTTCAACATCAGAGGCCAAGAAAATCCATTTGTGCCTGAACGTTCGAGTGAAATTCGCGGACTTATCACTTCGTATTACACAAGCCAAATTTACTTTTTGACCAAGTTACTGGAAGGAAATTCAAGCAATATTTCATAGCTAGGAAGTAGAAGACTGAACCAACTGCATTGAGGCGATGAACAAGCAAATGAGCTCAGATTATTCATGAAACTTCACAGTACACTGCTCTGGTTTTTCCGTGGCATTACCCTACCGTATCATCTCAAAAATGAAATGGTCAAGATTGCAAACAAATAACTTCTTATATAAATCTGTAGTGATATATACTTCTTTTTCTTCTACTGGTGAAGGGGAATGGCCCAACTTTGAGAGGAAAAGCAACAGCTATCGAATTGAAAAATGGACTATCATCGCGTATAAAGCAATTAACCAAATAAAGTGAAGAGTCACCTTTCAGTCAATAAGGACAGATACCATTAAACAGTATGACATCAACCGTACCTTATAAAACACGAAATTATGGTGCCTTTTCGATAAGATTAGAGTGCCTGTCATTGTCCATTACATGGAGTTGATAAGGATTTCAGTAGAATATATTAATATTATATTATAATTAATCATTCTAAAAACTTAAACTGTTAAATAAAAATATGATTTAATATTTAAATATTTTATCAGATTCCATGAGGTGGAAAAGCTGGCTTTGTCAAGCCACTATTCCAAGTCAAGACAGGAACTCCCTCGTACCAAGTCCTGAAAAACACGCACTTAATTCAATGCCATTTGTCATATCCATATTGTTCCACTGTATCTTATTTTGGTGAAAGTATTTTGCTTTTTGATCAAATTACAGACCATAGGATTAGTTTTCTATCGATGATCTTGTATTGATCAGTTTTCTATTGACGATCTTGTATTGCTTTTCTTATGCCTGGTCAAGACAAGGGAAGGATTGCAGAGGAACGGACTAAGATCTGACTATCATCGAACCAAATCTAAATTAAAACATTTACACATACACGGTATTCGAATGGGAGGGACCAAAGATGCACAGGTCGTCATATCTACTTCTGCACTTTGTTAAACTATGCCAGAGCAGCGCAATTTTTTTATGTCGTGCAGAAGCTAAGTGTTTCCATTTGAGTTGTTTTTCATGTGTATCGAAATTCGGCCTGGCTAATGAATTGATCATGGATGTAACAAGAGTTAGGACGTAAGACGGATTGAATCAGGTTGTGAATACGTTGCTAAAGTTTGAGATTGCAGCAGTCTATTGTTGATGATGTTTTAGTCTGGGTTCACAACGGAATTAGTTCATCTGTATATTTCGTTCAACTAGTACACTTGCTAACGGAATCTATGCATGTATTAAACTTTTTTGAGCCCTGTTTGGGCATCAGGGAAATTGGAGGTGCTGGTGCTGAATCAAAGACTCCCAGAAAGTTTGTCCATTTGACTGACCGAAATCAAGTGAGCATTTGGTCCTCAAGCGAGCACCCGTGAGACTTTCAAATGTGGTGAATACATTCTTGCCCATTCAAAGAAGTCGGACATAAATCCGTCTCTATCGAATGGATAAGGGCAAACCTTTGACCCATAACTTGATCTTTGATGGCCCCATTTGGAGACTTTAGCCTTGTAGCGAGCACCAGGAGTTGTGGATAGCTACTAATTTAAGAAACAGAAGCTAATTTCGTCGAAGTTTCATAGATGTTGTGGAGATACAGCTTACTCGTTACTCCAGGAGATTCAGGGGATTTCGGTATCATTTACCTGCGAATAGGATATCGACTACTCATAACCAGAATCTATGTCTCTGATCTACCGCAGGAAAAGAAAATGATATACGAGGGTTCATGTTTTGCTGACATCTGGTAGTTAAGTTAGTTATCTTGTGTGCTACTTCGAGGGCCACGTGTCGAATAGTTAACAAGGGTTGTCCATCAATTTGGTGGATCGAAGAAAAGTACGTTAGCCCATGTGAACGGGAAAACACCAGGAAATACTTCCTTTATTCGATTATGTTCCCACCCCTTCGGCTTCCTAGAAGGGGAGGACAATCATTTCTCGAGCTCGCCGTGATCGGCTTGGACTTAATCCATCCCGCACATCAGTCTATTCAAGGAGTTCTGCTCTAATACGATCTTTAACTGCTCCACCCAATCCACTTGGATATGTTGGCACCGATGGATAATTCTAACGCTATTTAAGGGGAAAGTGATAAGTGGATGAGATTTTTCTTTTAATTTGCTTTCAAAGTGTAATTGTTTAGATTTATATAGACTTGTCAAATGAGTGGATCGAGTCGGATTTGGGTTAGGCATGATCCGACCCAAATTGACACATAAAATCTATTTATTGCAATGCAAATTTCTCGAACTATGTCCAACTCAACTCATATTGTTATAATATTTTTGTATTTTTTTCAATTTTAAAAAATTGTTTCTTACAAATTTTTGTTTTTTATTTTTATTTTTTTCTAAAAATCCACCGAGATTTCCTTCTTCCTCTGATGATCGACAACCAGTGACGACCGGCAACCGATGGCGACCGGACAACGATCGGCGGTGATTGATGATTGGCTACGACTAACGGCGAAAGGCGATCGACCAAATCCTAGCGAGGCTCGAGCTTGCCTGTGATTGTTGCCAGCCAATTGCGCTGGAGAAATAAGGAAAAAGAAAAAGAAAGAAAGAATAAAATATTAAAAAATTCGCAGCCCTCACTGAATTTCGTAGAAGAAAAAAGAAAAAGAAAAAAAAAGAAAAGAACATAAAAAAGTGATAAAAAAATCACAAAATTAAAAAATCAAAAAAACTTGTTTATAACTCACTTAATATAGTCAGGTAACCCATTTATGACCCGTTTAAAACTAATCTAAGATACATTAAGTTGTTA
This sequence comes from Syzygium aqueum, assembly GCA_031216185.1. Taxonomy (NCBI): domain Eukaryota; kingdom Viridiplantae; phylum Streptophyta; class Magnoliopsida; order Myrtales; family Myrtaceae; genus Syzygium; species Syzygium aqueum. The sequence goes on along the minus strand of CM062235.1, from coordinate 9,023,972 downwards.
AATAACTCATTTATGACCCACTTAAGCTTTTTTTTAAAACTAAAGTCAACCACTTTATGATCCACACTATTAAATTTAACTTAATATATGGGTTTTAGACTCATTTTGCCACCTCTAGATTTACGTTGTGTGGTAATGCGCTAGATAAGAAGTTACATTTATAATAGCTTGTCAATAGGCATGGTGTATTCTCTAATAAAGGTTCCCTGAACCACATATCAGTCCATCATTTTTGTTATGTAACTTTACTCTCTTTTACTTTCCAATTCTTCCATGTTCTACTCGTTTACTTTTCTGTCAAAGTAGATTCAATAGAGCTAAAACCAACTATCTTGCTGGGGATCTCTTGCCTTCAATTTCAAGAACCCGAGGATTGAGTGTTCAAATCATTCTAGACCATGACTTCAAGATCCAAGATAGAGTTCTTGTACAATTCTCGGTGGCAGTCCTTTGTTTGACGCACAAGGACTGCTGTTGTATCGAAATTTCTGACTTGTTTAAGTCAAGCGAACAAAACAATCAAACGCGGCACGCTTGGCATTTCTGCAACCTGTATAAGTTTGGTGCGATCTGGATCAAACGAGACCACTCGGGATGGAGCCGTCTTGGGATAGTTCATTTACTTATGATACTCAAAACACAAACATTAAACCCTATAAGTCAAGCAGCTTATTTCGTGGGAACAAGGCCTTAGCTTCTCATAAAAGCCATCTCGTATTCCTTCATCTAGATCAGTTTCAATTTGATTACTTTATTTTCTTTATTAAGAGAAAATTTGCAGAAATGACATTCAAGACGAGAAGTTTTCATGCTCCTTCGAGTGTTGGTTGCATCCCTGGCAAAGCATGTCAAATGTTGGGAAACATCCAATCAGCTCAGCAATACAACTAGTAATAGTAATCTAATGATGGTATTGCGTGAGTACATTCATGAACAACAAATTGACTTCTCCCCTAATTCTGTTTTTGAAACTAAAATCACTTCCTCATGCACTTCGCTTGCTCAATCATAATATCTGTTTTTAACCTAAGATTAAAAGGAGATGTTTTCCGGAGAGGCACCGAACTGGTCTATGTGCTCTCACCATTTGATTGGCATAACATCACTAAATTATAAAGGGAAGCTATCGTCTGACAGCAAATCGTAAGGCTCGGCTAACTCCAAGTAGCTGGAGGGTTTTCCATGCCCAGATATATGACGCTGAGTAGGCAAGCAGGTACTCCTGTTCCTGCATAACACAGGGTCTAACATGACAAGCCATAAGCTAATGAGCTCACTATCTGGCCATTCTTCTTATCCAGTTAATTCTGAGAATTCAACTTCCTTGGGTACGTCGCCAATGATCAATTTAATGGTACGATTAGCAAGATGAAGTAATCAGCAGGTATCTGTTGCAGGGAGACTTACAGAAGAGACTGCCAAGGTTTTTTATTGCTAGAGATCCACCAATGAGTCGCAACTGTAAAAAGAAGGAACCTTGCTGGCATTATGGACTCAGAAAAGCAATCCGTGAACAAACGCACACAGATTAGTATAACAAGGTTGCTTGTTTACAACCTCAGCTGTTAAAATACTAGGTGGATCGTTTACCGAACATATGCAGGCCATATAGATATGGAGATCATAGTAGAATAACAAGAGACCCGGAGCAAGCAGTCGAAAATATTCAGTATGGGCTGGTGTTAGAACGCTATTACATCCAATACATCCTCTATCTGTTAGTGAGATTGTGTTTGACACTGATATACACAAAGGACCAAGTAGAAGTATTGTGCCAGGGTGGTTATCTGTATATTAAGGTGGCAACGAGTATTAAGTATTTTGAGCATTTCTCATTAACAGCAGTTCTGGATCTTTCCACTGCAAAATGCTTTTGAGAACTTTGTCTGTTCTTTTCCCCTCTAGGCAATCTGTAGTCTTGATAAATGTACTTCGGCTTGGTTGTCTATCATAGGTTGATCATCTCTCATTGGCCTAGCTATGAGTCTCTTGTTATTCTACATTGATGAGCAACCATGGCGCCGAAGGTGGAAGCGCATTTCAAGAGAAGAATACAGTGAACTAGCTGCTTCATTCATGTCAGTTAAGGCATAGAAAATTACCTTGCACTAGCATTTACATATTTTACATGTGCATTGTATCGTCAACATATGCTATAGTAACAGTCACACTCTCACTCACATGTACATGGCAAACATTATGCACGTACTATACTCAGATCAGGAAAAGGGGCTGAATCCTCACTTCCAGCATGGAGGGAACTCACTGCTCCTCATGCTAGTGCCTTGTCGAGGAAAGGCATCGCCCTCAAATGATTTCTCCATGGATTGGACATCCCAGCCTCCATCTCTCCAATATCCATAGTAAACTTCTGGAATGTGTGCAACCTTCTGATAATCCTCATCCTGCTCGTCTCTCACAAATTTCTTGACCAACTCATCGGGCATGTCAAAGAACTCAAGTACTTTGAGCTTGGTCAGATACTCAATGCCTGATGGCAGCTTCTCCAGTAGCTTGCAGCGCTGAATGATCAACTTTTCGAGGCAGGGCATTGCTCCTTCCTCCACTTCCACGGATCTGAGTTCGTCAAAATTGTCGAGACCCAGAATTCTCAGCTTCCTAAAACCTTTGGATTTGAAGCATAAGGTCTTTCCTTCGTAGACCTGAAGCAGCTCAAGATGCACGAGGTTGGGCAGACTTTGCAGTGATACAAGTGGGTCATCCTTCAGCCGACTCCATCGTAAGTGCAACTTGACAAGACTATTGAGAGTGGCTAACCAGTTTGGTAGTATCTCGAGACGCCCTTTCAAGTAGATCCTCTGTAGCAATTGAGGTGGAGATGTAAGGTGTTGCAGATCCAATATCTCGTCGTCCTCAACCGATGTCACAGATATTGCACAGAGGTTGTTTAATTTCGCTATGGATGAGCACAAAGACCTTCCGTCTTCTTTCCTTAACTTCAGGATGCCCAACCTGCTTAACTGCGTCAGCTTCCCGAGCTCTCTCATTATGTTGTTGTTCCTCTCATTGTCCGCCTCAATGTAGCACAACTTTTGAAGGGACTGCAAAGCCCCGATCTCCGTGAGTGCCTTGAAGCCATACTTGTAACACAAATAGGATATGTTTTCATACCGATACACCAAGAGATGCCGGAGTTTTTGCAGCTTCAAGATTTCAACAGGCAATCGCATCACATTTGTATGCTTAAGATCTAGTGTCTCTAGGTTCCGAAGCCTCCCTATTGAAGTAGGAATTGTTTTAACTTCGGTGTGCCTGAAGCTTAAATATCTTAGGAAGTACCAGTCAACAACTTGAACTGGGAACTTTGACAAAGGTGTGGCTTGCATGTCTAAGACATTAAGCAATTTAATGTCACACCCTAGGACAAGGTCAATGAATCCCCTGTCTACACCGAACATGTATAGTGAGCGCAGATGAGAAAGTGACCTGTTTTGCTGTGCAGCTTGCAGGCTGTTGTGCAATGAAAGGCGGCGAACTTTATCTGGCCACATGTCAGTCTGCTCTTTGGCGATTGTTGCAAAGCTTTGATCTCTCGATTTTGAAGTTATTATTTCCCTCTGGAAATCATGGATGCGGCACAACTTGACCCTTCCGTCAGTTGTCGTTTCGGCCACTTGCACTAGGCTTCTGTTCAGGAGCTCGCTGAAGTAGTCCTCTGCCACTTCTTCGAGTGTCTTGCCTTCCTTTCTCTCGACAAACCCTTCCGCTACCCAGAGCCGGATCAGTCTCCTGCGCTCGATCAGGTGACCCTCGGGAAATATACTCAAGTGCAAGAAACAGGACTTCAGGTAGTACGGCAAATCGCTGAAACTGAGCAAAAGCACCCTCTTCAAGTTCTTGAGCCTGTCGTTTCCGTCAATCTCGGCACGAAGGCTGCGTCGTACCACATCCCATTCATCAATCCTCCGTTTGTCTTTCGCGGCCAGAACACCACTGATGGCCACGATTGCCAGCGGTAGTCCTTCACACTTTCTCAAAATGTACTTGCATATCTCCTCCAGGTGGGAAGGGCAAGAGTTCCCCTGAAATGTCTTCCGACAGAAAAGCTTCCACGACTGTTCCGGATCGAGTGGTTCCATGTTTTTTACCAGCCCATTGAACTCCTTGCAGGAGGTAGATGCCAGATCAGCATTCCGGGTTGTGATGATCACCCGGCTTCCATGCCCGTTGTTGGGCAAGGCATGCTTGACTGCATCCCATTCTTTTATGTGCCATGCGTCATCAAGGACGATCAGGTACCTCCTCCTCTGAAGAAGGTCCTTGATGATCATCTTCAGCCAATGGCTATTCATAGTGTTGGCTCCTGGAGGGACTGGTTTCCTGATCACCCTCATTATCTGATCAAGCATATCTTTGAGTAGCTCTTCGATCTTGGAGGAGCGAGAGAGAGTGATCCAAGCGTACACTGCGAAATGCTTCTTCACAGAGGGGTCTTCATACACTTGCTTCACCAGAGTGGTTTTGCCCAACCCTCCCATTCCCACGACGGAGATGACCTCCCGCCTGTGTGCCCCGTCTAGTAACTGCCCAATCAGCTCGTTCTTTGGCTGCTCAATGCCCACTACATCAGTTTTATCTAGAAGAAGGGCATTGCCTCGGTGGTCCTGCCATGTGTTGTCCGAGCCAGTTGAGCTCGGATCTTGTTGAGCCCTGCTGAATTTGTGGCGCAGCCTCCGGTGCCCATCGCATATGCCCTTTACTCTGGAGTTGATGCGCTGTATCTCGGACGTGACACGGTATCGAACCTTCAGGTTCTTGATGCAGCAGGACATCCTGCTGATGAGGCCAGTGAACCCAACTCCGTGATCGTGTCTCAGGACCAGCGATAACTCATCGAGCGCATCCTCCATGTCGTAGGCTGTGTTTCTCAACTGCTTCACCCACACTTTGACTTCCTCATCACTTTCCTCGAGGGAATCTGCGACCCTGAGGAAGGCTCGGACTCGCTCCAACTCTCCTCTCACTGAGAGGGCTTCTTCTCGAACGCCTGTTAGGAACTGCACCTCATTCTCAAAGAATTGTGCCAGCTTGCTGAGTAGGTGAGTCACTGGGCTCTCTGCCATGCCTCTACTCTGGTGGGTGGTGGTGAGGTTTTTGGTTTATGTAGTGCCTAGAGGCTGTAGACTGTGGTTGCAAAAGTTGAGGTTTTCACAGTGTCTCAACCGTTGAACTGCTTAACTCTAGTGAAACTTATATTTATAGCTTCTTTCTGTGGGATCTATGTCTGCTCAGCACATTGTACAAGTTTGGGTTTATTTTACTGATATCCCTTTTAATTTTGCATGATCCTGTTAAATATTTCTGCGTTTGACAGCAAGCTATTTAATTTTCTTGTTTCATGAAGAAAAGTCTGCTAAGATTCATAAGATCAATCGTCTAGTACTTTAGTCATTTGTAGTTTCATCTTATCTGAATAAGCTATTTGTCAGCAGAAGTAACTTGTATAACGCTGTCTAAATATTATATTTGCAACACTAATTCACGGGAAGTTTCCATGGAACTTTTGACTTTTATTTTATTGGAGTAGATTCTTATCTGAATCCAGGAACAGCTAATTCAGATGTGTTTGTTGTCAGTTCACAGTCATGGCATCTTCTCCATGTCGCTTATTGAAATGTATTTCAGCTACCAATTCCTGCTTGATCACAGCATTATGTCTGACATTAATTTTTCTTGAAAAACTTGCATTGTAAGGTATAAGAGATGATTTTGAGTAAGATCGATGGAGGAAACTTTCAATCACTTCAGAATATCCTGATGGTCAAGAGTTTATCAGAATCAGGACTTCAACACCAGAGGCCAGGACAATCCATTTGTGCCTGAACATTCAAGTGAAATTCGCGGATTTATCACTGAGCATCACAAATGCCAAATTTATTTTTTGACCAGGTTACCTTAAGGGAATTCAAGCAACATTTCATAGCTAGGAAGTAGAAGAACGAATCAAGCAGTAAGGCGATGAACAAGCAAATGAGCTCAGATTATTCGTGAACTTCACTGTACACTGCTCTGATTTTTCCGCGGCGTTACCCTATCGCATCATCTCAAATATGAAATGGTCAAGATTGCATACAAATAACCTGTTAATATAAATCTGTAACCATATATTCGTCTTGTTCTTCTACTGGGGAAGGAGAAGGGCCCACTTGAATGGAAAAGCAACACCTATCGAATTAAAAAATGGATGTCATTGCGTATGAAGCAATTAACCAAATAAAGTGAAGAGTCACAGTTCAATCACTATGAACAGAGCATTAAACAATAGAATGACATCAGCTAAATCTTTATAAAACACGAAATTATGGCGCCTTTTCGATAAGATTAGAGCGGCTGTCGCCATCTATTATGTGGAGTTGATTAGGATTCCATGAGAAGGAAAAGCTGGCTTTGTCACGCCACTATTCCAAGTCAAGACAGGAACTCCCTCCTAATAAGTTTTGAAAAACATGCGATTAAGTCAACAACCATTTGCTATATCCAGATTGTTAGGTCAGTGTCTCTTATTTTAGTGAAAGTATTTCGCTTTTGGATCAAACAATAGATCATACCATCAATATTCTATCGATAATCTTGTATTACTATTCCTATGCCTGATCAAGACAAAGGAAAGATTGCAGAGGAAAGAATTAAGATCCGACTGTCATCGAATCAAATCGAAATTAACACATATACACATACATAATAGGGAACGGGGGGGACCAAAGATGCATAGGTTGCTGTATCTGCTTCTGCAATTTGTTAAACTATGCTTAAACAGTGTCAAATTATTTTTGTTGTGCAGAAACTACGCGTTTGAGTTTGAGTTATATTTCATGTATATTCAAATTTGGCCTCGCAAACCAATTTTAATCATGGATTTAACATGAGTTAGGACACTAGACCGATTGAACCGGGTTGTCGATCCATTGCTAAAGTTCGAGATTACAGCAATATATCGTTGATGTCGCTATAACGAATTCTATTTTACCTCGACGCGTGTCATGCATTTCTCATTTTTGTGACCTCTTATTGCCCTATTTCGGCATCAGGGAACATGGAGGTGCTGGTGCAGAATCAAAGACTCCCCCAGAAAGTTTGTCCTTTTGACTGACCAACATCAAATGAGCATTTGGTCCTCAAGCGAGCACCTGTGAGACTTTCAGACAGGGTGAATACATTCTTTCTCATATAAAGAAGTCAAAAATAAATCTGTCTCTATTGAATGGATAAGGGCAAACCTTTGACCATGAACTTGATCTTTGATGGCCCCATTTGGGACTTTGTCCTTGTAACGAGCACCAGGTGTTGTGGATCACTACAATTTAAGAAACAGAAGCTAATTTCCTTGAAGTTTCATAGCTGTTCTGGAGATGGAGCTTACTAGTTACTATGGGAGATTCAGGGGATTTCGTTATCATTCACCTGCGAATAGCACATCAACTGATTATAACCGGAATCATCGTTTATGGTCCTGGTTTTGCTGACATTTGGTAGTTAAGTTAGTTATCTTGTGTGCTGCAATCGATTCGAGGGGCCACGCGTCAAAAAGTCAACAAGGGTTGTCTATCAATATCCTGGATTAAAAGAAAAATATGTAAGTACACGTGAACGCGAAAACACCCGGCAATACTTCCTCTATTCGATTACGTGCTCGCTCTTTCGCCTTCCTTGAAAACGAGGGCCAATCATTTCTCGACCTTGTCGGGATCCGCTAGGACCTAATTCACCGTCGAGCCGCATATCAACTCAAGAAGTTCTGCTCTGATATTATCTATAATGACTCGACTCGATTTTGCTGGATAACTTGGTACCATAAAATGTTAATACTAGAATTTTCGACTTCATATGGAGTTTGTTTGCTAATTGACCAAAAACATTACTTTGCTTACTACATTATTTATTCGAAGTGCCACTATTTAGATTTATGCTGTGTGGGATTGTGCTTGATAAGAATTTGCGTTATGCTATCCTATAAATAGGCACTGTGCACTCTGCAGTAAAGGTTCCTTGAAACACGTAATATAGGATTAATATAACGAAACACTCGTGACCGGTACATTTACGGAAAATTTATATTTAACTAATTTTTTTACTACTGAAAATCTCAAATTAGTACACTTATGATAAATTTATCCCGAACTAATTTTTTTACCATAAAAAATCCAAAACTGGTACATTTGTGACAAATTTACCCTCTTTTAGTTCACATTAAATTAGATTAATACCATGAAAAATTGCAAACTAATACACATGTGACAAATAGAGAGTAAAACCCCAAACTAGTATATCCGTCTACTGACACGTGTCATCCAATTCGATAATTTAATGGTTAAATTTAACATAAACTAACTGGGGGTAAATTTATTACATGAGTATCAATTTTGGGTTTTTTTATGGTAAAAAAATTAGTTTAAGGTAAATTTGTTACAAGCATACCAGTTTGGGGTTTTTAGTGGTATTATCACTAATTATTTATCATTGTTATCATGTAACTCTACTTTTATTTTTCACTATACAATTCTTCAATTTTTTTCAGGTTTACTTTCCTCTCAAAAGATGGTCTTTTTTTTTTTACCACGTGTCAAAGTAGATTCACTGCAGCTAAAACCAAATTTCTTGCTTGAGAGTGTTCAAATCGTTCCAGACCTCGTCTTCAAGATCCAAGATCGACTTCTTGCTCCATTCTCGATGCCAGTCGTTTGTTTAACGCACGAGGACTCCTATTGCATCGAAGTTTCCTGGCATTTCTCCGACCCGAGTAATATTGGCGTAGACAGGATCAAGCTATCAAAAGGAAAATTCAAACCAGACAACTTGAAATGAAAACCGGATAGAGATACTTCATTTACTTATGATACTCATCACACATGGATTTAACCTTATAAGTCATGCATTTTATTTCGGGGGAACAAGGCGTAAGCTTCTTATACGAGTCATCTCGTACTGGATCAACTTCTATTCAATTACTTTATTTTTGGTATTAAGAGAAGTTCAATTTAATTTGCAGAAATGCCACTCAAGAGGATTGCAAGAAGTTTTCATGGTCTTTTGAGTGTTGGTTAAACCCGGCAAAACATATCAAATGTCGGCAAACATTCAATCAGCTCAGCAAGATTACAACTAATAATGATAACCTAATGATGGGATTGTGCGAGTACATTCACGATAAAAAAAAAATTGACTTCCCACCTAATTCTGTTTTTGAAATTGAGATTGCTTCCTCACGCATTTCGTTTGCTCTATCATAGGGATAATATCTGTTTTTATCAACTTAAGAATGTCAACTTAAGGAAGAAAAAAGACGAGGCACTTGCTGGTCTACACATATTCTCTCACCTATTGATTGGCTTAACATCACTAAATTGAAAAGGGAAGCTATCATCCGATGGTAATTCGTATCATGTCAAAATGTTTACTTCGGTAAATCGTGCACATTAAAAATTAGCGTCATGAAGATTCTGCGATTCACATCGGAATGTATTTTCCTTCATTTCTGATTGAAGGAAAATTCTCTTCAAACATGCCTACGATTAGTAGATTACAAGTTAGGATTATCACCCACAATACAAACTTAACCAATATCAAATATGAATGATGTCCGTGTTTGTAACACACCAATTAGAGACATGGTTGGAGGAAAACACGGCCAATCATATTTTAACATGAGAAGTATTTGTATGAACATGCTACAAAAAGTGCATAGTTTTCATTATTTTTCTTTTCCATCAACGTGCTTTTGTGTATTTTTTTCCCGAAATGTCCATACTTATCATTAACTTATAATAATCATATCGTCAAAGAAAATCAAAGTAGATAGTATTGATGAAGGGCTCCTAAGTTATTACGCACATATTTTAAGCCGTAGAAAAATTAAATTAAGTAAAAAAATTTCGTGGGAGCATCCTTCAAGCAAATCTTTATCATGACTGAGCAAAAGCACATTCTTCCTAGTCTTTGTCAAGGAAAAATAACACAAACAGTTCATGAACTTTGACTAAATATACAATTTAGTCCCTGAACTTTTAATTTGTTTAATATAATCTCTGAACTTTAGTCTAATGTTCAATTTGATCCCTGAACTTTTTGTATATGTTCAATTTAGTCTCCGAATTATATGAAAATACTCAATGTAGTCCTTTTATTAATTCAAGTTCAGGGATTATATTGAACATTTTTATATAGTTCAGGGACTAAATTGAATATGTACCAAAAGTTCAAGGACCGCATTGAACAGATTAAAAGTTTAGAAATCAAATTGAACATTAGATTGAAGTTCAGGGACTACATTAAACAAAATAAAAGTTCATGAATCAAATTACATATTGAGCTAAAGTTCAGGAACTGTTTGTGTTATTATCCCCCTTATGAAAGCGTACATCACTTGTCGTTCTCATCTATGTTTCTTTCTCGTTTATGTTCATCCTTCTTTTTCGCCGTCGTTTCACAACTTGGCAAAGCTCCCTTTTTTTGTTTTTTTGGTCGAAAGTAAAGCTCCCTTAAAAGCCCAAATTTCACAGCCCATTTAGAAGTTGACTACCCATCAACCACACTCAGAACAACAATAGAATAAGTCATGACCACTTTTGGTAAAATGCGTCACCGATGATCCACGAGATCGCAGTTTCGATTCACATCGACATGTTTGACCGTGCCGCTTTGCTTAAATGAATAACATTGCAACATATCACGTGTGAAAATACTTTCTGACTGTTAGCATCTTAACAGGGTTGTGGTGACTAGCTCGTCAATCTCATTTTTCTATGATGAGTAACGTAAAATAGTTTTGATTTGCGGATCTAAGACCCTTATGCTAACTTTCAGAGGAGGGGCCGCGCACATCTGAAGCATCACACTCATTCAATTTGCTTTTACATTCAGAGTACATACGATATTTAACCAAACCGAAAAATACCATCAATTGTGCTTGCGGCATCACATCCCGCTTGTATGTCCTCCTGCTCCTGGACATACTCATTCCGAACGATCACAAAACACACTCACGCATGAAAGTACCAGAACTTCCCTACTTGCTGAAGATGGCAACCGGCAACAGACAAAATAACAAGCCAATCTGGCCAACAGCACACGACCAACTTCTTTCGTAGAGCCACCTGTTCCATTTATCTTGAATGGTTATTGCTCTTTCAGATCAACTATGTCAATACATATCATGCCACCCGTTTCACAGCATCCAAATCCACGCAAAACTTCAGAACCAGCGCAAGTTTGAAGTTGAAGGCTCCTGTAGTGAATCTGTCAAAGCCGCACACACCGAAGCATAAATGGGCAAGGAACAATAATCATATTCGGGGCCTCTTTGTGTATAAATCTTCTCCATGGGAAGCATTATTCATGTTTCAAGCCGGCTGCTCACAACCGTGTGTGCGACACAGTTGGGTCGATCACATGTATTCGACGAGGAGAGATCTTCCTGTCAAGTTTGCTTCAGGTCATGGGAAAGGAACCCAAGTTGGCTATTTCACAAAGAAATTGGATTATCGAACATGCCGGAGGTATTCATTTCTCGAGTCTTCACACCAGCACAGCAGCCCCACTGCAACGACACTCCTGCGTTAGCTGGATTTGTTACTTCACTAAAAATTAGCTGTGTTTTTTTTCTTTTCTATCATTGAAGTTGTAGAATTTGGAAAAAACGGTATGATTAGAGATTCGGAGTCGTTTGTCTTTATATATTTTCGCGAGAAAATTACTGTCTCAGTTTTCCGGCTAAAATTTAGTGTCATTTTACTTTTCAAATATTATCAGATATTATATGTAAATTTACATGCCAATATTTATGTTTTTGAAAGGTTTCAGTTCCTTAAGTATAAGTAAATGTGTAAGCCGTCAATCTGAAGAACAAAAGTGAAAAGCAAAGGTACAGAAACAAATACATGGACACTAGCTTTATAGCCGAAGCAAACTTGGCCAGCTGAGTCTAACAAGATTTAACTAAACTCAATTCCAAACCAAGTGATGCTTATACTGTCAATTCTTTGTTCTGTTCGAAAAGTAAATGTCTTTCATTGCAAAACCAATCAATGTGGGAGGACCAGCCCGTTAGTGTCCGTCATCAATACAAGTAGAGCATCAAAGAGCTACTTAAACAACTGAAAGCACTTGGGCAAGAAGCAAAAATCAATACTCAATCAATCAAAATCTTATCTTCCAAGGTCTGCAAAAAGCTTTTAACTTAGCTCCAAAGTGTACTCTTGCCATCCTGCAACAGAGATTCAAATGCTATTCCAACATGGAATGGGACATTGGCAACAACTCTTTGAGAAGTGCAGCTTTCAAGATCCAAGCAAGTTGAGCAGACTAGCCACTAGAAGGCCTGATGATGCCAAAAAACTGTGGAAAATGCTCCCAGATTTGCTTTGAAAAGGAGCAATGGAAGAACGAATGATCTTCTGATTCATCCTCCGGTTTGCTTAAAACACAGCTTCCAGCAACGCAACTCCATGTCTCAATCCTTGCAACATACTGAGCAGGACTGGCCAGTTCGTGAAAGCTATCTTAGGCGGATTTAGTTTCAACCAAGCGAGACAATGATACCAACTAATTTTAAGTCCTCTGCATCTTACCAAATTCCATGCTGCAGCTGAGGTGAACTCCCCCTTCTGAGTTTGAATCAGGAGATACGCAGCTTTGCCAGCCACAGAGTGCAGTCATGTATGTTAACCCGCATTTCAGACAATTTCTCCAAAGTCAAAATCACAAATTGAAAGCTTGGGTGGTGGAAGTATCACAAGTTCACGTCTGATCTTCGGTTGTCTTGACAGCGTCACGTTTAGATTCGCTAGCCGTTGTGTCCACCTTGGTTTTCCTTTTTAAGTAATTCAGCCATTATCTCGTAATAGCAGCTTTCTACATCTCCTGGAAATCAGTGTGGTCCTTCCATATGTTCAAAAATTGGGATCTAGTTCCCATAATTGCGAATATGCTTGAATAATGATAAGTCAAAGTAAAGAATGCTAGAGTTGCAAAATGCAACATCAATTTAGCTTTGTCTATTATTTAAAATGGAGGTTCTATGTAAAATTGAATAGGTCCAGACCTACCCAACTTTTTGCCTTAATGAAAACTCACGATCTATGACCCACCCGCCCTGGGTAATAACATTCGGACATGTGAGTGGACCTGCACTCTCGCTGTTAGGTTTAATTAAGATCCAGGACGATATGTGGGAATTCGAATTCTTAATGGACCTAATGGACGACAGTATGAACATGAAATTTCTATGTCGGATAAAATTCCTGTGCTCGAAGTGGTGAGGCTAGGCTCGGAGATTGGCCCTGACTGGCCATGCCCAAGCCCACTCATAACCTGCGAAGGATATACATATTGAAATCTCTAATAAACGAAGTTGAGCTTAACGGGCCAAGTTCCCATTTGGGTCGGGCTTGATGGGCAAAAACTTGGACCCAACTATCTATTGGAAGATAAGCAAATGTGCAATGTTTCATCCGAGGCAGCTCCAATAGTTGTTTTTGACAGGACCTCCAGAACTATACATGTAGACTTAGCAAGTTACTACATGATCCCCGGCCGACAGAAGTTGGTCGCAAGACTGACAACTTCATTGGCCATATTCAACGATTGACGAGTGTTCTTTCAAAATCGGTTGCAGGTAATCATCAAGAAAACAATGCTGTTAGATTCATAAATTATAAAAGGAAAAAAAATATATAGTTTTGCAGGCTATCTCTTCGATTAATTTCGGATATGGCCGGTAAACTACCTTGTTAAATTGTTTTGGTCATCTTTGATGATGTGGGGTAAACTTGGACAAGCCCTCCATGACCATTCACCCTTACAAAAACAAGGACTAATCTTGTTGGTTGTCCTTATCCAAATCACCATAAGATCAACATCCTTTGAAACATTCCGTATTTAATCAAAGATTTGGCCTGCAAAATACGTTAATTAATTTAATTAATACCCAAGTTCTCAATCATTACCTACAACCAATTTTTAGAAGGCAATTATTGATTCTTACAAGGAAACGAAAAAAGAAAAAAAAATTCATGTTAGGTAGCTCATTAACTTTGGTCGGCCGTCTCCATCGTCGTTCAAGATTTTTTACTTCACTTGTGAAAGGAACCGTTTTTGGGACTTTATTTGGTACAATGTGGATGTAAAGAAATCATAGCAAGATTCAGGTGCTGATATGTCTAAGTTTTTTTTTTAATTCTGGTAAATAAATTAATTCCACTAACATACGAGAGTTTTTCATTTCAAGACTACTTGTGGAAAAAGAAATATTTTACACCGGTAATGTACCTTGTATAAATCCACAAATGAATACTTTATCATTGTAATTCAATGTTGAATCGGCTATCTCAATGTGAAGTTTCGTTTAGAGGAATGTAAACGGTGTTTGCAAAGATAAAAATATGTAAGTAGTCATTATATCAAATTAAGGCATGTTTCTTGTATTTGCTCTTTTGTTTTTTATTAAGAGAAGTTCAATTTAATTTGCAGAAATGACACTCAGTCAATTGCACGAAGTTTCCATGCTCTTTCTAGGATTGCCTGCATTTCGGGACAAACAAGTGAGATGTCGGGAAACATTGAATTGGCTCAACAAGATTACAACTAGTAATAATAATCTAATCATGGCACTGTGTAAGCCTACCTAATCCTGTTTTTGAAATTGAAATCGCTTTCTCACGCTCCTCGTTTGCACTATCATATATGGTTATAAATTTGTCTTCATCACTTCTGATGGCAATTCATTTCATGCCAACATAAGCTTTTCACCTGCTCAGGAATTCGGCTCTTTCCTTCGTGAACAAATGCATGACTTCCTCACCATTGAGGCATCTGGCCCAGTGGCTGGGAGAATGGAGCGGAGACGTCAAAAATTCCTCCCAAACTTAGCTTCGAAAAATAGCATTTTGACGATGAGTTTTGTTTACAAGATCCCTGAAACATTTAAATAAGAAAAATTATTATTTTGGAAACACCGTTATCGTGTAAAGCAGAATTAGCGCATTGGAAATGGGAACGTTTTCTTATTAGCAACAGTTAAAAGTGCTATACAAAACCCTTAAGAAAAAAAAGAGAGAGATTCAATATAAATCTTGCATAATGCCCACAAGTCATAAATATTACATTATTTACGCATACTATCTGGAGTTCGCAGACCAGCTTAGTAAGGTCAGCCAAATTGCGCATGTCAACTCACTTTTAGTCCTTTTCCTGTCAGCCCAATTCCAAGCTTCAACCTGGGAGTAAGCTTTCCGTTCCATTTGAAGTGGCTGAGTTTTGGAACATTGTGATACGAAAGGCTGCTTGTTTACCTATATAAGATTTTGCACATATTTGCATACCAGGATAAGATTTTGCATCATATTCGCCTCATGACGATTGCCATGTTAGAATTTCGCATGAATAAGTGTTTTAGTGCATCTCTAGGCCATTTAAATTACGTTATTTTTTAAATCATAAGTCAAAGTATGAATTATATAAAAAGAAACAAATCTTTCATGTTAGTTATTTAAGGTTGCATTTCCATAAAAAATTACATAAAAATATCTTCTGGATTAGGGTAAAAATTGCATGTGTATTATCTAGAGTAGATATATATTTTCTCTTTTGCATAGTTCTCTTTACGAAAATATTTTGCATGATTTATAGAAGGTATAAAAATTATAATTTCCGCCTACTAGATTTAGGGCTACATTTCATATAGAATTCTTCAGATTACTTTATGATGAAATTCATTTACATTTTTGCTGGCTCAATTTAGGAAAGAACTTATTTAGGACAACTCTTGCATAGCATATCATATTTGCACATTCACTCTCTTTTCATAGATTTGTTTATTTTGGGGAATGTGCACAAACGTGTTTAGACTTTTTAGTCCAATCCCCGAGCAATAACAAGGCGATGTTAAATTGTAGCTCAAGACGGTTTGAGTTGATTTCTTTTTCTTTATATCGCCCGGGTTAGCATTGGTTGAATTTGTTTGTTTAATTGTTAATTATGTGTTTATTATTATCTACATTGAGTGTTTCATTTTGCACACTTATGCATGATCATTAGACTTACATGTTGGGGAAGAAAACTAACAAAGATTGCAAGAAAAAAACGGTTTCCTTAAAAGGAAAAATGTACCAATTGTTGGGTGTTAGCTTAATGTACCGTAACAAAGTCACCATCCTTGTGTTCTCTGGTTGGTAGAGGTAAAACGATCTCCAGCACTTTACCGAGCTCCGAATCGGCCTAATAAATAGATTATGGCCAACGTTAAGGTAATAATGAATTAACGAGATAAATCAAGTTGCATTAATAGGGCTTGGGAGAATTCCTGCGAAGCATAAGCACCATCTCTTGAGAAGATTATTTGCCCCCACCTAGTAATCTGTTAGCTCACTTAGGTTCACCTCGAAAGGGTCGCGACATTGGCTCCATAAAATTGTTTTTAACTTACTATTAATTAACTAAATAGTTGTTGGTACTTTCATAAAACTTATTAGGAAAATCCCCTACATTGTTTTGAATATGACAAAATGATCAAATGCTACCATGTGTGTATTGGTCGAGGAGAATCAGGTGATAGATGTACATGCCAATATGCAGATAAGGTCTCAATGAGAACATCTAAAAGGTTGGTGGTTTTCTACCTCTACCAAGGGTGAACAAGATACTATACGTATAAGGTGTCTGAAATTGGATGGACTTGAAGATAAGGTGAACAAGCTGTAGAATGAGGAATACGAAAAGCTTGGATGGACCTAAGTAGAAGGTGAACAAGCCATAGAACGAGGAGTTCTTGAAGATTTGGATGGACCGAAGAAGGTGAACAGTTGAGTGGAAATAGAGATGCCAGTATGCTTAGGAGGACAAGGAGTAGAAGGTGAGCTGTCGATTTAGCGTGAAGCGTAGAATGACTGGAGGTAATATGAGTAGAAGCAGCTCCTGCTATGAGACGGAGTAGAAGCAAGTTGAATGCTTCTGCTACAAAGATAAGAGGACCTAAACCTCTTTTTCAATTTAACTTGAATTTAAATTAGTGTTTAACGGCTAGTTACAAGATCTGGAAATTGTAGAATGTGAACTGGAGAAGATTATAGCACTTTTACCATATTCGGGCAAGCAACAAAAATAGCTGTCTGTGAGCGGAAAATATTTTGAGAAACTGTCTTTATCAAAGTAACACAAGCTTCCCTTACCAAAAAAAAGTAACACAAGCTTCTATAGATGACAGAATCTACGGCTACTTGTGAAATTTGAGTTTCAAATGGTCATCTGTGGTCTAATGGCTATAAATTCAATACAAGGGAAGTAGTAGAGTAGCGGGGAAACGAACAAAATTAGTCTAATGCTTTGAGTGTTCATCTTCCCACTGTTCGTGTGGGCAGAAGTTATTTTTTCGGATTGTATTCTCTATGAGGTTTGCTTCTAACTGTAGTCTTGAAGGAGAGGGTATTATGGTGTTGTTAGAGGTGCTTGTGTTTGTAGAGTTATCTACTAGGTTTCGATTAAAAGTTCCACCTATTGGTGGCTGTTAGTCTGAAAAAGTGAAATTGGTCCAAGCAATTGACTAAACCACTGTAAAGCTGTTTTGTACTATCTACTATTTTTTTTTAATTTTTTTGTTGACTATTTGATAAAAGCATCTGCATCTGCATCTGCGCAACTGTCACAGACTCTATTTAACAATTCACTCAAGCATTCCGCGAAAAAGTGTTAAATTCTTTAAACAATCTATACAATTCCTCTAAGTTGTTGTGTTAGCCCTAACAAAACTGTTTACCAACTCCTTACTGATTAAATAAGTTGCCAATCAAAATGTAGTTACCAACTGATTATGAATTTTACCACTTTTAAGGAATTATTAGCACAGAACCGTGCTCCTTATCTTTTTACGCATGGAACTCTAGAAATCTGCTCGTGATGAGGCAAGAGATCGGAGGATACGATGGTCGACAGACTCATTTCCACATATACAAATACAAATACATCATATTTAACAAAACAAGGGGGACACAAGAATCATTCCACTTATAACAACATTACGACTTTTAAGTTTCACTTACATTTTCGTCCATGACTCAACACCTTTAGACAAGTGATAGGCCACGGAATTTCTTTTCCCCAATCTAAACGCTAGAGAAGAAGTTGAGCGTCCTTTCCAGCTTCTTGGCAGCTCCGGTGTGCGCGGACACGTATTCCCATTGCTTTCCCTCAGTGATCCAGTTAGCAAAATAGACTTCCGGGATGTGCTCAATTTTCCAGTAATCCGGTCCGTTTTTATGGACTGCGTTGATTAATTCTTGGCGCATACTGAATAACTTGAGGATTCTCAAACTCTGTATATGTACAATGCCTTCCGGCAATGTCCTCAGCGATCTACACCGTTGGATGGTCAGCTTTTCTAGAGCCGGCAGTGCTCCGCCTTCGACTTCTACTTGAGTGAGTTGGTGGGAATCATCGAGGCCTAATAGCCTAAGTTTTCTGAACCCACCAGATTGGAACTTCAGGTTTTGCCCACCGTATTGCTGCAGTTCAAGATGCATCAGTTTTTCCAGATCCTTTAAGGAATCAAGGGGATCATCACTCGATCGACTCCCCTTGAGACACACCTTGGCCAAGTTAGAGAGAGAGCCTATCCACTCTGGAAGTTTTTCTAGACGCCCTGCCAAATAAAGCCGCTGGAGAGACTTTGGAGGAGGCTCTGATGAGAATGGGAGATGAAGGAACTCCGCTTCGCTTGCGGAGGTTATGGACAATGCATTAAGATTCTTCAGCTTCTCGATTGAAGAACATAGAACTGTCCCGTCTTTCTTTCTCAAGTTGGTGATGCCCAACCTCCTCAACTCATTCAGCCTCCCCAGCTCAGTCAGTAAACTCGGTTTGGCTTGACTTAGATTGATCACGCAGAGTTTCTTCAACAACTTCAGATCTCCTATTCTAGGCGGGGCCTCAAAACCATATTTATAGTGGAAATCTGGATAAGAAGATTTCAATTCGTAACGGTATACTAGCAGATGGCAAAGTAATTTTAGATTTTGAATACTTGGAGGCAGTTTACTAACAAGGGTATGTTTTAGATCCAGTGTTTCAAGGTTTTGGAACTCTCCTATAGACTTTGGAATCTCACTCACTTTGGTACCCCTCAAGCTCAAATACCTCAAATGCTTATAGTTGCAAATTTTCTTTGGAAACTTACCAAGAGAAGCACCTTGTAGATCCAAAACATGGAGCATCCTGAAATTTGTCGGTAGAAGTGAATTAATGGAGGACTCTTGGGATTGCTGACGTGACTGCTCGAAAACAAAGAGCGAGCGAAGTCGCTTGAATCTGCCTATATCTTGTACCATGTTCTGAATGGATAGGCGTCGAACAATATGAGGCCATGATTCATCTTCTTCAGGAGCGACGAGCGCAAACTCCACATCCTTGGATTTAGAAACAATGATCTCGTGAAGAATGGTGTGGATGCAGCAGGCTTTGATTCGTCCATCGGTGCTTGTATCAGCCACTTCAATCAAGTTTTTCAGCAGAAGCTTTTTCAGGAACTCATTTGCTTGCTCAATTGCTCTCTTCCCTGACTGCTTGACGAATCCTTCCGCCATCCATAACCAAATCAGCTGGGAGCACTGTATTGGATGATCAGGTGGGAAGATGCTCAAGTAGAGAAAACATGATTTGAGATCGTACGGGAGCATGTTAATGCTGACTGAGAAAATTCTCTTCATCGTTTCGATTTCGCCATGGTTATCTGCCAGCGCTCTGCCAAGTCTGTCACATTCCTCTTTCCACTCGGTTAGATCTAGAGGTTTCGTGATGAATAGTCCGCTAACTGCATTGATTGCGAGCGGCAATCTCCCGCACTTCTTCAAGATTTTCTTAGAAACTTGGGCGAAACCAGGTGGACATGAATCTTGCCTGAAAGATTTTCGGCAAAACAGCTTGAATGAGTCCTCCTGAGAGAGGAGATCCATCTTGTAGATGTGACCTTCCAAGTTCTTAGCAAAGGCGTTCGCTATGGCTTCATCTCGTGTGGTGATGATCAACCGTCCACTTGTTCCTACGAATAAGTTTTTGATCGAGTGGAGCAAATCCTCGCTCCACACATCATTTAAGACGAGCACATACGGCCTCTTTTTCAGCAGCCTCTTGATCTTTGACCTCAGGGCAAGGTCATCCATGTCGTCCATGTTCCCAGGAAACTCCAGCTTCAATCGCTTGCACAGCCTCTTGACAATCCTCTTCAGGAGCTCCTTGATGTTGAACGACTCTGAAACGGTGGCCCACAAGCGGCAAGTAAAGCGCTGCTTCACTCTCCCATCACAATACACGCTTTTGGCCAGAGTAGTCTTGCCAATCCCCGCCATCCCATGTATGGCGGCCACCATGAATATGTCATCCTTTAGTATCCACTGCACCAGATGCTCCCGAGGCCCTTCGATGCCAACCAGCTGAGCATCCGTCAGCAGGAGCGTGTCATTTCGGAAGTCACCTCGAGTGTCATTTTGGGTCTTGGAGCTACTCCCCTGCCTAAAGTCTACTGTGTATTTCTGAAGATTGTCCATAGCATCTGCGGCATTTGACTTGAGATCTTCAGCGTTAGCATAAATCCTATGCTTATTCCGCAGGCTCTTGAAAGGAACCAGCATTTTCTTCAGGGAAGGGCGGCGACACAGCAAACCTTCTCGTAACACTTATTTCTCGATTGAATCTTCGGCGTCAAAGAGAATCTCTCTCACCTGCTTCAAGCATTCTCTATGCACCTCATCGATGATGTCCATCGAGTCGGCTTTTCTGAGGAAGATACTCATGTGTTTAGCCTCGTTGATGAGGGATTCAAGCTGCTTTTGAGCACTTGCTGAGATTTTCCTCTCTTCTTGAAGCAGGTCGTAGGATTTATTCAGGAAAAATGTGATCAAACTGTCCGCCATCGTCTCCCCTCTTGCTTTCCGGCACCAGCTTGGGAACCTTTCTGCAGAGCAGAGACAACCAAATATGCAGTGGCAGTTGTCGCAATCGAACAGACGTGTTTAACATGTATTTTTTTCGCTTCTGCGATGTTTTAGTCTTGCAGTCACTGTTAATGGTATATAAGGATGTTTGTGAAATTCAACAAATAAAGACAAAAATCCCTGAGTTTGAAACGTTCATCAGTCTATCTAACAGACAAAGGGAAGAAAAAACTTGTTAGAGATATTTAGGATAATTCTAATGGTATTACTTATCTTTTAAGATTGTGTGAATATCTTTCTTCGATGTAGCCATTGCGGTTGGCATCAAAACACGACCATCAATGAACTTGACTAAGCGCTTCCTCATATGAGAGGGCTCCGCAAACTATACGACAAAAGTACATTGGCTATCAAACGAGTTGAGATCAACGTTGATCGGAGGATATTAGGACTTAGTGAAAAAAGAAAGAAAGAAGCTAAATTAGATAAGATGGACACTAGAGTGTGAACCGGTGCACTTCAGAATCAACTAGCTCTGATACCAAGTTGAGAACAGGTACATTTGCAACGTTGGTCTGTTTTCTGTTTTTTGGCCAGAAAAATGATCCAGTTGACAAGCCTTCTTTTTAAAAGTAACAAATAACATATTATTATAAGCCAACACTTCTATGAATAATTGCTCGAGAATTTCTCTAGAGTATTTGAAAAATGCTTGATTTTGATTTACCGCAAGTCGTACTTAGTGATTTGATCTCGTCTATCCTCTTTAATAGGTTATCAAGTGAGATATCCGCATCTGTAACTCCATAAGCACCCATGTGCTTCCGGTCAAATATACAGAACTTACGTTTTCATTTTAATTTCGCAGATTTTTCGGCTGCTACACATGATTAGCCACTGTTGGTACAATATAGATGGACCATTTTGTTGCTGTATTCTGTAAGCCTTCTGTCCTCCATTGAGCCGGAAACTGGAAGTGAGCATCCCATTCGGCCGCTATGCATGCCGACAATCGCCCGACTGCGCGGCCTATTGGCTTCCCGCACGGCCCATGGCACGGCCCAGACATCGCTTAGTCACGTCAGTTCTGATGTCATTGGCACGCAATTTCCTGCTGCCTGTACGTGTACAACCATGTTAACTGAGTCAGTGAGCCACATCAATCGCTAATCCTGTGGGTTCACATAAATCCCACTCACCGAAATGAAAACTAAAATCTCTCGAATGAAAGATGTTGCGATCTTAGCGCACAAAAACGTTTCGAGCTGACCACATTTGTGTGCTATCCTGTATGAAGTTGCAAGAAGTCAAATACAAAGATGAAGAAAAAGAAACAACCCTCTACATTCTCCCAACATTCTTCATTTTCTCTTATCCAGCTGACCTCGTTCTGCAACTTTCTTTCCTCTTTTCCAAAAGTAAGTCATTTCGTTGCTTAGCATAAGAGGGAGCACTACATCTCCTATAAGTCAAAGGTGATATCAACAACACACAAGCACAAATGAACAACATTCAAAAAACAAATCAAACTAACAAATAACCCAAGTGCAAGGACTATCATCTGACAGTACATTTGCAATCCAATTCCTAAGACGTATAGTTAATATTCATCACTCAGATTTTCGTCACACTGACTACTAGCTTTTCAAATACATTGCTACTGTCAGTCACTGATTCGTCTATACCTTGCAGGTTTATGTGATCTACTGGTTTACAAAAAACCTTCCAAGTCTCTCAGTTTTTTAAGAGTTGATTGATGAACTGGTCACTGTTCCATTTGGCATAAAATATCTAAAAACCAGACACTTCAAAAGTTCCTTGGCGGCGGCTTTTCATCTTTGGCAAACTATATGCTAGATCCATATTCTGCGATGGCGACTAACGAATCTGCTGAAAAGGGACAAGTACATATGTCTGGTTGGTACTAAATAAGAACTATGACTTCCACAATTTTGAAAGCTGAATTCAAGGCTGCACTGGTTGTGATACTTACTTTTCTGGTTGCGTTCGTTTTGCGGAAGATAAATGACTTAAAAAATATTTTCCTAAAGATGATCACTTGCATTACTCACAAAAATGAATTAACGAAAAAATATGTTCATTATTAACGAAAATGTTTAGATATAGAATATTGCTGACAATGAAAATATTTGCCATTAACGTATCTACATCTCTTCTAAGGAAACCGCCTTAACGTATCTACATCTCTTCTTATGCAATGATACCGCATTGGGCCAAAAAATAAAAAAATATATAAGAACTTTTTATGCGATTGAATGGATATATTTTTAGCCCTAACTTGAGAGGTATTTATGGGCTAGCCCCATATAGTTTCCAACCTTTACACTTTTGCAGGCTCACTTAACCCATTAATGCTGTTTCCATTAATTTCTATACTTTCGAAGTCTCTTTATGGGCCCCCGCAGTAGTAACTAAGCAATGTAGGCCGGAGACCCTGATGCTTAAATCAAGCAAAGGAGTCCAATTACTTCCAAGTTAAAGGGTTGATACGATCTTAAGTCATAAATGAATATACAAAAGTATCGAAGATTTCAAATTAGTGAATGGAGGAAAGAAAATTAGAAGATTAATTAATCCATGAACAATCTAGTGCCTAAATTTACACTTACTTTTTATCTCTTGTGTGCTAGGGAGACAAAGTTTCTCAACGAAATGAGGATAGCAGCATGAGGAGCACTTGGAAAGCCCATGGGCTCCTTTTGTTTAGTATATCATTCCGGACATGCTTTCGAGTCATCTTGTGGATACCAATCTCATCGCATTGCGATCGAGGGTAGCAATTTTTATTGAGCGTTCGTCTCATTAATCGGTGTTTGCCAGTTTCTGCTAATGTGAGACTTGAGTAAACGGCATGGCCTAATAGGATGAAATATTGGTTCTTGCTGATATGTGTCAATATGTGTCTTTTGTTTCTATCAACGTAATCGTATTTGCATCGAGCCAGATACAAAATTGTTTCTCAAGTGACGAACTGATGTTATCTCATCTTATGTGCAATTACTTCCCTAATTATGCGGAAAACAACTTATTCGTCACCGACTCAACCGCTTCTTTGTTTTAGCATTAGTTCCTTAACTTGTGGCATTTATGGTGGCATTCCCCGATGGCAGTGGTGACAGTGGTGGCACATGATACATAGTTAAAAATAAAAAAAGATTTGCGTTAACAAGTGCTTCAAAGGCAACAGTTAAAACAAAAATTCCATAAGGTAGCTCCATTTCGTAATCCTATCAATGGTTTGCAACCTACTGAATAGGACTGGCCAGTCAATGAAAGCAATATGAGGCGCATTTGCTTTCGACCAAAGGACACGATGCCAACTGATTTTATGTGCTCTGCATTTGACCAAATCCCATGCTGCAGCTGAGGTGAACTCCCCATTTGTCTTTTGAGTTTGAATTAGGAGATTGCTAGCCACAAAGTGCAGCCACGTACGTCAAACCAGCATATCAGACAAATTCTTAAAGTCAAAATTACAAGTCGAGAGCTGAAGTTGTGTACAAATCGCAAGTTCGCGTCTGATCAACCAGTGATCTTTACAGCGCCGCTATCACATTCGCGAGCCTTTGATTCCATCTTGGATTTCATTTAAATGCATACTCAGCTTAGACTTGTCCATCTTTTAATGAAGGGCCTATCTAAAGTTGTGCAGTTTCAGACCTATCCAACTTTTTGCTCAAGTGAAAATTCGCAATCTATATGAATCCTCCCTCGTTGGGTAATAACATTTGGATATGTGCGTGTGCTTGCACCGACACTAAGTAAGATTCTGGACAGACATGTTAGGATTTAAATCCCCCACCTAGGATTCATTCCTTTCGCGAAAAATGCAACGTTTCTTGAAAATGATTTTCGAAGAGTCATTTTCTAGGAAAATAACAATATTTTCCAGCGTTCGGCCGAGACTTGAAAATAAACTAAAAAATATGTTCCCTCATTCAGTATGGAAAATCTGATCCTCCTTGCACTCCTTATAATAAATTTTTTATTTTTTAAAAAAATTCAAATTTTTAATTATTTTTTATTTTTAAATTTTTAAATAATTTTTTATATTTCTTTTTATTTTATTTTATTTTATTTTCCCTTCTCTTCTTTTTATTCTTGTATTTCTTCCTCTGCGATTGGCAACAAGCCAACCTCATCAGTCTCAAGTGAGGCCTCGCTAGATCCAGCGAGGCAAGGCTTGAGCTCTTTAGCCTTGGGCAAGCGAGGCCGAGCCTCGCCTGTGGCCGGTCGTTGGCAACCGATAGAGGAAGAAAGAAAAGAAAAAAAAGGAAAAGGAAAAGATTAAAAAATAATTAAAAATCAATTTTTTAAAAAAGAAAATAAGAATAAAAGTAAAATATGTTTTGTGAAAGAAAGTGAGGTGAGAGAAGATAGCAGAAAACATTTTCCTCACTTTTGAAGGTGTTTTTTTCATTAGTGGAAAATGTTTTCCATGACTATTTTATTTTTCGTAAAACGAACGCCGGAAAATTCAGAAAACGTTTTTATGAAAGTTATCTTTTGTAAAACAAATGGAATCCTAATGAATGAAGGATGAACATCAAATTTCTATGTTGAGCTCAAGGCAGGGTCGCATTACATTTCTATGCTCAAAGTGGTCGGCCTAAATTGGTCGAGTTCACAATTGGTTGGGCTTGATGAGGCCAAATGTGAACTCGAACATCAAATTTCTATGCCGATCCATTGTTTCCGTCCTGATTTGATAAACTCTATCTATCTCTCCTCTTTTGAGAAAGTAAGTCCAATTTGGGAAAAAAAATTTAGAATTGTTAAGCTCTGTATGTTTTGCAAAAAATAAATAATTTGAAAAATATTTTTCAAAAAACAATCATTTATATTGCTTACAAAAATGAATGAATCATAAATATTCACCGTCTACGAAAAATATTTAGACATAAATTATTATCGGTAATGAAAATATTTTTTATTGACTAATTATTTCAAGAAATACAATCAATCATTTTTTGGAAAAAAATTTTCAAATCATTTATTTTCCAAAAAAAAAAAAACCGAACCCTTAAAGTGAAAATCATAGGATATTTTATTCTTAAAAAAAGGAAAAGGCAAGACAATGCTCTGTGAAATGACCGAGACAAATGGTACTGACCACGAGGAGATAATTGGAGACGGCGGGCAAATTTCAGCAAGTTAAGCCACCAAGCTATTCATCTCCCATCATCAGCAGCATACTCAACGAATTTACTAATTCAATCCACCACTTCACAACATCACATTCAAGTTTTGCTCTCTGCACAGTGACGCACAAAAGGTTGCGCGCCTCTGAAGCATCGGGCTCGTTCATAACGCTTTTACATTCAAAACAAATACAAAACGATGTTTAACCACACTCAAAGAATGCCATCAAGGTACTCACTCCCACACACCTCACACATGTCCTCCTGCACCTGGACCTCTTTATTATGAATAATTGCAAAACACGCACACACAAGAAAAAAATAGCAAATCATTATAAACTTACTGAAGATCACATCTAGCAAAGCACACAGACAACGAATTTCCTCCGTAGAGTCACCGATTCCATCCGTTTTCAGTGATTATTTGCTCCATTAGATCAACTATCTGAACGCCCACCTAGCTGGACTTGTAGATATGCATACTTCATGCCTTGTTGAGATACCCATCTAGTTTTGTCCTTGCTGGTGCCACCGTAGACTGCAACAAAAATCTCAATCCTCAGCTTCCAAAATCATTATAAGAGTTTATGATAAAACACCGTCTAAGTTTGACGTCCAAGGCTCTTGGATTCAATCTGTCAAAGCCACCAACTCTAAAGCATAAATGGTGGCATTATACAGAAACCTTCTAAGTTGCAAGCAGACATTAATATACTAAGTACATGTACAGAAGGAAGAGAGGGAAAAGTAACTGAAAACATTGATGCCTTTATGAGTAGTTTGAGGGAGATCCACTCGTCCAAACATTAACCCGACTAGCTCTATGTGAAATTTTAGTGTGTGCTTTTAAATTTGCTTCCACAAGCATTGGGCAAGAAGTGAAAAGTAACTCAAACGTTGTCTTTGTTGGTTCAATGCAGTCTTGTATTGAGATTAGTTTCGTAAATATTCAGGCAAACAAACCTACACATTTTTCTTTTAGCTTTAATTGTATAGGCACTTTCTAAATTGCATTGAAGACCATCTGTAAATAACCCAAAGAAAATTACTGGTATAGGAAGCTATAGGTACTAAGGAAACAAGAGCAACTACTAAAAGCTCAAGAAGTAGCAAAAGTTACCCCAAAGAAAACTTCTGTTCTTTTAAAATAAGGGAACTCTAAAGCAAAGCCACAGTTGAAATCACAAAATCCGCCCAAACAAAAGTGAGAAATCACGTTGATGTGGGTTTCATATGTTTATTTCAAGGCGATTCCAACCTCAGAGCGGGCTGGGGATTCTTCCATCTATCCAATCTAAACAACTGCTGAATAACACATTACTGGACAAAGGAAGGATACCTTTTTATGCATTCACTGATTAAATCTCATGAGCCTACTTGACCAACACACTTAGATTTTAACTCATTCTCAGTTGGAATATGGCTTACCCAGAGCCTTTGAGGAACTATTTCTTGCATGGAGGAGGCATTGAAGGACTCCATGCAGGGTGCGCTAGTGGCGGTATGACTTCCACTACAGTTCCATTGTTCCAGTTTTTACGTACAACCTTCATCTTCCTGTGAACTTCTTCATTTCCCTCAACCGCTGTCATGAATTGCTCTGGCATACCATAAAGTTCAAGGCATTTCAACTCTCTGGGACGTGTGATGTCTTGTGGCACTGTTGTCAATAATTGGCATCGAGCTAGGGATAACTTTTCCAAAGTCGGTAGTGCTCCTTCTTCGACATTTAAGGATGCTAGTTTGTCAAATCTATCCAGGCCTAAAAAGCAAAGTTGTGGAAACTTCCCTGCCTCGAACGTCATCTTAGATGCGTCAAAAGCTTGTTCCAGTTCCAAATGCTTCAGATATGGTAACTCCCTCAAATGTTGGAGTAGATCTCCATGCAATTGACATGCTTTGAGGACCAATTTGGTTAAACTAATACGAGAGAGTATCCAGTTAGGAGGAGTTCCCAAACGTCCTGTCAAGTGAACCCGCTGAAGGGAACGGGGGGCTTTCATCTCATCCACCTTTGAAAGATCGAGTATCTCTCCTGATGCGGCAATTAAATGCAATGCGTTTAGTTGTTGTAACTTCTCAATGGAAGAGCAAAGAGGCCCCATATCTTCACTTCTCAGCTCTGAGATACCTAGCCTTTGTAAATCTTCCAACTTCCCGAGTTCTTCTAGCAAAGAAAGCGCACATCTTTTCCCATGAACCATTCCCAGCAATTTACTTTTCTTGACTTGGTCTAGCTTTATCAAGCAAAGTTTTCGCAATGATTTTAAATCTCCTAATTTTGGTGGGACCTTGACACCATGCTTTGTAATAGTATCTACAGCCAGACTTCTATCAGATCTGTATACTAACAGATGGCGAAGCGCTTTTAGCTCTAAAATACCATCAGGTAGTTCACACACGCGGGTACCTTTGAGATCCAGGGTCTCCAGAAATGCAAGATGCCGTATGCCCTTTGGAATTATCTCTACTCTGGTACCCCTTAATTTTAGGTACCTAAGATATTTCAAACTGGGAATCCCTTTAGGAAAAGAAATCAAAGAAGAAGCTTCAAGATGGAGAACGTTAAGCCTCTTGGCCTGTCCCAGCAGTACTTCCATGGATTTTGGGTGCACCTCTTTGAAGACAAATAGGGAGCGAAGTCGTTTGCCATCCTCTTTACTGTCCATTAGGGACTCATCAGCTGATGCACTTTTATGCGGGCTGCTGTGAAAGGACAGGCGCCATATGGTCTCAGGCCATTTTTCTTTCTGGCCGGCAACAATCATAGCAAACTCATCATCTTTTGACTTTTTCATAATGATTTCATGCTGAAGGTTGTGAACACGGCAGGTTCTGACCCTCCCATAACTTGTTTTCTCCACCTCCTGAATAAAATTACGCTCTAATAACTTTTTCAGGTTTTCATCTGCAATTTCTTGGTCCGTTTTGCTACCCTCCTGCATGGCAAACCTTTCTGCCATCCAAAGCCGCATTAACGTAGAGCACCTGATGGGACAATCTAACGGGAAGATGCTCAAGTAAAAGAGACAGCCATGGACATCGTGAATGTGGTCCATACGCAGAGTTATCATCCTTCTAATTACGTGACTTATGTGCCCTTTGGATAGTAGTTCTTCTCCGAGCCTGCCATTCCAATTTTCCCAGTTAACAATTGAAGGATTGCCATTACCACTACGCCAATTGTGCTTCAAAAGGTCCCTCGTCGCGAGAATTGCAAGTGGCAATCCTTCACATTTTTTTAAGATGCTTTCGGAAACTTCTTTTAAACCAATTGGACAGTGATCCTTGTCGAACATCTCTCGAGAAAATAGTTCGAAAGAATGGTCCATGGAAAGGGAAACATGCTGAAAGTTGTGGAAACCATACGTACGTTTGGGGGAAACCTTTTTAAAGTTGGGGAAACCAAAACAGCTTTTGGGGGGTGTGGGAGGAGCGCGGTCGGATTGTACCATTAGAGTATCTGCGGAAGTTCTGGAGGCAGATGCTAGCTTTTTGGCACATGACTCTAGGCTGCTGTCGCAAGTGGTGATCAACACACTTGGATGAGATGGATCTAAATGACTCCGTAGAGACTCAATCACATGCGCTTTGTTTGCATCATCCAAAACGAGCACCCATCTGTATAAGTATTTGTCCTTCCCCATGCATTTGAAAGCCTGTTTGAGTTTAACTTGGTCTGGTAGGTTGTCCTTCTTGGTTAAATTCCACATCATTACATTTGCCTCCATGAGCACATCTGCACTGGCTTCGACCAACTCGTAGGATCTTAAATCCTTGATCCATACATAGTATTTGAAGTGTTTCCTTACACTTTGGTCACGAAGCACAGCGCCCACTAGACTAGTCTTCCCTACTCCTTGCGGTCCGTGCACAAAAATCACTTTCGACACGGAATGGTCTTCTGTTAGCCATTGAACTAGCTGCTTCCTAGCACTGTCAATGCCCACCAACTCATTGTCGTTCTCCTCCGAAAAGGCAACGGATGGCGAGAAATGGCAGGCTGAGCTCGACGTGGCATGGTCTGCTGATAGTTGACCTGAAGGGTCCAGAGCAGAGATTGTCTCCCGCATAGTTTTGTTAGCATTAACCATCTCTCTGATATCTTTTGCTTTGGAAGCAAATCGTCCGCGAAAGAATTGCTTGTACAAGTCGGGAAGAAGACCTTCCCACTTATGGTTCGACTCATGTAGCATAAAGTCATCTATAGCGTCTTGAGAGTCATAAAGAAACTTCCGTGCTCGCTTCATGGATACTTTGAGCTCCTCATTGATGGCTTCCTTCGAGTTGGCTTTCGTGAGGAACTGCCCGATGGATTCGATCAAGTCCTTGAGGTTCTCAAGTTCCTGTTCATATTCTGAAGCGCGGCACCATTCACGTCGCAATATGTCAAGAATCTGCAACAGCAGATGAGGCACTACGGCTTCCGCCATTGGTGGTGGGAGGTATGTACTCACATATGGAAAGGAGAGAGAGAGAGAGAAGGAGGTGTTCTAATTGATGGAAATGGCCTAACTTGACGGTTTCTTCGAAGTATTATATAGTTCAAGTCTACAAAAACCAAATCAATCATATTTCAATGAACTTTCGAACCCGCTTTGTATTCGGAGCCGGTTACAAATGACAGCGGGTGTTTTTGTTGTGTGTGTTGGGGGGAGGGGCAGAAATGGACTTTGCATCATAGAGTGAAAAACGAAAAAGTATGAAATAAAATTTGGAAAAGAAAAGAAAATAAGAGAAGTCTTAGAAAAATAAAAAAGTATCCACTTAACTTGCCGAGAAAATATTAGGTGAGTTGAATACTCTACATAGGCCATGCGATAAATCGTTTAGCGGATGACAGTTGGCGGACCGGGCCCACCAATCAGATTTTGCAGGCCCACGTTACTCCACTTTCGGATCTTCTCTCTCCTTCGTTACTCTCTCTTATTTCACCGTTTTCTTGCTTTTGTTTTTGCCTTTTGAGACCATGGACGACGCTCGCGCATGGATTGCAGCGTCACCAGCCAACCATTGACGACCGCTCAGGAGCACGCCGACGCTCATCCATGGCCGTCGTCGGCGTCGTTCGGGCATGCTATTGATCCCCTTAGGTATCCATCTTTCCCATCTACCATGGGCGCCAGCCATGGACGACGCTCATCCATGTCCATGGCCGACGTTGGCATCGAGCAACGCCGGAAGGAACAGCTCGATGGAAGTTTGGCCAGATCTGGAGCCATGGCCGCTAGCAATGCAGAGATTATGGCCCCAAAAATAAAAGGAGAAACAAAAATGAAGCTCCGCTTCTGCATTGTGGGTCCCATAATGGAATATTCAGGGAGAGGAAGTAACGGAGAAGAGAGAGAGATAGATGGGAGAGAGTAAAGGTTTATAACGGGACCTATCTTGCCACGTGGCGATTATAGGGTGTAGTGTTATATCATCCAAGGTGACATGTTCATGTCACTTAATATTTTCTTGATTTTTAGGGAAAATTTCAATTAATGACTCATTCTAAAAAAAAATCAAAAGTAAATAAGGTATCAAACAAGAGCTTAAAGTGTCCAATTAGTCATAAATAGAGGTCCAAAGTGCTCAATTTGTCTCAGGCAAGGGCTTGGGTTCGTCGGCTAGCCAAATCTCTCCGGCCGGCTAGCACAGTTACTATTCCGGTAACCAGAACAGTACATTTCATCTCTGTTTTTTTTTTTCCTTTTTTTTGTTTTTTTTTCTCTTCCCTCCGTCGGCCATAGCCGGGGCCAGCGGAGGTCGTTGACCTCAGGCGAGGCCGCCCTTGCTAGCGTCAGGTGAGGGCCGCCCTCACTTGGGCTGGGCGAGGTCGACCTCGCCAGTTGCAGGTGAGGCCGGTCTCGCCAGTTGCCGACAAGGCCGGTCTCGCCTGCAACGGCAAGGCTGGCCTCGCCCATTGCTAGCGAGGTCGAGCCCTCACTAGAATTGGCGAGGGCTTGGCCTTGCCCAGCAACGGCGAGGTCGAGTCTTGTCGACGTCGAGCGAGACCGATCTCGCCTGCAACGGCAATGTCGGCCTCGTTGGACACCCATGAGGGCAGCCTCGCCGGCGACCTCCGCCGACCCCGGTTATGGCCGACAGAGGAAGAGAATAAAAGAAAAAAAAACATAAAGGAAAAAATGATAAAAAATTACTATTCTGGACCGGAATAATAACATTCTCGCTGCCCGCCAGGTATTTTGGCCGGTCAGTGACCTGGGCCTTTGCCTGAGGTGAATTGAGCACTTTGGGCCCTTATTTGGGACTGATTGGGTACTTTAGACCCTTATTTGACATCTTAATTGAAATTTTCCGTGATTTTTACGGGGTTTAAGATTAAGAAATATACCTTCCCAAAAAATATTAAGTCTGTAGTGGCCAACCATGTAGCTTCCCCTCCTTATTCTTTTGAATTTTTTTCAATTAAATACTTACTCTCGCTCCTTTAGAACGATTTTAGTTGTCATTGGTGGAATCATTTCGTCGGTGTTTGTCCTTTCTTAGTGTGCAATCACGTATCAAGTCGAAGCATGAGGACTGCAATATTTTAGTCAGGGCCATTGATCGATTGAAGCGCGATAATTTTCATTTTCAAATCGATAATTTGAGGAGAAGATTTTTAAGCAAAATAGTTTTCCCTATTAAAATGTTAGCATAAGTTATACATCACGTAAACCAACATGATTATACACAAGAATGCTGGAAAAGTTATTTCGGTGCGCTAAATTGTTAGCGTACCCAAATCAGAACTCCTGTATCAGAAATGCGAATCACTAGTAAAATGGTATTTTTTAGTAACCCTGATGTGAACTGTCTCTGTTCTCAGAAAATATCGAATACCGCCAATGAATTGATTTTGAGGCCGAATATCGTACTATTGAAAGAGCGGAGAGAGCACAAAACACCATTCACTAGTGCAGATTACATCAAACTATCACAACTCTTAATTGATATATCTTCATAGCACATCGGAATGCTGATTTACGTCCATATGTAAATTTTTGCCAAGACTTATCCATTTATGAACACCTTGCCATTCTCTACTCTTCTGGTTCCTTAGAATGATCCGCTCCAACGAGATTGAGGAGTGATGGTTGAGATAAAAAAGGTCTAACATAATTCAGCTCTTGACAAGCTTCTACAATGACAAGAAGTAAGAATGCACCCAATTGTGCAAGGTACAGTGTTTCTGGATTATACATGTGAAATTGAAATTGGCTCATAACATACGCCTTTTGGTGCATCGGTATTATTTAGCTTTGAAATGCAAATGTTAAGTCTGTTTAGAAGAGTAACCTACTAAGGTGAATTGTTGCGGAAGCAAACAATCGCACAATAAAATAAATAGAATAAGAAAATAAATCGAACACCAGATTTACGAAATTTGATCATAGTGATCTACGTCCACGAAAAGAGCAGCAAAGAATTCCACTATAGATCAAGCAATACAACGGAGATTATAATTGCACTCGAGTGACTCAAACACTCTTACTATTTCCTAATGCCTAATTACACCCAATAATTCACATAATATTTAGCCCCAAAATTTCTCATAAAATACTTTCTCAATCCGACAAAGGAATTCACAAAATCTTAACAAAAGATTTTCACGGCTTCAAATACTTGGCATGTAATTCACAAGCAGAAACTCCTTTTTTATTACTCTTCACAAAGGACATCAATTTCTTATATATGGGCAAGAATTAGAACCAAAATAGAAAATATTCTCCAACTAGGAAACCATTCAACATCAAACCTATTTAAAATAGGAAAATTTCATTTTTTTGCTCAAACTCGAAACAGTGAATCACTTCCTAAGTCAAGCCGGGGTGTCGCAAATATATTTTGCGGTCTTACTCTTCCTGATTCTTCTGCGGATAAATCTCAATTCATTAACAAGAAAACGCTCTTAAAAAGTAGAAGGGAAGCAGTAACGAGAAATCGAAACACCCACAACCATTGAACATACTTAGGGAAAATTAGGAAATCGTCACACACAAATAGGATTTAGAAACAAGCAACACACAAAAGGGATACAAAATCTACCGTCTCATAGCATTTTTGTTTCTACATTGGTACAACCATTCTGAAACACGAGGGAGATCTCATTCAGCGTTCACGTGCGAAGCCTTCATCTCCATCATCTGCAGGAAAAGGATGGGTTTCCCAAAAGCTGGCCCTCCATCGTGTAAAATAGACTTCTCGTATGTGCCTCAAATTTTGATAATTATTTTTCTCGTGGTCCGTTCGTACCGTCTCGTAGAATTCATGAGACATGTCAAAAAATG
Source organism: Syzygium aqueum (assembly GCA_031216185.1). Taxonomy (NCBI): domain Eukaryota; kingdom Viridiplantae; phylum Streptophyta; class Magnoliopsida; order Myrtales; family Myrtaceae; genus Syzygium; species Syzygium aqueum. Next base: position 8,989,598 of record CM062235.1, on the reverse strand, counting down.
TAAGCTTTTTTGCGCGAATGTGTTTGATACCAGAGGGTATCCTTTCCAACCATTGACAGCGGCTGATGGTCAGGTTTTCAAGACATGGCATTGTTCCCTTCTCTAAACTCATTGATCTAAGCCCCTCCAATTCCTCAAGCAGTAAGATCTTGAGCTTTGGAAACTGTCCATCCGTGAAATCCAATCGTCTTCCATCATAAGCCCGACGCAATTCCAACTCTGCTAGATTTGGCAATTCTCCTAGGGTTGCAAGGAGATCTTCTTTCAACTGACTCCATCTTAATATGATCCTTGTCAAATGTTGAAGGGAAGATATCCAATTCGGCAACTTCTCCAAACAGCCATGCAAGTAGAGATGTTTAATGAATTCAGGAGGCGAAGATAAGTGATGGAGATCAATTATCTCGTCGCCATCTAATGCATGTACATTGAGGGACTTTAGATTCTCTAACTTCTCTAGGGATGAGCACAACAACTTACCTTGTTCCTTTTTCAACTTGGTGATTCCCAACCGCCTTAATTTCGTCAGTTTCTCAAGATCTTCCAATATGCTATTGTCTGATTCCACGAAACAGAGCTTTTCTAGGCACGTGAACCCTTTGAGGCTACATAATGCCTGAAAACCGATTAGATTGTAACTCTCAATCAGGGGATCTTTCTCATGATGATAAATCAGGATGTGACGAATTCCTTCAAGACCTTCAACCTCCTTAGGCAATTCTGTGACCAAACTATGTTTAAGATCCAAAAATTCTAGATGCGTTAGCTTTCCAATGGAGCGTGGGATTTCTTCTAATGAGGTATCCCTTAAGCTCAAGTACTTGAGATGGGTTCGCTCAAACAATGCATCTGAAATGATCGGCAGAGGTGCACCTGTCAAATCCAACACCTTGAGAAGCTTTGAATGGAATGGGAATAACTGATTCTGGGAAGTCTCCGATAGCGAAGCTTTGGAAGTTGTCTCATCCTTATTGGAGGAGACATCAAGCATGAATATCGAACAAAGTGGAACCCCTTTCTTTTCATTCAAATACTTCATTGTTCCCTCGATAGATAGGTATCTTACACTTTCAGGCCTGGTGCTGCTCTGACCAGTTATTGTTACTAGGTTGCGATGATCGGACAATGAAACAATAATCTCTTGCACAAGGTTATCCACTAGGAATATGGAGAGCTCTCCATCACTTCTTTCTTCCACCGGATGGATGCACTTTTTAACAAGAAGATCATTTAAAAAACCATCTGCTTGATCCAGATTGGGTACAAATCCTTCTGCAGCCCATAAACGAGAAACTCTCTTACAACTGATCCGGCTATTCTCGGGAAAAAAGCTCAAGTACACCAAAAGGCAGGATAGACGGTTCTCTGTGTAAAGGATCTCCAATACTTGTCGGATGAGTTTAAATGAGGGGAAATTATCGGAGGGGAGGATCATTGGCGCCCATTCATCATTTCTTTCAAATGAGGGGAAGATCATCGACTTCCTTTCAATATTTCTTCCTTTCCTGTTGCGCAAGTGGAGAACGGTTGCTGCTGGCAGACTCTCAAATTTCCTAACAATGAGTTGGCAAACTTCCTTCAATGGAGAAGGAAAATCCCCTTTTGGGAATTTATTACAAAAATGCGCCCATGGCTCTTCTATAGATAGATCCTCCAGTTTGTAAGTTTCCAATTGACGGTGATACATGCGGAGTGGGCCTTTCCATGGACCCATCTCGCGCCTGGCTATAAAGATCACTCGGTATTTCTCGGCTGAACAGCGGACTTTATATAAAGCATTCCGAGTTCTCTGATCGATTAAATTATCGACTACAACAAGCCATCTTCCCTTAAACTTCGAGAGGATTTTGAAGTCGTCGACTGCCAGACCATCCGCCTCAAAGTCATCGTGGAAGGGCGCGTTCTCAAAAAGTAGTTGCAGAAGTATTTCTTCACGGATCAACTCAGAATCATATTTTTGTGGAACGCTAATCCAGGCGATGGTATCAAAATGCTTCCTGATGCGGACATCTTCACACACCTTCCTGACCAAGGCCGTCATCCCCGACCCTCCTTTTACCAACACATCCTCCTTTCTGGAGTTGTCGTCGAGAAAAAACTTGATCAGTTCCTCCTTATGACCGTCCAATCCGACCAGATTATCACCTTGGAAGAGACCTAAATCCCCTTCGAGACTTGTGTTGACAAAACTTATTTCGCATGGTTTGTAACTCCTTTTGGTGAAAGATCCTTCTGCCAATGCTTTATAGTCGATATTGTGAGCAGATCCTTCTTCTTCTCTCTCCACAACTTCGACATCCCAGAGGATCCTGTTCTTGGTGGCGATGCGGTGGGGGTAGTCATGGGTGACAGAGTTGTGCCAGGGGAGGAAGTCGCCACTGTTGGCGCAGAGGAAGTTGCCGTGGTATGTGCAGAGCTTGACGTGGGTGCCCTCCATCTCGGGCTTCCACTTGAGGGAGTCGTCAAGGAAGTGGGGGAGGCACTGGAGGACCTTGCAGTCGGTCCTGCCGAGGAAGGAGCGCTGCTTGGATGCAGCCAGGTACTTGCCGTAGCAGCTCTCGAGGTAGAAAACGGAGTCGGAGTTGAGGACAAACTTGACGTACCATCGGGCACTGGGAGAGGAGCCATCGCGGCGCAGGGTGACTGTCTTCTGGTTGTCCTCGGCCACGAGGTAGTCACCATGGTGGCTCCGGAGGCGAACAGCGTTGGCGTTGCGGAAGAACTCCATGCCCGATGGGAGGCGTTGCCGGCAACGGAGATCTGTTTTTCGCGGAAAGAAAAGGGTTGGTTTATTTATTTCACTATTCGGACAAAAGAGAGGGAGGTGAGGTCTGGAATTGATTGAACGAGTTCATGTTCGAAGACCCAAGACAATAAGAAAGACGGTCACATCACGAGAAAATATTGAGTACCCCAAGTGACGAGTGATACGAGGTCAGCAAAAAATAATCCCATTCTTCGTGCGTCACCTGTCCCTCGCGAGCCCACCTACCAAAAAAAAAATATCTCTTCTGCACTTGCTTTTCTTCCTTTTCTTTTGCCATCATCATGGCCATGGAGCTTGAGCTTGAGCCCAACATCTCGGCCTCCATTGCCACATAGCTCGAGCTCGTGGTTGTGAGCATGTTCGAGCTTCAAACTCGCGGCAATGGCTGGTCATGGTCGCTCGAGTTTCGAATCCCGTCTATAGCCGCTAGATCTAGAGACTTATGGCTAAGGATGCTCAATTCGGAGTCTCACCATCGCCATAGCCACAGAGCTCGGGCTCGAGTCTAGAGCACGGGCTCGAGCACAACCGTTCGACCATGACTGCCATCTGTTGAGCTAGCAGCCCGAGTTGCGACGACTAGCGGTCATGGATGCTCAAGCTCAAGCTCACAGAAGCCGTGCAGATGGAGCTTCAAGCTTGCGGCTATGGCGGTTAGATCCAGAGTCCTGTGGCCATGGACACTTGATTTGAAAACTTGCAGCGGCCATGGACGTGGAGGTTGAACTTGAGCTAACGGCCATAGCCGAGAAGAAACCGCCGTGAAGAGAGAGGAGAGAGGAGAGAGGAGAGAGAGGCGAGAAAGCAAGTACGAAAGAGAGTTTTTTCTGACAAGTGCGCCTGCGAGGGACACGTGACACGTGAAGGATGGACTTGTTTTTTTGCTGATCGGAGAGAAGAACAGCAATGCTGCTAAAACTTGTGTACGGAGGTCATTTTGATGCCAAAACTTTCATTTGGATTACTTAAGTGTCAAAAATTGTGAAAAACAATCACTTAAGTGCCATTTCGCCGAAAATTCGACGTGACGTTTTTTTATTAATATTTCAAGCTAATGTGGCTCGCCGAAGGTATACGTGGCATTTCTTTTCTTTTTTTTCTTTTTCTTTTTTTTTTCTTTTCTTTCTTTTCTTCTTTTTTTCTTTTCTTTCTTCTTATTTTCGATGGCCAGCGTCCGGCCACCGGCCATGGCCGACTTCGCCAAGCGTCGCCTTCCTCCAAGCAAGGCCCGGCGAGGCCACGACGGCCTCGCCCGGAGGAAGGAGACGCCTGGCGAAGCCGGCCATGGCCGGTGGCCGGTGGTCGACCGGCCACCGGACATAAGAAGAAAGAAAAAAAAAGAAAATAAAGAAAAAAATCATAAAAAAATATTTAAAAAATTGAATTATACACATGGAAATGCCACGTGTCATTAAATTTTAAATATAAAAGTCACGTATTAAATTTGATCAGAATTTCTCGCCGTTAGTACTTAAATAATCGTTTTTTCACCGATTTGGCACTTAAGTGATCGCCGGCGTAAACTTTTGACACTTAAGTGATCCAAATGAAAGTTTTGGCACCAAAGTGGCCTTCGTACACAAGTTTTGGCACTATTGTTGTTCTTTCCCTGATCTAGTATCACTTGGGTACCAAATATTTTCTCATCTCACATTGTCACATCACATATGAGTGGGAAGTCTTCGGTCCACCGGGATAGGAAGCGCCCTTTATCCCAATTTTGGAGCAAATAGGCGGTCTCTCTATTGGGAAGTGGCGTCTCTCCAAGAGGCGATTTGAGTTGTTCCTTCTTGTTTTTTTTTTTCGTTTCTTTTTTGGACCGTTTTGAAGGACTTTGAATTTAGTCCTCGCGAATTTTTTTATGCTACCGTTGTTTTTCTTTTGGGTCGAAATGCTACCGTTGTTTGATCATTAAACTTTTTTACTAGTACAACCAGGTCCTCTAGCTGATTAGCATTTACCACCGAGGTGGTTGGCCGGCGATTTAAAATTCAGTCGTGTGCGTGTACATGTCAAAGCACTAGAAAATCTCAAAGCTAAGCTGGTTCAATTTATCGCCCAACACTTGCATTCTGGTTCCGTGGCCTTTTGTTGTTCGACAGGTCCGTCAATGCAGAACAAACATAATCAACGATGTCCTCTTCTCCAGCGGTGAGGTTGTTCGCCGCTGAACGAAAGTTGTCGAGCTTATCAAGTAGAAAGACCCCGTTGTCTTCCACTTTTCTTCTATCGGCTGTCTTCCCTTTTTGTCATTCCATTGACACCAAAAAAAGACCAATTGTTTGTTATAATCGACAAATGACAGAATTAGTTGATGTAAACCAAGTTTTGTCATTATAGGAGTCATCAATAAATAGAACAATTAATAAATAGGGAATCGACAACTTGCCAATGAGGTCATCAACAGTAGAAATCACAAGTTATCAGCGAGAGCTTTCACCATTTGACAAGGTCATTGACACAAGCATGTAACTATCAAGGTAGTTGAGTTGATGTAAATGTCAAGGTAGTGGAATCGATATAACCGCCAAATAACCTTAGTAGTTTCGATGCAACTGTCAAGGTAGTGGAGTTGACAATCTTGGATGTAATTGTTTTGTAGATAAGTGTTGCTGAATAGTACGAGTCACTTAGAATGTATTTAATTACTCAGTAACCCCGTGTGTAATTGTCAATAGTTGGTTATAAATACCTCAGGTGTGCACTTTGTAAGAACCCCTCGAATCAATTACAAATCTCAACGTTCGAAATATATATCATTATATATATTTTCTTGCACTTTACATCGTTGATGACAATTGTTCCCAGTGTTCTTCTCTTTAAATTCCTTGTCATTTACTTTCCTATCAAAATCAACAAATGACCATTCACAACTTTTATTGATTTTTACCTTTCGATCCATCCATATTTTAAAATTTATTTCGTCAACTTTTTTATGAAACATCCTTTTGACGCGCCTAGTGTCGATTCTAGAAAACCACATGGCAACATTTAGAAATTAACAAGAGTCTGGCAACGTTGCTAGCAACAACATTCAGAAATCAACTAGTAATGAGGCTACTGCGTAATCTGAGTTCTCAGTTGCCGAAAGAGTGGCAGAGGGCAACCAACGCGGAGATGTTGATATTCCATGGCACCTTAATGAAGAACAGTTTAGGAAAGTTGCACCAAATCCCAGTATGATGTCAACCATGCGGAATTGTTTGAAGAGCAGCAAAATTATGTGGCCAATTATGTCGTTAGCCATATGTAAGACAAGATCAAGTCGATGGTCATCAATGCTGTGAAAGATGCTCTGTCAAGGCCAGGATCCTTGAACCAACCACTACAAGCAAATCTAGTGGCAACAAGGTATATTCCTTGTGTCTCCGCTTTTAATAATGGCAACAATGTTGGTCAAAGTTGTCAACCTCTCGTAAGGATTATGTGGAGGCCTAAATCTTCTAATCAAGGCCAAAATAATGAAAATAATCAAAACACTGTTGGTCAAAAAACAAAATTGGTAATAACAATTTGGCAAGCCAAACTAGTTGACAGATTAGCTAGATACCAAATGTAGAGAATTTAAGGCTGGCGATTGATTTGGCACCACCTAATGTGAACATTTATGTTGGGCCTAATTTGCCGATTAATATTAAGATAGATAATATGGCAAGACCATGATTACCGCCTTGGGGATACGATGGCCAACCAAATCAACACTTAGGGTGGGAAAGGGGTGTTGTAAAACCTGTATATGGGGAACCTTATCTTGAATGGGTCAATAATCAGCACTTTCCTAACGGTTTAAGATCCATGACTTTGCCATCTTCACAAGCGAAGATGAACAATCAACCATCGGGCACATCATTCGATTTGTAGCTCAATATGGGGATGTGGGAACAGATGAATTCTTAAGACCTAACTTGTTTCCTCTATCTTAATCAAAAACTATCTTTACCCGGTATATTAACTTACCGCCCAACATTCGACAGAAATAAAAAAACAATTCCATTCTCAATTTTTTACAATGATACCTAAAGTATTAGTTATTATTTGGTTTGGACTTTACCAATACAATAATGAGTTAGTTGATCAGTTTATTACTCGATTCATGAAGGCTAGAAATAGATGCCTCACTTCAAGAAAAAAAAAAGAATTAACAAATTTGGCTTTCAATGTATTAATATTCAATTTTAGAGAAAGATTGGAAGGTCAAGACTTTGCTGATTTATTCCAATTGGCAACGAAAGTATCTAAGTATGAGTACTACTTATAGAAAGAGATAGATGGCCACAAGTTGAAATTTAACAAAAGCATGGCTTTAATGGAAAGATAGGAGTCAAAAATGAATCTGACCAAAATGAAAATATTGAAATAACTATAGCAAAAATAATGCTCGACAAAAAACCGTATATTTGTCCATCCTAAAGCTTGCCAAAATAAAAGAAATAACAATGGCTAAGGTTAAGGCACTTCAATTTACTTTTTCAATATTAATAAATTGAACAAAATCTTCGACTTACTTTTGAAAGATAACCTAACTAAATTAATTGAAAGTCAACTAAATCCAAGTCAAGAAGATTCGGTAACAAAAAAATATTGCAATTGGCACCATTTATGTAGCCATAACACAATTAATTGTATTGTTTCAGGAAAACAATTCTGGAGACAATTCGGTAAGAAAAAGTCAAATTTGCCGATGACAAAAGGGCATTTGATGACTTTTGATTATGTAATTAAAAAAAAATCGAATGATTGATGAATCATTCCATTTTTTTTAAATGGGGCATATATTAACACCTAAAAATGACCAACTTTTGGTTATTATCCACCAATGACAAACTTAGTTGATGAAAGCAGAGCTCAATCATTATAGGAGTATCAATAAACAAAACAATTAGAATATGAAAAAAATTGACAACTTGCCAATAAAGTCACATCATCACAAGTTATTGATAAGAGCCTGCCATCGACATCAGCATGTAACCACCAAAGTAGTGGAGTCAATGCAACCGTTAAAATAGTAGAATCGAAGCAACAGTCAAGGTAGTGGAGTCGATGTAAATGTCTAAATAGTGAAGTCAACATTTTCAAATGTTAACCATTTGTAGATAAATGCTAATGAATAGTTCGCGTAAAGCATGTTTGATTTCTTACTAACCGTTTGTGTAACTATCGATAATGAGTTATAAATACCCTAAGTATACTTTTTGTAAGGACTTCATCCTCGAATCAATTACAAATTTAAATTTTCTTTTGCAAATTTTTATTTATTTTTACTTTCCTGCAGTTTATCTTTCTTGCAATTTACATCACTGACAACAATTGTTTTCAATATTTGTACCTTTCAATTCATTATCATTTACTTTTCTATTCAAAATCAACAAAGGGTCCGTTGCAACCTTTGTCAATTCTCATTGATCTATCCATATTCTAAAAGATATTTCAGTCGACTTTTCGATGAGCCATACACCGATCCAGAGATCCATAATTCAGCTGTTGTAGGTTCACTCTTGCCAAGTTTGGTCAACCGGCTTGGATTTAGGGATAACCCCATTAAATTTGACCGGAGTAAGAGCATCGAGGGTCAATTGTCGACAAAGGCCTCTATCATCAAAATTCATATCAAGGTCTTCAAGGTATATTCGAAGTCACGATGCAGAGGGTGGACTAGATTAGATTGGATGTGTGACACCAAACCCTGGATAAATTAAACGTCACCACAATAATGTTGTCCTTATACTGTCATAGTAAGGCGGTGCTACATTGGTCGCGCATTGGGGCTATGGCGATGGACAAGTAAACATCAAATATTTGGATCTTAAGTTGAGTAGAGTAGATATAACTCTATCTAAATGTTCCACATCATGTATAGAACCCATGAGAGCGTTTAAAAGGGGTCACAACAACTGGTCTCACGAGTAGTGATCTTCTACCCTCGTTATTAATCCCTTTCGATGCTTTAATTATCTCGACTGTTAATCCATGTGAGACAGATTAGTTTTAAAACTTATAACTGAATAGATCAATGGTTGATGTTAAGCCAAAAGAAAAAATGGATTAAGGTTTGATAATAGCTTGGCCACCATAGGGAAGCACACGTGGGGCAGACGATACTCATCCCTCGTAACCCCTCTCCTCCCTTATACTTAAAAAAATGATGCTTCATGGGAGGATGACAGAGTGACATGTGGTCCTCTTATAAGTGAAACACTTAAAAAAATTATGCTTCATTCTGTTATTTTCTTGACCGTCTTTCTCTGATCTTTTCCCACCTACACCACCAGATTTTCATATTAAGAAAATAAAAAAAATCTGACCGAAAATTTTTATACCACGTATTACAAGGAAAACATTGAAAAATATGTAAATCGCAAAGACACGAAAGACAGTGTGTTGCAATATACACCAGCAGTTTGTTTGATCATCAGCCGATGTCCTTGACCATCTTGCCCCTTAGGTGGAGACAACAGTCTAGCCTGATTGTCCTGCGGCAATTTAGGCCTATAGGGAATGTTCCTTGAATTTGGTGGAATTGCCATATCAAATGGCCTTACATTTTCTATGTTTGGCATTGGTCTAACTATCCTAGCATTTTCTGCATATGACCAATCCAATTATTGTCAAACAATTTGATTTGCCAAATTATTATTGCTATTTTCATTCAGGTTAGCGTGTACAGGATTAACTTGATTATTCTCATTAATAGGACTAACCACATTTGCTTTAAATTGAACTTTCCAGAAGTTTCGCATCTTTGAAAATTCTCACCGGTGGTGGTGGAATTAGTAAGTCAAAATTACCAATATTATTATACAGAGCAGGGAAAGTCGAAGGTACATACCCAATTACCGCCAAATTTCCTTGAATTGGAAATGGTTGGTTGGATGATCCAGGCTAGAGATGAATTCATTGACAACATTGATGATCATAGGCCTAATGACATTGGAAATGTGCCTCACCACGTGGTTAGCCATGTCATTTTGTCACTCCTCGAACAACCTTTTCATAGTGGTCACCATGAGTGGATTTGGCTCCATTTCTCTCCTCTGCTCCTCAGTGAGATGTCTTGAAGTATCAACATTCCCACCTTGATTCTAATCTATTGCTACGTGGGCAGTTGACGATTTAGAACGCATAGCCTTATCATTGCCATGTTGTGGTGACTGGTTGTTGTCTGCAGCATAGTTAGGCTCCAATTGATTCCTAGTCCTTGCTATTGCACTTCCTCAAATCAAATCATAATAGTCCCACCAGATATGCCAAAAAGATAATTCACTAAGAATTACTGAAATACCTTTTTGTCAAAGGTTGATCATTGGTTTTTATTGAATTGGGTTTAGAGGCAAATCGAATAGGGATTGAATTGCATAACATGAATTGAGAACAGCTAAATCTAAAAGAAAATGAAATGCAAGTATTGGAAATTGATAAATTGAGACTGACAAAATTATAAGTTTGTGTTGATGATCATCATTTTTTTACAACAATTCAACCCAACTTTGTATAGCCTACTACAAAGTATAACCTCTTATAAGCATTTAATATTCAAATTAATGGTTACAACCACATCTCCATAACTTCAAGCTCCTCGATTACACATCAACCTTATCCACAAGTAGTTACAACTCCTCATTTGTCACTGGAATTGCTCACAATTGGCATCTTCATTTGCAATCGGTATCTTCATTCCAAGTCCAACAATTAGAGATAATCGTCAACCAACGGCTATTGTATGTCGATGACCGTATATCATGGTCATCAATAATCATCATAGTCATCGATAAGTATTTACATTATTAGTAACTCACCGATGATCAAATCGCACTTAACACCGAGCTTTATATCCATTCCGTTCAGCGTCATGTTGATTAATAAGATTTGGTCATTTTTGGGTGTCAAACACTCCTAAACGAAAAATTTAGGGGCGTACACGAAGAAAATTACATACTTTTGATTCCTTGATCTACATCCATGTTGAAATCACAAATTTCAAGTCAAACTTCATATAGACCTGAGCGTTACTCGCATCTTTGAAGTTGCTTAGTCGTAGTCGATTGCAGAACCTTAAGTTCATGCAGTGAACATTCTTACTGCTAGTAAATTTCTTCTTTTTTTCCTTTTTTATGAAATCACCATAGACAAAAAGGAAAGAAGACAAAACTATACTCAAACTCTCTGTTAATACTAGCTAGGATTGCATCCCACATATATTTCAGAGAAAGAAAATGACATTTAGAGCTAATTGGATTATCAAATATAAGTCTGAAATATTTTTTTAATTGAAAGGGGAAACACATGAGAATAATTCAACTAAAGTAAGGAAAAAAAATACCAACACTATTGGAAAATCTTATTCCGCTATACTTTTCTATTACCACCATGTTAGAATAGATGATAATATTGTGGTGTGTCAAGTATAAGGTTGAACACACCCAAATATGTGAACTTGGTAGGAAAGAGAATGGAGGAAAAAGAAAAGTATCACATTATTTAAGATCAAAGTTTGACACTTTGAAAATTGTTGAGGTGCATGAGTGACAAAGTTGGGCAAAAGAAGTTCATGTCAAGGATGTCGCGTAAAGCGTAGCAGATAATATATCTTAGTTGACACATAATCAATTAAGTTAAACTTTTAAGTAAAGGTGGGCGTAATTCGATATATTGATGAGTTCGAACTTGAGCTCCCATTTGATGATCTCTATAAGTGAAGATATCGGCTTTCTCCTACGTTGATCCAACGAGTAATATCAGAGCTGATGGTGTGGCCCCAAGCATGTGTGGATTGGCATTTCATGATTAATCTCAAGGAAGGAAAATCTTAGACATGGCTCCCTAATCGAGGTGGCGGACGGTGTTGTTATCCAGCTAAATTCGTATACCAGAAATTGAAATTAAACATCAAGAAAACTAACCTGAAAGCAGTATAAATAAATAAGCAGAATGTTGATTCGAGCCCAACGAAGTAACGTCGTGTCCTTAAGACGAATTTTGCCCCTCAATCAGTACCCGAGGATATTGGACAATCATCTCCCAAGATAAAACGGATCTCATTCATCTGAAGTGGTACGTATTCAAAGGACTCCTTCGAACGCAATTTCGCAGAATAATCGCATAAAATGATAATGATGAAGTTAAAAATGTCTCGAGTGCGTCAGGAAAATATCTCGCGGGAATGTAAAATGTCACGAAGTGTCACTTCCGAACTAAACCGTTCAGATATATGTATATGGCGAAAATTGAAGAGTTGCAAGTAACGAAAGCTCTCTGGCGGTTCCCGCTTGGTCTGTAAACAGTCGTAAAGGTTCACTTGAACCGGTTAGGTTCGTGAACAGTCGCAAAGGTTCGCTTGAACCGAAGCGGTTTTCGTTCAGGCGAACAGAACCTCACGAACAGACATGTTTGTTAAAAAAAATAATAATTAATTAATTTCTAGCAACGTGTCTATTCAGAGAAAATAAAAAATCAATAGAGCCCCGAACCAAGCTGGATGGCGGCGCGCGTGCGGGGGAGACCGACCTAGCTTGGCGTAGGTCCTCTCTCTTCCACAAAAGTGGGGTATCCCTTAAGGCCCAAATCCATTTAAGAGGCTCCTCAAAATAAACCTTCTCCTATCATCTCTTCTATCTTATGTGAGACACTTTCATCCACACACTTTTCATTCAATTCTATGGGATTTGGCTGCCAAAATCCCAACAAGTGTCCCCTGCAATCCAATGACCTAGGATTAGTTTCAATGAAACTTCCCCTGCACGCCTAGCATGAATGTCAAAGCAAGGTAGAATGTGACATGATGAGTGCCAAGTACATCACTATCTAACGACCAAGTTATAATCTACCAAATCCTACAACCCAAAAGTAAGGCTTCCTAGTTCCCTTGTATGCCTTGCATTAATATTTAGAGCAATGGGGAAGGTATGCAGAACCCATCTACTCTGGACGCAATAGTTTCATCTAACAAGTCTGAGAGTAGGGGGCAAGTGATCAAGGTGATTTTGACCAACCAATTAACCCTTGTCACGTGTCATTATTATGCTGACCAGTACATATAACATCAATAGACAGGTCCCAAGCATTCCATCCCACAGATACACCTAATTACGTGGCAAGTTGATCTTACCAACGCATCACCTTACCGATATTTCTTTGAGGAATGTAACAATGCTATCACTATCTAAAAGATTGGACATGAATTGATCCCTTGAACGATACAAATGCCATTTGTCACGCCCTTTCACCACTTATCATCCATAGAGTGCCACATGTCCAATGTAATCCGATAACCTCTCAATAGTAACATATATATGTATATATATACTCAAGACTAGGGTATGGCTTCTTCCACTTTTCTCTCTTTATATGCGCCTCTTTTTTCAACCTTAAACTCAGACTCTCTCTTCCCTGAATTTCTGGCATTTTTTATCCATAAGTATAGAGGGCTAATGCAGGCACAGAACCCAAACATTCTGACGCGTTGGGTGTGGCGTTGACCTACATTCCTATGAAGTTGCGAATCAAGCTTGTGGCCCCCATTTCCAGCTTCAATAGACTTTAGTTGCATTTAAATGATAATAATTTTTTTGTCAAACTGATAATAATTGAAAAGGGCCTAATTTGTTATAGAAATGGAAATGCGACGTCGGTCCATACCTATCTCCCCATTACTTTGCTAGTGTGGATTGTTATCGACGTGGAAATGACACGTCAAGTTGAGACTGGGCCATGGGGTTGGATTTTTGTAAATAGATTGAAATTTGGTGATTTTTTTTACAAAAAAAAAATTCGGAGAAGATTTGGAACTGAACCTAAAGTTTAAAGCTTTTTCTGAGACGAAAAAAGTTTAGAGCACATTTGAGACTTGACCTAAAGTTTGATGCTTTTTAGGGAATTAGGCCAATTGAAAAGGGGTCATTTTGGTTTGAAGAATGGGAAGACATTCATTTTCCTTTTTCTAATTAGTTACTAATTGATTGTATTGGTCCCTAAAACAGCATAGATGCAATTTGTCATACCCTTTCACCAGTTGTCATCCATAAATCACTAGCTATTCAATATAATCTAACGACCCCCACATTGTAACATATAATAATAATCTGAGAATCAAGTATGGCTTTTTCCACTTTTGTCTCTAGAAATACACTTTCTTTCTCAACCTTAACTTATACTCTCTCTCCCCGGAATATCTTTCATCTTAGTGTAACTTAAGCATCAAAAGGGCCCTTCCAAGCATAAAACCCAGACACCTTGATTCATTTGTTGTAATGCAAACTAAGGGTGTTGGAACCAAAAGATCAGAGTTGAAGTATTGTTCAAAGTTCAAATTGCTTCAGAACAAAGGGTAATTGAAGTTCACAAACTCCAATGATTACATTTAATAAAGAAACATAACAATCCATAATCATTAAGAAAGACAATAAAATAGCTTAATCTGTTGAAGAAAACCGAAGCCACGTTGAAGTTTTTATGACTCTTCTTTAATGCTTGTAGCTTCCAGCAATCGACGTGCTCATTCAAACCAATAATCAATTTTATGTTTCTCCAACAGCCTCCCTTAAAATTGATTTTGGAATTCAACAACACCAAGCATCATCTTTAATTTTTTGAACGTCTCCATCTTCAATGGTTTCGTCAAAATGTCTGCAATCTGATCTTCTGACCAATAGAAATTAAGTTCGATCTCACCATCTTTGACTCTATCACGAATATAGTGATACTTGATGTCGATGTGTTTGCTCCTACCAGAAAAACATGGGTATATTTTCTAAGAGAAAAATCTGAAGCTTTTAGCAAATTTAAAGAATTTAAAGTCTATGTTGAAAAGCATAGTGACTTTATTTTAAAGACGTTGAGATCAGATAAAGGGGGAGAATTCACTTCGAATGAATTTGACAAATACTATAAATTTCATGGAGTAAAACGTCAATTGACTGCCACCTATACTCCTCAACAAAATGGTATAGCAAAAAGAAAGAACAGGACAATATTTGAAATGGCAAGAAGTATGCTAAAGGCCAAAAAATTACCCAAGAAGTTTTGAACAGAGGTTGTTGCGTGTGCTGTATTTGTGCTAAACAGGTGTCCAACAAGAAGTGTTCTTGGAAGAACCCCGGAAGAGGCTTGGAGTGGCAACAAGCCAGATGTTTCGTTCCTATGAGTATTTGGGTGCGTGGCATATCCCAATATACCAGATGAACGGAGAAAAAAGTTGGATGAGAAAAGCCAGAAGTGCATCTTCATCGACTACAGCGAAATGACTAAGGGTTATAAGCTGTATAATCCAGTCACTGAGAAGGTAATCATCAGTAGGGATGTCCAGTTTTTTGAAGATGAAGCCTGGGACTAGAACCAGAAGATTGACCAGAAGAGCATCACCATCGAAGGCGAACCATTGTTAGGAGAGATAGAAAAATCTTCAATTGAAGATCCATCATCTTTACCTAGTAGTTCATTTTCTTCACCAAGAGCAGTTTCAGAACTACCGATATGTCATTCACAGTGATTGCAGGAGACGTCATCAAGATTCAATAATTATGTTGTCATAAGAGATGATAATAGTGATAGTGATGGAATCACTGATGAAACTATAATAAATTTTTGTTTATTTGCAAAATGTGATCCCATGTCCTATGATGATGCAGCAACAGATGAGAAGTGGATCGTAGCAATGGATGAAGAAATCCACTCCATTGAAAAGAATGACACATGGGAGTTAACTTCTTTACCACCTGATAAGAAGCCCATTGGTGTCAAGTGGCTATATAAGATGAAGTACAAGTCTGA
Source organism: Syzygium aqueum (assembly GCA_031216185.1). NCBI lineage: Eukaryota > Viridiplantae > Streptophyta > Magnoliopsida > Myrtales > Myrtaceae > Syzygium > Syzygium aqueum. The sequence goes on along the minus strand of CM062235.1, from coordinate 8,974,069 downwards.
CGGTCAAGTGGACCGACATAAAGCCAAGTTGGTTGTAAAAGGCTACAAACAAAAGCCAAGTATTGATTATTTTGAAGTATTTGCACCAGTGGCTCGAATGGATACCATTCGAATGATCTTAGCACTCGCAGCTCAAAATCGTTGGAAGATCCATCAAATTGATGTGAAATCAGCATTTCTCAATGGTGTTCTTGAAGAGGAAGTCTATGTGGAGCAACCACCGGGTTATGAGAAGAAAGGGCATGAAAATCAAGTTTACAAACTAAAAAAGGCATTATATGGGCTAAAACAAGCACCTCGAGCGTGGTACACGAGGATTGACACTTACCTATTAGAGCATGATTTTCAAAAGTGTCCGTATGTGTGCCTTTATGTTGATGACTTGATATTTACAGGAAGTTGTCCAAAGATGTTTGCTGAATTCAAGGAGGCTATGACTAGCCATTTCGAGATGACAGATTTAGGATCGATGTCCTATTTTTTAGGCCTTGAAGTGAAGCAAACAAATGATGGCATATTTATTTCACAGCAGAAATATGCTAATGATATTTTGAAGCGATTGAAGATGGAATCACTCAAATCAATACGAACTCCCGTAGTAGAACGATTGGAGCTAAAGAAAGAAGGAGCCGGTGAACTAGTAAATTCCACTTATTTTAAAAGCATTGTTGGCAGTTTAAGATATTTGGCTTCTATTAGACCAGATATTACTTATGGTGTGGGAATTATTAGTCGGTTTATGGAGAAACCATACCAATCACATTTGCAGGCAGTAAAGAGAATTTTACGGTATGTCAGTGGAACTCGTAATCATGGAATTTTATATTCTTATATCGATAATTTCAGTTTGGTGGGCTACACAAATAGTGATTAGGCAGGTGATATGGAGACTCAAAAGAGTACTTCTAGAAATGCTTTCTTTCTTGGATCATGAGTAATTTCTTGGTCCTCGAAAAAACAACCGGTCGTTGCACTTTTGACAGCCGGTCGTTGCACTTTTGACAGCTGAAGTAAAATACATAGCATTAACTTCAGCAGCATGTCAAGCAATATGGCTTCGCAGGATGTTGTGTGAATTAATGCATGAACAGACAAGTCCTACCAAAATATTGTGTGATAATAAATCAGCTGTGGCTTTAGCCAAGAATACAGGTTTTCATGGCAGGAGCAAACACATCAACATCAAGTATCACTATATTCATGATAGAGTCAAAGATGGCGAGATTGAACTTAATTTCTGTAGGTCAGAAGATTAGTGTTGACACCTATTTTTTAATTAGCCCAAAATTAATTATACAAAATTTAGGAGTTAATTTATTTAATTCCTAAAACAAAAAAAATTTTCAATTTTACATGCATTGCATATAGAAATTAGGCATATTTGTTTTAATAGGCTTTATTAAAAAAAAAAAAAAAAAAAATCGCGCTGGGCCGGGTCGGAGCCGGGCCGACCCGGCCCATTTTCCTTTTTCTTCTTCCTCTCCCCAGCGAGGCTGAGCCCAGCGCAGGCCCAGGCCCGCCTCCCTCGGCCCTTTCTCTTCTCCTTCCACGCGGGCCCAAGCCCAGCTCGGCCTTCTCCTTCGCCCGTCCCTGTCTCTCCCCTGTTCTGCCCTGTGCAGACGCGGAACGGCGAGCGGCGGAGCAGCCTCGCCCCGTCACCATCTGGCCAGAGTAACGCCAGGCAGGCACGCCACCATAACTGGCCATTAAGGCCAGTCCCGTCTTCCCCGTTTCCCGGACGCGCCTTATCCTCTCCCCCCTCACCTTCCCCTGTTCTTTTGTTTTTTACCCCCTCAGCTGCAGACTGACGCCCCCCCTCTACACTGACCTATGGCCGCGGAATTCGCGCGGCATAGGCCAATGCAGAACGTCGTCAGCCGACGTGAGGGAGCATAGGATCGTCGCCGTCGCCTATAAAAGGCCACAGAGAGAGAGAGAGCTCCGGTCGGCAATCTAGAGAGAGAGAGAGAGAGGTCAGAGAGAGACAGAGATAGAGAGAGATACAGAGATTGAGAGAGAGATTAGAGAGACAGAGACGGAACCGATAGTCCGCCGGAGTCGGAGGAGTGTCCAGCAGCCTCACCATCGGCGGTTCTGAGACGAAACAGGGCAGGCAGAGACTGAGAGAGAGAAGACAGAACAGAGAGTGAGACAGCGGAATAGAGAGGGATTAGAGAGCAAGAGGAGAGGCGGAGGGTTCGCCGGAGCCAGAGGGAAACCAGCCCGTCGTCGCCGTCGTCCCACAAGCCAGCCGGAAGTCCCCCGAAGTCAACAAACCGGTGAGACTTCCCGGCCGACGAACCTCCCCTGTTCTGCCCTGTTTCTCCATTCATTGTGGCCGGGACCGGCGCCGGCCATTTCACGCGAGTCCCGGCCCATACCGTCGTCCCCTGTCGTCTGTGTGTTGCCATAGTACATCAGGTAAGCCTCTCGAGTCGAACGGTTCGCCGGAGCAGGTCCGAGAAGCCCGTTTTTTGACACGCCCCCCACCTGTTCGACGTTTTGTCCCCAAGAGGCCGACTTTATGTTTGCTCGCCGGCCGGCGAACAGGTGGCCGGACAGCGAGCCAGGCGGTCGGAGAAGTTGGTGGTGGTCCAAGGAGTTGATTTGGTGGGTGGCGCCGGTATGGGTCCGCCGGCGAGAGGCCGATTTTCGGCTTCGTCGGCGGCCGCTCCGCGGGTCTGTGGATCGGGTCGGATGCGACCCGGATCAACAGATCCGACCCGGTCAACGACCGGGTCGGATCCGTTGACCCGGGTCGGTTCCGACCCGGCCCGGATCGACCGGTCCGACCCGGGTCAACGCCCGGGTCGGACCCGTTGACCCGGGTCGGGTCCGACCCGGATCCGCCGACCCGTTTCCTTTTTTTTTATTTTTTTTTAAAAAAAATTTAAAAAAATTTAAAAAAAAATTTTGTTTTCAGATTTTCGTTTATTATTATTATTATTATTATTATTATTATTTATTTTTTTAAAAAAAATTAATTAAATTAAAAAAAAAATTAAAAATTTAAAAAAAAAAAAAGTTTTCAGATTTTCGTTTTCATTTCTTTTTTTTTTAAAAAAAAAAAATTCAAAAAAATTTCAAAAAAAAAAAATTTTTTTTTTTTTTTTATTATTATTTTGGTATGTTTGAATATTTTTATTTTATCCTATTATGCATGTTTTATTAAATCGCATAGGTAATATGTTTAATTAGATAAGCCTACTGTGGTATTATTATGCATGTTTTAAATACAATTGCATGAGCTGTTGTGTTTCGAATGTCATCTGACTTAGTTAGAATTAGAACCTTAGGTTGCATGCCTGCCTATGATTGCTAATCGTTTCTGATTATGCACTCGCTTGATCACCTCACATGTTAGGAGAAAGGTCCTAAAATCAATCCAAATTGCCTGACAAATGTTTTAAAAAAAATGAACAGGGTAGAAAGGTACCGAAAGGGCATTAGTTATTCAACTAGTGTAACCAAGTCCCCGAATCTGGTTAATCTCTGGTTCGTAGGAATAGGGTGATTCTCCCGTCACCCTATTTGGGTTTCTAATCGGCCTACCCCAAATCGATTAGTGGCGACTCCTGCATGTAAACTACCAGCATGTTAAGAACTTAAACCCTAAGTCGTGATACGGTATGGGCTTGGGAGAGCTCGAGTTAAGTCCTGAACCTAGACTTAGCACGTACCGGTCGCGACCTCTCCCGAGGAGAGGTCGGGTCGCGACAGACTGGCGACTCCACTGGGGACTTGTAAAAGTGGACTTAGGCCAAAAATTTTATCCTGTTCAAAACAATTTTTGTTTGGCAGCAGGGACTTCAGGTACGATCCTGACATTAAGGTGTTAATTGTTTTGCAGGTTCGAATTGATTATTTATAAATTGCTGTGCATGCTTTAATGATTTAGCACTACACTATTACACACACAACCATGCTGCCGGACCTGGGCCGCAATAGGACACCTTAGGATGGTGTTAAGAAAGATACGACCTCGAACGCGAGCCCGCGATGTAGAGGTTGCCTTTCTTTTCCCCGAAATTCATTTCTAAAAATTGTAAAGAAATATTTTTAGCCGCTATTTGCGTGACTATAAAATATTTCTTTCGATTTGGCCGAGGTTAAAAGGACTTGACACCAACGCGAGACTGCGACGGTCAGGCACCCTTTTAATTTCATTTTGCTGAGCCAGTCTAGATAGAAATTGAACCTCACTCCACATGTGCATGTCGTTGTGATTGACATGGTTCAAGGAAAGGTATATATTCTATCCCTTCTTATTTCATTATGCTGCCTATTCGGTCAATTGTTTTTTTTAATTATTAGGCCACCCATTGATTGCGAAATTAAGCAGCTCTGAGATATTATGGCTTTCCCATCGTCTATAAAATGAGTATTTGGGGATAGCATCCTTTTTTATCAAAAAATCCCATTATACTCCTTTTTGTGTTTAGGGGTTTTGGTTTTTTCTTTAATAATGTTTATGGGTTGTATTAATGTCAATTTAGTTCGGACCGTTTTTATACCTTATATGAATTTTTTGGGGCAAAGACGACACCACCGCGGCCTTTGGCCCAGTGGTATCCGGGGATGTAGCCTCAGGGTCCGAGGCGACCGGGGTTCGAATCCCGGGGACGCCGCCTGTAATGAATATATAAATAAAAACCTTTTTGCTTTATTTTTCTTTGCAAATAAAGTAAATACACGATAATATTATGATTATGTCATGAAATGATTATTTCTTGGACATTTTAATCATTTATTTTCAACGTTTTCACAGGTAGTTACAAAAATGGCCGAAGAAAACGTCCGCCTCAATAACATGGAAAGTGAAATGAAGATGGTTTTCAACGCACTTGAAAACATCACCAAGCAGATTGAAGCTATCAACAGCAGGCTCACACCCACGCCTGCAGCAATTGAGACGGTGTCACCACCCCTGTCCACTGGAGAAGAAAAAGCCTCCGCCAGTAATAGCAAAACGCCCCTGCTAGAAGACGATCCGCTTCCCCTTGCTGTCAGGAAGCTTGAACTCGAAACTGCACCGATGACAGAACGGGACAAACGCCTTGCAAAAGTCGAAGAGATGCTGAAACAGCTTCAAGGCCCGCAGCACGCTGTCCCGCTTGACCTGTCTATATATAAACGGGTCAAAATACCAGAAAAGTTCAAGATGCCGGAGTTTGAAAAATATGATGGCACCTCCTGTCCCAGACACCATTTGCACATGTATCATGTGCGAATGACCCAATACGTTGACAATGAGCCCCTCATGATTCAGACTTTTCAAGCGAGCTTGACGGGACCAGCCCTGACATGGTATATGTCAAAAGATGTGGACGCTTTTAAATCATGGGATGATGTCGCTGATGCATTCCTCAAGCAGTACCAATTCAATCTCGATGTCACCTTCACTCGTGACGACTTGGAACGCGCTGAGAAGAAGAAGAGCGAGTCTTTCAAGGAGTATGCCACCAGGTGGAGAAACTTGGCTGCCCAGGTTACTCCACAACTCACGGATCAGGAACAAGTGAAGTTATTCATTAAGTCCCTCCCGTATGAATACCGACACCGCCTGGTTGGTGCCGCTGCTGAATCCCTTAATCGTCTTGTTCCTGTTGGCGAACGAATTGAGACGGGATTGCGTGAGGGGTGGTTCACGGACCCCACTTCCACAAGCAAGAAGCTTGACATGGAGAAAGAAAAAGAACCCCTGACGGATGCGGATGTTGCATACACCCAAACCGCTCGTTCTTCCCCAATGATTCAAATGAATAGTGAACAGCAACCGGCCTCAGGCAGCCGGCTGCCCCAAAGGCGAAAAGACAAAAAGCAGTTTACACCACTCCCTCTGCCTATGTCTCAGATCCTGCCTACTCTCCTGGAAAAGGGGTTGCTTGCTAAAGAGCCCAAGCGTGAAAATCCTGAACGTTTCCCCAACTATGATCCTTCCAAGGCATGTGACTATCATTTGGGCGAAACGGGACATTCCGTCAATGACTGCGTTGTCTTGAAAAATAAGATCCAGAAATTGCTGGATACAAAGATGCTTGCATTCCGCGATGCACCACCCAATCAAGCAGGAGGCGCAGATGTCGTCATTGAGTAAACTAAAGACTCAATTTTCCTCCCTTTAGAATAGAGGCATATTAATTAAGTTTGAATCCTCCCCTATGTTGGAGTTTTTCTTGCTTTTTAAATTCGTAGATGTTTTCTAAGTTTCCCAGTTTTCTGGATCTGTAATTATGCTTGGAATTTTGGTTTTGCAATTTCCACTCCAACAAATGTAATTCGCCTGAATCGTTCAAAAGAATTACAAATGTTTTGTTTTCAGGGCCTGAGGAAGTATCCCAAACCGGCCCGTTGATGATATCCAGCCATGAAAAGGAAGGTGTTCTGAGAACATATTCCTTTTGATCTGTTGCTACAAAAGGGACATTTGGAAACGACACAAATTGAAGAACACATCAGACCCTGATGACGATAGTGGACTAACTCATCTGACAGGAGCAGTCCGAACGAAGATCACCCAATCTTCAAAATATGGGGGAAATCTCCTTACCACCAGTGGAGAATATCAGTCCTAGGGAATCAAAGAGAATGTTGAACATTCCTTGACTCCATGATGAGCGAAACATCATTTCGTACAAAAGTCAATGGCAGATCAAGAAAAGATTACCCTTTCTGAAAGAAAAAAGGTATGTCTTATTCCTTAACAAATTTTGGAAATGACATTCTATCCCTTTTCTTTTGCAGGTAATGAACTGGAAAATATGTTAGACTCTGACGTGCTAGCAAGCCGGATAGAGCACCAATGTTAGAACTTCTCGGATGAAACATGACGAAGAAGTGCTTAATTGGAAGAGTAGACTAGGGGGCACGCAATCCCCCAGTCCATCAAAAAGGGTGTATTTCGTTCCTAAAGTTCATCCACTTTAGCATTGAAATGACACATTTTGTTCCCTTTTACATAGGACGGAATTGAGTAAAGAACACTCATGGTGCAAGCAGCTGGAAAGGATTTCGCATACGACGAAGTCGCGTCAGGGCTGATCCTGGCAACCACGGAAGTGTCGACAGTGGCCAGATCCATATCTGTCGAAGACCTTCAAAGTAGAGATTAGCTTTGCTGCGGAGCTTCCCACGCAGACAATCGCCAAATGTCTTGTGCATTCAGGAAGCAAAGAACAGGCTGAGACCGCGTCAACGTAGCGTGCGCCGACAGCAGGATTTTCCAGTCAGGAGTGCCTCTAATCATAGAGGATTTCATTCGAGCTTCGTGCCCAATCGTGAGAAGAGAAAGAACTCTCCCAGTTTTGAAGACAAAGTGGAAGAAGGGTAACTTGTATCGTTCTCATTTTACCCTCCATCGTTTTGTTTCTAAATGTGTGTTCTTGCTTTTGTCAGAAAGAAATCATTGACAGAGAAGGCTGAACAAAGTAAAGAGGAGAAAAGACTCTGCTAGCTTTGAAGGCAAAATGGAAAAGGGTAGTTTGTATCGTTTCCAATTCCTATCCCTCAAAGAGCCGTTCATTAACACGGTTCCTCTTATTACTTTGCAGGATTGCCTTGCCACTGCAGCATAGGTAAGTATTTCTTTCCTCAAAGACTCTCATCGTAATAATGCAAAAAGACAATAGGAGAAAGAGAAGACATGTTAAAATAGATAAATGCCTAACCTTCCTCAAGTGCATTATGTGAAAAGTGAGTTTGCACGGTAATTTTGCCTGTTTAATTCACCAAATCCCCGTGAGAATTTTGACAATCCGACGAAAGGTGTCGAACTACTCTAAAGTGTTGAACGAGGTGAGTCAGAATGATGAGAGGCAATCCTTGGCCCATACACATCCTCACATACCAAATTCCCGCAGAATGAGCGATAAGGTTTCATTTCTACAAGGTAAAGGGATTTCTCGCGTGAGGTACGGTGGCCAAAATGACGAGGGGCAATTCATTTCTCTCCCCTATACACTACCATTAATCCTTTGCTTGACCATTTTCGAGCCCCTACACTCAGAGGTTTCTTTTAAGTCACCCCTGTGAAAATCACCCCACATTGGGGCAGCTTGAGATGAATCAGCATCACAGGATGGATTCAGACTCAGGGGAAACAAGAAAAGCATCCTTTCTTCCAATCACTTTTCCCCCGTTGGCTTCGGCCTCAGCATCTTCAAGGACCCAACGGCCCCTGACAAAATTCCCCAAGGCAAGCATGCCATCAATAACAAGTCAGTCAAGGCTAAGAGGGCTTTGTCAAGAAAGGAGCAGCAAACTAAAGTCTGCTCACAATGTTAATATCTTATTGATAACAGCGATGTTTTCACCTAGAAAGAAGAGTTTGTAATATCTAAACTTCTCTTTGATCATCAGCTACAACAGCTCGAACAAGGTGAAAAAGATGAGTAAAAGTTTTCTTGTTATCACTCACATTAATCTTTGAGTGTTTTTATTGCAGATGAACTCTCACGATGATTTAAGTGCCTTAGGATGACGAAGAGCAGTTCTTCTTCTACCCCACACACTTATATCCCTTGCTAGCCCAATTGAGCCAGCAGTTTCATTTCGTATTAACCCAGTTGGTGATCATCCCCCACACTGGGGCAAGGCTAAGTCACCACAATTCGAGCGTCAGGCTCCAGGATGTTGAATCAAGATGAAGACTCCAGCAGCCTAATGACAATGTTCTGTTCAACTTTGTTTAGGTTAGTCCTGATAACATCAGAAAAACAGCAAGAATGCTGAAAACTGGGGGCATGAAAAAGCAGTGTGCCTGGTAAAAGCAAGGCCAATGCCCATAAAAAAACAAAGAAAAGAAAAAGAAGAAGAAGAAAAACGACGAAAGATGAAGAGACAGGAATCCCTAATTCCTGGCTAACTGCTGTGAAAAGCGATGAGGTTTCAGACGAAGATGTCTCTGAACATGATGAAAGTGCTCTCAAACACCTCAAAGTTGTTAAACAGGTGTAGAGTAAATAACCCCAAAAGGGTTCAAACTTGAGTTCTTCTTCGATACAAATTTCCATTTTGAGAACATAGTCTTGACAAAGATCTGTCACATGACAGACAAAGACAAACCTATGGAAGTTTGACAGAGATAGAATGGTATCCAGGAAAATGCTTGACACAGAAACTTCTCAAGAAAGAAGTTGTCAAAGAAGCTAAATACGTGATTACCCAGGGAGTTTGCCAGAAAAATGCAGACGGCGGAGAAGAAGACTGGTGACAATGCTAGATGATCACTAATTCTCACCCTTACACACATTTTTGAGCCTAACGAGCATTTCGTTCCTCAACCTGTGAACCAAACCCACGTTACATCCCTCATGAAGTCTCTTCTGACTAGGGCACTTGAATCAACGTGGAATTTCAAATGTTTATAAACAACGCTCGAGGAAGTGCGAGCAAGATTATTTTTATCTCGTTTTGCAGGATCCTTGACTTGTAAACATGGAGATAATTGCAGAATATTCTCCTTCATGGCCTTGACTTGAACAGTCACCTTTGTTAAGCCATTGACCAAGCCAGCATTACGACCCTGAAGAAGACCTCTCAGATTGGCAGCGTCGTACCACTTACGAGAAAACTCAGACCCTTGCAGATGTGATAACGGTCAGATTGAGTGTTTTCGATGTTCCCGCATTAATGGACGGGACAAATATCCCTTTTCAATGAGAGCGAGTGGAAAGTCCTTTTTGACTGAAAGCCCCTCGTTCAACATCTCGAAAAGTCCACCTCACGAGCGAAGATTGTCTTAATTGACCCTCGGTGGATATTTGGTGATGCAAACATGACAAAATTATCATGCATGAACTTTCAAATACGCATCCTGGAATAGCCTAGTTTGTCTATCCCTGATGAATGCATGCATGTTTGTGCTAATCATTTTGACAACTCAGATTTTTAATCCCCAGTGATAAGACACAAAAGTTCAGGTGCTGTATAAGCCCTCCTTATCACTCCAAGAGAGACGCCCTGAAAAAGGTTGGTTATTCAGCGGATGATGCATTACACCTCCAGGTAAGAAACCCGAGGTATTTCATCAGATTTCTTTTCAAACTACCCGGAAGGATAAACCAGGTTCTTTTGAAAAAGAAATGCACCTTGACTTTCAGTCAAGAAATTTCATATGACGTTCTGGAATAGCTTTAGTTGTCTATTTCTCCCATGAACTCGTATGTTTTTGTACAAGAAAATTTGTCTGATAGGAGACAGGCCTTTACCAACCATCAAATCCTCGGGCGAGGACCCCCAGGTGCTCATTTGATTGAGTCTTTCCAAGACCTGCTGGCAAGGACCCACCAGGCAAACAACAAATCCTCGGGCGAGGACCCCCAGGTGCTCAGTTATTGAGTCTTTCCAAGACCTGCTGGCAAGGACCCACCAGGCAAACAACAAATCCTCGGGCGAGGACCCCCAGGTGCTCAGTTATTGAGCTTTTCAAGACCTGCTGGCGAGGACCCACCAGGCAAACCACTAAATCCTCGAGCGAGGATCCCCAGGTACTTTGTCAAGACGACCGAAGAAAGGTTCGGGTTCTGGTAAAGCAAATCCAGACAGTCAAGGCGATCGAAGAAAGGTTCGATTACCGAGACAAATGAAATCCAGCTGGCGACCGAAGATAAGTTCGGGCCTGTGCAAGTGATTTCCCCAGTCAAGGCGACCGAAGAAAGGTTCGGGTCCCAAGACAAATGGAAATCCAGCTGGCGACCGAAGATAAGTTCGGGCCCGTGCAAGCGATTTCCTCAATCAAGGTGATCGAAGAAAAGTTCGATTACCGAGCAAATGGAAATCCAGCTGGCGACCGAAGATAAGTTCGGGCATGTGCAAGTGATTTCCCCCAATTAAGGCGACCGAAGAAAGGTTCGGGTCCTAGACAGATGAAATCCAGTCAAGGCGACCGAAGATAAGTTCGGGTCCTGGGCGAGCGATTTCCCCCAGTCAAGGCGACCGAAGATAGGTTCGGGTCCTAGACAAACCATTCCCCCCGTCGAGACGACCGAAGATAGGTTCGAGTCCTCGACACACAATACCAACTATCTGGAATTACTCTACCCTTAGGCAAGGTAAGTAACCCCAGGTATGTTTTTATTTGCTTTAGCATGCATCATCTTTTATCGCATCAAAAATGGGACTCCAATCTCGCCAAAAATACCATTCATTGAACATGCATGGGCCAAACTTAGGTGTCATTTTGTCTTTGAACGTAACCTCTGCGAGCTTAATCTCTGCGAGCTCACCTTCAAAGAGGGGCAGCTGTTGACACCTATTTTTTAATTAGCCCAAAATTAATTATACAAAATTTAGGAGTTAATTTATTTAATTCCTAAAACAAAAAAAATTTTCAATTTTACATGCATTGCATATAGAAATTAGGCATATTTGTTTTAATAGGCTTTATTAAAAAAAAAAAAAAAAAAAATCGCGCTGGGCCGGGTCGGAGCCGGGCCGACCCGGCCCATTTTCCTTTTTCTTCTTCCTCTCCCCAGCGAGGCTGAGCCCAGCGCAGGCCCAGGCCCGCCTCCCTCGGCCCTTTCTCTTCTCCTTCCACGCGGGCCCAAGCCCAGCTCGGCCTTCTCCTTCGCCCGTCCCTGTCTCTCCCCTGTTCTGCCCTGTGCAGACGCGGAACGGCGAGCGGCGGAGCAGCCTCGCCCCGTCACCATCTGGCCAGAGTAACGCCAGGCAGGCACGCCACCATAACTGGCCATTAAGGCCAGTCCCGTCTTCCCCGTTTCCCGGACGCGCCTTATCCTCTCCCCCCTCACCTTCCCCTGTTCTTTTGTTTTTTACCCCCTCAGCTGCAGACTGACGCCCCCCCTCTACACTGACCTATGGCCGCGGAATTCGCGCGGCATAGGCCAATGCAGAACGTCGTCAGCCGACGTGAGGGAGCATAGGATCGTCGCCGTCGCCTATAAAAGGCCACAGAGAGAGAGAGAGCTCCGGTCGGCAATCTAGAGAGAGAGAGAGAGAGGTCAGAGAGAGACAGAGATAGAGAGAGATACAGAGATTGAGAGAGAGATTAGAGAGACAGAGACGGAACCGATAGTCCGCCGGAGTCGGAGGAGTGTCCAGCAGCCTCACCATCGGCGGTTCTGAGACGAAACAGGGCAGGCAGAGACTGAGAGAGAGAAGACAGAACAGAGAGTGAGACAGCGGAATAGAGAGGGATTAGAGAGCAAGAGGAGAGGCGGAGGGTTCGCCGGAGCCAGAGGGAAACCAGCCCGTCGTCGCCGTCGTCCCACAAGCCAGCCGGAAGTCCCCCGAAGTCAACAAACCGGTGAGACTTCCCGGCCGACGAACCTCCCCTGTTCTGCCCTGTTTCTCCATTCATTGTGGCCGGGACCGGCGCCGGCCATTTCACGCGAGTCCCGGCCCATACCGTCGTCCCCTGTCGTCTGTGTGTTGCCATAGTACATCAGGTAAGCCTCTCGAGTCGAACGGTTCGCCGGAGCAGGTCCGAGAAGCCCGTTTTTTGACACGCCCCCCACCTGTTCGACGTTTTGTCCCCAAGAGGCCGACTTTATGTTTGCTCGCCGGCCGGCGAACAGGTGGCCGGACAGCGAGCCAGGCGGTCGGAGAAGTTGGTGGTGGTCCAAGGAGTTGATTTGGTGGGTGGCGCCGGTATGGGTCCGCCGGCGAGAGGCCGATTTTCGGCTTCGTCGGCGGCCGCTCCGCGGGTCTGTGGATCGGGTCGGATGCGACCCGGATCAACAGATCCGACCCGGTCAACGACCGGGTCGGATCCGTTGACCCGGGTCGGTTCCGACCCGGCCCGGATCGACCGGTCCGACCCGGGTCAACGCCCGGGTCGGACCCGTTGACCCGGGTCGGGTCCGACCCGGATCCGCCGACCCGTTTCCTTTTTTTTTATTTTTTTTTAAATTAAATTTAAAAAAAAATTTAAAAAAAAATTTTGTTTTCAGATTTTCGTTTATTATTATTATTATTATTATTATTATTTATTTTTTTTAAAAAAATTAATTAAATTAAAAAAAAAATTAAAAATTTAAAAAAAAAAGTTTTCAGATTTTCGTTTTCATTTCTTTTTTTTTTAAAAAAAAAAAATTCAAAAAAATTTCAAAAAAAAAAAATTTTTTTTTTTTTTTTATTATTATTTTGGTATGTTTGAATATTTTTATTTTATCCTATTATGCATGTTTTATTAAATCGCATAGGTAATATGTTTAATTAGATAAGCCTACTGTGGTATTATTATGCATGTTTTAAATACAATTGCATGAGCTGTTGTGTTTCGAATGTCATCTGACTTAGTTAGAATTAGAACCTTAGGTTGCATGCCTGCCTATGATTGCTAATCGTTTCTGATTATGCACTCGCTTGATCACCTCACATGTTAGGAGAAAGGTCCTAAAATCAATCCAAATTGCCTGACAAATGTTTTAAAAAAAATGAACAGGGTAGAAAGGTACCGAAAGGGCATTAGTTATTCAACTAGTGTAACCAAGTCCCCGAATCTGGTTAATCTCTGGTTCGTAGGAATAGGGTGATTCTCCCGTCACCCTATTTGGGTTTCTAATCGGCCTACCCCAAATCGATTAGTGGCGACTCCTGCATGTAAACTACCAGCATGTTAAGAACTTAAACCCTAAGTCGTGATACGGTATGGGCTTGGGAGAGCTCGAGTTAAGTCCTGAACCTAGACTTAGCACGTACCGGTCGCGACCTCTCCCGAGGAGAGGTCGGGTCGCGACAATTAGATTGTAGATATTTTGACGAAACCATTGAAGACGGAGACGTTCAAAAAATTAAAGATGATGCTCGGTGTTGTTGAATTCCAAAATCCATTTTAAGGGAGGCTGTTGGAGAAACATAAAATTGATTATTGGTGTGATTGACTACGTCGGTTGCTGGAAGCTACAAGCGTTAAAGAAGAGTCATAAAAACTTCAACGTGGCTTCGATTTTCTTCAACATATTAAGCTGTTTTATTGTCTTTGTTAATGATTATGGATTGTTTATTATCTTTCTTAATGATTATGGATTGTTATGTTTCTTTATTAAATGTAATCATTGGAGTTTGTGAACTTCAATTCCTATATAAAGGGATGAAGTCGTGAGTTGTAAATCAAGCCAAACACGAAGCCACAAAGACAAAGCATTCTAAATAAAAGTTCTCCCTCCAATAATTATTTGTGCTCTTATTCCAAGTTTCCAAAGTTTATTATTATTCTTTTGGTTCCAACAGTTGCAAATCAAACTCGTGGCTCCCATTTCCGGCTTCAACGGAGGTTTGTGACATTTAACTGAGATTAATTGAAAAGGCCTCATTGTGGTTGATTGCTACTAGGCTTCTTAATGAGGAAAAGTCCAAAATGTCATAAACCTATTGCACTTAGATCAAGTCAATCCTAAGGCTTTCAATTTTACCAATTAAATCATAAACCTATTGACACTTTGCTAATTGAGTCAATTTGATCAATTTTGGATGGAAATCTTTGATGTGGATATCGATCATCCTACATGGTATCACTGATGCTAACATGGGCAATTTTTTGTAATTTCTTAAGAAAATTGAAAATTTTTAATTATTTTTTTCCTTGCCTTTTTTTTTTACCCTCGTCGGCCGCAAAGCCCTCACCCAGGCTATTGTCGACGGTGCCACAAAGGCCCTAGGCAAGGTCATCGCGGCCTTACTGGCCACGGATGAGGGAACAAAGGTCCTTGCCATATCTAGGGAAAAGGCCTTCGTAGCCCTATCGGCTGTGGGTAAGGCGGCCCTCGCCAAATATGGGCAAGAACCACCTTGACTATAGCTAGCGGAGTCACGAAGGCCCTAGGTGAGGCCATTGCGGCCGGCACAATAAAAAGGCTAAGAAAAAGAGGAAAAAAATATAATAAAATAATTCAAAAAATATAATAAAAAGTTCAAAAAAAACTACAAAAATTGTCTAGATCAATGCTGGTGGTGCCACGTAGGACGATTGATATCCACGTTAGCGATTCCTTGCCAAAATTGGCCCGATGGACTTAATTGGTAAATTGTCAGAAGGTTTGAAACTTAATGGACAAACGTGCATTATATTTAGGACTCTATTGGCAAAAAAAATTGTTCGGCCAATAAAAATTAGCCATCATACATATTTGACACACGAAAGATTACTGGCAGGAAAAAAATTGTATAGGGATTTCTGAATAGCCACTACAAGAAGAATAATATACATCTTAAAAACATTTTAATTGGTTGACAACCTTTGACTTTTTCAATTTGGTTGTGAGAACAACTTATCAAAAAACATAATGAAAATAAAAAGTTGGTTGCTGGAACAAGGCTAACATAAATATTGACGAATGGAAAAAGAGTCATGATTGGGGGGGGGGGGGGGGGGGGGGAGTTGGTGTGGGCGGTGTGTGCTGAGCAGCCATGGCTGGTGGCATGCTTGGGTGGTGTGGGGGTTGGCGGGCGGGTATTGTTTGCCAACTGATCATATAATTAAATTCTGTGGAGTTTTGATTTAATGTTGATCTCAGCCAAGGACAACTAATAAAGATGGGAAAATCACCAATTCAATCTTAAACATATTTTACAAATGTCATTTTAGTCATAAACATTTCAATTTCACGAATATAATCCTAAGCTTTCGCTTGGAAACTCCAATATAATTATTTCAACCAATTGCTACCAGAAATCACTGATGTGACAATTCAGAAGTAGTCCAAGTTAGTATGCCATATAGGATAGCCGGCGATAACTAGATACAATGTTAGTAATTTCCGACGGCAATCGGCTAGAAGGACTTTTACGCAAAGGTTTAGAACTAAACTGACATTTGTATTACATGTTTAGAGCTAATTGGGTAATTATCCCAATAAAGTTTTCATTGCCCAAAAAGAAAAACAAGAAGTTTTGCAGTTTTTTTATTAAGAATAAGTGTAATAGAAGTCCTAAAACTTATTATTGTGGCTAGCAATATCACTTGGACGGGGTGAATAGGTGATTTCAATAACACTCCATTATTTAATACCTAAGTAAAACAGTCAAGTTGAGTATTATCAAAACTCAAGTGAAGTTAAAATATGAATATTGACAATGATATGATAATGTTCACCAGTGCGCAAAATTCCATTAAAAATAATGAAGAAGAGTTGAGTGATAAATGAAAATGTACATAGAATTTATAGTTGTTCAGCTTAGAGTAAACTTATATCCATTCTCCCACGCTAACAGCCTATTAATTGGATTTTACTAGTCAATCAATAAGAAGTTACAAAAGTGAGTGATAATACTCTGGTTTGTGATAGATTTCACTATATCACACAATCATTCTTTCAATGTCTCTCAAGGATTACAGTTTGTAGCTCACAAAAGATAAGTATGTAAGATTGAAGTTCTCTTGAACTCTAAAATTTTTTTATTCTGGATCTCTCATTTATCTTCGGTATGTTGGTCTCCTTTTATACTTCTCTACCTCCAATCTATCAGTTGGATAATCTTCAGAAGATCACTCTCCAAACAACCTATTGGACAAAAATGCAGAAAGAAGATAAAGTAGCCGTTGAGAGATAAGATCTTAATCTCCGTTGATTTGGTTGCCCATACAAACAAATATTGATTTCTTTCAGTAGAGTTCTTCGATTAAGGAATGTAGCTTGCCTTTGGAATGATTGCGAATCGATCAAGATGTCTTGCATGAAGAATTTCATTGCAAAACAATCTTTAAGATTGAAGATCAATCAATGCTTTCTACATTGAAAATCCGAGCCTCATCACTAGTTGTGACGATATAAGTAGTGAAATTTGTGTCTAAATATATAGCCATAAGTAGATTGTGTAATCTAACGATATTAAGCTTTAGCGTAGAATATGAAGAAATCAAATGATTTGATAATATTCGCGTATAAGCTTTGTTGATATCCACAATGTTGCTCTGATGATATCCATGCAAAAATATATATGATATCCATGAAGAAACTATTTTAAGCTTCAGCCACGATATCCAAACAACAGTAGATAGAGTCTAAATATAATCAAGATTGATATAAACTTCCCTTCAAGAGTAATTTCTGAAAGAAAACACTTCTATATATTTATCAGATTCAAGATAAACCATTGATGGTTTTGTGAAGTTCAAAATATATAATGATGTTTTCTCAACACTTGTCACGAAAGTGAGATTGAATCCTAAAACTTTTACAAAGTACAATAAAGTCCTAAAACTTGTCAAATTTGTGCAATCAAATCCTTCTATTAACAATGTCAATTTGGCTAACGAAAAATGCTAATATTACATATCTCTTATTATTTTTCCTCTCTTACGTGACATTTTTATTATTTTCTTCTTCAAACCTTACTTAAGTTAGCTTTAAAAAATAAAAAGGGTACAATTTTCAAAAAAATAAATATAAATAAAATTTTAGCATTTTTTCCAGCGATGGACGGCAACGCCACCCCACTGACGAGGGCCCAGCCATTCTTTTTTTTAGAAAATAATTAAAAAAATGCCACATCTATTTTTTTCGTTAGCCAAACTGATGGTGTTAACAAAAGAACTTGATTGCACTAATTTAACAAGTTTTATAACATAATTTTACATTTTGAAAATTTTAGGACTTAATCACACTTTCTCGATAAGTTTTAGGATTTTTAGGCACTTATCCATTTTTATTATGTGGCAAGTCTTGTTCCTTGTTAGTTAGAACAACAACGGGAGAAACATGAATAACCACCAATGTTTTCAGAATTTGATAATGAATTCTTACAGAAAAAGTAAAAATAAGAAAATCTCCTCATTGGTAGCTTAGATTAAATTTTATTTTATTTTTTGTAATAAAAAATGTTATTGTGAAAATAGAGAAATCAGAGGTCGATGATGGCCGAATTCCTTACACCAGTTGAAGTTAACAAGGATCAACACTTATACCATAATAAAAGACCAAGACAAATAATTAATGACTATTTAGGCAGACTTATTAGTTGTCCTCGGCACAGATCGATATAACATGAAAGTCCAACAAAATGTATTTGTGATCAGCCAGCAATAAAATAAATATTTGTAACCTGAAGCAGGTCTACATCCCGGGAATACGGAAGCACCTTATCAAAGTAATAAAAGACAAAGTAAATTTCATGGGAGGAGTTCAAGATACGCCTAGAAACCGAATCCTTCAGAGGAGATGGGGTCTTTCCCCATCTATCTTTCATGTAACCTGATTATTTTCTTTTTCAGGTTTCCTTTGATGTACTTGCCCGATTGTTGGGTTGATGTATAGTTTTTGGCTAAATCATTCCTGCCTCTTTGGGGTCTGGGGTGGTTTTGGCTTTAGGTTGTATTTAGTGTGTTCAAAAGTAATACAATATTTACCTTACCAAAAATAAATAAATAAATATCATTTATGGTCCAAGAAATAGTTAGTGGGCTCAAATTACTCTTCCCACAACTAACGTTGAAAAAAGTCAATGGTTGTTGATCAATAAAACATTTGAAAGATACAGATATTTATTTGTTCTTCGTGTTTGTCCTCACAATCTGATGACTAGTTAAAAATAGCTATGCAATTTTGTTTTCTGGGAAGTAGCCATTTATTTTTTAAACTTTTTATTATGATGATGCGTTGTATCAAATTAAGAAGCCTAGTCAAATACAACTGCATCCACTTTGAGAAAGGCAAATTCTCCATCACATGGTTTTATTTTGCAGATTTATGATATTCCATGAAAATCAGAATCGCAACATGCTTCTACCCCGTAAATTACTCGAGTTGAATTATTGAACTTTTTTATATGGAGCAATTTCCTGTCATCATGCCACTGCATCGGGTGCAGGGCACGAGAGTTGGGTAGGTACACGGTTGAGGAAATGAAAAAAAAAAATTTGTCTTGTGCTTGAATTAACAAGAACAATTGTTCTTCTTGAAATTATTGATATGGCTTTGATGTTGATCTTCCTAAATATATTTGGAAAATGTTAAAGAATGCCGCTAAGGCACTTGTTACGAGTCATTAGTTATGTTTTGGAAATATTAGCATTTTTATTTGAAGCATGTCACATTTTTGGATAAGGGGGGAACAAGACTAACATAAATATTGACAAATTGATTTGGACTTCATCTTTTGTTATGTTGCAAGTCTTGTTCCTCGTTAGTTAGAACAGCAACGGAAAAAACATGAACCACCAAGATTTCAGAATCCGATTATGACTCTTCACTGCCCCAAAAAAACAAAAAAGAAGAACTCCTCGTTGGTATCTCGGATCAAACTTTATTTTGTTTTGCCAAAAAATAATATTATTATGAAAAATAGAGAGGTCAGAGGTGCATGCTGGCCGAATCACTCACACCAGTTGAAGTGAACAATGACCAAGACTTACGCCGTAATAAAAGACCAAGACAAATAATCAGCGATTAGTAAGGCAAACTTATTGGTTTTTCTTGTTTGGCCAGATTAAACTTATCAGTTATTCTCAGCCTAGATCGATATACACTGGATGTCCAACAAAATTTAATTGTGATCGGCCAGTAAAAAAAAAGGAACTCCACTCATGATCGGCCAACAAATAACTCTTCCCACAACTAAGTAGAAAAGTCAATAATTGCTGATCAATTAAACATTTCCAACATACAACTATTTAATTATTCCTCTTGTTTTCCCTTTTATCACAATTGCAAGAAGTTTCCATGGTCATTCAAGCGTTAGCTGCATTCCGGGATAAACACATGAAAATTTCGAGAAACATTGAACCTGCTTAGCAATATTACAACTAATAATAATAATCTGATAATTGTATTGCGAAAGTACATCCTTTAAACAAAAGTTGTCTTCCTACCTGATTTCGATTTTGCAATTGAAATAATATTGTAGTTGTTGTGCTTTTATAATGCATTAATTCATTTATTTAATGACCAATTTCTCCATCATCACCTACAACCAATTTTTATGAGCCAATTGCCAATTCTAAACATCACGGAGAATGTTGCTATCCTGAGGTTCCGTCCACGTTACCTAGCTAGAAGATATAATAAGGACCAAGCCTTACACCATAGTAAAAGACTAGGGCAAATCATTAGTGACTAGGGAGGCAAACTTATCGGTTCTTCTTTTTTCTCCATCATCACCTACAACCAATTTTAATGAGCCAATTGTCAATTCTAAACCTCACAGAGAATGTCACTATCCTAACGTTCCGTCCACGTTACCTAGCTGGAAGATATAACAAGGACCAAGCCTTACACCATAATAAAAGACAAGGACAAATCATTAGTGATTAGGGAGGCAAACTTATCAGTTTTTTTTTCTCCATCATCACCTACAACCAATTTTTATAAGCCAATTGTCAATTCTAAACCTCACAGAGAATGTCACTATCCTAAGGTTCCGTCCACGTTACCTAGCCAGAAGATATAACAAGGACCAAGCCTTACACTACAACAAAAAACGCGGACAAATCATTAGTGATTAGGGAGGCAAACTTATTGGTTGTTCTTTTTTCAGCCAAATCAAACTTATTAGTTGTCATTGACCTAGATCGATATAAAATGAACGTCCACCAAAATTTATTATGATTTGCCAGCAAAAACATAAATCCCCATTTATTGTCCTTTAGAATTCATTAACAGAACAATCTAATTGGCTCCAATAATTATTCTCGCGACTAAAGTTGAAAAGTCAATGATTGTCGACCGATAAAACATTTTCAAGACACATTGATCCCATTCTCACATTTCTGACTTAGGTCACTATCTGGTCAATTGCCCCACTGTGGCTACTAAGTTGATTGTGAATGATTAGCAAACACGATGTCTTTTAGTAATTCACTTATTCATCATTGGACTGTTCATGGTGGAAAGAAGACGAATTATAACTTCGTGTGTTCGCTCCGCTCGTGCGTGGCGCTCCTTGCTCGCGGAGCAGCATACCAAAAAAAAAGAAAGAAAGAAGCTCTATATGTAACTAGATGGTAATTAGCAACTAGTGGGGCATACTTTTTAGTTTTTCTTTTTTTGGCCAGATCGGACTTATTAATTATCGTTGACCTAGATCGATATAAAATGAAAGCCCAACAAGTCTTAATTGTGATCGGCCAGCCAAAAAAAAACCCATTTACAGTCTAAGAAATAGTCAGGTTTTTATTTTTTTGGTCGTAAAGAAATAGTCAGGTTGACTCCAAGAACTCTTTGCGCAGTTAATGTTGAAAAGTCAATGATTGTTCACCAATAAAACATATCAAGGTGCAGATATTTAATTGTTCTTGTTGTTTGCGCTTCTGTCACAATCTCATGGATATTTAAAATTACCTGTACAATTTTTTTCCGGGCAGTGGTCATTGATTTTTCAACCTTGAATGCGGACGTACTGTATCAAACTAAGAAGCCTAGTCAAATACAATTGAATCGACTTTTGGAAAGGCAAATTCTCCATCACATGGTGCATTTAATTTTGCAGATTTGAAATATGCCTCTAAGATTAAAATGGCACTGTGCTTTTAATCTGTAAACTATTCAGTATTGAACTTTTTTATATGGAGCAATATCCGGTCATCATGCCATTGCATCGGGTGCAGGGCATGAGAGTTGGGTGCAGGGTTGAGAAAATGGAAAAAAGAAAAAAAGAAAAAGATCTTCACGTTTGTATCTCAGTATAAATTTTATTTTGTTTTGCCAAAAAATAAATATTATTATGAAAAGTCGAGAGGTTAGAGGTACATGCTGGCCGAATCACTTACACGACTTACACCATAACAAAAGACCAAGACAAATAATTAACGACTAGTGATGCAGACTTATTATATTTTTTCTGACCAATTCAAACTTATTAGTAGTCCTCTGTCAAGACGGATATAAAATGAAAGTCCAACAACATTTAATTATGATCTGCCAGCAGAAAATAAACCCCATTTATGGTCCAAGTAATAATCTGGTTGGTTTCACAACTCTTCATGCGACTAATGCCTAAAAGTCAATGGTTGTCCATCAATAAAACAATTTGAAGATGCAATTATTTGAGTATTCTTCTCGTTTTCCTTTCTATCACAATTTCATGGGTATTTATAAATTACTGTACATTTTTTTTTCCGGACAGTAACCATTCATTTGTCAACCCTTTTATGATGATTTTCTGTATCAAATTCCCTTAATGACAAGATCAGATTTAGTCTCACTTTAACAACTAACGGACAACACAGATGGGCCTCGCGTATGAATGTCAATTGTACGTCAATTAACTAATAAATAGAGAGTAATATGTCCGTCAAAGGGCTGTGAATGGTTAATTGTACTTCTTAAGTGCAAAGGGAGCATGCTTTGCAAGTGAAAACCTTCAGTTGTGTACGCACTTGCAATAGATCTTTGTATGTTCTTCAAGTTAGTACCAAATGGCTCGCATATAAATAATGTGATAGGTTGAGGAACAATCTAACGTGTACACAAGCTAATGTGAGAGAGCAACGAAATTTGAGAATGTTTTGAAACTGTCAAAGACACATGGTATATGGAGCTAGGAGCATGACAATGAAAATGATCACAGGGAATGAGGAGGAGCAATCTAACGTGTACATAAGCTGATGTGAAGAGAACAACGGAATTTGAGAATATTTTGAAACTGTCAAAGGCACATGGTATGTGGAGAGAGGAGCATAACAATAAAAATGATCACAGGGAATGAGAATGAGCAATATGAGATGCTTAGAAGTTACTATCAAGCACTTCTAGATGTAAATCCAAGATCTATATGTGTCATCAAAACTGAGCCATCTGGAGGAGGATTTCAAGTTTAGAGGGACCTACATATGTCTTGATGAATTGATCCACAATTAAAATTGAAAGTCAATGGTTGTCGACCAATAAAACTTTTACAAGACAATATTTGACTATTCTTCTCGTTTGCCCTACTGCCATGATCTCATGGCTATTTAGAAATTCATATGCAATTGTTTCTTCGGGCAGTAGCCATTCATTTTTCAAACCTTATATGATGATGCATCATATCAAATAAAGAATCCTAGTTGCAATTAATTAGCAATCCTTGATGACTTTTTCTCAATCTTACTTAAATACAATGAACATTGCCGCAAAATAAAGTACATAATAAGATTAAATCAACATCTCAAAAGTCTGACTTTCCGTGGCACAATACATACAATTTAATGGATTAGCATCTCATGATGAGAAGCCGAATTTTCTTGTTTCTTATATACAAGTTTCTAATCATCAACTAGAACTTCTTTATGTGTCGTCTGACTTGTTTGCATAAATGCTTTCCCTATGCAATAGTTTTTCCGGGCAGTAGCATTCATTTTTCAAACCTAATACGATGATGTACTGTATCAAATAGAGAAGCCTAGTTGCAATTAATTAGCAATCCTTGATGACTTGTTCTCAATCTTACTTAAATACAATGAACAATGCTGCAAAATAAAATACAAAATACGATTACATCAACTTCACAAAAGTCTAACTTTCCACCGCACAACACATACAATTTAATGGATTAGCGTCTCACGATGAGAAGCCGAATATTCTTGTTTCTTATTTACAAGTTTCTAATCATCAACTAGAACTTCTTTATGTGTCATCTGATTTGTTTGCATAAATGCTTCCGATGAATGCTGATGCAATTGCCAGTCATGACAAGATCGGATTCAGTCATGCCTCAACAAAGAACGACACTGATGGGCCTTGGCCTCCTATTCCAAAATCCAGTTTTATCTAGCAAAGCCCATCGGAAAATTAACAAAAAGAATCGTTCGTCTTCAAATTGTTAATACTTTTGGGAGATTTTTTCTTTTTGGAAAAATATCAAAGAGTGTTCCTATGGCACTTGTTAAAATTCACTAACTGTGGTTTGAACAAATAAATGTTTCTATTTGAAGCATTCCACTTGTTTGGAATATGTTCCTTTTTCAATTTTCCAAGATGTTTTGATATGCGTTATTACTAATTTTAATACCTTTTACCAGTACCCTCGAGGCATTTGTTACAAGAACCTTTTAACCGCTACCAAATAATGCTGCCGTAAATGCCACGAGTTAAGGGACTAGTGTTGAAACAAATAATCCATTGAGTCGGTGAAGAATAAGTTGTTTTCCTCACAATTAAGGAAAGTAATTGCTGATAAGATAAGAGAACATCAATTCGACACTTGAGTGAAGCTTTGTAGCCGAAGCGACACCAATACGTTCAAATCGATATAGACAAGACTCAACACGTATTGACATAATTTGACCACAACCAATATTTCATCTTATTGGAAAACATTCTTTTATTTATGCCACATATTATCATAAACCAGCACACGCTCATTAATGAAACAGACGCAATGATATGATACAACAAGAATTTCTACCGCCAATCGCAATACAATGAGATTGGTTCCAACGAGATGACTCAATAGTATATCCGAAATGAATACTAACAAAAGGAGCCCATGGGCTTTCCAAGTGTTGTTCCTCATACTCCTCTCCTCACTTCCTTGACAAACTTTGTTCCCCCTTGCACCCCAAGAGAGGAAAAGTAACTTTCGATTGAGACACTTGATTGTTCATTTGATTAATTCATCTTCTAATTTTCTATCCTCCATTCACTAATTTGAAATCTTGGATAATTTCAGAATTTTATATACGACTTAAGATCGTCTCACCCCTCTTTAAGTTCAAAGTAATCGGATTCCTTTGCTTGATTTGCCCACGTTGCTTGGTCATTAGTGCATGGACCGAAAAAGGGACTTTTTTTATGTTGGGTCGAAAAAGGGTCTTTGGAAGTGCGGAGATTAATGTAAACAGAAATAATGGGTTGAGTGGGCCTAAAAAAGGTTGGAAACTCCAGAGAATTGAGCCTATAAATACTTCCTAAGTTAGGGGTAAAAAGGAAAAAATCACCAAAAACTCCAAACTATGTCACTTGTGACACATTTACTCCGAACTTTTTTTTGTGACACCAAAAACCCCAAGCTATGTTATTTATGACACATTTACCCCATTGTGCTTTAGTCCATGGGTATTTTCGTCTTTTTTGTTTTTTCTTTTTTTTTCCTTTCCAGCGAGGGCACGGGTGAGGGCGACCCTCACCTAGGCTAGGGAGGGCGGCCCTCGCCGGAAAGGAAAAAAAAATAAAAAAGACAAAAATGCCCATGGACTAAAGTACAATGGGGTAAATGTGTCACAAATAATATAGTTTAAGATTTTTTGTGTCACAAAAAAAGTTCAGGATAAATATGTCATAGATGGTATAATTTGGGGTTTTTGATGGTTTTTTCCTAGGTAAAAATGTATCCATTCAATCGCATAAACAGCATTTATGTTCTTGTTTAGTTTTTGGCCCAATGTAGTTTCATTCCTTCATAAGAGAGTTGCATACATTAAGGTGGTTTTCCTTGCAAATCAGATGATTAATGACTTGGAAAATATTTTTAAAAAATTAATTATTTGTGTAGCTTAGAAAAATTAGTCAACGGAAAATATTTATATTATCAACAATAGTCTATGCCGAAATGTTTTCGTTAATATTAAGAATATTGTTCGTTAGTTCATATGCATAAGTGATCAAGCGATCATTTTCAAAAAAATATTTTTTGAATCATTAATTTTTCGTGAAACAAACTCAGTCAGTCAAGTAAATCTTACAGCCAGTGCAGCCTTAATTTCAACTTCAAAATTGTCGAAGTTATGTTTCATATTTAAGCCCAACCAAACATATGTCTTTGTTCCTTTTCAGTATATTTCTCAAGTCATCACAGCGGAAGCAAAATAAACCGGATTTAGTAAAATCAAAATCCCACGATATCATTAGAAATCAAACAAGCTCTTCTATCACTGTTTAACAAAACGGGTTTAAATTCGACCAAAAAAAAAAACAAAACGGGTTTAAAGACATTGGTAGATGAATATGAAATGGCCTAAGCTTTCTTTTATTTGGTTGCCGATCCTCTGATTCCTCTCGCTATACTTGTGTCCTCCACATGAATCACCCTCTCTTTGGAGTTGCTATTTCGTAGGCTTATATCCATTTGATGGTGGATATCTCACCACATATTTTCGAAACCGGTTTTGTTTTTATCTCTTGATTGATAAGTTTTATAATGTTGTTGCACTTTTTCAAAATTTTAAGACTCAATTGTACTTTTGTGATAAGTTTTAAAATTTGATTGCACTTTTTAAAAGTTTTAGGACTCAATTATACTTTCATAACAATTATTAAAACTTCTAGCACACATATGCCTTACTAGATATGTTGAGAGACCTCACTTGATAATTCACCGCAATACCAATTTCATTAGCTTTATCCTTCCTTAGATTTGTCCTCTCCATCTTGACGTTTAGCAAGGGACATCGTGCCTATTTGGTTCAGCTTTCATGCTAGCATTTCGAATGCTGAAAAGCCCAAAGCTGGTCTGGACTAGCTTTGGGCTTTCAGCATTCCACGAATGCTACTGTTCACATCTCTTTTTTTTTTTATTTGAAGCTGTTCATCTTCTTCACTAGGCATCCTGCGAGGGCGGTCGGCGAGGTCGCCTGGGGTCAGGCAACCGCCCAGGCGACGCCGTCGCTAGGGTCGCTCGACCCAAGCCGTCGCCGCCTGGGTCGCGCGACCTCAAGTGGCTGTCGCCTGGGTCGCGCGACCTCAGGCGACGGCCGCCTGGGTCGTGCGACCCCCACCGAGGGTCGCCTGGCCTCAAGCAACCACCGGCAGCAGCAGATCTGGCTCGTCGGGAGTCGCCCGACCTTGGGTGACAGTTGCTGGCGCTAGATCTATCTCGCCAGCAGCCGGCTCTGATGATGGGTAGGTTAGTTTTTTTTTTAATAAATAAGATAATTTTCAAAGTCTATTTGCAAAAAATATTCACCAAACATTATTTTGCCCAAAGTAGCTTTACAAAATATTTTTACCAAACACCATTTGCATTTCTTCAATGGGCTTTCACCCAAAGGTATTTGCATTCTCCCAAGTAGAATTTTCAAAGTTGAACCAAACAGGCCTATGGGAAGTGCTTGATAAAGAGGAAGGACCAATTAAAATGAAGTTGATTTTAAGAGCTGGTGCTGCTGTGTAGTGATGCCTCCAATGTGATTCAGATTTAGGATTTTAGATTCGAACAAGTTAAGTTACTCCTCCTTCATGTAAGTATAATAGAGCTCACCGGAGGAGCTTTTACTGCCTCTCATTAGCCGAATGGACGCCACAACACACCAGCGACAACTTCGTGAACTCATCCAGAAGGGTGCCTCAATTTAATAGTTATCAAGGTATCTGTTGTTGATGCCCCTCTTTTTGTAAAGCTAATGTCACCAGCGAATGACCCAAAATGGTTTCGAAAATTGTTGGCTAAGGACTTTTAGCATACTATAAACAGCAAACTCATTTTGGCAAGATATTAAATTGAGTGAAGTACAGTGATTAACGACATTAGAAGAGAAAATGTGTGAATCACACAAAATTTTCCAAGGCACATTAATTACAGTTTACCTCATTTATATAGAGAAATGCGGGGACACTTGGCCTAGACGTAACGAGAGCCCATATTTCTCACTTCGCTGGGAAGGGCAAGAAATCCACTTTGTCAGAGACGAGAGCCTAGATTGCTTGAAGGTAGATATATGAAAATCTCCGTACTAGTGCCACTGAATGATGTTTATATTAGAATGAAGCCATGGAAGAATCGAAGAAACGCACACTGAAAAAATTTACTTATATGACCTCAGTGGCTTGTCTAGTTATAGAAAGCTGAACTAGTCTCCACTTTTTCAGCAATGATGGACAGTATCTCAGCAACAAGTCACTTGATCTTCTTACGCCTTCAAGACAAAAACTAACTCCAACAAGAAGTTTCACAGAAATTGCTATGTGAATACCAGTAAATTCTTTTTGCCTGAGCTTCTGAGGAGGTGACAGTTCAAAAGTTTTGTTCATTATAAAGCTATGTTTTGTTGAAACAAGTGATCAAAAAATAAAATAAACAAAAAGAAGGAAATAAATTAAACATCATATTTACATGATTCGGTCAAATTGACCTACTCTATAGGGAGAGTACAACCAAATCCTAATTACTCAAACACTCTTAGTATTTCTCTATCCCAATGCCACTCAATAATCCATACACTATTTAACCATAACTGTAACGACCCAATGCCCCACCTTAACACGATATTGTCCACTTTGGGCCGGAGCCCTCACGGATTTAAAATGCATCGTACTAGGTTAAGGCTTCTCAAGCCTTATAAGTTAGCCCAAGGCTCCCTCCTTAGGTGATGTGGGATAGGAGACGTGCCCCCTTCGCCATCCTAAAAGCTTGCCAGGAGCCGCTCCTTATCCATGCCCTTGAACCCCGGCGACTACTCCCCGTCCTCATCGGACCAGGTTATCACACTCTCTCTCACTTCGAGCATAGCGTCCTCACTGTGGTCCCACACACAGTTAGAAGTCAGCTCTGATACCACCTGTAACGACTCGAGACCCCACCTTAGCACGATATTGTCCACTTTGGGCTGGAGCACTCACGGATTTAAAGTGCGTCGTATTACGTTAAGGCTTCTCAAGCCTTATAAAAAAGCCCAAGGCTCTCTCCCTAGGCGATGTGGGACAGGAGACATACTCCATTTACCGTCCTAGAAACCTGCCAGGAGCTGCTCTTTGTCCAGGCCCTCAGACCCCGACAACCACTTCCCACCCTCATCGGACTGGGTTGTCACACTAACAATGTTTTGCGAAACAATCCATTAATCTCACAAAGGAATTTATAAAAATCTTGACATAGATTTTCACGACTTCAAACATCCGAGAAGTAATTCACAAGCACACTGCACAAAAGCTCCTCTTAGATGTTTTTCACAAATAAGACTCAGTTCTTTTATAGAAAAGATTTGGATTCAAAACTGGAAATCCCATTTTCTAGAAACCAACTCAAATAAAAAATCCAACTCAAACTAAGAAACCTATCCCAATTAGAGAACCTACTCGGATTGGGTTCCCTTCAAGGGCTCAAATTCGAGAAATGTTTTCAACAATCTTTACCTTAGCTCGACATTAGAAGAGTAAATATACGTGAATCACACAAAATTTTCCAAGAGTCCCCTTTGATCAACATGGCGTGCTTCTATAGCCTGAAGGCTCCTTTGATCGATTCGACGTGCTTCTGTAGCCCGAAGTCCCCTTTGATCGACACAACATGCTTCTGTAGCCCAAAGTCCCTTTTTCATAGATACGACGGGCTTCTGTAGCCCGAAGTCTACTCTTCATCAACACAGCGTACTTCTGTAGTTTGGAATATTAGTGGTCTACCCTAAGAATCAATCAAGATTGATACTCTAATATTAGTTGTGGATTAGGTCGTATCGGAAAATCGGCATTCACTATATTTAGATAGTCATAATGTCTTGCTAGAGATCATTTATGACTTGTGGGCCAAAAAGAATTTTGAGACACTGCTAATGTTTAATAAACCTACAAGGTCGCACACAATAGCGAAATGAGTTAATATTTTATGTGCAACGGGATCTACTTAAAATAAGTAGATTTTAATTTATTCTCTTATTCAACTTATCTACGCGGACGTACATGTTATGAGATAACGATTAAACTTACGATTGAAGGTGGATAGTTTGGCGGACCCAAATCGCCTGGCCCCACTTCTTTTAATTCGCATAGATAATGAGGCTATATATATAGCGTGTGGGTGACGAAAAATCCTAAGTAAAAAAAAATGCCTCCAAAAAAATAAGAAGAGAATCGTTTTCTATTTAGAAATCTTAGAGAGAGTCTCAAAGATCAAAGGCGATCAGGAAAAAGAAGTCCAAGATTTTTAGCTAGCACTTGGATCGTTGGAGACTTCCGTTCGTGTATGTGGATACTAGTAGAGGCGCAACACTTGGGGCGTTAATCTAGACACAATCAATTATCAATTTACCTTCGATATGTAAATGGGTACATGTTGAACTTCTGTTTAGATTTCAATATACGCATGGATCCTGTCTAGGGTTTCGGTTTATAAATTCTGCTATGTTTTTAGCACTTAAGGAACCCTATAGTGATATCAGAGCTACTTGCGATTTATTGAAGTTGAATAGGAAATCCTAATTGTTGATACATACGATGTATGCTTGAATTAATTCTAAATTAGAGTTAGATGAATTGGGAATATGAATTGATATGATCAATTCGAGTAATTTCACATTGAAACGAATTTGAATTCCTGCAATAATGTGGATTAATGTGATTGATCCAAAGGCGTTTTGTTTAAAAAAAAACCAGAATTACGAATTCCGTTAAGGGTATTGCGAAGGAATGAAGCAGGACAGCCTTAGAGGCGGTTTAGTTAAAACTGCCTGCCCTAGTAGGGACTGTTTAAAGGGACGAATAGAATCCCAAAAAAACAGAATTGAGAATTCTATCTAGATTTCGGGGGCACTGCCCCCGAGCCCCTACAAGGGGCGCTGCCCCTTTGAACCCCGCTCGCCAATCAGTCCACAAGACCACCGCAAGGGGCTCTACCCCTCGACCCTATAAGGAGGCATAGCCCCCTTGACCCCTATATGGAATTGTTCATTGCCATATGATTGATGTACCTTTTGTTATGATAAGTGATGCTTCGATTTTGTTCATAACATGCATACATTTATCACTAAATAAACATTAATAGTCCTTAATAAAATTAAGTAATAATATGATGTCTTTCCAATCATACACTTATTAAGACTTAAATCGTCAAAAGATGAATCTGCCAAAGCAAGGTGTATTTAACTATTTGAGTGAAATAGGATGGATAATGATTATCAATAAGTCAAGATTGATTTACTTAACGAGGTTATCAAAACAGTTTTGGACCTTGAGGCATAGTGTTTGGGGATAAAATATGATATGTCAACTCCAACAATCAAGAGTTGTATTTGATACAATTGACAAAGAGTTGTCTACCTAAATAACTTAGTCTTGAGCGGTAAGCCAAAATTTACTCGAGTCTTGGTAAAATATGGATCTTTGTCCACTATACTTATTGGGCACATATAATAAAAATATAGTGGGAGTTTTCTATAAATAATATTAATGAATAATTCACTTTGCATATTTTTTGTAGATAATGGTAAAAAGCTCTGCATCAAACTTTTTACTGCGATCTGTCCTTGAGAAGGACAAATTGAATAGTTCAAACTTCTTGGACTAGTATACAAGCTTAAGAATTGTTTTTAAGCAGGAGAAAAAGGATTATGTCTTAGAGAAACCACTTCCCCAGAAGGCACCTTCTTCCAACGCTTCCCATGTTGAAAGGAATGCTTATCAGAAGCATAAAAATGATGCATTGGATGCATCATGTCTAATGTTAACTATCATGAACTTAGACCTTCAGAAGCAATTTGAGAACATAAATGCCTATGATATGATCATGAACTTGAAAAATCTATTTCAAGAGCAGGCACGCACTAAAAGGTACCAGACCGTAAAGACCTTAATTGAGTGCAAGCTAGCAAGTGGGAGCTTAGTTAGCCCACATGTCATAAAGATGATAAATTATATTGAAAACCTAGAGCGGTTGGGCTCTCCCATTAGCCAAGAGTTAGCCACTGACATTATTCTTCAGTCATTGCCTCAAGATTATGACACGTTTGTTATGAACTATAATATGCATAATCTGAATAAGTATTTGACTGAACTGCATGTGATGCTCAAAACTGCTGAGCAGAATATCAAAAAGGACCCTGCCCCTAATGTTTCTCATGATTCAAAAGGGGAAAGGCTTTAAAAAGCCAAGTAAGGTCAAGGGTAAGGGCAAGGGCACTAAGTCCAAACCCAAATCCAAGACCAAACTGGGTCCGACTGCTGATGTTGTATGCTTCTATTGTGGCGATAATGGACATTGGAAGAGGAATTGCAAGAAATATTTGGAGAATATGAAGAAAAAGGGAAGTGAGACTTCCGATTTAGGTATTTTTGTTATAGAAGTAAATGTTACTATTAGTTCTATTTCATGGGTATTGGATACCGGTTGTGGTACTCACATTTGTATGAATGTGCCGGGACTAAAACGAAATAGAACACTTATAAAACGTGAAGTGGAACTACATGTTGGAAATGGAGCAAGAGTTGCTGCATTAGTTGTAGGAACATATGATGTAACTTTACCTTCTGGCATGATTTTAGAACTGAATAATTACTACTATGTACCTGCTATATGCAGGAATATTATTTCTGTTTCTTGTTTGGACAAGGAAGGTTTCTGTTTTGATATAAAGAACAATAGCTGTTCATTTGATATTAATAGATTGTTTTATGGTAGCGCCCATATTGTGGATGTGATATATGTTCTAAATCTTGATGTGCCAATCTATAATATAAATACAAAAAGGTTTAAATCTAATGATTTGAATCCAACCTACCTATGGCATTGTCAATTAGGCCACATAAACGAAAAACGAATTCACAAACTTCATAGCAATGGACTATTACATTCATTTGATTTTGACTCATTTGATACGTGTGAATTTTGTTTAGTTGGAAAATTGACAAAAGCTCCTTTTACTAATCAAAGTGAGAGGACAAAATAATTATTGACCCTTATATGTGTGGACCACTAAGTTCTACAGCCAGAGGAGGTTATCAGTATTTCATTACATTTACGGATGATTTCAGTAGATATGGATATGTTTACCTAATGAAATATAAAACTGACTCCTTTGAAAAGTTCAAGGAATTTCAAAATGAAGTACAGAATCAACTTGGCAAGAGTATCAAGGCTCTTCGATTTGATCGAGGAGGAGAATATTTAATCCAAGAGTTCAATGATCATCTTAAAGAGTGGAATTGTTTCATAGCTCTCTCCCCCTGGAACACCACAGTGGAATGGTGTCTCTGAGAGGAGAAATCAAACTTTGTTGGACATGGCTCGATCAATGATGAGTCATTCAGATCTTCCATTATCTTTCTGGGAATATGCACTTGAAACAACTGCATTTACACTAAATAGAAGTCCATCAAAAGCTGTAAAAAAGACACCATATGAGATGTGGACAGAAAAAGTTCCTAGTATGTCTATTCTAAAGATTTGGGGTTGCAAAGCTTATGTAAAATGTTTACTTTCTGATAAGCTTGGATCCAAAAATGATAAATGCTTCTTTGTGGGATATCCTAAAGAAACGAAAGGGTATTACTTTTACAATCCATCATAGAACAAAGTGTTTATTGCTCAAAATGGTGTCTTTTTAGAGAAAGAGTTTTTTACTAAAGGAACCAGTAGAAGTAAAGTAAATCTCGAAGAAGTTATTGTGCCACAAGAGGGTGTTCCAGTTCATGAGAAACCTCAATTAGATTTACAAAGAGTTGTAAAATCTACTTCAGTGGCACCTATAATTCGTAGGTCTAAAAGAACACATCGTGAGCCTATGAGATATGGTTTTCATGTGACAAAACATCATCATCTATTGTTAATAGAAAATGACGAACCTACGACCTATACAGAAGCTATAATGGGCCCAGATTTCGATAAATGGTTTCAGGCCATGAAATCCAAAATGGACTCAATGTATCAAAACAAAATTTGGACTTTGATTGATTCACCCGAAGGTGTCAAACCTATAGGGTGCAAATGGGTTTTCAAGAAGAAAACTGATATGGATGGAAAGGTTCACATCTATAAAGCACGGCTAGTAGCTAAAGATTTCAAACAAACTCATGGGATTGACTATGATGAGACATTTTCGCCAGTGGCCATGCTTATGTCCATTCGGATTATCCTAGCATTTGCTGCATATTATGACTATGATATATGGCAAATGGATGTAACGACAGCTTTCCTAAATGGAAAACTAGACGAGGATGTGTATATGACACAACGTGAAGGCTTTACATCACCAGATAACACTAGGAAGATATGCAAGCTTCAACGTTTTGTTTATGGATTGAAGCAGACATCACGAAACTGGAATATTCGTTTCGATGAAACTGTCAAAGAGTTTGGCTTCATCAAAAACAATGAAGAAGCTTGTGTATACAAGAAGTCTAGTGGAAGTGCAATTGTGTTTCTAGTGTTGTATGTGGATGACATACTATTAATTGGAAACGACATTCTTATGCTTCAGTCAGTTAAGACATCGTTAGGAAAATTTTTCTCCATGAAGGATATGGGAGAGGCAAACTATAACTTGGAGATCAAGATCTATAGAGATAGATCTAAGAGACTTATTGGACTGAGTCAAAGTATATATATTGGCAAAGTCATCAATAGGTTTAATATGCAAGACTCCAAGAAAGGTTTTCTCCCGATGGCACATGGCATAAATCTTAGCAAAACTCAGTGCCCTTCAACACAAGATGAGCGAGACTGCATGAGTAAGATTCCTTATGCATCAGCTGTGGGATCCATCATGTATGATATGTTATACACTCGTCACGATGTTGCTTATGCATTAAGCATGACAAGTAGATACCAGTCAAATATAGGGGAACCCCACTGGATTGTTGTAAAAAATATCTTTAAGTACTTGAGAAGAAGTAAGGATTTATTCGTAGTCTATGAAGGTGAGGAACATATCACTGTAAGTGGTTACACTGATGCTAGTTTCCAAACTGACAAAGATGACCTTCGATCGCAGTTAGGTTTTGTTTTTTGTGTGAATGGTAGAGCGGTGTGCTGGAAGAGTTCCAAGTATGATGCTCTTGCAAATTCTACGACAGAAGCTAAATATATTGCTGCTTCAGAAGTATCAAAGGAAGCTATTTTGATTCGAAAGTTCATAGAAGAATTGGGCATTGGTCCCACTAATTCGAATCTAGCGGACCTCTATTGTGACAGCAATGGTGCCATAGCTTTGGCTAAAGAGCCTAGGTCTCATTAGAAGACTAAACACATACTCAGGAAGTATCATCTCATTCGAGAATTCATTGAAAGAGGTGATGTCAAGATCTGCAAAGTTGCAACGGAGTTTAATACAGCTGATCTGTTGACAAAGGCTCTTCCACAACCTAAGCATGAGCATCATTATAACACTTTAGGCCTTAGACATATTAGTGATTGGTTTTAATGTGAGTGGGAGTATATGTGATATACATTTTCATTGTTCATTAATAAAATATATATTATATTTGATTTCGATTTAATTTGAGTATATAATTGAATGTTAAATCTTTATCCCCTGAATATTAAATATCCTTAATAGATAATCAAATACGTGATTTGATCGTGAAACTCTATTAATAGAGTGGATATTAATATTCTAAATGTCCCTAGTCAATTGCCATTGTGCATTGGGACGCCAATGGTGTTATAGACTAGCATGTCAGTCAACTGATGACTAAGTTTCATGGGTCATGAATATAGAGATATAAAGTTGATCACATGGAATACATGTTGGAGAACATTGTACTGGACAGACCCACCCTGAGAATGCTGTAGAATTATTATATAATGTCATCAGTGTTTCTCATTACAGCTACAGAGTATAGTCATTTGACCTGAATCTGCCATGGTTTTCTAGATGTGGATTGGCATGCTTTAACATTACCAAACGTCAATTGTAATAGGTGATTTTAAAGGTAATGGTTAGGCATGTCATGAATCGTGCTGAGTAATGTGAGTAAACAAGATGGGATTTGTCCCTCTCATATAATGATGATATGATATCCTGGCCTCCCGTAGAGTTGAGACTGTGAAATGCATGGCCATGCTCAAGTGAGTTGAAGAGTTAACTACTTGCTTTGATAGTCTAGCTACAGTATCGGGAAAATGAGTTTGAGCTATATAAAGATGACACTTGTCCTGCCTTATGCTTGACTCGGAAATCAAGTGACAAAGGGACTTAGTTTATATGATTGGTTCTAGTGCAAGTGGGAGATTGTTAGTGGACTGCCCTAGGAATCAATCAAGGTCGATACTCTAATATTAGTTGTAGATTAGGTTGTGTCGGAAAACCGACCTTCACTATACTTAGATAGTCATAATGTCTTGCTAGAGATCGCTTATGCATTATGGGCCAAAAAGGATTTTGAGCACACTGCTAATATTTAGTGAACCTACAGGATCACACACAATAACAAACTGAGTTAATATTTTCTATGTGCAGGGATCTACTTAAAATAAGAAGTAGATTTTAATTTATTCTCCTATTCAACTTATCTACGCTGTCGTCCACGTTATATGATAACGATTAAACGTACGCTTGAAGGTGGACAGTTTGGCGGGCCCAAATCGCCCAATCCCACTTTTTTTAATTCGCGTAGATAATGAGGCTATATATATATAGCGTGTGTGTGACGAAAAACCCTAAGTAAAAAAAAACGCCTCGAAGAAAATACAAAAGGAATTGTTCTCTGTTCAGATATCTTTAAGAGAGTCTCAAAAATCAAATGCGATAAAAAAAAAAAAAGAAGTCCAAGATCTTTAGCTATCACTTGGATCATTAGAGACTTCCGTTCGTGTGTGTGGATACCGGTAGAGGCGCAATACTTGGGGCACTAATCCATGCACAATCGATTATCAATTTACCTTCGATCTGCAAAAAGGTATGTGTTGAACTTCTGTTTAGATTTCAATATACGCATGAATCCTGTCTAGGGTTTCAGTTTATAAATTCCACTGTGTTTTTAGCACTTGAGGAACCCAACATGAAGTCCCCTCCTCATCGACCTAGTGTGCTTTTATAGCTCGAAGTTCCCTCTTCAATGATCTGGTGTGCTTTTATAGCTCAGAGTCCCCTTTCATCTGGCATGCTTTTATAGCTCGGAATCCTTCTTCATCGACACGATGTGCTTCTGTAGCTCAATGTCTCTTGTCATCGACATGGCGTGCTTCTAAAGCATGGAGTCCCTCCTATTTTCAAATAGACAATCAATTTTCTCTGCCAAGCCAAGCGACCGAAGAAAGATTCAGGTCTTGGACAATTACAAAATAGGTAGCTTCTCCTAAGAAGTCACTACACATTATCATGCATCCAAAGAAAAGTTTGGATACTAAACAGGCGTTCATCAAACAATCTGTTTTGAATGTCTTAGTCGATATCCATATATTCGAAACACCTTCGAGTGCCTCTGACAATACCTAGGCACTATGAAGTTCTCTCCCAAGTCATCAAGCAAGGTGATGCCCAAATACTTGTCAGGTGATTCAAACTCCATGCCTCAAATTACTTTACCACCCCCACAAAGGTAAGTAACTCAATGTATGTTTTAATTCGTTTTAGTATGCATAATGATATATTGCATTTTAAAATGGGACTCATACTTTCAACAAAAATAGCATTCATTTCATACGCATGGGCAAAATTTAGGTATTAATTTATCTTTGAATGTAAGCTTGCAGAGAGGGGCAGTTGTTGACACCTAAATTTTGTTTATCATAATTAGTTATTTATTGCATAAGAAAATTAGATGTTGGTCTGACCCCTAAATAACAATATAATTCACATGGTTCGCATAGAATTACATTTAGGATCCATATCACATTAATAGAATTTAGGACTGATACATGCATGAGTCACGTGTTACGCACATGCACAGGTAACGTGAAGATCACATGGCTCTTTACGGCGATATCAGGGACAAGCACACATGGATTACCGGCTGTCGTATCCTCTCAGTCTTGGTCTTGAATTCGAAAATGTAAAGGGCAACAAAACCGAGAAGAATAAGGTCTCGGAACTCATTCTTAGTGGTCAAAAGTTGAAGATAAGAACCAAATAATTGGGGCACAGCATCTCCTCTTGATTTCTCTCTCCGGATGGTTAGTGGATTTAAAAAAAAAAAAATCAAGAGGCCACTCCCTATCTCTTAAGAGGCTCAGACACCCATAAATAAGAGACCACTGTCACAATTTGGAATTTGGGGTGGGGCGGGGGGTGTGAAGAACGGCCATGCATTGAGAGAGAGAGAGAGAGAGAGAGAGAGAGAGAGACAGCACTGTGAACACTCAGAGAGAAAGAGACATAAAGATCCGATCACTCTCGCCTGCTGCGATGTGTCCTTGTTGCCGTGGCCGCTTCATCCTGCTGCTGAGACCGTGCCTCCTTGAAATCATCATAAGAGTTAAGTGTAGGAGCAAAACGACTTGAAATCATCGAGAAAGACCTATTGAAAAAATATTTTTCAGTTCATTTTCAAATCTTAGCCAAATATCAAAAATATTTTTCAGAAATATCATATTTTTTGCGAAATAAATAAAGCCTAAATGGTTTATTAAATTCAAGAAGATGTTGCCAGTGTCTCAAACATTGTTTCAATCAAGGAGATAATGATTGGATGCAAATGGTTGTTCTTTGTTTATTTTAGTTATATTTTATTTCACGTCAAAATAATTTGGACAAACATGCTCTTGTCGAGCTGACATGGGCTCATCACGACTACATCTCGACTTATCCTTTTAACGGAAGGACTGAAAATATATAGATAATTTAGTTTACAAAAACAAATTGAGAAAATAGTTTGAACATTTCATAACAGTCTAGAATTCAAATACCTACGATGCTTTATCCCATTAAAACATTATTATTATTAATTTGCCAAATTCAGACACACACACACACATGTCAAATGATCCGTGTTAAATAACAAATCACAATCTCTAATTCTTGGCATGGTGCCAACCTCTAGCTTACTATGCCTCACATAAATCATGAAAAATGAGGCTTTCATAGAAATCGTAGAAAGTGGAAATTGAGAAAGGGAAGCGATCTAAGTGATTGGTGGGTGCTTCACGACCTATACAACCATACAGGTAGAGTTAATACCCTAAAATACCTTCAATTTTATGTTCAGCCTTAATTTTATCCCGAAATTTTTTTTTATCTAACAAAAATCTGAACTTTAGGTGTACTCCTAATTCTACCCTGAACCTCGTTTTATCTAAAATAAAATTTTAATTTTAGGTCCAATCTCAATTTTATCTCAAACTTTTCTTTTGTAAAAAAAAAATCCTTAAACTTTCGTTTGAATCTCAAATCCATCCCCTTCACATGCTGTCCGATTAGGAGTGAGTTATCTGACATGATATCCACGTATACCTACCGACGTGGAATTTAGGTACCATGTCAGACAACGCAAAAGGAAAAAAAAAAACTGAGAGAGAAGTTCATCGATTGTTCATCGTGTACTATTCACCTCCTCCCTCCCTTCCCGTCTCACTCCTCTGCCAGCCGTTGCCCTCACAACGCTGCTGCCTCCGCCGTCCCTTGGCTGTGACATCGCCGGTGACCCAGCGGCCCCCTCCATGCTCGAGGGAAACCGCTGATAGCTTGGGATGAGCCCGACAAGCCCGACTCTCCCATCTTCCAACTCCCGGCCTCTGCAACTCCTGACCCAAGGCGAACGACGGTCATCGACTTCCTGCAGACCAACTAAGGCCACCGCTTGCCTCTCCAGACCTTGGATCGGGGCTGATGTGAGGCCAAATTGAACGCTAGATCTGGATCAAGGTCGCAGCTCTCGCCTCGTTGACAGTGACTTTGGAGGATGAGTGCTCTGTGCGATGACTGAGCGGAGCGCACAAGCAAACAGAACCTTAAGGTTATTGAAGACAAATACCAAAATCGGTTCCGCCGTGAGCTTAGAGCTTGAGCAGCCATGGCCACATCTCTCTCGGTTTGTCTTTTATTTTTCTTTTACGTTGTCTGACGTGGCACCTAAATTCCATGTCAGCAAGTACACGTAAATGTGACCTCGGATAACCAAGGGCTACTTAGGGACAAGTTTACGACTCAAGTGAAAACTAGTGATTTTTAATAGAGAAAAAAAGTTCAGAATAGAATTAGGATTAGATCTAAAGTTTGCGATTTATTTTAGACGAAAAAAAGTTAAGAGTAGAATAGAAATTGAACCTAAAGTTTGGATTTCTTTTTAAATGAAGAAAACTTAGGAGTAAAATGGGGATGGAACTTAAAGTCGGGATTTCTTAGGGTATTAGGCCCTTTTAGATATTACAACATGTGATGTGTGCCTTTTTCCTCTGATGAACAGCGGAAACTCTCTCTCTCCCACCTGCCTCTTGAGGGTACTATTTCATATTTTACCATGTGAAGCTTTCAGTTTCAGCAGCTCAAGAAAGTTGAGACTCGAATGTTAATTAGGCTCACTATTTTGTTGGCGACTTTCATATTATGCCATTGTTTTTCTGTCAAGAAAAGCTGAGTTTCATGATTAATGAACACACACATTACCCGTTGAGCTGTAGACTGGTATCGAAGAACAGTAGGGCTTGGCAGGCTGTAGCCGCTGTACCTAGGCTAATTGAGCTCACTAAGGGATAGATAAAGACATAAAAAAGAAGATGATATATGGTCACTAGATGGAAAGAATACATCAGAATGAAAATTACTTGGTTCGTCAATTTAAAGCAAATCTTAGCAATGGTAATGTTGTTGTCTCATAACAATTAATAAATGATGGACCTAGGATGAGGCCAATTCATTGCCATTAACATCTTGTGTGTTAGAGTATTTAAATACTAAACTATGCATTCATTTATTAGCTTAAGTTTTTTGAACCGTTAGCAGTGGTCTCACAAAATTTTACACTATGTTAGCATAAGAATACATAGGATATAACTAATAATTAACGATGAACCTTCTTCTGCACATGACCACCAGAAAAAAGATTAAAACCTTTGTTTAAGCATGAAAAGAAGAACAAGAATTTTAATAATCTTAATCCGTTTAATGATAGTTCAATGACTTTTTAACACTTTGGAAGCAGAGTTATATCCGTTTAATAGTTTCTCTGTCAATATGAACACATAAACCAAATCATCATCACCAATGAACTAACTTTCGACGGCCCCAGTCTCGGATTCCTACTGTCCCTTTCTCCTCCCTGAAAAAGAAGACCGTTTCGGCTATAAGAATCCATTTTTTGAATAGCAAAATCATCGGACAAGTTCTTACCACGACGGCCAAGACTTATTTTTGAAGTGGGTTCTGGCATCTTCTCAATCAAGAAACGTGAAAGCAAAACTCACTTTGGTAAAGCAAAGTCTTCTTGAATGGGTAGTGCGATGTGCGAGGGTCGTAGCCTCTCTCGTTATCAGATTGGTTTTTCTCGAGTGGGGTACAACATGTAAGGAGTCCAATGCTTTTCTTGCACATGCCATCAATAAAAGCACTAGGGAATTTATGCGGCCGCCCAAAAAGTAGTAAAAGAGGTACGAGAATCAGGTGGCATGTTTTTTGCATGGTGAAAGAGATTGCGTTCCGCGCACTTGGATTGAAGGAAACATTTTTTGCTTTTGAGTTCTTTTATTTGATGAAAAATAAATGATTTGAACAATATTTTCCAAAAAATAATTACTTATATTGTTTATAAAATTGAATGAACGAAAAATATTTTCATTATCCACGAAAATATTTAAAAATAAATTATTGTCGATAATACAAATAATTTTTATTAACTAATTATTTTTAGCTATATAAGCAATCATTTTAAAAAATATATTTTTCAAAATATTCATTTTCCACAAAACAAACATAATCTTAAAATTGTCTAAATAATTGGCTAGTGCTCTGTATTGTGTTGTGAAAAATATTATGAACTCTTGGCAGTGTTTTTTTAACAAAATAAATATAACAAACCAACGAGGGGAGAGAGAGACTAGAGAGCCTGTTTTTTGAAAAAAACAAATATAAGGTCTAGTTTGATATTTTTACTCAAACAATGTTCAGTCACAAAAAGTTGTGCATTGTGACCATAAGTAATCTTTCCCACAAGGAAGGACATCATTATGTGTGCATATTTTGTCACAACCCGACTTCCACAAGTACAGGGAAAATGACATAGATATCCCTCTACCTGAAGGACACAACCTCATATACAACCAACATTATCATGTTATCAAAAAAATATATATCTTCGTCAATATATTTGATAAAATAGTGAGTTGGTCACAAAATCAAAATTCTAAAATCCACCGGAAAGAATTTATACATCTCCAGATTCAACCAAACCCCACAAGTATCACAAGACATATTTCTAACTATTTCAACCCATACCCAAGATCCAACTACCAATAATTTCCCGCGGTTTCGCTCTCGTCTTTCTTGTTGCTATTGAAGTACCTAAAGGACAATGTGTGGTGGCAGGAATTGCTAGGGGGAAAAGTACACTAAAAGTTCCAAGGATTGCTCATTTAAGCTCCTTAACTTTCAAATTTCATTCAATTAAATTATATCAACGATATGCTTTCCGAAAATGCTGACGTGACATTATTTAAAGAGGATAAATGTGACCTGCTCTTTGTGCCACAACTAAAATACTTACAACAATTAACATTAATTTCACAAACTTTTTATATGCAATAGTCCTACATTGTTGGAATCATACTTAGATTGTGTATCTGTTGGTATATACACTTTTGTCCAAGACAGGACAATTTACCAAAAAAGTCATAAACCTATTACATTTGTACCAATTTAATCATAAACCTTTCAATTTTGTTAATTTAGTCATAAACATTTTAACAATAATTTTTCAATATAATTTATCCGGTCAATTTTCACGGAAAATTGATTACATGAATGTCAGTTGTTATACGTGACATAGTCGACGCTGACGTGAATTTTTTTATTATTTTTTTTCTAAATTTTCTAATTTTTTTATTAATATTTTCTTTTATTTTTTTCTTTCTTTTTTATTGTTAAGCCCCGGCTGGGGGTCGCCGGCCACCAACCGAGGCCAGGCGACCCCCGCTGGCCGCGGGCGAGGGCTACAAAGCCCCCAACGACAGTTGGCAAGGCTTGCGACACTCGCCCAAGACATTAATAACTCAAGTCTTTGGGCAGGTTGGAGTCTAATCCCAAGTGCTTTAGCTGCTGGCGTGAGCCAAAAAAGCGATGGACTAACTAACTATGCGAAGTTTCTGACACTCGCACATCACGTCGTACTGCGCTTAAAGAAATAAAAAAGAAAAGACCTTTGCTTTAGTAAAGTAAGTTTTGCTTTCACTTTTCTTGGTTGAGAAGGTGGCAAAACCCATTTCATTCGTCAAGAAAAGAAATCTTGGTTGTCGTGGTACGTGGTCGTCTGATGATTTTTCCATTCAAAGAGAAATTCAAGTTGTGGAAAATGGTATTCTTTTTCAAATGGGAGAGACGAAAGCAGGAGTATGAGAGCGGGCTTCTTTTTGAACAATGAAAGCATGGAAGCAATTTACTTTTAGACCAAGTTATTATTTGAAAATTCATGCATCTTTCTTTTAGATAAAGGAGAGGGTTTTAGTCTCAAACCCTCTTTGCACATGGCAAGTTATGTGAATGGCTTGATAGACTTTTCTTATTTTTCTTTTCTCTTCCAATTTCTCTCTTTCACTTAAAAATACTACATACTTTTTCTTTCTTGATCTATGAGACAAAGTCCATTTCTTGCGCCAACCAACGAAACCACACTGTTATTTTCACCTAAAAAT
The DNA here is from genome assembly GCA_031216185.1 of Syzygium aqueum. NCBI lineage: Eukaryota > Viridiplantae > Streptophyta > Magnoliopsida > Myrtales > Myrtaceae > Syzygium > Syzygium aqueum. Next base: position 8,930,773 of record CM062235.1, on the reverse strand, counting down.
AAAAAAGAAAGCATGGAAGCAATTTATTTGAAAATCCTTACGTTCTAGATCGTTTTGATTGGGTGAAATTTGATATTAATACTAACTTATTTTCCATGCACGTGTCAGTGGAGGTTATTTAATCTTCTTCTTTTTTTTGACATGACGACTAAACATCTTAAAGCCGGATTACACAATTGATTTTGCAAGCCAATGTTACTTTCAGTGAAATTTGATTTTAATGCTAACTTTATTTGTTCATTAGCAAATACAAATTGATATCGATTAGAATCTTAGCAGTTATATTGTTATAACGTACCAACAATAATAATCGCAGCTTTTCTTTAGTAAAAAACTAATCATATACAGAGCATTCAAAAACGCGCCCAACCAATCACTCTCTATCGCGCATTCCCATCTTCATTAACTTCTTCGACACGTCCCATCCGCTCTATATACACGCAACCACACTCGGCGACTCCTCTCGCGTGCATTTCGCTTCACAAAAATCAAAACGAAACGCAGAGAGAGAGAGAGAGAGAGAGAGAGAGAGAGACAACTGACGACGATGGAGAGGATTCAGGTGCTTGTGAAAGCCGTCGTTAGTACGACGAGGAAGGTGGTCTCGGATATGACGACGTTGTCCTGGAGCAAGAGCGTTTTTTCCATGGCGGAGCAAGTCGCTAAACGGCTGGTCGTCATTGGACCCGAGGTTCTTCTCTTCGGAGTTTTGAAATGCTTCCTTGGTATGCTTTTGCCTTTTTCTTTCCTTTTTTTTCCCCATGTTGTTTTTAGGGATTATTCATGCAAGGCATTTTCGCACCAACTGATATCTGAATGGAGAAAATAATATACTTCTCTGTTCACTTATCTTAATAACACGTATAAATTTAGTCAAGAAAAAGGGAGAAATATGCACGTAGTGCAAGATTTACTCTTGTATGACTATATATATATAGCTAATGAGAACTTTTGATGTGTTGTGTTTCATAGGTGGGACTGGGAGGATAGGTTCTGTCGCCATTTTTATTCTGGAGATTATCATCAACTTAAGACCGTGGAAAAAGGATTAATTATAAGAGATGATAGTGCTGCTTGAGGGGAACTGCAAAATTTTCTCTTTTTCGGTGGCTTTGTTTCAGGCTTTATTGTTTTTATCTTGTGGTGTTCGTACTGAATGTTTGTGTTATATGGTCTTTACTATGGTAAGATAGCTTTGCACAACTTAAGGACATGTTCACCATCGAATCTTCATCATGTTAAGTGAGAGTTAAGCCCTTGAAATATAGAAGTTATAATCTTCATATAAAAAAGGTAGAAGAGTTAAGCGCTTAAGTTATCTGCTGCGCAGCCAATCTCGCGATGTAAGTCGTGATCAAATGCATTTATTTCATTCTTGACGCCCATTTATAGATGTTCTAATCAGTCAAAGTCCATCACCTGTCAGTACAGAGCACCCTGCAAGCTCCGCAACAGAACTGGTCCTTGACTCTACTTCGCTCTTTATATATGTTTGCAATAGAGGGATCATTTATGAATACAGTTCTAGCTACTGATATGAAACTGCTCAATGTTTTGGATATGCAAGCGGCTCCTTTAACAATGTTCCCTGCTCAAGTTCCATTGGGAAGCTTCAAAACTTAGAGATTCTATACCTTAAACACACAAATGTCACCGAATTGCCTGTTGAGATCTTGAAACTGCGACGATTTCATCAACTCCTCGTTTATTGCTACAAGAATATATCCTACTCATCCTTCAAATTCGGCTTTAAGCCCTTAAGGGAATAGAGCTTTGCAATCACTTCGAAAGCTCTGCTATATAGAGGCAGATGAGGAGAGTAACAGCAGTGTGATGAGAGAGCTTGGAATGTTGACGCAACTGGATTGGTTGGCCACTCCGAAATTTAGGAAAGAAGATGGAAGGGATTTGTGCTTGTCAATCTCCAAACTAACAAGGGTTCTCTTTCTGCACATACGAGACAAAACAGAGGGAGAGAAGGGGAGAAAAGGCCATGCATTGAGAGAGAGAGAGAGAGAGAGAGAGAGAGAGAGAGAGAGAGAGAACGTTGTGAACACTCGGAGAGAAAGAGACATAAAGATCCGATCACTCTCACCTGCTGCGATGTGTCCCCGTTGCCGTGGCCGCTTCATTCTGCTGCTGAGAGCGTGCCTCCTTGTTTCGGTGTTCACTATTTCGACCCGGTGAGTCCCGTACAACGACGTACGTGCTCGCCGCTGCATCACCGCTGTTCACTGCCGCATCGCTGTCGTTCACTGCGTCGCTGCTGTTCGCTGCTGCATCGCGGTCATTCACTGCGTTGCTGGGTCGCTGTCGTTCTTCGCTTTTCGTTGCTTTTCGCCGCCGCCACCGCTGCGTCATCATTTGCCGTCCAGTTTCGCCGCCGCCGCTCGTGTTCGTTTGCTGTCCAGTTCTGTTGCCGTTGTTCGCCATCGTTGCCGCCTGAAGTTCACCTTCTGCTGCTCGCCGCCCGCAATCTTTGCCGTCTGCTTTTGGTCAACTCGGTGGACTCTGCTGTCCAGGTGTGGTCGTGCCTGTTGCCAGACTGACCAGCGTTGCTGTGGATTCGACGTTGCCATTCCTGCTCGTGATCTTGGCTATCTTCACAATTGCCCATCCAGTTTTCTAGTTTTCGCCGAGTCAGTGAGCTTCAAAGCAAAAAACTTGCGACTTCGACGAACGTGTCCAGCATCTCAGTCGCCCCGGTTCCTCCTTGGTCGTGACCGTCCAATCTGCAGCCGGCCACCGAGGTGTCCGTGATCCACCGTTAAATCCGCCGTCCGTCGGATCCAAATTTGGAAGCGTCATCCGCAATTAGGTAAAATCCTTATCTATGTCAATTTGATTTGGTTATTGCCTAATTTATATTACTGTGATCGAACGTGCATTATCTCTTGAGATTTTAGGGATCACACAAATTAGGAGGTTTTCCTAATCAACAATGTGCATACGATGAACAATCCGATTTCATGCCCGTTCGAAAAATCGATCATTTCATGCTCAAGATATGCTTCGCCGGTTTTATCCGTTTTCAAATTTTGATGGATTGGGTGGATTTGAACATTTCGTTGCCTATCTAATGTGATTTAATCTCGCGGATAATATCTGATGTTGAGTAGGCTAGCACCTACTCAGCAAGCCGTCTTCAACGTTGCGGGCGTTCCCGGCGACGAATTCGAGGACAATGTCGCTGACCTCGTCGGAAGCCGAAATGAATCCCGGGAAAGCCGTGGGTGATCCTGAGCGGTTGAGGGGTGTTCTGTCCGAGGACACGCTTGCGAAGACATTAAATTCGCAAGGTTTCATGAAGTTAGGAACTTGGCGAAGTTTCACGGCCGAAGAAGCGGAAAAAAGGGGAGGTTCATTAGAACAGAGATGAAAGTTCCTCCTCGCTGCCTTCTCCACCTACGTCCTCCACTGCGCCCTCGACCCCGAGGCTCCACCGACCGTGCCGTTCGCTCGCTCCGCCACCTTGCCGCCCCTCGCGGCCTCGATCCCGCCGTCAACGGGACCTTCCCGGCTGTTGTCTACTCCGCCGTGAAGGGGCACAAGATCGGTGAGGCGTCACTCGACCCCATCGTGTGGCTGAACGACTTCGAGGACAAAGATCCAACCGATGGTGATGAACTTGGAAGGATATGCATACCTTTCTTCTTCAAGCTCTGCCTTGCCGTCTCCTACACTATCGGAACGATCTGGCCGAGACCCTCTTCCTTGTTCACCATCACTGAGCGAGCAAGCAAAGAGAGAACATAGCGATACAGAGAAGGAAGGGAAAAAGAAAGGAGGACAAAATAATAATAAAAAATTAGACCCATGAGGGGGAGGGGGAGGGGGAGGGGGAGTTAGCAAAGAGGGAGTAGAAAAAGCGGACCCTTTGAAAATACCAAAAATATCTAAATGGTTAGCTTTAGGTTAGAATTAGATTTTAAATCTTTTCCAATAGGATAGAATAGCTCTGGACATGATTCTAGTTTAAACTACCCTAATAGATAGAATAGGATAGTTCTATTTAGAATTTGCATCCTGGGATATTATCCATAGTTAAGGTAATATTTTGATGTCAATCAGGACTGAGATTAGGGGTGTGCAAAAGAACTGGGACCCACCCGGATCGCCCGGAACCGCCCGGAACCGGACCGGAACTGGTGGTTCCCACGGGAACCGGTCCGGTTCGCGGTTCCAAAAAATTGGAACCGGTACTGTTTGGGCCGGTTCCCGGATCCCGGTATAGAACCGCCCACCCGCCCACCCGGACCAGACCGATAATATAATAATAATATATTTTTATTTTTTAAATTTTTAATTAAAAAAATTTGACCAAAAAAATTTTAAAAAAAGAAGAAAATTTGTTATCATGTCTAAAGCTCTTGTGTAGTTGGGATACCTTGGTCATTTTTCCCAATAATTAATGGGTACCCACTTGATTTATGGATTATGTGATTAATATAATCGATCATAGTGTAGGAATTATATGAAAAGTTATGTTCTTTTCCTTTTGTTCTATTGATCCGATATTGGTCCACATATTTTTTTTTTATTTATCTAGGAAAACTTGTTGAGACCGGTTTCATGGACCCGCCCTAGAACCGGACCGGACCGGCGGTCCGGTTCTCGGGCGGGTCCATGGAACCGACGGGCGGTTCTCGGTTCCAAAAATTGGAACCGGTCCTGTAGCGGGCGGTCCACGGTTCCGGGGTGGGAACCGCCCACCCGGACCATGCACACCCCTAACTGAGATAGCTTAAGTCCTTGTTTAAATTAGCTAATATCTAACTATAGATGATTTATTTTTGTTGATTTTTAATTTCAAATTTTAATGAAAAACACCAAAAACATGTTCTTAAGATAGGTTAGGACTGCATGTTTAATTTAGCATATATTAATTTCGAATTTTCAATTAATAAATAAAAATACCAAAAAATACCCCTTGCATGTCACTTAGTTCATTAAATGTCTTAAGTTAACTTACTTAGATCGTATGCCATGATAGAATAGGTTATGTAGACTATAGTTTAGAATTTGGCTCCCATTGCATACCTCGCATATAGCCTAGCTCTGACTCAAATCAAGAAAACAAAAATAAAATACTTGCTTAGAAACCATGCTTAGGTTAGGCATAGTTTTTATTTCTTGATTTTTACATGGGTGTTTGAATCATTGCTTTGGTGCAATTTATTTAAATGTTTTGGTTTATTGAGTGTTTATTTAATGTCTACGCACCCACATAAATACCTTATATGTTCGGAGATAATAAAATGAATCTAAGCTGCTTGCCAAATATCTTTTGATAAAAAGAACGATATCGAAAAGGCATTAGAGAAATCTAGTATAACCAAGTCCCCGTACCCACAATCTGATTCGTAGGAGTAAAGTATTTCTCCCGTTACTTTACTTGGATTTCTAATCGACCCACCAAAAATAGATTAGTGGCGACTCCTAATTGAAAAGCTTTTGCATGATAACAACTTAAACCTTAATATTAACCGTTGCATATAACAAACAAGTTAATTTTGATTCCAACAATGTGGGACTATTGCATATAAAAAGTTTGTGGAATCAATATTAACTGTTGTAAACCCTTTAGTTGTGGCACAAAGAGCAAGTTGCATTATCCCTTCAAATAATGTCATGTTAGCTTTTCCGGAGAGCAAGTTGCCGGTATTATTTATTTAAACAAAATTTGAGAGTTAAGGAGCTTAATTGAGTGATCCAAAAGTTATGACATTAAACTAAAAGTTGTATAAAATATTTGGAACTTTTAGTGTACTCCCCCCCCCCCCACCCAAACAATTCCTACCACCACACGACTATCAAAAACCAGATTTATCACTAACGTCGCCCGCCATGACTAACGTTGAAAAGTCAATGATTGTTGACTAATAAAACATTTCAAAGATGCAAACATTTGATCATCCTTCTTGTTTGCCCTTCTGTCACAATCTCATGGCTATTTAATAAACCCTATGCACTTCTTTTTTCCGGGCCGTAGCCGTTCATTTTTGAAGCCTCTTATGAAAAAAGAAAGTGGGACTCTCGACAACGTTCTATTTGAGATTCACCCAAAAGGAGAAAAAGATGGCGGACTATGGGGCGAGACATCCCAAACACATATGAAAAGATTATACTTCACTATTATATGTAAACTTAAGGAATCTAACTTGGATGCTAATTTAAATGTAGTTGTCGAATTTAAATATTTCACAAAACTATCTTGACAACTAATTAACAAATTAACAATATTTATAGGACCTCCGGCATAAGGCTCATATGGTAAAACATTTAAGCAAAAATACAAATTAACATGATAAGATTATAAGAACTATAGAAATGAAAATTATCAAATTTTAAAGCACCTTATACGAACAAACTCACAGACAGGATGTGATCACCTATTTTATGTATCCTTTATTAAATATCAACAATGGAGAGAAAAAAATAGATGATTTTCATACTTTACTATATGGCAATGCAATTAAACTAAGGCAAAAAGTAAAAAAAGTAAGGTGAGGGAAGAGCAAACTCCCATGAGTATACCAGATAACAAGGAGACTTAGGAAATGGTTTACGTAGAAAAGCCTAAAACTACATGATTTTGTCTCAAGCTGATCGGGTTCGACTTGACCCATCCCGAAGATTATTACACGTTTTCTTCTTATATGTTACGACTGTGGGCTTGAGTAACAAGATTAGACTTGACCTAGGTACTCATTTGATTACATTTAAGTTGTGTTGGGGTGTGGTTCTTACTCCCCATCAACAAGAAGGCACGGGGGTTATGGTAGTTTGGGTTTGGGCTCATGAATAGCTACTAAGTAGCTTAGCGCTTTCTCAACCCTTAGGGTTTTCTTGTGCCGCCTATATATAATCTCTTTCTTGTAATTAAGAGCAATATAGAGACGTGGGAGGTGCTAATTATAGTGAAATCATCTGTTGGATGTAACCCTAGTTTAAGGGTGAATCGGGATAAATTTTGCGTCTCAATTTCTCTTTCTCACCTTTACTCTCTATTTCGTTATGTTTATATGCCTAATCCTAACAAGTTGAATGGACAAGGGAAGATAGAAAAAAATTTACCCGGTTAGTCATAAACCCATTATACAAATGCCAATTCAACCTAAACTTTTCAATTTTACCAATTTTACCCTAAATTTTTGTGTGAAATTCCAATGTAATCCTTTCGACCATTGTCGATAACTACATTATGTAACTGTCAATGAGTGTCAATATCTCGATAATCATGTCAGTCTCGTCACCGAGCTTTATATCCGACCAAATCGACTTCATGCTGATTATTAGTGTAAATAGCACTCATCGAGAATTACCTTACTTTCCTTTGAAATTGTATAACCACCAAAAGTGAAAACCATTTGTATGACCCTTGTGAAGGTGGTAAAGACCTTGTCGACAGGCCACGTTACACGAATACTTCATATTCCCGTACGTCATCCCAATTGAGAAATTCATCTGGAACCTCAGATTTGGCAATGTTTGTTTGTTCTATTCATATTAGAAATTGACTGTTAAGAATATACTGAATTCAGGCCTCAAGATTTAGCCTACACAGGCAAATCAGGAGTGTTAATTAATTAAGCTACACAGGCATATCCGAATCTCCTACGAGAATGATTTGGAAGATCCAAAACCAGAGATAGTGGTATTTGCTAGCAACAATATAATGGAGGCAGTAAACCAATATTGATAGATCCAAAATCTTATTGTAAAAATAAAAAGAAGTGCTTCGAATGATGGCCATTTGACTCGGACATGTTCTAAAAAAGTTTTCTGGTTTCGGCGCACGAATAATCATTGAATCCTCCTCTTTTTGGGTTTTTCCAAATTAATCCTGCAGATTCATATGATTCAAAAGAATATGCGAGTGTAATTAAGATTTTTATGCACCTATGGCAACATGTTCAAAAATCCAACCCGAAAACCTAACATCTATTAAGTTGAGGAAGAACGCACCTGTGTATAAGATTTATAGGAACCCGAATTGATAATTGCTGTAATACACTTTCAACTACTGAAGTGTAGAAATATTAAACCACATCATCATATAATAATTACATATATCAGAGCTGAAGAACTTACTCCGACCAAATACAGATAAGTGCTAGATTTTAAATCCCCCAAAAAGCCCAGTGGGGACGGTTGACAAAAAAAAAAGTCTCCTTTTTCGTTGGTCCCTCGATAAATCAAATCCTCCAAATCGTTAGGGTTTTACTTCAATTGCATCGTCTTCTTCCTCTTTTCTTGAGAAAATCTATGCAGAGAAAGCATGTCATTGACCGGCAAGATCATTCTCAGGAGCTCCGACGGAGTGTCCTTCGAGGTGGACGATGAGGTGGCTCTGAAATCCCAGACCATGGAGCACATGATCGAAGAAGGATTTGTCGACGACAGCATCCCACTCCCCAACGTCACTAGCAAGATCCTTTCCAAGGTCATCGAGTACTGCAAGAAGCATGTCGAAGCTGACGGCACCTCCTCTATCGCCGACGACCTCAAGTCCTGGGACGCCAAGTTCGTCAAGTTCGACCAGGCCACTTTCTTTGATCTCATCCTGGTCTGTACTCGTTCCCTTATTCATTGTTTGCTGGCGGCATTTCGCGTAGAGATTGGGTTTCGTGGGATTTTTCGTGCGTTGATGTTGTTTTACCTTGTCTAGGCGTTCCTCGGCAAGGGCCAGGTTTTTTATGTTGATATTGCTGATAAATATGGCTCATGATTCTGTTCTTTTTCGACGGGACATGTTTTTGTACGTGCGGTATAGGGTAGGTTCTTCATCGGAGTCTAGGGTTTGAGGAGATGTTTATAGTAATAATGACTCACTGAGAAATCTACTGCACTCATTTTGTTAGAAGTTGAAGTTTTGGCGTTGTGGTGATGCTTAGGTGTCAGATACAGACACTTCTTTCTTTTTCACGTGGTCGGATGATTGGCAATTCTCTGTTTCACGTGGCTTTTGGAGATCTAAGCACGATTATTGGAACGCATCCCAGTTGCATTCTTACGCGATAATGACCTGACTGGGTTCTTGCTTAGTGAATGCGGAGGCTTGACTATTTCAGCGGCATCATCATAGTTAAACTCATGAGCTTGTGGAGTTGATTTAAGTCTCGTCTCGTTGAGGATTGCAATACTTATCGTGTGCTCTGTGGTGTTTTGCTCGATATGTCATAGGCGGCGAATTATCTGCACATCAAGGGCTTGCTGGATCTGACCTGCCAGGCTGTGGCTGACAGGATTATTATGCCGAAGCCCGGGGAGATCAGGAAGATATTCAAGATCAAGGATGAACTCACGCCCAAGGAAGCGGAAGAGGTTCGAAGGGAGAACCAATGGGACTTTGAGTGAAAACAAGCACTTAGTCAAAGCCAGCTTTTTCGCTGTGGCATTAGTCAGTTTTTACTCACGGAAACTGGGGTCGCTGTGTCTAAGTCGAGATCAATCTTCTAATTTCTTGCTAGGGTAATTGGACCTTGTTCTTTGCGTCATTCATGATCTTACTTTCTACATAACACCTGTTTACGAGATGATGGCTCTGTTTCTTGGCCGCCGCAATGCATTGCCGCCTCTTATTCACCTGTTTTGCTTTGATTATGTATGCTTGGAGAGGTTGCTAGTTTATCTCTAGCGTGCTGGAAATATGTGCCCAAGGAGTATGATGTTTGAACACAGTTACGAGTTAGGAAAAGAAGTACCTTTGGTGGTCCGCATGGTATGACTTGCTTAATAAGCTGTTATAGTCACAGCACACTTTGGGACAATGTCGTCTCTTCTGAATTCCGACTTATACCAATGGACCCAATTAAGTTCGGCTTAATGGGGCCAAGCATACCATTGTTACAATGTAAGTGCATATTTAGCAATGTCGGTAAAGTTTGAGGCTTTTTGATGGTAGACGGAGGATATTTTAGTCACACTGATATAAGTTTGGGGATTTTGATAACAAAAAAAAAATTGAGATATTAGTGCCGTGGCAAGCAAAATTTAGGATTTTTCATAATATTTTTCCTAATTTTTAATGGATGCAAAAGGATCTCGCTGAAACTTAAGACATCTCCTCACCCTCAAAGAGAAGGGCGGGTGAGAACGCAAGCCCCAGCGCAAGTTTATGCATCTTCCATTAGTCTACTTACACGTTTCTCGATAAAGCTTCACTTTGACAAAGGGATCATGATTACTTAGGTGGTCTAATTACTTAGGTGCATATGAGATATTAGTAACATGAACGCCAATAAACACATTAGCGATTAGAAACGCATTGTCGGCGGAACATGTCATTAATGACATTGGCAGATGAAAATGGGATGGCCTAAACTTTGTTTACTTTGGTTATTGATCCTCTTATTCCTCTCGGTGTACATGCGTACTCTACATGAATTTGAAGTAATCAGTTCTAAGCAAATCAATTCCCACCTTAAAATCAGGAATTTGGAACTTGACTGGACAACCTCTGTCTGTGGAACCGAGAATTGATCTTGTCCACCTTGGAATTGGTGCTATATATATATATATATATATTATTTTTTACTTTTATTTTCTTTCTAAAAAATTCCTAAATATATTGAAAGTTTTTTTTTTTTGGTAAGGTATTGAAAGTTATTTTAACGTACGAAGAAATTACTAATCACGGGGAAATTACTAATGAAAGAAGATAACTCCCACAAATATTATGTACTTTTTGCCCTTGCTATATAAAAATATACTCTAGGTCGGTTCCATCGGTTCAATCCCCGTTTCTAAAATTTTGGAATCGGGAATTGATTGTGAAAACCATCTAGAACTGGCCGGTTCTATTTTATCTAGTCTGGTTCTTGGGTTGGACTGAAACCGATGCACACTCCTAACTTGAATCACCTTCTCTTTGGAGTTGCTATTGGGAAAATTGTCTAAAAATTCATAAACCTATTGCACTTCTGGCAATTCAGTCATAGACCTTTTAATTTTGTCAATTGAGTCCTAAACATTTTCACGTTTTGTCAATTGAATCCATTCGATCAATTTTGTCAGTAAATTACTGACATAGACGACGATCGTCCTACATGGCACAGTTGTCCTATTAGTAACATGTACGCATACGTCGTGCCATATAGGACGGCCGGCGTCCATGTCAGCTATTTCCGGCCAAAATTAGCCGAATGGACTAAATTGGAAAATTTTTGAAAAGTTTAGGAGTAAATTGGCCAAATTAAAAAGTTTAAGACTAAATTGCCAAAAGTGTTATAGGCTTAGGACGTTTTGGATAATTTTCCGTTTGTTATTTCATAGGCTTATATCCATTTAATGGTGGAATTCCCTCCACGTATTTTCGTGTACTGGTGCTCAAATTCTGCGTTATTTTTGGCGTTTGAACTTCTCATGCAGGTTGCGAAAAAAAAAAAAAACTTCTCATACAGGTTCATTATCTACATCGGTATCTGGAAAGAAGTATGGCTGGGTGCTATTTCCCTTTACTTACATATCTGTCACTTCTACTACTGCTACTACTACAGTTAGACTCTCAACTTTGTATTGTCCATTCAATTCATGCAATCGACCCGGACGTATCTTCTTTTACTGATGATTTCAAAGAGAAAACCCTGCTTTTGATCATTTTTCTCGAATTCGAGCTTAGTTTGGAACTACCTTTACATTTAACACGTCCATTGGAAAATTAACAAAAAGAATTGTTTTCCTTCAAACTATTAATATGTCATTGATGTCGATCAACCTAATATGTTTGGGAGATTTTTCCTTTGAAAAATATTAACAAATGTTTTAGGGGCACTCGTAAAAAATCATTAATTGTGCTTTGGAAATATCAACATTTCTATTTTAAACATGCGACCTTTTCTTTGTAATAATTTTCATTTTCAATTTAAGATCTATTGATATGCATTATTACTAATTTTTAGTTGTCTTAACTAGTACTCTTGAGACACTTGTTACGGAGAGCCTTTTCTTCAACTATGTATCAAGCGCTATCACTGGCATCGCCCGCCACCTGGTAATACCGCCACAAATCCCACAAGTTAAGGAACTAGTGCTCAAACAAACAAGCCCTTGAGTCGGTGAAGAATAAGTTGTTTTCCACACAATTATGGTAAGCAATTATTGATAAGATAAGAAAACATCAGTTCAACACTTGCGAGAAGCACTTTAGCCGGCGCAACATGAATGCAAATAAATCGATACAAATAAGACTCGACACATATTGACATGTTTTGACAAAAATCAATATTTCATCCTATTAGGCAACATTTTTTCAGTTATGCCACACATTATCAGAAACTGGTACTTACTGATTAGTGAGATGAATAGAATGACATGGCATGACAAGAATTCCTACCCTGATTGCAATGCAATGAGATTGGTTCAAATGAGATGGCTCAAAAGTATATCCGAAAATGAAATACTAACAAATAAAACGAGCCCATGGGCTTTCCAAGTGTTCCTCGTGCTCCTGTCCTCATTTCCTTGAGAAACTGTCCCCCGTTGCTCACAAGAGATAACTATTCGGTTTCGATTGTGACACTTGATTGTTAATGGATCAATTCATCTTCTAAATTTCTTTCCTCCATTCTCTAATTGAAATCTTCGATGATTTCAGAAATTCATTTGTGGCTTAAGATCGTCTCGCTCCTCTTTAAGAGTTGGAAATAATTGGGCTCTTTTGCTTGATTTAAGCTTCATGGTCTCCGGCCCACATTGCGTAGTCCTTGTTGCATGGACCAATAAAGAGACTTCGAAGGGTAGAAATTAATGGAAACAGAAATAATTGGTTAAATGGGCCTACAAAAGTAGCCCATAAATACTTATCAATTAAGGGCTAAAACTAAAAGTATATTCATTCAATCAAATGAAAAGCTTCCATAAATTTGTTGAGTTTTTGGCCCAATGTAGTTTCTTCTTATCAGAAGAGAGGTACACATTAAGGTGGTTTTCCTTACAATTCGCTTGTTTGGTAGGACGGTTAATTTACCTCATCATCACACGACCGGATATCAGCTTCATTATTAATATCTCGAGTCAATTCATGCATTAACCTGGAAAGACTCAATTTGGGTGCTGAACATGTCTCTTGCGATATCTTAAGAAGACCCTCAGACGATGTATTCTTCTTTCGTCATCTAACCCACTAAAACATTGCTTGGTCCAGCTCCAATTGGGCCAGTTGTATTATGACACGACATTCTGCCATTTAGTATTGCATTTTTCCCTGTTCAAGTCCTCTTTCGTGGAAGAGCAAAAGGCAAACCACATTATCTATCGCCTCAGCGGAAGCCTTATATTGTGCAACGACCACTGCAACCCATGAAATCACTTGGTTAAATTTTCTAATCAAGGATCTTGGCATTTCACTACTGTCTCCTACTCCATTCTATTACAAGTCTGTGACAATCAAGTTGCCCGACATACTGCTGCTAATCTGGTTTTTCTCGAGCACACTAAGCATATCGAAATTGATTGCCATATTGTTCGCGAAATATTACAAGCTAGCATTGTACCACATCTTGCCATATCTACCATCAGTCAAGTTGCTGATGTGTTTACTAAGGCGCTAAGCCAAAATCAAAATTTTCTTTCACTCCATCCAACTTGGATTTAAAACCTTCACATGCCATCTTGAGGGGGAGTAATGGAAGATAATCCACAAATATGATCAAATACTCTACGATCACTTTCATATTTTGTGAATATCTGTGGATTCTTTTGTACTATGTTTAGATTATCTGTCTCAATAGTAAATATGCTAATCTCTATGTATCCTATTTGTGTTTTATTTCTGTTTTCTACATTTTGCATTCTGTCGTATAAATACACTAGCACTTAAATGAAAAGTGTGAAGATTTTTCACCATTTATTTTTTGCAATCGTCGCGTGTCATTGGCAACTCGTCAAGACTAGATTTTTTTTCGATAATAAAACGCATTATCGAAATGTAATCAACTTAATTCTTCGCATTAACAATATAACAAGGGATTATATTATTTCTCTCGAAGCAAAGGCATTCTCATCCCACATAATTTTCGTTGTTAACTTCTGGTTTAACTTGCTATTTAAGATTAGATCGGTAAGAATTGATTTTCCCTCCCGGTTTTGAGCCGACGCACTTTTTACCATAACTACATCATGATGTTCATTTTCGAGTTTAAGGAAAAATTGCTTGTATGTCAACGTATTCTTTGATCCACGCATCTAGGTTGTGACATAAATTCCATGTCTTTAGATCTCATTATTTTTGTCCAAAGTTAGAACTTCCAACACTGCACTAATAAGCAATTTGACATCATGGGATCTTGCTATGAACAACGAGCATAGATATAAGCAATAAAGCCGTGATCAAATCTCTGGCTAGGACCCCTAATACAACAATCCTATCAATTATGAGATTTCGTTGTCCTTTTATATACGTTTGTCCTGTTTACTTCTATATTTATTTTCTAACTTTTAAGGGGTTGAATTTGATGTTTACGCACATGATTTCTTAAATAGTCCATAAATATATCAAATTAAAGAGGGCTAGTGTGGCAAAATGCAAACTTCATTTTGAAGTATAGATTTTTTAATAAAAGACCTATGCAAAGTTTAGTAAGTTTAGATCTACCCAACATTTTGCTTTATTGAAAACTCAAAATTCGTAAATCCGCTCACGTTGGGTAATAACATTTGGATACGCGCGTGGACCAGCACTCATACTAAGTAAGATCCAGGACAGACGTGGGGATTTGAGTCCTTTGCCAAATGAATGCAAGGATGAACATGAAGTTTCTACGCCGAACTTAAGGCAGGATCGCAAGAAATTTCTATGCTCGAACTGTGAGGCTGGGAAATTTCACATTTGGTCGGGCTTTGATAGGCCGAAAGTTGTGCCCAATCATCTAACAAAAGATAGAGCAAGTGGCAAAGTTTCATCCGAGGCAGCTTCAACAGTTATTTTTGACAGGACGTACACAGAAATATTTTCATCACTCAGCAAGTTATAATATGATCCACAGCCAACAGAAGAGGGTCACAAGATCGAAAACTTCATTGGCCAATTCAACGATTCACTAGAAGCACGATGGTGACCAGGAATTACTTGCCTTCTCACCTAAATTCCACTGCTTCACGTCCGAATCAGCTAGCACGCTGTCTCTTCTTAAATGAAAGACGGAAAATATTAACAGTTTATGGAATTTTTGAACGATGCAAATAAATTTTACGACCAAATCAATTAAGCCAAGTGTGTCCAACGTAAGAGAGAGAGAGAGAGATGTCTCTTACGGATTTAGAAACGTTGATTATCTTTGAATACTAGTTGACTTACCTGTGCCATGCACACAAAAGGTGCTCACATCGGAAGCATTGAGCTTACATTCAAAATATTTGCGAAACCATGCTTATGTATAAGAAATACATAGCAAAGCATTCCAAACTTGCTGAAGATGCCTACCAAATCACGCGGACGATGAATTTCTTCCATTGAGCTGCTGATTCCATTCATTTTGATTTTGAATGAGTATATGCTTCCATTAGATCAACCATCTGAACATGTATCGGGATGGACTTGTGGATATCCAAACTTAATGCCTTGCAGAAATGCCCATCTAGTGGTGTCGTTGCTTGTGCCACCGTACACTAAAACAAAAATCATAATCCTCAGCTTCCAAATCCATTATAAGAGTTCATGATGATGTGCCATCCAAGTATGAAGTTGAAGGCTCTTGGATTCAATCTATCAAAACCGCCAACACCAAAGCACACATCAAGTACATGTATAGAAGGAAGAAAGTGAAAATTAATTGAAAATAACAAGAGTTATGAGTAGTTTAAGAAATATACAGGTGTCGAACATTAACCTGACTAGTTCTATACTAGTTATGCTTTCGAATTTGCTTCCACGAGCATTCTGCAAAAAGTGAGATGTAACTAAAACATCATCTTTGTTTTTAAAAAATAGGCTTGTATCAATATGAGTTTTGGAATTATTCAGGCAAACAAACCTACACTTTTAGCTTTAAACATTCAGGCACATTTCTTGTTCAGAACACAATCTGCTATTAACCCATGGAAAATGACTGGTCTGAAAAGCTACGGTACCAAGGAAACAAGAACAACAACTACTAAAAGCTCAAGAAGTAACAAAAGTCACCCCAGGGAAAACTTCTTTTTTCTTTATCAAAAAAGGAAACAGGTCAAAAACAAAGCCACAGTCAAGAGTATTGTTGTATTTTCTTCTGTTCAGAAGGAAAAGAAGAACGAAAGGAAAGAAAAATATTTACGTGAATATAAAAAACGGATATTCATACTTGGCAAAACATCAAATAATGTAATAGTAGATTTCTAAAAACTCATATCTTTGAGAGAGTTCTCTCGTCATCTAATTTATATTATTAAAATTAAACATAGCTACTGACCATTTCAAACTCAAGCTTTTATTCAAAAAAATTCTACAACAAAAACACTGCATATATATATATATATTTTTTTTTTGGTAAAGAACACTGCATATATATGATATACCCAATAACCAACAAATAACATAGATGGGCAAAATCATAACTCACCACAATCAACAAGATTGACAAGTAATCAATGCAAGTCTTACCTTTTAAATTTTAAGTTTAAAGCTCTTTAAGGAATGGTCGACACGGCAAATATTCACTCGAACTCTTCTGGAGAAACTAAAGTAGAGAGACTGTACAATGAATAAGAGATTATTGGACCGTTGATAAAGTATCAAGTAACCACAACAATCTACAGACAATTGCAAGTCCTATAATATTGAAATCCACATTGAAAGAAGCTCTGACAACACACGATTCTGCCACAGAAAGATACACGGGCATTGTCATCTTTGCAGACAATTACCTCGTCGATTGTCCTTTGAAGTCAATAATCACCGACAAGACAATCACGCCGCAAGAAGTCATAGATTTCGGATGAAACTGATCCGCGAGGTGGGACTATTCTCCTCAACGATGACCTCACAGACACCATCCAATCTAGAAATGGGACATCGTCATGTACATTATGGAAGTCCCTCAGATTTATTTCCCTTAATGTATTGCAATTCTTCACCACCTTTTCTACCCCTTTGGTTGACAGATACACACACCTCTGTAAGTCGAGATGCTTGAGATGGCAACATCTACTTATAAATGCCGCTAGTTGCTTGTTGTTGAGTTTCAAGCCTTCTACTTGCAAGACCTCTAACTGTGGGAGTTCAAAGTCAATGCATAGATTCCCTATGTTTTTTAAACCACGGATCATCAAATACTTGATTTCAGGGCAGCTCTTCAGCACACCTGAAATGCTATCCCCAGTTATCTTCAAACAATCGCCCACATCAGCTACCGCAAGTCGGTGCACATACGCCCGATCTTCTTGAGGCATTCGTCAGTCAAATTCACATTGCTAGATATGATGAGACACCTCACCCGAGAACTCACCACGATATCAGTTACATTAGCACCATCCTTCCTTAGGTTCGTACTATCCATCTCAATTCCCCTCAGGAAGGGACATTGTCTCATGAGGTTATACAATGTCGTCTTCGTGAGGTTGAAGCAGTGGCTGACAGAAATGAAGTTCAGACTACAGAGATCGTCACATATCATGCTCATGTCGTGATCTGTGAGGAAATGTACTCTATCCAAGTCTAAATCCTTGATGCCCCGGTGCTTTAGCGTGATCTTCCGAATCCCGTCGAACGAAAACCCCGAAGCACACAAAAGATCAAGGCTCTCTAGCGGAATATTTGCCTCCGCAACAGACATCAGCAACCCATCCCAGATGAATGAGCCCAAGAAATCCAGACTACTCAAACTCTCCGCGTAACCAAACGAATCCACCAACTCCTCACAGAAAATCTTCTCCTTCTTCATGCCAATCAGGGCCAAGGAGACCAAGTGAGGCCTATTCTTTATCAACGAGGCAGCACCTCTCCTAGTAATCAAGCCACATTCCGTAAACCCAATTTCCCTCAGAGACGGGCAACTCACCGATAGAACCACAAGAGACTGATCAAAGACAGACCCTGTCACACGCCGAAACCTACCGAGATGGGGGATAACACGGCCGTCCTTTTGCTCGAAGGACGCAATCTCAAACCACTCAAAAGTCCCCATGACATCACTATCGTTCTATTGCTGCTAAACAAAGAACCTAAAAGATTGAGGAAAGAGAGGGGTGAGCAACCACAGCTCAGTAAGCAATGCGTATCTCTTCTAAGTAGATCGAGTAATTACTATGCATATATAAAGTAATAATGAAAAACTCATAATTTAAACCTATAATATCATATACATATCATATTAAATATGAGTTATTGCATTTCATCAAAACTTTATACAAATTCAAAAAATACTCATTTAAATCATCATAAACATCAACAGTCAAGTCCATTGATCAATCTCTATTAAAACTACGTCAATTGTCAATTCCATTGACTAATCTCAAATCATACACCAATGGTCTATTCCATTAATGAATCTCATAAAAAACACACGCCAATGGTCCATTTCATTAGCCAATCTCATTAAAAAAACACACGCCAATGGTCAACTCCATTGGCCAATCTCATATCACATCACACGTTGATGGTTCATTCCATCGACCAATTTATTGCTCAATATCAAACCATGGTCACGACACAAAACCTTGTGACAAGGCTATCAAGATTCCCCCTGGCAAGGTCTCCACCTACAAAGCCGGTGGCTCGGCCCAAAAGAATATCCTAAACTCGGTATGCATACCCCCAAAGCCCTCAATGGGCTCACAGCGATATTGAGCACAAAACACACATCCTCCAATAATCCACAATACCAAATCCATAATAAATCTCATAATCCATAATCAGTATCACCAATTGATTTCAGAAAACAAAACATAATCTTTCTCAACTTCATTCGTCAGACCAAATGCATTTTACAAGACATTTCTTACATCATTTCACAATTCTTCATAAATCAATATGTATAACCTTTAACAAAAGAATTATTCTCATAAAGAATTTTTTCAATTCATTTCACGATAATCAATATATAAGCCATTTTCCATAAATGCTTTAATATACCATTTCAAATAATCAACATGATAGTAAAGGCCTGATCCAAGCTTTTATGTAATAACAATGTTATTTAACTCATAACATACATTATTCATATCGTTTTCAAAATGAGTTTAAAAACTCAAAAAAAAGATAGCACCACTGGGAATGCCCCATAACCAAACAACATGGCTAAACTCGACGACGATCTCGTAATCCTATCAATTAAACGAGAATTGACGTCAACACCAAGTAAAACACCATTTTCACTAACGACTCGATTAAACCAAGCTTAGACGCTAACCAAAACGACTCAAACGAGCTCACAAATCGCTCCTCCAAAGCGATTATCCAAATCGTTCGCAATACGAAACTTGATCATGCTATAACTTTCCCCATCGAACTCTGATCCTAACGAACTTATAGTCAAAAGAAAGCCTGTTCCGAGTACTACAAAACCCCTAACTTGGCCGCCCCAAAATTAAGCCGAAAACCGACGAAAATTGGCCTAAAGCCCGCTGGTCGTGCACTGTTTACCTTGTGCGGCCAACTTCAAAAATTCATATTGGGCAAACCGTAGGTCCAAATCAAGATCCGTAAAATCTCAAAGCTCCACAACACCCTAAACTATCAATTTTATATATATACGTAGCTCAACGACTCAAAAATCGGATTTCGCCGCACAAATCTCTTACAATTCCGAATTTCAAGCCCTAAATCCGAAACTACTCCGATGGAACGAACAAGGGGTGTGAATACATACCGAGCATTGCTAATCAAAGTTGAATAGGCTTGGCAAGGTTCACGTGGCACCAAACCCTCCTCTTCTTCTTCTTGTCTTTTCCTCTTTTTCTTTCTTTACTCTATTCTTTTCCTTCCTCCCCGAAAGCTCTCGGTTCTTTTTTATAATTGAAGTCCACTGTGGCAAATGTTGACTTTTTTGACTTTTTTTTTTCAAATATTGGAGGAGATATTGAGGGCGAATGTCGAAGAAAGTTGGAAGGTTTTCTTTTCATTCAAACCCCTGATTATTCCCTGACACATAGGTATCTTTCACTTTTAGGCTGATTAGTATTACTCTAACTAGTTATCCTTCCTAGGTTGCAATGATGGGACTATGAAGCAATAACATTTTCGTCCGTCGTTCAATTAACTCTATTATTTTGTCAACGGAAAGCTGGTGACCTAATTTTCGTGATAATATAGTTACTTACTCTAGATTTTATTTTTATTTCATTTTTTTTGCGTCATTTATCTAACATAACCTTAGAGTTAGTTTATCATGATGATGTATAGGTGGATAATCTATTTAATTTATATGATGGCAATGAAATTAAATGGTACATAGACTTAAGGAAATCATGTTGACCTCAAAAGTGTAGCGCAATAATTCCCACAAGCGAATTGCAATTAGCACGAGGGAATTGCAGCTTAACACGTTTGATTTTGATCCTATTGTTCACTTTTCCCGAATTATATTATGTTTTGATAGCCTATTTAACGCAATTTGTGTATGCTCAAATTTTTATTTGGTCATTCTTCTCGTTGTCCAATCGTACCTTCACGTAGAATTCACGAGACATGTCAAAAACCGTGAGCTTTCGAATTGTGGGAATGTGTTCAATACCGGACCATATTATTTCCAACCATTCACAGCGGCTTATGGTTAGGTCTTCAAGACATGAAATATTGTTTCTTTAGCCAAACTCACAAATCTAAGCTCCTCTAATTTCTCAAGCAATAAAATCTTGAGCTTTGGAAATCGCCCTTTCTTTAAATCCAATTGCTCTCTATCATAAGATCGAACTTTGCTAGCTCTGGCAATTTTCTGAGGGTCGAAAGTAGATCTTCCTCTAAGTGACTCCATCTTAATAAGATCTTTCTCAAACATTTAAAGGATGATATACGATCCAACAACTTCTCCAAATGGCTATGCAAGTAGAGATGTTTAATATACTTAGGAGGCGAAGATAAGCAATGGAGATCAATTATCTGGTCCTCGTCAATCGCATGTACATTGAAGGACTTTATTTCCTTAACTCGTTAAGGGAAGTGTATAACTCCCCACCATTTTCCTTTCTCAACTCTGTGATTCCCAAACGGCCAGGCAAGCAGAGATGTTTAAGATACTTGGGAGGTGAAGATAAGCCATGTAGATCAATTATCTCGTCCTTGTCAATCGCATGTACATTGAGGGACTTTAGCTCCTTAACTCGTTAAGGGAAGTGCACAACTCCCCATCGTGTTCCTTTCTCAACTCGGTGATGCCCAACCGCCTTAATTTTATCTGATTCCCAAGATCTTCAAATGTTCTTTCATCTGCTTCCACGAAATAGAGCTTTCCTAAGTCTAAGAATCCTCCAACCCTACATGATGCATTGAGGCCAATTAAGTTATAATTCTCTATCAGGGAGTCTTTCTCGTGATGATACATCGGGATGTGACAAATTCTTTTGAGTCTTGCAACCTGCGGAGGCAATTCAGTGACCAAGCTATGTTTAGCATCCTGTCAAATCCAACACCTTGGAATGCTTTAACTTGGATGGAAATGATAGACTCTCGGAACTCTCCAACGGTGAAGCTTCGAAAGTTATTGTCTTATCCTCCTTGGAGGAGACATCAAGGGCGAATGTCGAAGAAAATTGGAAGGTTTTTTTTTTTCATTCAAACCCCTCATGATTTTTCCCTGACACATAGGTATCTTTCGCTTTAAGCACATTAGTATTACTCTAACTAGTTATCCTTCTTAGGTTGCAATGATGGGACTATGAAGCAATAACATTTTCGTTCGTCGTTCAATTAACTCGATTATTTTGTCAACAGAAAGCTGGTGACCTAATTTTCGTGATAATATAGTTACTTACTCTAGATTTTATTTTTATTTCATTTTTTTTTGCGTCTTTTATCTAACATAACCTTAGAGTTAGTTTATCATGATAATGTATAGGTGGATAATCTATTTAATTTATATGATGGCAATGAAATTAAATGGTACATAGGCTTAAGGAAATCCTGTTGACCTCAAAAGTGTAACGGAACAATTCCCACAAGCGAATTGCAATTTGCATGAGGGAATTGCAGCTTAACACGTTTGATTTTGATCCTATTGTTCACTTTTCCCGAATTATATTATGTTTTGATAGCCTATTTAACATAATTGTGTATGCTCAAATTTTTAAACTCGACGACGATCTCGTAATCCTATCAATTAAATGAGAATTGACGTCAACATCAAGTAAAACACCATTTTCACTAACGACTCGACTAAACCAAGCTTAGACGCTAACCAAAACGACTCAAACGCGCTCACAAATCGCTCCTCCAAAGCGATTATCCAAATCGTCCGCAATGCGAAACTTGATCATGCTATAACTTTCCCCATCGAACTTCGATCCTAACAAACTTATAGTCAAGAGAAAGCCTGTTCCGAGTACTACAAAACCCTTAACTTGGCCGCACCAAAATTAAGCCGAAAACTGACGAAAATTGGCCTAAAGCCCACTGGTCGTGCACTGTTTACCTTGTGCGGACAACTTCAAAAATTTATATTGGGCAAACCGTAGGTCCAAATCAAGATCCGTAAAATCTCACAGCTCCACAACACCCTAAACTATCAATTCTATATATATACGTAGCTCAACGACTCAAAAATCGGATTTCGCCGCACAAATCTCTTACAATTCCGAATTTCAAGCCCTAAATCCGAAACTACTCCGATGGAACGAACAAGGAGTGTGAATACATACCGAGCATTGCTAATCAAAGTTGAATCGACTTGGCGAGGTTCACGTGGCACCAAACCCTCCTCTTCTTCTTCTTCTCTTTTTCTTCTTTCTTTCTTTACTCTCTTCTTTTCCTTTCTCCCCGAAAGCTCTCGGTTCTTTTTTATAATTGAAGTCCACTGTAGCAAATGTTGACTTTTTTGACTTTTTTTTTCAAATATTGGAGGAGATATTGAGGGCGAATATCGAAAAAAGTTGGAAGGTTTTCTTTTCATTCAAACGCCTGATTATTCTCTGCCACATAGGTATCTTTCGCTTTTAGGCTGATTAGTATTACTCTAACTAGTTATCTTTCCTAGGTTGCAATGATGAGACTATGAAGCAATAACATTTTCGTCCGTCGTTCAATTAACTCTATTATTTTGTCAACGAAAAGCTGGTGACCTAATTTTCGTGATAATATAATTACTTACTCTAGATTTTATTTTTATTTCATTTTTTTTTGCGTCATTTATCTAACATAACCTTAGAGTTAGTTGATCATGAAGATGTATAGGTGTATAATCTATTTAATTTATATGATGGCAATGAAATTAAATGGTACATAAACTTAAGGAAATCATGTTGATCTCAAAAGTGTAGCGGAACAATTCCCACAAGCGAATTGCAATTAGCACGAGGGAATTGCAGCTTAACACGTTTAATGTTGATCTTATTGTTCACTTTTCCCGAATTATATTATGTTTTGATAGCCTATTTAACACAATTGTGTATGCTCAAATTTTTATTTGGTCATTCTTCTCGTTGTCCAATCGTACCTTCACGTAGAATTCACGAGACATGTCAAAAACCGTGAGCTTTCGAATTGTGGGAATGTGTTCGATACCGGACCATATTATTTCCAACCATTCACAGCGGCTTATGGTTAGGTCTTCAAGACATGAAATATTGTTTCTTTCTCCAAACTCACAAATCTAAGCTCCTCTAATTTTTCAAGCAGTAAAATCATGAGCTTCGGAAATTGCCCTTTCTTGAAATCCAATTGCTCTCCATCATAAGCTCGAACTCCACTAGCTTTGGCAATTTCTGAGGGTCAAAAGTAGATCTTCCTCTAAGTGACTCAATCTTAATAAGATCTTTCTCAAATAGTTAAAGGATGATATACGATCCAACAACTTATATGCAAGTAGAGATGTTTAAGATACTTGGGAGGCGAAGATAAGCAATGGAGATCAATTATCTGGTTCTCGTCAATCGCATGTACATTGAGGGACTTTATCTCCTTAACTCGTTAAGGGAAGTGTATAACTCCCCACCATTTTCTTTTCTCAACTCTGTGATTCCCAAACGGCCATGCAAGCAGAGATGTTCAAGATACTTGGGAGGTGAAGATAAGCCATGGAGATCAATTATCTCGTCCTTGTCAATCGCATGTACATTGAGGGACTTTAGCTCCTTAACTCGTTAAGGGAAGTGCACAACTCCCCACCGTGTTCCTTTCTCAACTCGGTGATGCCCAACCGCCTTAATTTTATTTGATTCCCAAGATCTTCAAATGTTCTTTCATCTGCTTCCACGAAATAGAGCTTTCCTAAGTCTAAGAATTCTCCAACCCTACATGATGCATTGAGGCCAATTAGGTTATAATTCTCTATCAGGGATTCTTTCTCGTGATGATACATCTGGATGTGACGAATTCTTTTGAGTCTTGCAACCTGCGGAGGCAATTCAGTGACCAAGCTATGTTTAGCATCCTGTCAAATCCAACACCTTGGAATGCTTTAACTTGGATGGAAATGATAGACTCTCGGAACTCTCCAACGGTGAAGCTTCGAAAGTTGTTGTCTTATCCTCATTGGAGGAGACATCAAGGGCGAATGTCGAAGAAAATTGGAAGGTTTTTTTTTTTTCATTCAAACCCCTCATGATTTTTCCCTGACACATAGGTATCTTTCGCTTTAAGCACATTAGTATTACTTTAACTAGTTATCCTTCTTAGGTTGCAATGATGGGACTATGAAGCTATAACATTTTCGTTCGTCGTTCAATTAACTCGATTATTTTGTTAACGGAAAGCTGGTGACCTAATTTTCGTGATAATATAGTTACTTACTCTAGATTTTATTTTTATTTCATTTTTTTTGCGTCATTTATCTAACATAACCTTAGAGTTAGTTTATCATGATGATGTATAGGTGGATAATCTATTTAATTTATATGATGGCAATGAAATTAAATGGTACATAGGCTTAAGGAAATCCTGTTGACCTCAAAAGTGTAACGGAACAATTCCCACAAGCTAATTGCAATTTGCATGAGGGAATTGCAGCTTAACACGTTTGATTTTGATCCTATTGTTCACTTTTCCCGAATTATATTATGTTTTGATAGCCTATTTAATACAATTGTGTATGCTCAAATTTTTAAACTCGACGACGATCTCGTAATCCTATCAATTAAATGAGAATTTACGTCAACACCAAGTAAAACACCATTTTCACTAACGACTCGACTAAACCAAGCTTAGACGCTAACCAAAACGACTCAAACGCGCTCACAAATTGCTCCTCTAAAGCGATTATCCAAATCGTCCGCAATGCGAAACTTGATCATGCTATAACTTTCCCCATCGAACTTCGATCCTAACAAACTTATAGTCAAGAGAAAGCCTGTTCCGAGTACTACAAAACCCTTAACTTGGCCGCCCCAAAATTAAGCCGAAAACTGACGAAAATTGGCCTAAAGCCCACTGGTCGTGCACTGTTTACCTTGTGCGGCCAACTTCAAAAATTTATATTGGGCAAACCGTAGGTCCAAATCAAGATCCGTAAAATCTCACAGCTCCACAACACCCTAAACTATCAATTCTATATATATACGTAGCTCAACGACTCAAAAATCGAATTTCGCCGCACAAATCTCTTACAATTCCGAATTTCAAGCCCTAAATCCGAAACTACTCCGATGGAACGAACAAGGAGTGTGAATACATACCGAGCATTGCTAATCAAAGTCGAATCGACTTGGCGAGGTTCACGTGGCACCAAACCCTCCTCTTCTTCTTCTTCTCTTTTCCTTCTTTCTTTCTTTACTCTCTTCTTTTCCTTTCTCCCCGAAAGCTCTCGGTTCTTTTTTATAATTGAAGTCCACTGTAGCAAATGTTGACTTTTTTGACTTTTTTTTTCAAATATTGGAGGAGATATTGAGGGCGAATATCGAAAAAAGTTGGAAGGTTTTCTTTTCATTCAAACGTCTGATTATTCTCTGCCACATAAGTATCTTTCGCTTTTAGGCTGATTAGTATTACTCTAACTAGTTATCTTTCCTAGGTTGCAATGATGGGACTATGAAGCAATAACATTTTCGTCCGTCGTTCAATTAACTCTATTATTTTGTCAACGAAAAGCTGGTGACCTAATTTTCGT
Source organism: Syzygium aqueum (assembly GCA_031216185.1). Lineage (NCBI taxonomy): Eukaryota > Viridiplantae > Streptophyta > Magnoliopsida > Myrtales > Myrtaceae > Syzygium > Syzygium aqueum. The sequence goes on along the minus strand of CM062235.1, from coordinate 8,904,605 downwards.
GATAATATAGTTACTTACTCTAGATTTTATTTTTATTTCATTTTTTTTGCGTCATTTATCTAACATAACCTTAGAGTTAGTTGATCATGAAGATGTATAGGTGTATAATCTATTTAATTTATATGATGGCAATGAAATTAAATGGTACATAGACTTAAGGAAATCATGTTGACCTCAAAAGTGTAGCGGAACAATTCCCACAAGCGAATTGCAATTAGCACGAGGGAATTGCAGCTTAACACGTTTAATGTTGATCTTATTGTTCACTTTTCCCGAATTATATTATGTTTTGATAGCCTATTTAACACAATTGTGTATGCTCAAATTTTTATTTGGTCATTCTTCTCGTTGTCCAATCGTACCTTCATGTAGAATTCACGAGACATGTCAAAAACCGTGAGCTTTCGAATTGTGGGAATGTGTTCGATACCGGACCATATTATTTCCAACCATTCACAGCGGCTTATGGTTAGGTCTTCAAGACATGAAATATTGTTTCTTTCTCCAAACTCACAAATCTAAGCTCCTCTAATTTTTCAAGCAGTAAAATCTTGAGCTTCGGAAATTGCCCTTTCTTGAAATCCAATTGCTCTCCATCATAAGCTCGAACTCCACTAGCTCTGGCAATTTCTGAGGGTCAAAAGTAGATCTTCCTCTAAGTGACTCAATCTTAATAAGATCTTTCTCAAACAGTTAAAGGATGATATACGATCCAACAACTTATATGCAAGTAGAGATGTTTAAGATACTTGGGAGGCGAAGATAAGCAATGGAAATCAATTATCTGGTCCTCGTCAATCGCATGTACATTGAGGGACTTTATCTCCTTAACTCGTTAAGGGAAGTGTATAACTCCCCACCATTTTCTTTTCTCAACTCTGTGATTCCCAAACGGCCATGCAAGCAGAGATGTTCAAGATACTTGGGAGGTGAAGATAAGCCATGGAGATCAATTATCTCGTCCTTGTCAATCGCATGTACATTGAGGGACTTTAGCTCCTTAACTCGTTAAGAGAAGTACACAACTCTCCACCGTGTTCCTTTCTCAACTCGGTGATGCCCAATTGCCTTAATTTTATCGGATTCCTAAGATCTTCAAATGTTCTTTTATCTCCTTCCACGAAATAGAGCTTTCCTAGATCTAAGAATCCTCCAACCCTACATGATGCCTTGAGGCCAATTAAGTTGTAACTCTCTATCATGGAGTCTTTCTCGTGATGATACATCCGGATGTGACGAATTCTTTTGAGTCTTGCAACCTGCGGAGGCAATTCAGTGACCAAGCTATGTTTAGCATCCTGTCAAATCTAACACCTTGGAATGCTTTAACTTGAATGGAAACGATGGACTCTCGAAACTCTCTAACGGTGAAGCTTCGAAAGTTGTTGTCTTCTCCTCATTGGAGGAGACATCAAGGGCGAATGTCAAAGAAAGTTGGAAGGTTTTCTTTTCATTCAAACCCCTGATGATTATTCCCTGACACATAGGTATCTTCCGCTTTTAGGCTCATTAGTATAACTCTAACTAGTTATCCTTCTTAGGTTGCAATGATGAGACTATGAAGCAATAACATTTTCGTTCGTCGTTCAATTAACTCGATTATTTTGTCAACGGAAAGCTGGTGACCTAATTTTCGTGATAATATAGTTACTTACTCTAGATTTTATTTTTATTTAATTTTTTTTGCGTCTTTTATCTAACATAACCTTAGAGTTAGTTGATCATGATGATGTATAGATGGATAATCTATTTAATTTATATGATGGCAATAAAATTAAATGGTACATAGGCTTAAGGAAATCCTGTTGACCTCAAAAGTGTAGCGAAACAATTCCCACAAGGGAATTGCAATTAGCACGAGGGAATTGCAGCTTAACATGTTTGATTTTGATCCTATTGTTCACTTTTCCCGAATTATATTATGTTTGGATAGCCTATTTAACACAATTGTGTATGCTCAAATTTTTATTTGGTCATTCTTATCGTTGTCCAATCGAACCTTCACGTAGAATTCATGAGACATGTCAAAAACCGTGAGCTTTCGAATTGTGGGAACGTGTTCGATACCGGACCGTATTATTCCCAACCATTCACAGCGGCTTATGGTTAGGTCTTCAAGACATGATATTGTTTCTTTCTCCAAACTCATAAATCTAAGCTCCTCTAATTTCTCACGCAGTAAAATCTTAAGCTTCGACAATTGCTCTTGCTTGAAATCCAATTGCTCTCCATCGTAAGCCTAACGCAGTTCCAGCTCTACTAGGTCCTGTCATTTTCTGAGTGTCGAAAGGAGACCTTCCTCTAAGTGACTCTATATTTATAAGATCTTTGTCATACATTTACAGGATGATATCCGATCCAACAACTTCTCTAAATGGCCATGCAAATAAAGATGTTTAAGATACTTGAGAGGCAAAGATAAGCCATGGAGATCAATTATCTCGTCCTCAGTCACACATATACGATTTTAGCTCCTTAACTCGTTAAGAGAATTGCACAACTCCCTTAAAACATCATGCTCTTTATTATATTTTAAAAGCTTAAACAACACTATAATTGCTCATAACCTTTTCGTCTGTTGTCCAATTCACTCGATTATTTTGCCAACGGAAAGCTGGTGACCTAATCTTTATGATAACAAAGTTACTTTCTCTAGATTTTATTTTTATTTCTTTTCTTTTTACGTCTTTTGATCCAAACATAACCATAGAATTAGTTGATCATGATGATGTGTAGGTGGATAATCTATTTAATTTATAAGATTGTAATGAAATTAATTGATACATGATCTTAGAGAAATCATGATGACCTCAAAAGTGTTGCGAAACAATTCCTATGAGGGAGTTGTAGCTTAACACGTCCAATTTTGACCTATTGTTCACTTTTCTCGAATTAAATTGTGTTTGATAGCCTATTTCACACGATTGTATTTGCTCAAATTTTTTATAGTCATCTTTCTCGTGGTCCGCTCGTACCTTCTCGTAGAATTCATGGGACATGTCAAAAAACGTGAGCTTTCGGATTCTAGGAATGTGTTTGATGCGGGACTGTATTATTTTTAACCATTCACAGTGCTTGTGGTTAGGTCTTCAAGTCACAGCATAGTTTCCTTCTCCAAACTCATTGATCAAAGCTCGTATAATTCCTCAAGTAGTAAATCTTGAGTTTCAAAAATTACACTTCTTGAAATCCAATTGCTCGCCATCATCAAACGCATGAAGATCAATTATCTCATCCTCATCAAACGCATGTACATTGAGGGACTTTAGCTCCTTAACTCTCTATTATATTTTAAAAGCTTAAATGCCGCCATTTCGTCCGTCGTTCGATTATCTCAATTATTTTGCCAACAAAAAGCTAATGACCTAATCTTTATGATAACATAGTTACTTCCTCTAGATTTTATTTTTATTTCATTTCTTTTTACGTCTTTTGATCGGAACATAGCCTTAGAGTTAGTTGATCATGATGATGTATAGGTGGATAACCTATATAATTTATATGATGGTAATGAAATTAAGTGGTACATAATATTAGAGAAATTATGTTGACCTAAAAAATTCTAGCTTTATCATGCATAGCTTTTGCAATAATCTCAAGTCTCCTAATTTTGATGAAGCCTTGACACCATATCGGTATCTGCTGCGCGAATTCTACTGGATCCGGATACTAATAGATTAGTAGATTGCAAAGTGCTTTTAGCTTCAAAATACCTTGAGGTAAGGGTACCTTTGAGATCCAGGCTGTCTAGGTAAGCAAGACCTTTTATGTCCTTTGGAACCCTTTTACTTGATAAATCCTTCTGCCATCCATAGCCGCATCGAGCACCTTATGGGATAAATCCTTTTGTCATCCGCAACCACATTGAGCACCTTATGGGATGATCTAATGGGAAGATGTTCAAGTAAAAAAGATAATCAGGGACATCAAGAATGTGGCCCCCGCGAGTTTCCTTCCATTTGGGTCAACTAAGCCCTTTGGATAGTAGTGCTTCCTCAAGCCCGCCAGTCAATTTTTTCCCATTGAAGAGCATCATCAACATGACCACTCATAACCTTTTCGTCCGTCATCCAATTGACTCGATTATTTTGCCAACGAAAAACTGGTGACCTAATTTTTATGGAATGAGATTCGATTCTTGTGATAACATATTTACTTTCTCTACATTTTATTTTTATTTCGTTTCTTTTTGCATCTTTTGATCCAAACATAACCCTAGAGTTAGTTGATCATGACGATGTATAAGTAGATAATCTATTTAACTTATATGATGGTAATGAAATTAAACGGTACATAGTCTTAGAGTTAGTTGCAGCTTTATCCTCTGCCGAGCAAGGAAAAGACAATCATCACGGGCTAATCATCTTTTGACTAGAAAATAATGATTTGATGTAGAAGGTTGCGAATGCGGCCTCCTACGTGGGATCTTTTTATCTGGATTATATCAAGGTTATATCCGGGTGTATTCGATTTGTGTGTTTCCCCAAACACCAAATATATATAAATTATTCTATCTGTATTTATATCTAATCTACCAAACAAGGTTTGAGAGCCTTAGAAAGCCAATTAGGAGTGGTGAGGCTTGACCTCACTAGGGTAGGGCGAGGCTCGCCCTCGTCTTTAAGTGGTCGCTGGACCTCGAAGACCGGTCATAGGAATAAGGGAAGAAAAAAAAAGAGAAAGAAAAGAAAAATAAAATAAAACAAAACAAACAATTTTTTAAAATATTAAAATATTATTAAAATTTGTCAATGTTAGTAGCGGCTGCGCCACATAAGATGATTGACATCCATGTCAGAGATTTTCGACTAAAATTAGCTAGATGGACTGAATGGCACAAAAACAAAAAATTTTAGGACTCAATCGATCAAAAAAGTTTAGAATTAAATTGACATAGTTTCAATAGTTTTACGACTTCTTCTGGTAATTTTCCCTATTTGAAGTGGTGGAAACCATACAAACGTTTAGATGCTAGGCTCTTGACACAAGTCGTGATGAGCACGCTCGGACGAGTTTGATCTAAATGACTCCGAAGAGACTCGAACACATGCGTTTGAAAACCTCTTCAAGCTCAACTTGGATTCCTTGGTTGTCCTTCTTGGTCAAATCCCATATCTCTCCATTTGTCTTCATAAGCACTGCCACTTTGTCTTCGACCATACATAATATTTGAAGTGACTCCTTACTCTTTGGTCACGAAGCACGGTGCCTACTAGACTAGTCTTCCCTACTCCTTGCACGCTGTGCACAAACGGTGAATCATTCTCTGTTAGCCATTTAACCAGTTGGTCCCTTGCCGTTTCCATGCCCACCAAAATCATTGTTGTTTTCATTGGAAAAGGCAACAAAAGACTAACCAATGGCCAACTAGCTGGACATGTAGCTTTGAAATTCTCCACCATCTATCTGATAATTTTTGCTTCATAAGCAAAATTTGGGCGGATGTAGTGGTTGTAATAATTTGGGACCCATACCAATACCTGATGACAGGAAATAGATCTTTCAAAAAAAGATTTGGAGGAAGCACTCAAACGCCTTTTGCGGGTTCCTGATATTTTGGTCAAATTGGTACTCAAGAGGAGTCAATTGACAGTAGAGTTGCATTTTTCAAGAACTTCGCTTTTTATGTTTGAATAGCTTTGACAAACTTGAATCCATACAAGTTGATCACGGAGCATTGCCTCCGACTCTAGAAAGGTGCCACCATTCATCACATGTCACTCAAAGTTGAAATGCCTCGAAGCCAAAAGAGTTAAAATTTAAAGTGTTGATAAAGATGAGTTAAAATTTAAAGTCTATGGTCATGAGATTAAATCAACCACTACTATCCGAACTAATGACCATGCAGGAGAGAAAATCTAAATTGTATTAACTTGTAAGATGATACAAATAAAGGGAGGAGGCCTCTATTTATATAAGTATGGATTGAATCACAGCCGTAGATTGCTTCTTTGATCTAACGGTGGAGATCTACTGCTTTATGTACATTTACCGTATTGCCCACCCTTGGGAATATCCTAAATAATATGCAGGGTATCTTCTAGGGAATAATTTAGACAATATTTTGGAGTATAAAAATAATCCAAAAATACATAGAAAATTTGAGCGTCCCACTTCTTTTTGAATTATCCACGGTCCGGAGACCGTGACAATTGGAGCTGCCTCCTGAACTGAAACCCACATCAACTGCATCTGTGGTTTTTCACTTTTTTGGGGGGCGGATTTTGCGATTTTGAATGTGGCTTTGTTTTCGAGCCATTTCCCTTTTTCTTCTTTCTTTTTTTTCTAATGAAGAAGTCATCTTTGGAGTGGCTTTCGCTACTTCATGAGCTTTAGCAGTCGTTTGTTCTTGTTTCCTCAGTAACAATAGCTTCCTATACTTGTCATTTTGCTTGGGTTGTTCACAATTGGTTCAAGGCAATTAAGAAATGTGCCTAGATGTTTATAGCTAAAAGAAAATATCCGGGGGTTTGTTTGACTGAATAATTCAAAATTGCTCTAAAACAAGCGTGCTTGTTACAAACAAACGTGATGTTTTAGTTACTTTTCACTTTTTGCTCCATACTTGTCGAAGCAAATTTAAAAGCATAAACACTAATTCCTCGCATAGAGCTAGTCAAGTTAATGTTCCGACAACTGAAATTTTCTCGGAAGGGATGTAGTCACCGATGGAAATGGCCTACACGGACCGTATCTCCGAGCAAGTATTTATGTAGACGAGGTCTATTGAACCAAATTAATCATATTTCATATAATCTTTCGAATACGCAGCTCAAAATATGATAGATCACATCATCAAATTTGTAAAATATGTCATCATTTCATTTGGGGCATTAAGTTTGTATTTGGAATTGGTTACGAATTTGGCACTACAGTCATACCATTGCTGATAAATTAATTTGTTAGATTATAGATTGTACTAGTTGATAATAGTTCAACTAAATAAGACACTTAAGCTTAACCTGATAAGAATGATCTAAATGCGGAAGATTTACTGCGTTTGTGGGTATATTTCATTGTGTTCAAGCGGATTTATGGGCATTATGGCATGGCCTGAATCTAGGTTTATCGGAGATTACTATTGATTTACTTGGGCTCTAAAACCATTTTGGATCTTCTTTTCAATAAAAATTTGGATGAATGTGATTCTTTGCCACCGCTTGGGGATATATCTCAATTCGTTCATGGAGAATGGAAGATTGAACTACATCATGTTTTGGACTTGATTGCCTCAATTGAAAGATTTAAAATTTGATTGCATTCCTTACATACAATTTAATAGACATGTGCAATTTTCTTCCAAAACTCCTTAATCATGAAAACAAGCTAAGAACCACTGGCTTTGCCCTGGCTCGTCATTAAAAATAAAAGTTGTTAATTTGTGTAACACGGCGTTCTCACCAAAGCATATGATGAATCAATTGTTAATGTAGGAATATTTTTAACAATAAAAAGTTCAAATAATACTATGAAGATGATGATAAACTTTTATTAAGAGATCTTAACCCAACTGTATCAATTTTTTTAAGTAATAGCGAACAGTTCGTTATTAAAAGATAGTATCGTCCTATAAAATTAATTGTGTAATCCGGCTTTAAAATGTGAACCATCATGTCAAAAAAAAAATCTGTTAAATAACATCCACTAACATGTATGTGTGCAAAATAAGTTAGTAATAACATCAATTTTTACATAGGTAAAACTGTGTGTTTTACCTATGTAAAACATCAATTATAGATTTTCAAGAAAAGTAACTTGGTTTAAAAATAAATTTCTACCATGCTTTAATTTTTTAATAAAAATAACTGTGTGTTTTTGTTAGTTGGTGGCACAAGTCTACCAAACCACCCGCATAATTTCCATGTGTCAAGAGTGTTTGAGATTAATCCGTTTGTTTGCTAAAAAATGAATTCTAAGATGCAGAAAAATTCGTTGATCAGGACAATATCTTCTCTAAATTGAAAAATCCAAGTCAGAAAAAAATGACTTCTTTTTTCTGAAAAATGAAAATTAATTTTTGCACTCTCTCATGACACGTCATCCTTCGCCACACTCTCTAGATGTATCATGTGGCGGCCATATTACTATCACAACTTTTCATCAATTGCTTATTTAAGTTCCTTAACTTTCGAATTTTGTTCATTTAAAGTTACTCCAACGACTTGGAATGGTGCAAATTAGTGACTAGGCATTATTTTATGTTTAAGTAGTTGGTGCGTTTTTGAATTATGCCACATAAGCTACTTGTGGAGAAAGTGGCCGATATAACCTTAATTAAACGAGATTTGAAAGTTAAAGAGCTTAAATGAGCAATTGAAAAATTGTGGCACACGAAACTGACCTGTATGCGAAATATCGAATTTTTAGGGTACTTTTCATCTAACAATACCTAGTTTAAATATTCTAATTCTACATTCCTACCACCACACAACTATCAAAAGCCTAATACCATGACCTATATCCGCCAGCCAACAGTTGTTCGGTCCCTGCTGTCACTGGTCGTCAGTTACTCCTTGTAGTCGCCGATCGCTTATCGCTATTGCCAATGAGGAGCACCCTTTCATGGAAGACCACATTTTTTTGTTTTGCAATGCAATCAATTGGATAGAAATCTTATTCCACTCAATGATATTAATTGGGGTGGGAATTTACATGAGGATTCTTCGTCATGAAACCAAACGAGGCCAAAATACTTTCAGCAACGGAGTTCAAATAGACAGATCACCCACAGAAGTATATAATAAGTGGAAAAGTGTCGACATAAGTTTTAACGAGCAGTTGCCAGAAATATTGTGTAAGTTATAGCATGACATACGTGTCTGTGACATCCAAGTCTCACATTAGTTGTGAGAGGCCGTGCACTACAAAAATAAAAGGTTTTGGTGACGAATTTTGCCACGAAAAATTTGGCAAAATTTGTCGCTAAATGAGTTTGCGATGAAATTTGCGGCGAAAAAAATTTCGTCGCCAATTCGGCATCGCAAAATTTAGTGACGAAAAATTTTAACAAATTAGTAACGAATTCTATTCGTGACAAAATTCGTCGCTAATTTACCATAAACTGTATTCATAGCAAAATTCGTTGCTAATTATTCGTGGCAAAATTTATCGCTAATTATTCGTGACAAAATTTGTCTCTAATTTATAACGAATTTTTTTTTGTCACTAATTTGCGACGAACTTATTTGTCACTAATTTGCGACAAACTTATTCGTGGCAAAATTCGTCGCTAATTTGCCACGAAAAATTCTGACTTTTGCCACGAACATTGTTCTTAAATGAATTTAGCAACGAATTTTTATTAATTCTTTAGCGACGAACTCTGGGACGAATATTGTTTAGGGACGAAATTAGCAACGAAATTTTATTTTTGCAACAAACTTTTATTATTTGTGATCGTATGATAAAATCATTTCTTTTATTTTTGTCGATTTTAAATCTAATTAACAGCAAAATTAATTTCTAAAATTTATATTTAACATTGATTAAGCACTTAATAACATCAAAATATTATAATAATATGAAAATGAAATACATTCATCAACATTTTCCACAAGAATGGCACTTTGCGCCTAGTTTATCCAACATCAGAAATCTCTACATGGCTCTACTCAGCTCTGATTCAACACTACGAACTTGCCCAAAATTGGAAAGTACAGAAAGAAAGAGAAGTCAAAGGAGCATGCCAGGATGAGATTGAAAAGTCGAATGTACAATCCTCACAGAAACCTCGGTGGCATCAGGATCACGTCACTTATTCCATGTCACTACCCATCCCCTCAAACGCCTCATACTCATAATCCTCGTCAAGATTCTCCATTGTTTTTCCAAAGACGAAGGATTTCGTTCCCATCGTCTTGAAAGGCATGAGGCCGAAAGCTCGAGCGGTTTTGATCTCCCTCGCAACCTTCCTCTGCACCTTGGCGCTGATGCGAGTCTACAAAAAGGGACAAACGGCAAATAAATAAGAAAATCAATTTGCAGCTCAATTAATTTCCATAACCTAACTGATATTCAAACTTTACCGAGCTCCTCTTGATTATTATTCCGGCAGCAGTTATGAAATTTGCAAGGAACCTCACATTCTGCAGAAAATTGAACATTGAGAAAGTAAACCTCTAAGCAAAAAGATACCGACAGAACATGACCAACCATCCAAGTATGCAAAAGTTTCATGCAAGCTACGTTATTCATATATTATTAGGAGAACTACAGCGCTTAGAGAGAACTCATGCTGGCATCGGGATAAACTCTGGCAACACCTAAATTTATGTCATTCACCCCGTGATCTGAATAAGAGGTTTCTTCTTATAAATACATGGGGTTACATAACGGAAACGGGATAGTGGCCCTCCTTCACTCTGGGGAAAATGTCCACCCTTTACATCAGTAGATCAGGCATCTAGGCGAGATTGGTCATTTAAACAACTAGAAAAGCAGAACTAAGCAGAGCAAAATGGAAGAGGAACGTCAGTAGAGCACAAATAACCAGAGATACGTATTGCCTGTAACGAGTCACATGGTATCAATGGCCCGTAGAGATATACAATCTCCAAAGAAATATCAACCAATTTAAAAGCTTCAGCATGCTGAAGGTATTAACCATATCACATGAAGCAGGAAACATGCTTGAAAAAGGTTTAATCAGAAGGGCATGAATGATTTACGGTGATCATCAAAGCACCTCTTGCTCATAAGAGGTGCTCGTCAGTTCAACATATCTGGTATACTATTTGACAATTCTAAACAAAACAATATGATCAACCCAATGCTTACCTGAAATCAGCTTTTCTCACCACTTCTGCTGTAGAAACTTCAAATTCCCGTCTTTTGGTGAACCTGCGCACTCCTGGTTTCTTAAGATCGAGATCCTAAAAGAAAGATAGATATAGCTCAGTGAATATAAGGACACTTAAGTGAAAAGCAAAACATTGCAGGAGAAAGTTAGCAACATACATAAAGGACAACAGGCTTTATGTATAATAGCTAAAACCAAGACCCAATCCCTATAGGCCAATTAGTTTCCTGCTAAACACTGACGAAGTACATAATTGATAAGTAGCAACAGATTTCTCTCTCAAATCATAATATCTGGGCGATGTGGACAGCATAAGCAGATTAATATAGAAGATTCACATAGGAAAACCCTCCACAGAGAGTAACACTGAAAAATTAAAGTTATTCACGACAAAAATGCAATTGACCAATCAGAGAGCATAAGAAAAATGTAGATATATCGCACAACTTCTGTTGTGCCTTACACTGATAATCTTCTGTTGGCCAAAAACTCATGGACAAACTTCCAAACAGTAGATATAAATTAAACTCACATGCTTTTTAGTCCTCAGGTTTACTTTTTCCTAGAAACTATTTTTGCACGTATATTTTTTTGTAAAACCTTAAAATGGAGATAATTGAGGCTCTTACCATCTTCTCTGACAATACCATCATGTCCATCTGAGGAATATGTGTCTAAAGCAACATCAGTGTATATCACCTACATGGCAATAGAATCAGAAGGCAATATTAAATATAGAAAACCATGAAACAGGAAGGACCCTATGCTCAGTACTACCCCTTCAACATTTTGACTTACGAGATCAGGGTACTTATCCTTGAGTAATCGTATTGTTCTTGGCACCAAACCATTGTCATTGTATGCTTCATCTCCAGTGGGAGACTAATACTGAAAGTTTAAGAAAAAGGAAATCAGATTAATCGATTTCAATGAACCAGGACATAAAACAGGAGGAACAACTAAAACCTTCAGAGAATCAGGCACTTTGGAGAAGAGTACAATGCTATTAACACCAACATCACTAGCCTTCGCCACCTGTATCAAAAGTTTTGAAGGATTTAGAACAATTTTGATTAGGCTCTATAGATATCTACAGAGACAACAGAGAGGTACTAGCATAGAGAATTCTGTCTAAATTTGCAGGGATTTTCCAGAAAAATTAAACTCTTTCTTTGCTTGTCCCCTTCTATTCTGGAAAACGGAGCAGTTTTCCAAGGGTTAGTGAATCATCTACTCTAAGAAAAAGAAAAGAAAAGAAAAGGACCCCATTTGGCAGAGCACCATTCAAAGCTCCATCTGAACCACTGCATCTTCCAAGTCTACTCTAAACACAAGACAAAGACAATCATTTGACAGACCACCATCATATTTCCATCTGCACCATCACATCTTCCAACTGATTCCTCAATACCAATAGGCGTATAAGGCCTTCTAATCATTAAGAGGACATGGATGTTTTGAATTCCATACGTTGACAAGCCCACATTGACTGGCTCACCTCTTCTACAAGCCCATGCCTCCAACCAAGCCCATAGCATCCTGGCATAGCCCCAATCGGAGTATCTTCCTCACCTGCAAATATTGTTGCCCAAGATGCTAAGTTAGTTCACATGGATTGAATCTACAAAGCACTGCACCTGAGAGATGTCTCACAAACCTTCACGAATAAAAAGTGGGTAGACAAAGTTTGCTGGGGACAAACTTGTCTCCTGGAAAGCTGATCTCAGGGCCGGTGATCTTCGATTGCAACACGGGCGGTGACTCAATGGCTACACAAACAAAAACCAATGAGGGAGGTCGAGAACCTAAAAAGCTGGAAAATGTCGGTATGATGGGAAATACATCGGCAAAGTAAGAAACACAAATTCAACACATAGTCCAGCCACTCCATGCCGCTACGCTCGTAAAGCTCAACAAAGCAGTTAAATTGAACACTCGCCAGCAAAGGGACGACAGGAGTTCCAGCCGGGGCCTCCTCCGGCTTGGGCGGGACCGGAGGCGCTTTGGACACATTCCCCGCCACAACAGCAGCTTCGCATTCCGCAACCGTCATCCCCAACTTCTTAACAGAATCGTTGCTGACTTTCACTAGCCCTCACGACCAATAACCGCCGGGACGGCTGCCCCCTGCTCGCGGCTCGCAAAGACTGAACTGCGCACTCGGCGGCGGTTTCAGCCCCACCACACCCAAGAACAAGAAACCAAGAAATCCTCAAGAACGCTCCAAGAAAGCCACGCACAATCCCACAAATCCCCCAAGAACCCGAGAAACCCAGCAAAGAACCTCGACCCACAAGACACCCACCGCGACCCAAGAAGCGCGAGCGCAAACACGAGCCGCCGGACCACCCCCGCACCCCACCCTACCCCGCCCCACAGAAACAATCGCACGAACGCGAGAGAGAAGGAAAGGATCGCACCTGGATAAGGGTCGCGCGCGAGGGGTAGGACGCCAAGACCGCCGTCGACCACCTCCTCTCCGGGGTTCAACGTCGCGGACCGGTACCTGATCGTGCTCTACTACCAGCCGGCGAAGATGAACAAGAAGTTCAACCAGAAGAAGAAGGAGCGCGTCGGGAGGGAGGGAAAAATTTAGCGACGACAACCAAGTTCGTCGCAAAAAATTTTATCCACGGAATTAGTAAATTAGCGACGACTTTAGAGACGAAATTAGCAACAAATGTATTATAATAAAAATTAAGTAAATAAAAAATTTAGCGACAAATACGATTTATCGTTAATTAGCAACGAATTTTGCGACGAATGTGTCACGAAAATTATTTTCGTTACAAATTAGCAACGAATTATTTTTCATCACTAAATTTTTTATTTGCAGAATTAGTAAACTTAGCAATGAACAATTTTGCGACCAAATTTAAGTTGGTCGCAACATTTTTTATTTGCGGAATTAGTAAATTAGCAACGAATAGTGTTAGCAACGAACATATTATAATAAAAATTCAGCAAATAAAAAATTTAGCAATGAATACGGTTTGTCGCTAATTAGCGACGAATTTTGCGACGAATATGTCACGAAAGTTATTTTCGTCGAAAATTACTTCGCAAATTAGCGACAAATTATTTTTCATCACTAATTCCGTCGCAAATTAGCGACGAATTATTTTTTGTCGCTAAATTTTTTATTTGCTGAATTAGTAAATTAGCGACGAACACAAAGTTCGTCGCTAATTTTGCGATGAACTTCATATTCGTCGCAAAATTTTTTATTTGCGAAATTGGCAAATTAGCGACGAATTTAATAACGAATAGTGTTCGTCGCTAATTAGCGACGAACTTATTATAATAAAAATTCAGCAAATAAAAAATTTGGCGACGAATACGGTTTGTCGTTAATTAGCAACGAATGTGTCACGAAAGTTATTTTCGTCGCAAATTAGCGACGAATTTTTTTCCGTCGTAACTTAGCGACGAAAAATAATTCGTCGCACATTCCGTTTCAAATTAGCGATAAATTTTTTTTCATCACAAATTAGCGACGAATTTCGTTCTCGTCGCAAATTCCGTCGCGAATTAGCGGCGAATTCTTTTTCGCTGCTAATTTTTCGTGACTAAATCCTTTTTTTTTTTTTGTAGTGGTATCGAGCGACTCATAAGTTGAAACATATCTTCAAATGGCCATCACCTTTTGTGGTTACAAAGTGAACTCCTTTTGGGGTCTTAGCTAACGAGGAACGAGTTAGGTAGTTACAAATTGTTGTCTAGGGATTTTGAAGTATACTATAGACAGAAACTCATCTTTGCAAAATATTAAATTGAGTGAAGCACAGTGATTCACGACATTAGAAGAACATTAAACATGTAAATCACATTAATAGTTTTCCAAGGCACATTGATTACAATTCACCTCATTTATATAGCAAATGCATGGACACATGCCGTTAGACTTGATCTATCTCTCACTTGGCTGGAAAGGGCCAAAGAAATCTACTTTATTAGAGACCAGAGCCAAGAAATTTGCTTGAAGGTAGACATATAATATCTCCGTATTAGTGTCACGGAATGATGTTTCTATTAGCATGAAGCCATGGAAGAATCAAATGAGAGCACAATGAAAATTTTAAGTACATGTACTCAGTTGCTGGTCTGGTCATAGCAGGTGAAACTAATCTCCACTTTCTCAGCAGTACTGGATATCACCAGCATCCCAGCAACGAGTCACTGGATCTACTTACGTCCGTCTGCTGTCCATAGATTACATTATATGTCACGAGTTGCAAGTTTTAGTTTCAGTCTCAATTTAGTGTACATTCACATCAAGCAGTGACGATACCATTTGACCAAGTTAAAGATCAATAGATCCACTCATCCGTAATGCAACCACATGAATAGAATTTTCGGTCTACTTGACATCTGACATGAACAGAGAAAAACTCTTTGATTTGATTCAAACATGATCCTACTAAGATATCAGAATATACCCAGCAAGAGAGAACCTGAAAAACCCATATTTAAAGATATGCACTAGAAGTCATCCATGGCAAAATCTCTGATGCAAGACCCAAGCTACAAACAGAAACCCCCTAGAACTCCTGAGAAGCAGATCCAATGACTCCCTTCCCTTTGCCCATCTTCTTCGGCAACAGAGTTTGGTGAATTTTGGGCAACACTCCTCAGCGATGGTCACAGAACCCGGAGCTTGCTCAATTCCTCATAGTTCCTCACTGCAATCTGGAAGTGCCTCGGGACAATCCTGTTCTTCTAGTTGTCCCTCGCAGCATTTGCAGCAAGTTCCAACTCCTAAAACCCCCAAAAAACCAAACTTAACAGACAAGTTCAAGGGCTTGAAAGGACGTCAGCAAACAAAATCAAAATAATCTACAAAATCCAGACGACAGGACAGCAAGAAGGATAATTTCTGCTTTCCGTATGCTGGGTGGGGTGATGATTCAGATGAAGAGAATCGATTTGGCCTAAAGCCCCTTGGGACAATTTGCCAAACACCCCAAATTTTCCCCAAGGGCTTTGTGGCCTAAAGCTCCTTACAAATGCTTAACCAAAAGCACCCTGAGATGAGTCACTTCCTAAGTCAAGCCGGGATGTCACAAATATTTTGAGGTCTTACATTTCCTGATTCTTCTGCGGGAAATTTTCGATTTGAACAAGAAAATGCTCTTACAAAGTTGAATGGGAAGTGACAATGAGATATGAAAACACCTAAAACCGTTGAGCATACTTAGCGAAAATTAGGAAATCGTCACTCATGAGCAGGATTTAGGATTTAGAAACAAGCCACACACACAACAATGATACAAAATCCAGGCTCACACAGCATTTTTATTTCTAAATTGGTACAACCATTTTGAAAGACGAGGGAGATCTCATTCAGTGTTTACCTGAGAGAGGAAAGAATGGGTCGTCCAGTGGGAGGCCCTCCATCGTGTGAAATAGACTTCTGGTATGTGCTCAATTTTTTTATAGTCATCTTTCTCGTGGTCCGCTTTGACATTCTCGTAGAATTCATGAGACATGTCAAAAAACATGAGCTTTCGAATTGTGGGAATGTGTTCGATGCCGGAGGGTATTATTTCCAACCATTCACAGCGGCTGATGGTTAGGTCTTCAAGACACGGCATTGTTTCCTTCTCCAAACTCATTAATCTAAGCTCCTCTAATTCCTCAAGCAGTAAAATCTTGAGTTTCGGAAACTGCCCTTTCTTGAAATCTAATTTCTCTCCATCATAAGCCCGACGTAGTTGCAACTCTACTAGCTCCGGCAAATTTCCAAGTATTGAAAGGAGATCTTCCTCTAAGTGACTCCATCTTAACAAGATCTTTGTCAAACATTTACAGGACGATATCCAATCTGGCAACTCCTCCAAACGGCCATGCAAATAGAGATGTTTAAGATACTTGGGAGGCGAAGATAAGCCATGGAGATCAATTATCTCGTCCTCGTCAAATGCATGTATATTGAGGGACTTTAGCTCCCTTAACTCTTTAAGGGAAGTGCACAACTCCTCACCATGTTTCTTTCTCAACTTGGTAATTCCCAACCGCCTTAATTTTATCAGATTCCGAAGATCTTTTAATGTTCTTTTGTCTGCTTCCACGAAACAGAGCTTTTCTAGGTCCAAGAACCCTCCAATCCTGCATGATGCCTTGAAGCCAATTAGTTTGTAACTCTCCATTAGAGGCTCTTTCTTGTGATGATATATTAGGATGTGACGAATTCTTTTTAGTCTTGCAACCTGCTTAGGCAATTCAGTGACCAAGCTATTTTTAGCATCCAAAAATTCTAGATACCGAAGCTTTCCAATAGAGTCTGGTATTACTCCGATTAAGGTATGCCTTATGCTCCAGTATCTAAGATTAGTTAGCTGAATCAATCCATCTGGAACGATCCGGAGAGGTGCACCTGTCAGATCTAACACCTTGGAATGCTTTAACTTGGATGGAAATGAAAGAGTCCCGGAAGTAGCAGAGACATTGAGCGTGAATGTCGAAGAAAGTTGGAAGGTTTTTTCTTCATTCAAACCCTTGATTGTTCCCAGGACACATAGGTATCTTCCACTTTCAGCCCAGTTGGAAATGGCCTCCCTAGCTATCCTGCCATGAAGGGACAATGAAGCAATAATCTCTTGCACAAGCTTATCCACTCGGAATGTGGGGAGCTCTCCATCAGTTCTTTTTTCCGCCAGATGGATGCACTTCCTATCAAGAAGATCATTGAAAAAACCCTCTGCTTCTCTTAGATCGGGTAGAAATCCTTCTGCAGCCCATAAACGAAAAACTCCATTACAACTGATCATGCTATTCTCGGGCAAAATGCTCAAATACAGAAGGCAGAATCCACGGTCGTCGGTGTAAAGGATCTCCAATACTTGTCGGATAAGGTTAAATGAGGGGAAGTTATCGGAGGGGAGGTTCATTGGCGCCCATTCATCACTTCTTTCAAATGAGGGGAAGATCATCGACTTCCTTTCAATATTTGTTTCTTTCCTTTTGCGCAAGTGGAGAACGATTGCTGCGGGCAGACTCTCAAACTTCCTAACAAGGAGTTGGCAAACTTCCTTCAATGGAGAAGGAAAATCCCCGGAAGGGGATATCTTACGGAAATGCGCCCATGGCTCTTCTTCGGATAGATTGTCCAGTTCGAAAGTTTCCAATTGACGGCCATCCTTGTGGAGTGGGCTGTTCCACGGACCCATGTCGCGCCTGGCTATAAAGATCACTTGGTATGTCTCGGCTGAAAAGCAGACTTCGTTTAAAGCATTTAGAGTTCTCTGATCGGCTAAATTATCGACCACAACGAGGCATCTTCCCTTATATTTTGAGGAGAATTTGAAGTCCTCGTCCACCAGACCATCCGCATCAGAGTCGTCATCGGGGAAGGGGGAGTTCTCGAAAAGAAGTTGCAGAAGTATTTCTTCACGGATCAACTCAGAATCATATCTTTGCGGAACGCTAATCCAGGCGATGGTATCGAAAAGCTCCCTCGCGTGGACATCTTCGCACACCTTCCTGACCAAGGCCGTCATCCCCGACCCTCCCTTTACCAACACATCCGTCGTTCCGGAGTTTTCCTCAAGAAGCAACTTGATCAGCTGCTCCTTGTGACCGTGCAATCTGATCACATCACCTCCTTGGGTCAGACCTGAATCCCCTGGAGGACTTTCGATGGCAGGACTTCCTTCCCCAGTTTTGCAGTGCCTTTTAGCTCTCTCCGCTGCTCTTCGTGCTTCCTGATCACGAGAAATCGACAAATAAATCAACAATTACATCGTTTTGACCAGTTTAGCAGACTTGAGAGATATGAACTGTCAATAATAAAACTACTTTACAACTGCACCGCCGCTAGAAAACACAAATCAAATTGAGTCATCTCCTGGACATCCGCAACTCATCTCCTGAAGTCAGCTATGTAAGACTCATGCAAGCAAATCGGGATATTATTTTTACTTCTGTAATTTTTTTCTCTGTGATCACAATTATATTTAAGAGGACCCGCTAATGCAAGTAAGTTTTATTAACAGAATGGCCAACAAAGACCCAAGGTTATGACAATGCAGATACCTCTTCCGATGCTTTATCGTCGAAACTGGGAGCAGATACTTCTTCTCCTCTCCCCAGGGCGTCCGAGTTTTTGCCAAGTTTTCGGTAATAGGCGTCCCGCCAAGGCCTGCGTCGACATTGACCGAATATCTTTGCCAGGTGCGCTCTTGTAGCCAGTGCAAATAGAGCGAAATACTGTAAAGCAGATCGTTTCTCTCCTTTCCGAAGGGCATCAGGGAGATCACCACGTATGTTGGATGATGAAGTGCCCGGCAAAGGCCCGCCTTGCGCCGAGGAGCCCTGCAGGTGAATTTGCGGAGCAGATGCTTCTTCTTCTTTCTCATGGGATTTGCCCTCGCATGGAAGATGGGCTTCTCCGTCTTCCACTTCTCTAATGTTCGCCATCTTTCCTTTGTTTGCCGTCACACACGGATCCAGCGATCCAGAATTCAGCTGTTGCGGGTGCGCTGTGCCAAGTTTGGTGGACCGCGGGGATTGTTCGATCAGAGATATGAGCACTGAGGGGTTGATTCTCCAGAAAATTCAAATCAAAGCTGCTCTACAATAGAAGATGCTCAGTTCAATCTAGCAAAAGATGATTACCTGCAGCGACGGCCGCACGGAGGCGATCTAGAGGGCTTGACTCTGCGAAGGAGTCAACCGCGGCAAGGTAACGTTCAAACTCTTCAACAATGGCGCTACAAAAACAGGAACGAGCGGGGAAAATCTGAATATTATGTAACTTTTTTGAATTGTCATCTAACGTGTGTGTTTAATAAACTTTCTTAATATACCCGACCGTATTCAAAAAAGTTATTACCTTTGGATACTTTCTTAATAATCAGATTTTCCCATAATCTGAATATGATATGTAACTTTGGCGATCGTATCCAAAGGATTAGTGCATTGTCTAAATTAGGTAACTTTCCAAAGGAAACTTTCCTAATTTGACAAAGTGCCAAGTCGGCCATCCGACCTCTATCCGAGATAATTTACCCGACCGCACGGAAAATCGGCGAATCTTACCCATAATCCTTTGGATACGATCGCCGGTTTTATTTATTGCCAAATTTGAATCGGATAAAACATTAGCTGAATATATTTTGTGATGCGAAGTTATCTCTTGCCATGAATAATGTGTATCTTTATTTGAAAGTTTCGTATTTGAAAAATAATAAAAAAATATCATCTCTGTATTTAAATGCGTTAGCTAGAGTTTGCATGATAATTTACAATATAGTTTCCTTAGTAGATTAGATTTGCATGTTTAGATAATCTTACATTTATAGATAATGTTGCATGTTATAGATAAATTTTGCACGTTTCAATAATATCTAGATAATAGGACAAGGTTTTCCTGATAGATTTAAGATTTAATCTAAATTATTTCCTAAATTGGATAGGATAACTTTCATTTAGGTAGTTTCTATATCATTAATTTTTAATTGCGAATTTTAATGAAAATCCCAAAGATATCACGTGCATACATATCATATAGTTGTCATGACATGTCTATCTTGCGTCTCATCTCTGAAAAACACTATGGAAATTTTTTTTCTAAAAAATATTCTACTGGAAATAAAGACAGCCTAAATGAAATAAGTAACCACATCCTTACGAAGACAATTAAATGATCTTTTTAAACTTAATCTTACCTTATTAGTCAAAACCAATCATAATTATCAAATTTCCTTAATTTTTTGGGGTCGATTCGAACGTCCTTGATTTACTCCTTGCTAAATATATTAATTTTCAAAGCTATTGGAACTATCAAACATGTCCTTAATGGGGTGACTAAGGGCTTGTTTGATGAAACTAAAAAACAAGTGCCGAAGAATTAAGCATTGAATTTTCAGTGTTGAAAATAGAAACAAAAATTTACTTAACCATAAAAATTGATAGTGATCACCAAATATGATTAGTTTTTTACTAAAGTAAATGGTGATTATCAGTGGTAAGTTTAAACACTATAACTGGTAAAATTCTATTTACTATAGCTTACATTTGCTAGTAAGCAAATTAAGTACCCTTGTTTACTTACTAAATTAAATGAACTTTTTACTTAATTGAGTCTTTTAAATCACACTAGTTAAAATTATCAAACAAGTTTCATATCCTTAAATGCTCGATTTTTTTTTTTATTTTTTAGCACCTAATTTGGTTATCAAATAGACCAGAAGGGCAAGGTTAGTTATGGCTTATAAGTGTTGAAAATTTAAGTATTGAATATTTATTTTCAAGTCTTTAAGTAATGAAAACGAAAATAAATAATTATAATAGATGAAAAATAAATACTAAATTTCGAGAATTTTGTAATAGAGTGAACATTATTGTAATTTTTTGATAATGTAATTTCTAAGATTTAATTTCCATTATAATTTTATCTTTTAAGCAATTAAGTAAGTCATTCCTTTTTACGGTGTTAAGCGATTTTGCACATAAAACACTCATTGTCGTGTGGTTTCTGAGGTTTTCAAAAGCATTTAATGTCAGGCCAAAACAAAAGCATTTAATGACATTAAGTGTTGAAAGTTTAATTTTAAGAAGTAAAAAGTTCAGCTAATGGGCTAAGCGAGGGAGGGATTGTCTAAATCATTGAACAAAAAAAATTAATCGATGGCATCTAGAGTCTAGCCAAAATATATTGCTAAAACATGGCAATAATCATTGTTCTACGTTTGCTAAGTAAATGATTATCCTACACTTACTTAGGTGTCTAATCGACCTACTAATAACCGATTAGTGGCAACTCCTATTTGAATTTTGCATGTTTAAATGATTCAATTAAAACCCAAAAGTGCGATGGATAGGGCCTAGGAGAGTCTGTGCTAAGTATAAGCTTAATAATCTATTTGCTTTTCTTGGGTATTTACCTTTTGGGAGGTCACGAAAGCCAATCACAATGAAGAAATAAAGAATAATAAAAAATTAAGAAATTAAAAAAAAAGTGTCCACGTCAACGTCAGTTATACCATGTAAGACAGTTGAAGTCCACAATAGGGATTTTCTGGCCATCTATGAACTTCGTATTTGATGGATTGGTATATTGTCACGACATTCGCAGAGGTAAACCACCCAAGGGAAAGTTAATAGATTATTATGCCCAAAAACTTAAAGCGGACTCTTCCAAGCCGATATCAGTTGTAGCTTTCGAGTTTTAATTTAATTAACTTAACATGCAAATCAATTTATTCAGAAGTCGCTACTAATCAGTTATTGGTAGGTCGATCAGACACCTAAGTAAAGTGTGGGAGAGCACTTTTCTTCTATAAACCAAACATTCAATAGACTCGGGGACTTGATTACGCTATATCAATCTAACACCATTTTGGTACTTTTTCTCCTTGTTTTCAAATATATTTTGCAAACAGTCTTGGTTAATTTTAACTTAAGTCAGTAACATGCAAGAGATGATCATGTGGGTGCACGGACAACAATTTAACAACCAATAATTAATGCAGTAAATAAATTGCTAGAGATAGGGCAAGAATATAAATACCTCAAGCAAGCAAAAGCCCATTAATTGCAATGCATCAAATGTCCTCCGGTATATTAACTAAATTAAAAACATGTAATATAAATCCACAAAATCAAATACTCACCACAACCCAAATTGGGGAACAATGGCAATCAGAATAATGAAAAATCCGATCTTACGTCTTGCAACTCGAATTCCTGACTTTTAAGGCATTCGTGTCTTAAATGAAAACTTTCCTAATCGGTACGTGCCTAAAAATCTCAAAACAATCCCGATTAGAATTGAATAATCCAAATTAGGCAATAAGATGTTATAATTGATTCGGTTTCGAATATTAGCTTATATGGTGGACTTGTTCCAAAAGGGGACCGGCGAGGCTAGCACGGCAACAGTGAGGGGCTGCCGCAGCTTCTCATGGTGCGACAAGGCAAATGCTGCTCGAGCTGATGCTTGTGAGACTGACGCCAAATCTGCGTATGTATATTTTCCGTTAATGAATTGGTCTACTGTAGAAAACTTGCAAGGACGGTGCCCTGTCCTTGAGGGTTACAGCGGGCCTAGTTCAGATCTTACACGGAAATGCATATGCATGTTGGGAAATAAATCTCACTAAGGACGCTTTCCTTCAGAAGCTCGTTTGAGTAAAGCAACTTATATTTTTTCCTTTAATGAATTAATCTATTTTAGAAATTTTGTATGGCATGGTCTATTTTAGAAAATTTGCATGGACAGTAGCGCCCTGTCCTTGAGGGTTATAACAGGTCTTATTCAATTATTTACATGGAAATGCATATGCATGTTAGGAAATAAAAGTGATTGATGATCCTTTCCTCCAAAGGAAAAAAAATTACGATCATCCTTTCCCTTCTCCTATACATTCATGCGCTCCCAGCTCAACTATCTGTACATTGGCTCCATCTATACCCTCACGAAGTAGAATGACGAAAATACACATGCATAGATACTTTCATCTTCTTCTTTTAGTTCTCCAGCTTATCCCATGTTCATCAATTTTCTCTTGATTTATAAAAATGTATCTGCAAGTTTTGGCTTCCCGCATATGCTTTCTGCCATTTCCTCTATTCTAAGTAGAATTTGAACTAACGATGGCCAAGAATGCGTGAATCATTTTACCTCACACTTGAACTATTTTAAGGAGATTTATATGTAGAAGTTTATCGATTTTTTTTTATCCAATCTTCTTCGTCTATCTTAGACCCATGAGGAAAATTTACTGCCCTCTTTCATGAACTATCTTTTCGAAACCCAGATTATCTGCAAGTCCACTTCCACACAAAGCAAATTCCGTCCACCACAATACCAAAGGCCATAGCCCATTGAGATCCTCGTGGCAATCATCTTCACTTCGCCAACGAAGTAAAGATGATTGTTACCTAATTTGAACGCACGTGATCTGAATCGTAATTGGACCAGATCACGGCTTGCAAATGATGCTCAGCAGATGGCCAGCGATGGATCACGGTGGCTGATTACACAACGGCCGGTGGAGGGCATCTTGGACGAGGGGGCTGCTCAAGCTAATGGCTCGAGGTGGGGCTCGGCATGGAGACAACTCCGGTGATGCCCACAAGGACTCCTTGGTTCAGGCTGGCTCATCTCAGAGCTTGACAGACATACGAAACAGAAACAACTATAGCTACGAAGCGACGTCAAGGAAAGTCGAGCGAAGTTGAGGACGGAAGTAAGCAGTGGCCGTCGGTCATCACAAAACAAGTAGTTCACGGTGAGAGCTTGTGCTCACGGCTGGACTTATCCCTTCTTCACGGAGTCATCTTTTTCTCCTGTTTTTGTTCTGTCGCTTCCTTGGCTTCATGTTGGAATGTTCTCTGCTCTCCACGTTGAATCTCGCTTTGTTGATCGTGCTTCACAACATCCCAAGGAACCGGCTGCACACTGAATTCCCACTCATCCCAATCACGCCCACTTTGGCTCCTCTCGTGCAATGGATGAAGAACTCTGGTATTACACACCAGCAGAGCTTGACAGACATACAAAACAGAAACAACTATAGCTACGAAGCGGCGTCAAGGAAAGTCGAGCGAAGTCGAGGACGGAAGTAAGCAGTGGCCGTCGGTCATCACAAAACAAGTAGTTCACGGTGAGAACTTGTGCTCACGGCTGGACTAATCCCTTCTTCACGGAGTCATCTTTTTCTCCTGTTTTTGTTCTGTCGCTTCCTTGGCTGCATGTTGGAATGTTCTCTGCTCTCCACGTTGAATCTCGCTTTGTCGATCGTGCTCCACTCATCCCAATCACGCCCACTTTGGCTCCTCTCGTGCAATGGATGAAGAACTCTGGTATTACACACCAGCAGAGATCGGGGAAGACGTTCCACAGCTGCTTGTGAGCTAGACTTGCCTGTCTGATCACCTTATGAAAGAATGAATTCGACTAGCGGATAGGTAGGCGGCTCAGAAAAGGCATTTCCCAAGCTTTTTGGGTGCTCCAACTGATGGTTCTCCCCACCTCTTTCTTCGAAGCAGAAGGCAAAGAGCTGTTTGCGGTTCCTCTTGTAAAAACTCAAAGGGAAATATATTCGCAGAAGCATCAGAGGCCATACAGCGAAAGATTCCTTCAAATAGCTCATCACGAGAAGTAGTCCTTTGGTTCTAGATTCTTGGGTCTTTCTTCCCAATTCCCTTTCCCGGGCCAGCTCAATTTAGAACTTAGAAGGGCAGTACCTGTGTACTCAACAAGAAATCTTAGTGCATTTAGCATATCATTTTTTTTTCTAGACCATCGCATCGAGTTGCTCTTTAATAAGGAGACCGCCCACACGTGGGTTACTTCAGGTTTAGGCACGAAAGTGTTCCTAGCCTCGACTTCTTTTTCTTTTAAGGATTCCCCTGAGTGTTGGACACCGCCAACTGGAAATATTGATTATGGTGGGGAGAGACGACGGTGGTTCTCATCAGGAACAGCAGTGCCAGGTTCTCATCAGGAACAGCAGTGCCACGGTAGTGCGAGGAGATCGTCGGTGAGACAGCGACAACGATGGGTGGCAACAGGTGGCCCAGGGTTATCAAGGATCCCAGCCAAAGACTCGGCCGAGAGACTCTTCATCGGTTTAGGTGCCAGGGACTTCACAGCCAGAGGGGCAAGGGCAGCAGCTTCGTCGTCTCGGATACTCACCAAAGGCTGTGGCACACCAAAGTCGCCGGAGCTGCTGGGGTGTCGCCATGGGAGTTGTGGCAAGCAATCATTGGAATCGCAAGCAACACGTCCATTAACCTGCAAAATAAGACTCGAGAGAAAGCCGCGAGGCGGCTGCTGGAGACGGCTGAGGACTCCAGGCAGCAGACTGGAGCTCGACGGCGGGCGTCCAGGTGGAGTTTGGCGCAGCTACGGAGGCCGGGTTTGGTGATGCAGGCGGGCCTCAGGGGGCGGCTGCTGGAAGAAGATCGGCGACAGCCCAAGGTTGTAAAAATCCTGTCTCTTTTCTCACTATCACGACCTCTTCCTTCCAATTCTAAGACAAAGCGTACACTGGCCAAGAATATGGCCGAATATTTCCATCTTCCTTAGCATCTTTTGACCGAAAACTTGACTAGAATAAAGTTTTTTCGCCCTCAATTTCAATCAAATCACTTAGGGCTAATTCAAAAAAAAAAATACCAATTTTAACTTGAGTAACAATTCTAACCCCAATTTTTTTTAATAAAGAGCACTAACTTTTACTCGAATCCCAAATTTGGCCCCCGTAATATAAAATTTTCAAATTATTCGGGCCAAATTTGAGATTTAAATTGGTGATTTTTATAAAACAAAGAAAAGTTCGGATCAGAATTGTTACTCAACATAAAGTTTGAACTTTTTTTTGGAATTAGGCCAAATCACTTAATCTTTCCAAGTTTAGCACCCCCTGTGCTAGGCACATGTGATTCTTGGCCATCTGGGGTATTCATTGGGCTTGACTGAATTTCATGCACGCTTCCGTGAGTTTGGTCTAATTTGTTACTTGAGTCTAGAACAATTCACTTGAGTCCTTCCTCCGCTGCTCCAATGCAAATGTAACCATATGAGCCTATTACCATGAGTGCAAATGCCCTATATGCAATTTAATTAAGGTAATACCACGAAAAACGCTAAACTGGTACATTTGTGACAATTTTATCCCGAACTATTTTTTTGACCACTAAAAACCCCAAACTGGTATACTTGTGACAATTTTACCTCGAATTATTTCTTTGACCACCAAAAACCTACCCTGGTACACATGTGACAATTTTACCTCCGGAACTAATTTTTTGACCACTAGAAATCCCAAACTAGTACATATGTGACAAATTTACTCTCTATTAGTGTCCGTTAAATTATATTAATATCACAAAAAATCACAATTTGATAAACTTGAGACAAACAGAGGAGTAAAATCCAAAATTGGTACACATGTCAATTACCACATGTCATTAAACTTTACAATTTGACAGTAAAATTTAACAAAAACTAACGGAGGGTAAATTTGTCGCAGGTATACCAGTTTGGGGTTTTTGGTGGCAAAAAAATTAGTTCGGAGGTAAAATTGTCACAGGTATACCAGTATGGGGATGGTAAAAAAAATAGTTTAGGGTAAAATTGTCACAGGTGTACCAGTTTAGGGTTTTTTGTGGTCAAAAAAATAGTTTGGGGTAAATTTGTCACAAGCGTACCAGTTTGGGGTTTTTCATGGTATTAACCCTTTAATTAATATTTTTGTTTAAGGGCCGGGATTGATCTCGAATTTTTTATGCAATAAATAACTAAATGGGTCTCCAAATTTTAGGTGTGAACACACGTAGATCGTTTAGATTGTATTTTGGTTTACATGCCTCATTTCTATGCCCTGAAAATAGAAAATAAAAAATGTATAATCTCTTTCATATCAATAGTCTTAAATTGCATCTTCATAGAAAATCACATGAAAATAACTTTAAGATTGCATTTGCAATAAGGGTAAAGTTGTATATCTGCATCATTTTCAGTGGATTTACTATCGTCCTGTGCACAATTTGAGAGTCATTAAAATGCAAAACTACATT
The DNA here is from genome assembly GCA_031216185.1 of Syzygium aqueum. Lineage (NCBI taxonomy): Eukaryota > Viridiplantae > Streptophyta > Magnoliopsida > Myrtales > Myrtaceae > Syzygium > Syzygium aqueum. The sequence goes on along the minus strand of CM062235.1, from coordinate 8,877,277 downwards.
GTATTACCCATACGATTTTTTGGTTATATTTTATTTAATGTTTCGAAGCTCATTTGAAGAAAGTAATTTATTTAGGGCTTGTCTTTGTATAGCACGTTAAATCTGCATATAACTATTAGGATTTACCTCAATGGCCACACTTTTTATTTGGGAAGGGGTAGGTGGAGAATTCGTTCCCCTTATTTTCTCGAGGGGATTAAGGATGGAGGGATTAAAGGTGGGAATGTATAGTTTCACACGTGAATTTCGACTCTAGCACTCTGCAAAGAGTAGCAGGCCCAATTCAAATCTTACAAGGAAATGCATATGCAAGTTAGGAAATACATCTCACTAAGGACCCTTTCATGCAAGTTAGGAAATACATCTCACTAAGGACCCTTTCCTTTATTAGCCCATTTGAGTTGAGTAATTTCATTAGAGCGCATCTCTGTATATAGCATGTTAAATCTACATATATATTTTTCCTTTAACGGATTGGTCTATTTTAAAAAAATTGAAAGAATAGTGCCGTGCCCTTGAGGTTTATCACAGGACAAGGTCCTACCCAGTTCTTTACATGGAAAAAAATATGCAGGTTATAAACTAAAAGTGTCCAATGAACCTGACCTTCTTTTTTTTTTTTTTTTGGTCATAAATGAACCTGACCTTCAAAAGTGAAAAAAGTTACCGATGTTGCCTTCTGGAGGGTCATGAGACCAACGCCATTTCCTCATTTCGCTTCTCCTGCACACACAAACACGCGCGCGCGCGTGCACATATATATATATATATATATATATATATATATATATGCGCTCCCAGTTCAACTATCTGACACAACTCAGAAGCAGGAGGCATTTCTCTGTCTCTTCTGCAAAATCGAGATATGGAATACCAGAAATGGAGATTGTCTCCGACCACCTTGACGATTTTCATTCTTGGTCTCGTTTGCATTCTAAGCATTTCCCCTGCTAATACTGCCGCTGCAGCAGCTGATGCAGGCAGCTCCTTGTCAACTTATATCGTCCACGTCCGAACGCCGACGGAGAAACATTACGCCACTTCGGAGGATCTCGATGCTTTGTATCGGCCGTTTTTACCTGCCACAGCGACCAGCTCTAACCAAGAGGAAAGAATGGTTCACTCGTACCGACACGTGATATCTGGGTTCGCGGCCAAATTGACCGCCGAGGAAGCTCAAGCCATTCGGGAGAAGGACGGTGTTTTGCACGTGCAAAAGGAGGAGGTGCTCCCTCTACACACGACTCACACCCCCGACTTCTTGGGATTGCGCCAAGGAGTGGGCCTGTGGAAGGACTCAAACTTCGGTAAGGGTGTGATCATCGGAGTATTGGACACGGGGATTTTCCCCAATCACTATTCCTTCAGCGACGAGGGGATGCCTCCGCCCCCGGCCAAATGGAAGGGCAGGTGCGACTTCAACGGTACATCCTGCAACAACAAGCTCATCGGTGCGAGGTCTTTCCTTTTCGAGGAGGACTCTCCACCCTTTGATAAAGAGGGCCACGGTACACACACTGCCAGCACAGCTGCCGGTGCTTTTGTGAGGAATGCCAGCGCATTGGGTAATGCCAGAGGCACGGCCGTAGGCATGGCGCCTCTTGCGCATTTGGCAATCTACCAGATTTGCGACTTTCTCGGGTGCCTTGAGAGCGCCATATTAGCTGGGTTTGACGCCGCCATCGAGGATGGTGTTGATGTGCTTTCCCTCTCTTTAGGAGCAGATTCCCGGCCGTTCTTCACTGACCCGATTGCGAAGGGTGCATTTGCTGCCACCCAAAAGGGCATCTTCGTCAGCTGCTCCGCAGGAAATAAGGGGCCAGATATCAGGACATTGTCAAACGAGGCACCGTGGATTCTCAGCGTGGGAGCGAGCACCATCGACCGCAGCATAAGGGCCACAGCACGGCTGGGGAATGGGCTGGAGTTCGATGGGGAGACCTTGTACCAACCGCAAGACTTCCAACCGGCGCTACTTCCCCTTGTTTATCCGGGAGCAAATGGAGATCAATCCTTGGCCCTCTGCGTTCCCAGAGCACTTAGAATGCGCTCGGACATCAAAGGAAAAGTGGTTGTGTGCGACTATGGTGGCAATAGAGTCGCGACAGGTCAATCGGTCCAGGATGCAGGTGGTGCTGCCATGATCCTCGTGAACAGTCCCATTGAGGGATACACCACATTAGCCGATGCGCATGTCCTACCCGCAGTCCATGTGAGATATGTCGCTGGGAAAGAGATCAAGAGATACCTAAGCACAGCGTCAGCGCCGAAGGCGACGATCCTATTCAAAGGCACTCACATTGGAAGATCGGTCGCCCCGGCTGTAGCATTCTTCTCTTCCCGCGGCCCCAACATCCAAAGCCCAGGGATCCTCAAACCGGACATCATCGGCCCAGGTGTGAACATTCTCGCCGGTTGGCCATCTAGTTTAGACAATTCTACGGACAGTAAGCACACATTCAACGTGATCTCCGGGACCTCCATGTCCTGCCCCCACCTCAGCGGTGTGGCGGCCCTGCTCAAGAGCGCGCATCCCGACTGGTCGCCAGCGGCCATCAAGTCCGCCATCATGACCACTGCCACCACCTCCAGCATGGTGGGCCAACCCATCGTGGACCAGACTCTCCATCCAGCGGACATATTCGCCACTGGCGCAGGACATATTAACCCATCGAAGGCCGTCGACCCAGGTCTCATTTACGATATCGGACCGCAAGATTACGTTCCTTTCTTTTGTGGGCTCAACTACACCGACTCCGAAATTGAGCTCATAGTTAAAAAAAGAGTCAAATGCTCGAGCATAAAGAGCATACCCGATTACCAGCTCAACTATCCATCGATCAGCGTGAGGTTCAACGATTTGGTGACGAAGGTGAGTGTGACGAGGACGGTGAGGAACGTCGGACCTGCTAAGTCGTCTTACAGGATGGTCATCGACCCCATCATAGGTCTCGACTCGATCGTCGTGTACCCGAGTGATCTGGAGTTCGCGGGGGCGAACCAGACAGCGAGTTTTAGGGTTGACTTCACAAGGAATGCGACGGCGACCACGCCCTTTTCTCAAGGGGCTATCACCTGGGTATCCGCTCTGCATTCAGTTCGAACCCCTGTCGCCGTTTTGTTTGAGTGATCACGTGGTGAGTGGTCTTAATATTGGCTTTTCTCGCGTTGTTTGCGTCCTGAATAATTGGCAGCTTAGTCAATCTTAAAAATATGGAGAAAGTGACTATTCATCAAAGTTTTTATAGTACCGCATTGTAACGTCTAGATTCAATTCATAGTGGACTGAACGGACCGAATCGTTGTACCTAGAGGGCATTGACACATTTCGCACTTGAATTTGCCTTTGAGAACATCCTCATTTTTCGCGAGGGTTAACCTCGATTTTCTCTCCGTAAGGAAAATTCGATTAAACTTAAATTTATGGACATTGTCGCAGAGGGGTGCAAAACTTTGGGTTCTTATCCTCATCGTATAAAAAATTTAGCATGATTTTTCTTATGTCGAGTTGATCAATTTCCAACACGACAACCTAGTTAAAGAGTACTCGGTACAAGATTTAATGCATATGTATCATAAACGGATCAACTCATCTGCGCATGAATTATAAATGGGCCATGTGCACTTTATGTTTTTAAACACATGTATGGCACGTTTAGACATGTTTAAGTAAACAAGTTGATGTCAACACAATTTGATGAGTTTAGAACTGATTTGATGCAACTGTAGTTAGAGTGTAGTGTATATGTTGTGCTGCAACTGCATTAAGAAGTTATGTAACTTATATGTTTGGTAATTGATAACTTCTAAAGTTGGGTATGGGTGAGGCAACTTCTCAACTACAACTTCCGAGGTATTTGCACAAGATGTTATAAAAGCCGCAGCACCCTTTTTCACAATATAAGTTATTACGGGAAAGTTGTATCAAATATGTTTAATTCCTTTCTACATATCTATCCATGAGGGGTCTTTTTGTAAAATGTCTTGTCGTACAATAAGCAGTTCGTGTTTAAGTTCCAATGTTATGATGATTTATGAATGAGACCGGTTCAATCAACAAGAGGAAATTGAGAAGAGGATAAGGTTTGTATAAATAAGAACTCCTTTTTAATATATACTAGTTCTAAGCTCATGCTACATATGAACGCATTTTCCTTTATCTAGCTTCTAAAGTAATCTTAAATCATATTAACTAACGACTAACTCCTTGGGTAAATGGTAAAACAATTGGGATGCACGTTAAGTAGCGCGAAGTCTCAAATGCAATTTTTACTATGCGATCAATTGGAGTTAGACAACAAAAAGAAAAGGCAGCATCTTGCAAATCTCTGTTCTCATGGGAGGTTGCCTACCTTTCTTCGATTTGGGATAGCAAAGACTATGGACTCAACGTGTTGTTGAACCTTCAGTGCTAAAGTTTGAAACTGAAAGTGATGTTGAGTTGGCTTCATTATATAAAAGATATATAATGTTGGTGAATTTTCATTCGAGGAGAAAGAATCCAAATTTGTGCTAACTATTTCCTCAAAATTTTGGTTTGATAATGAATCTTGGGGAATAAACTAAGGTGGGCAAAACCGTTCTTTTCTCCATCTTAAACTTGACATTGGAAAATAAGCTCGCAAATAAAAGGGGGGAAAATTCTCAAAATGTTTCTCTACCACCTTTCTACAAGGCTGCGAATTAGTCTCACCAATTCTCTTTAATTAACATTTTCAATTGGGGTAACACTAATTCCACCCCTGTATGGATTCCATCTACACCCTCACTTAGTAGAATGACAAAAGTACTCATGCATCGATATGTTCTTCTTCTTCTTTTAGTTCTCCGGCTTATCTCATGTTCATCATTTTCTCTTGATTTATAAAATTGTATCTGCAAGTTTTGGCTTCGGACATATGCTTTCTACCATTTCTTCTATTCTAAATAGAATTTGAACTTATGATAGCCTAGAGTACGCGAATCATTTTACCTCACACTTGAACTATTTTAAGGAGATTTTTTATATGTAGAAGTTTATTGATTTTTTTTGGGATAAGTGCATTCAAAGTCTTAAAACTTGTCACGAAAGTGTAATTGAGTCATAAAACTTTCATAATGTGCAATTAAGTCCGAAAACTTGTTAGGAAAGTGCACTTAAGTCCTAAAACTTTCAAAAAGTGTAAACAAGTCCTAAAACTTGTCAAATTGGTTCAATCAAGACCTTCCATTGATTGTGCTTTTTGAAAGTTTTAGGACTTGATTGCACATTTATGATAAGTTTTAGGATTTGATTATATCTTCGTGATAAGTTTAGGATTTGATTGCACTTTTTGAAAGTTTTAGGACTTGATTGCACTTTCGTGACAAGTTTTAAGACTTGATCGCATTTTTTGAAAGTTTTAGGACTCAATTGCACTTTCTTGACAAGTTTTAGGACTTTTAGTGCACTTATCCCAATTTTTTTTACCCAATCTTCTTCGTCTATGTTAGACCCATGAGGAAAATTTATAGTCCTCTTCGAGAACTATCTTTTGGAAACCCAGATTATCTGCAAGTCCGCTTCCACAAAAAGCAAATTCCGTCCACCACAATACCAACGGCTATAGAACCGTCATCACCATTGAGATCCTCGTGGCAATCATCTTCACTTCGCCAACGAGTTGCTTCCACCATCATCCATCACCAACACTCAAGTTCTATAACAACTTCATCCCCTTCTCAAATGCGCAGCGGCCCGCACCATCACACATGCGAATCTAGAGCTGCCGCTTGGCTAGGTGGATCTCCTTTACCAACATCATGCCTTCCGGACCAGGCCACAAATCGCTAGTTACCGTTGTCGGGTATTCCATCAATTTCGGTTAGTAAATTGCAATTGATAACTGATCTCTCGCTCTCCTCCATTAGTCCTTCTCTCTACTTGCACCACCCTATTCTCGGTAACGCGGGTTGCCACCAAGACCTCACAGTCTCAATTCTAAGTTGATCTGAGGTTGACCACCTCAAACAGCCTCAACCCGAGTGATCACGACGGCAGACACTTGGAGCTTGAAGTAGCAAGAGGTGGCGATCAAGGGCAGAGGCATTCACAAGCAATAGGGAGACTCAGAGATAGATACAAACCAGTTTTGAGGGCGAAGATATAACAAGGAAGTAGGCAGGGGACGAGTGTCCTATGACAGTGGCAATGTGCAAAGGCTAGCAATGGCGACGTTGTACGGCGAGAAGTGAGTGTGAGCATTGAACGATAAAGGAAAGGCCGTAGGACTCGTAAAAACTGTGGATTTGACTAGGGACGTAAAATAGTCCGGTCATTCTGAAGGAGTTGATATTGAGATTGCAAGATAGAGAGAACTTGGCTAATTTTCTTTGTAAACTTGAGGCAAACAACTCATTTTCCTATAAGTGTGCAATATTATTGTCTAAAAGGTAGTTTGTGAAACATCTATTTTCAGTTGCTAAACATCTTATTTTGTATATGAAATCTTTTAGTTCTTGGTCTTGTTGGGTCGTGATTCACGACTTTAGTTTCTTCTGATGAAGCAAACCCAAAAATTTTAGAACAGATTGAATAACAAAAGGTCAACAAAGCGACAACTATTGAAGAAATTGCATCGTCGCAATCTTCCAGATTGACGTTGTCTCTTTCATCTGCTAATTATAAGATTATTATCCTCAATGCTCGTATTAAAGAGTGATTATATTGCAGCAAGCAGTTGGTCGTTCGGCGAGATTTGCCCAACATGCCCGGTTGAAGTATAAAAGAAGATCATTAGATGTATGCTTTTCCTTAGATTAGGTAAACTGCGTCATAGATAAATCTTATTTTAGTGACAATAATTACATCTAACTCCAGTGATTTCTCAATTTTATTAAACAAAGTTTCAATGAATGTTGTGCGCCATTTAAGTCACGATACCACTATGTTGTCCATCGCATTAACAATGAGTTATTATACATTGGTGAAAATGAGTTCGTACTTTCTCATAGATGTGCTTGCCTCCTTTTCCATTATACATAGGATAACGTTAGGCTAAAAGTTTAAGATTGATATTCTTTTATATCACTAATTATGAATCACTCTAGTTCATAATTTTGCTGGACATACAAGTGCTTCGGTACAGTATACATGTAACTGAATGTATCCAACACATTTTACTTTTGAATGTACTTAACACGGGATCTATTCATAGCTGGAAGCGACACATCTGCGCTAACTACGGAATAGGCAATAGCGGAACTCCTCCACAATCCCAGCCTCCTACAAAAATCAAGAAACGAATTTGTCACTGTCATCGGCACCGAGAGGCCAGTTCAAGAATTGGACACTCACCACCTCCCATATCTCCAAGCAATTGTCAAGGAGAAGCTGCGCCTCCATCCGGCGGCACCTCTCTTCCTCCCTTACAGATCCAGAAACAATGTGGAAGTGTGCGGGTACGTCATCCTAAAGGGCATGCAAGTCCTAGTGAATGCATGGCCCATACTCCATAGGGCGAGACCCCAACTTTTGGCAAGACCCGATGTCATTTGGGCCTGAGCGGTTCTTGGTTTCAAACGTGGATTACAAAGGGAGAGATTTCAAATATAACTCGTTCAGCGCATGCCGAAGGATCTGCCCGGGATTGCCACTCGCAGTCCGAATGGTTCATCTTATGGTGGCTTCCCTCGTTCAATCGTTTAATTGGAAACTTTCCGAGGGAATATCGCCTGAGAGTTTGGATATGCAAGAGCAATTTGGAGTTACATTTTGAGGGAGGCCATACCGTTAAGAGCATTTCCGAGTTTAGATTGAAAAGGAAGTTGGGATTGATCCTTGATGACTTGATTGCCCTTTCGAAGTGATTTTTAAGAGCTGTTTTTGCATCCAAAGCTTCTATCAACTATGGAGCACTTTCGTGAAGTTGCTTCTCATACTTATAAGCTCATGGAGCGATTGGCAAGCCTTCTAAATTAAAATCAACAATGCTAGATAAAATAACAGTGATTTAATAAATTTGTATATTAAGTGACATGATAAACTTTTGTTGGATGTTAAATATGATTCGCTTGTTTAAAGTTCATCTGTGGTTTACCACATCACTTAGTGTGTGATGGAAAGGAAATCCCTAAGTTAAAGTGCAAATTTGACTATAGACTATTGGGAATACGGAATTCAAGTTCACACTCTAGTTCGGATTCTACGCACAGTGTCGAAGCCTCAAATTAGTTCTACACTAGTGCAAAATTTTACGTTATTTTTAGCGTTAAAGACGTGCCAACTCCCGAGAGCAAGATCGAAAAGGGTTGAAAATGTGTTTTTGAAGAGGAAACTAAAAGGACTGGGAATCAAAGTGCGAAAAGCGTAAACTGCGGTAAGTTAAGCCTCATTGAAACGAAATGCAAGACATTAAGGATCCATTTATTTCGCGAAAAACGAATGATTTAAAAAATATTTTTCAAAAAATGACCGCTTGAATCACTTTCAACAATGACCGAACAAGAAATATTTCTGCCGTACACAAAGTTGTTTAGACATAAACTGTTATCGATAATGAACATATTTTTCAATGGTTAATTATTTTAAGCGATACAAATGATCATCTTTTGAAAAAAAATGTTTTCTGATCATTTGTTTTCAGCCAAATAAACAAAGCCAATGATTGTTTATATTGCTTATGGATATGAATGAACGAAAAATATTCACATCGTCCACAAAAATATTTAAACGTGAATTGTTATATCTATTATGAACGAAAAATGTTCTCGCAAAATAAACATGGCCTAAACTGGAACCGAAAAACAATTAGATGAAATTGAAAGATGTTTACATATATTCGAGTGGAAACACTAAATGACACACTACACGAGTATTCACAAGCGAAATTGCGAAAAGAAAGCTCGAAACGATAACTAAAATTTCAATCTATAGACATGTGCGAAAATTAATTAAGACATAAAATGTAAAAAGGAAGCATTTGCAAGAAACTAAAAGCTAATGACAATTTGGTAAAATCTGTTGACATATAAAATTTATCCAAAGTTCTTTCTTGCATATCTAACAAAAACAGAAGGCAAAAAAAGAAAATTGAGATTTAATTTCCTTACCAAATACCTCTTTTTTGGGGTTAATACCACGAAAAACCCCAAACCGGTACACTTATAATAAATTTACCCAAAATTAATTTTTTGACCATCAAAAACTCCAAACCGGTACACCTGTGATAAATTTACCCCAAACTAATTTTTTGACCTCAAAAAACCCAAACTAGTATATTTGTGACAAATTTACCCTCTATTAAATTAAATTAATACCACGAAAAAATATAAATTGATACATTTATGACAAATGAAGGGTAAAATCCCAAACTGGTACATCCATCAACTGCCGTATTTCATCCAACTCAGAAATTTGATCGTAAAATTTAACGGAAACTAACAGAGAGTAAAATTATCACAGAAGTATCAGTTTCGGGTTTTTGGTTATCAAAAAATTAGTTTCGGGTAAATTTGTCACAAATATACCAATTTGGGATTTTTCATGATATCAATCCTCTTTCTTTTTTTTATTTTGTAAGAACCGAAACATCTCTTTTTTGCGCATTTAATTCTTACATTTCACCTTTAGATGTTACTTAGTGTTACTATGAATTTATGCAGTGTGTTACTCATATAAATGTTTGAAGATATTTTAGTTGTTTAACCTATTGTGTTTCGCATCGCATGCATCGCATTTTATATTTAATCTTATACTATTGCATTTGGGTCATTCCACATACGCATTACGGGTTGACCCGTGATTATGGACGAAAACAGGTTTAAAATGGAGAACTTAAGAGGAGTAGACCCCCACAAACTCTTGAAGCATAAAATTTACTTCTGCCGATGCCCTCTATTTCCTTGCATTCTATTTCCAATCATTCCTGCAATTCATAGTCAGAACGATATGTGTTGTCACTAGTGGATTCATTTCATCGTTTTTTTCGAACCCCGATTATCAAGTTCTCGTTCCTTTCTTAGCGTACAGTCGCCTATCAAGTCGAACCACAAGGACCGTGTCAGGATCGTTGAGCGATTGAAGTGCAATAACTTGCATAATCAAGTCGATGAGTCAAGATGAGCTATCATTGAGTGAAAAGATTTCGTAACGGAAGCAGGATAGTACACCTCTGATTGCGGGGAACATTACTTCAATGCGCCAAATCATTATTCATTAGTGTACTAAAATTGGAACTCTCGTACCAAAAATGCGAATCGCTAGTGAAATAGCATTCTTTGGTAACCCTAATGCGATCAATCTTTGTTCCCGAGTCGAATCTCATACTATTGAAAGAGCACAACACACAATTCACCATTTGAGATTGAATCAAACCACCACAACTTTTAATTGATATTTCTTTTCAGCACATTAGAATGCTGATCTCTGTGCATAAGTAAATTTTTGCCAAAAAGACACCATTAATGAACAGCCTGCCATTCTCCACTCTTCTGGTTCCTAACAATCTTCGCGAAGAAACATTGTAACAATCCGCTCTGACGAAGCTAAGGAGTGATGGTCGGGATCAAATAGTACCTAACAAAGTGTAATTCTCGACAAGCTTGTAGAATAGCAAAAGAGGTAAGACTGCATATTTATATTTCCTTTAATGAATTAGTCCATCTTAGAAAATTTGCATGGACGGTGCCCTGTCCTTGAGGGTTACAGCAGGCCTGATTGAAATCTTACGTGGAAGTGCATCTGCAAGTTAGGAAATAAATATCAATAAGGACCCTTTCCTTTAGAAGCTCGTTTGAGTTAAGTAATTTAATTAGAGTGCGTCTCTGTAAATAGCATGTTAAATCTGCATATGCATATATTTTTCCTTTAATCGACTAGTCTATTTTAGAAAATTTGCATTGACAGTAGTGCCCTGTCCTTGAGGGTCATAACAGGTCTTATTCAATTCTTTACATGGAGGTGCAAATGCACGTTAGGAAATAAAAGTGACTGATGATCCTTTCCTCCGGAGGAAGAAAATTACGATGATCCTTTCCCATCTCCTATACATGCATGCGCTCCCAGCTCAACTATCTAACACACTACTCAGAAGCAGAAGGCATTTCTCTTATGCTTCTTCTGCAAATTCGAGATATGGAAGACCAGAAATGGAGATTGTCTCCGACCACCTTGACGATTTTTATTCTTGTTCTCGTTTGCATTCCAAGCATTTCCCCTGCTAATACTGCCACTGCAGCAGCTGGTGCAGATAGCTCATTGTCGACTTATATCGTCCACGTACGAAAGCCGACAGACAAACATTACTCTGCTTCAGAGGATCTGGATGCATTGTATCGGTCGTTTTTACCTGCCACAGCAATTAGCTCTAACCAAGCGGAAAGAATGGTTCACTCGTACCGTCACGTGATATCCGGGTTCGCAGCCAAATTGACCGCCGAGGAAGCTCAAGCCGTTCGAGAGAAGGACGGTGTTTTGTACGTGCGTCAGGAGAAGGTGCTTCCTCTACACACGACTCACACCCCTGACTTCTTGGGATTGCGCCAAGGAGTCGGGCTGTGGAAGGACTCGAACTTCGGTAAGGGCGTGATCATCGGAGTATTAGATGCAGGGATTTTCCCCGATCACTCTTCCTTCAGCGATGAGGGGATGCCTCCACCTCCGACCAAATGGAAGGGCAGGTGCGTCTTCAACGGCACATCCTGCAACAACAAGCTCATCGGTGCAAGGTCTTTGGTTGTCAAGGGGGACTATCCGCCATTTGATTATGACGGCCACGGCACACACACTGCCAGCACAGCTGCCGGTGCTTTTGTGAGGGATGCCAGCGCATTCGGTAATGCAAAAGGCACGGCCGTAGGCATGGCGCCTCTTGCGCATTTGGCAATCTACCAGGTTTGCTTGTTTCTCGGGTGCCTTGAGGGCGCCATATTAGCTGGGTTCGACGCGGCCATCGAGGATGGTGTCGATGTGCTTTCCCTCTCTTTAGGAGCGGATTCCCAGCCGTTCTTTGGGGATGTGGTTGCGACGGGTGCATTTGCCGCCACCCAAAGGGGCATCTTCGTCAGCTGCTCCGCGGGGAATAATGGACCAGACACCAGGACACTGTCGAATGAAGCACCGTGGATTCTCACTGTGGGAGCGAGCACCACCGACCGCAGCATAAAGGCCACGGCGCGGCTGGGGAACGGACAGGAGTTCGATGGGGAGACCTTGTACCAACCGCACGACTTCGATCCGGCGCAACTTCCCCTTGTTTATCCGGGCGCAAACAGAGATGAATCCTCGGCCCTCTGCTATCCCAAACCACTAAAAAACCGCACGGACATCAAAGGAAAAGTGGTTGTGTGCGACGTTGGCGGTGATGGTGGGCAAGTCATGAAAGGTCGAGCGGTCAAGAATGCAGGTGGTGCGGCCATGATCCTCGTGAACAGTCCCGTTGAGGGATACACCACATCAGCCAATGAGCATGTCCTACCCGCCATCAATGTGGGATATGTCGCGGGGAGAGAGATCAAGAGATACCTGAGCACGGCGTCAGCGCCGACGGCCACAATCCTATTCAAAGGCACTCACATCGGAAGATCGGTTGCCCCGGCTGTAGCATACTTCTCTTCCCGCGGCCCCAACATCCAAAGCCCAGGGATCGTCAAACCGGACATCATCGGCCCGGGTGTGAACATTCTCGCCGGATGGGCATTTAGTTTAGACAATTCTACGGACAGCAAGCACTCATTCAATATCATCTCCGGGACCTCCATGTCCTGCCCCCACCTCAGTGGTGTGGCGGCACTGCTCAAGAGCGCGCACCCTGACTGGTCGCCAGCGGCCATCAAGTCCGCCATCATGACCACTGCCACCACCTCCAGCATGGTGGGCCGACCCATCGTGGACCAGGCGCTCCATCCAGCGGACATATTTGCCACCGGCGCAGGACATATCAACCCATCGAAGGCCGTCGACCCAGGTCTCATTTACGACATCGGACCGCAAGATTACGTTCCTTACCTTTGTGGGCTCAACTACACCGACTCCCAAATCGAGCTCATAGTTAAAAAACGAGTCAAATGCTCAAGCCTGAGGAGCATACCTGATTACCAGCTCAACTATCCATCGATCAGTGTGAGATTTAATAATTCGACGACGAAGGTGAGTGTGACGAGGACGGTGAGGAACGTCGGACCAGCTAAGTCGTCTTACAGGATGGTCATCGACCCCATCACAGGTCTCGACTCGATCAGCGTGAACCCGAGTGCTCTGGAGTTCGCAAAGGCGAATCAGACAGCGAGTTTCAGAGTTGACTTCACAAGGAATGCGACGGCTACCCCACCCTTTGCTCAAGGGGCGATCACCTGGGTATCTGCTCGGCATTCAGTTCGAACCCCCGTCGCTGTTGTGTTTGAGTGATCGCAGGGAGACGCCACCCTTTTCTCGCTTTGTTTGCCTCCTGCATAATCTATAGCTTAGCCAATGTTAAAAAAAAATAAAGGGGAAAATAATTATTCATCTTAGTTTTTGTAGTACCGCATTATGTAAAACCACGTCTAGATTCAATTCATAATGGACTGAACGGGGCCTAATCGTTGAACCTAGAGGGCATTGACACATTTCGCGTTTGAATTTGCCTTTGAGAACACCCTCATTTTTCACGAGTGTTAACCTAGATTTTCTTTCCGTCGGGAAAATTCAATCAAATTTTAATTTATGGACATTGCCACGGAGGAGGGCAAAATTTTGGGTTGTTATCCTCGTCATATAAGAAATTTAGCATGATTCTTCTCTTGTAGATTCGATCAATTTCCAACACAACAACCTAGTTAAAGAGTACTCGGTACAAGATTTGTTGTGTATGTATCATAAACGAATCAACTCATCCACGCATGACCAATAAATGTGTCAAGTGTACTTTATTTTTCAAACACATGTATAACACGTTTAGACATGTTTAAGTAAGCAAGTTGATGTCGACACAATTCGATGACTTACTCCTTGGGTAAATGGTAAAACAATTGGGATGCACGTTAAGAAGCGTGATCTCTCAAATGCAACTTTTACTATGCGATCAATTGGAGTTAAGACAGCAAAAAGGAAAGGTAACATCTTGTGAATCTATTCTCATCGGAGGTTAATTGCGTACCTTTCTTCAATTTGGGATAGCAAAGACTATGGACTGGACGTGTCGTTGAACCTTCTGTGCTAAAGTTTGAAACTGGAAGTGGTGTTGAGTTAGCTTCATAATATAAAGGATATATGGGTCGGTGTATTTTCATTCGAGGAAAAAGAATCCAAATTTGTGCTAAATATTTCCTGAAAATTTTGGTTTGATTAATGAATATCGGGAAATAAGCTAAGGTGGCCAAAACCTTTTTTTCTCCCTCTTAAACTCGACATTAGAAAATAAACTCGCAAACGAAAGGAGGGGAAATTCTCAAAATGTTTCTCTACCTCCGTTCTACGAGGTTTCGAATCGGTCACATGAATTTTCTTTAACTTAACATTTTCAACTGGGCTAACACTAATTCCGCCCTTGTACATTGGCTCCATCTATCCCCTGACGAAGTAGAACGACGAAAATACGCATGCATAGACACGTTCATCTTCTTCTTTTAGTTCTCCAGCTTATCCCATGTTCATCAATTTTCTCTTGATTTATAAAAATGTATCTACAAGTATTGGTTTCTGGCATATGCTTTCTGCCATTTCTTCTATTCTAAGTAGAATTTGAACTAACGATGGGCAAGAATGCGTGAATCATTTTACCTCACACTTGAACTATTTTAAGGAGATTCATATGTAGGAGTTTATCCATTTTTTTTTTTACCCAATCTTCTTCGTCTATCGCAGATCCATCAGGAAAATGTATAGTCCTCTTCAAGAACTATCTTTTGGAAACCCAGATTATCTGCAAGTCCACTTCCACACAAGCAAATTCCGTCCACCACAATACCAATCCACGGTCCCCTCATCACCATTGAGATCCTCGTGGCAATCATCTTCACTTCGGCGTTGAGATGCTTCCACCATCATCCATCACCAACACTCAAGTTCTCTAACAAGTCCGCCCTGACATGGTAGCTGCCCCGCACCATCACACATGCGAATCCAGAGCCATTGCTTGGCTGGGTAGATCACCCTTACCAACACCATGGCTTCCGGACCAGGCCACCAGTCGCTAGTTACCGCTGTTGGCTTTTCCATCAATTTCAGTTAGTTAACTGCAATTCACAACAGATCTGTCGCTCTCCTCCATTAGTCCTTCTCTCTACTTGAACCACCCTATTCTCGGTAATACAGGTTGCCACCAAGACCTCACAATCTCAAGTTGATCTGTGGTTAACCACCTCAAACAGCCTCAACCCGAGTCATCACGACGGCGGGCACTTGGAGCTTGAAGCAGCGAGAGGTGGCGATCGAGGGCAGAGGCACTCACAAGCAACGCCGAGTGTGAGAGACAGATACAAACCATGTCTAAGGGCGAAGATACGAGCAACGGCAGAGGCAGGTGACGAGTGTTGCGTGACGGTGGCGGCGTCAAAGGCGAGCAATGGCGACGTCGTGAGGCCGAGAGGTGAGTCTGCGCAGGCTAAATGATAAAGAAAGGGCCATAAGACTCACAAGGTTACTTTGTCACCTAACTTTTTTAGTGTGTATGTAGCTAATTTGACGGTGGGGTTAGCGTGATCCTTCCATTAAATCATCTATTTAGAAATAGAGGACAAAAAAAAACCTCTGATCCCACTACCATCGATTATTGTGCGATGCAATTTCGTGTTGGCACTCAAAGCAAACTTAATAGAATCCGCTGGAGGTGGGCCCGGACTTGCAACGTGTACGCTAACAATAGAATCGGAAAAAATATTGGGCAGGGTCGGTCCTCCACGTCAGCGAACGTTCATTCCACTCATTACTCGCCACTTGTCCCACACGAGGAGCACATATTAGGAAATTCAAAGTCCCCTTTTTTCTCTCTCTCCCCCTTCCCATTACTCTCTCACTCCATCTCCTCTCCCTTGTCTTGTGGTCTCTTCTCTCTCTCTCTCACTCACTAGGGATTTTCGAAATGAGAAGTGAAGAGAGAAGAAGAAGCTTCTACAAGAAAACCAAAAAACAATGGGTTAATATAATAAAAAATTCAAAATTAATACACATATGACAATTCTATCCCAAATTAATTTTTTGATCACAAAAAATTTCAAATTAGTACACTAGTAACAAATTTACCCCAAATTAATATTTTAACCATCAAAAACCCCAAACTGATACATTTATGACAAGTTCATCCTCCGTTAATTTCTGTTAAATTGAATTAATACAAAAAAAAATTATAAACTGTTACACATGTCACAAACGGAAGGTAAAACATAAAATTGGCACATCAGTCAATTGTCGTGTATCATTTAATAAAGTAATTTGACTGTAAGATCTAACGGAAACAAATTGATGATAAATTTGTCACATGTGTACCGATTTGGAGTTTTTATTGTCAAAAAAATTAATTTTTGATAAAATTATCACATGTGTATAAATTTGGGGTTTTTTGTAATGTTAACCCAAAAACAAAAAAGAACGGGGTCTTCTTGGCCGAAGAAGAAAAAGAACGAAAACCACAAAATTATCAAAACCCCGAACCACGGCTCGAGCTAAAAATCACGTCTCCCTCTTTACTGTCTCCTCTCCTCCCCGATAGAGAATTCCAAGTTCGCAGTTGCACTCGATTGCTTTCGTCTTTGGCCTCCACCGGTGGCGTCTACGCGAGCCGTACTCCCGACCAGAACAATTTGTGCGGAACAGAAACAACTTCACCCGCTTCTCTATCTTCCAAGAAGAAGCAGAGAAAAATGGAGAAACCCCTTCTTTCTTCGCAAGGGAGGGAGAGAGAGTAATGGAGACTGATAACGGAGGGAGGGGAAGAGAGGGGAAAACAAGACTTTGAATTTCCTGACATGTGAGCTCGCGCGGGACATGTGGCTAGCAATGAGTGGAGGGGATGATCGTTGACGTGGAGGGCTAAGCATAAACCTGTCAAAATGAGTCATAAATAGGTTAATTATGTTTAGTAAATGAGTCATAAATGAATATAAGTATTTATAATTGATTTAAACTCAACTCATCTTTCTTGCTCATACTCAATCTCGCGCTCACTTACTGTGTACTCTCATTTCAATTTGGGTATAAATTTTTCAAGATTTAGTTAAATATAAAAGTATTTTAGAAATATAGGTCGGATCGGGTATGTATCAAGAAAATTGTATTGTGCATAAATAGATCATAAATGGATTAATATATCAATTAAGATCGGATCATTTATGACTTGATCAAAACCCAACCCGACCCCACCTACCCATTTAACAAGTCTAGCAAGGCCTACCAATATTTTCTCTGCATGGCACCAGCAAGTTACCTCGGTGACTTCATCGCAACGTAAATCTTATTTACTTGAACTTTTGTTTCTACTGACAAGATTTTAGCATACTCAAACTTAATGCTAGTGGATTAGAACCAAATTTTGGTTAGATACATGAGCAAGCTATAATTACCTTTTATATAGATCCTAACCAGTTCATAGAATCTTGTTGGACTTTGCAGTCGACAATAGTGAAAAAAATGATCTTCATCTTGGCTTTGTCGATACAATTGTGAGCCACTTCTCCAGCTTCTACTCCCCATTGCAAATTTGATAAGGTGATTTGCCCTATTTTGAAGAATTGGGGTTCGGTCAGGATTTTGGAAGAAGGAATTAAATTTTGCCTAATTTTTTAAATTAGGTTAGGGTTCTTCAATCATATGCCTAAACAATGTCAATTGCCTTCTCAATTGCCGACTTCATATTACCGGCGAGCTATGCCGGATGATCAAACTTTCCTGCAAGAACAATTGAGAAGAACACTCTAGTTATCCATTTTTTTTAAATATAACACTCAAGTGGGTGAACAAAAAAATTATAACACTCAAATGACCACTGGTACTCATAGTATTCTATCCTTAGATGAAAATGAAATTGCGTAAACGGTTCATATTCACTAAGTTTATGCTTTTCACGATGAAGCAAACCCTAAAATTTAGCACAGATTAGATAATAATCAAAATGGTACCTAAAGTTATTACAAAGTACCAATGCACAAAAGACAAGATCAACTCGAAAGCAGTTGATATATTTTATCGCGTATAAAGGAAAGCCACAACCGTTGAAGAAAGAGCAGCCTCGCAGTGTCCTTGATTGATGCTGTCTCTTTCATCTGTTAATTATAAGATTATTATCTTCGACACTCGTGTTAAAGAGCGATTATATTGCAGCAAGCAGTCAGTCGTTAGATAAGATTTGCTTGACGAGTCCAACTGAAGCATTAGAGATCACTAAATACATTATTTTCCCTTAAATTAGGTAAACCACAGCAAAAATAAATCGTGCATTCACTAATTAAAAAAAATGGACCAAATAGACAAAGTGGACCGTCACTTAAGCACCGGTGGAGAACGCCGATCAATAGATTAAGCAAGTCAAGTACTACATCCATGTCCACTGGGATGAAAGATCACCAAAAATCATTAAATATAATTCATATTATGAAAAACAAATTTGAAGAAATAATCATTTTGCTATGATCTAGTAACCCTAGAGTTGTCTGTAAAAACCTAATTTTCTATCTAACACTAGGACGCACTTTACACACATGAAAAAGATTTCCTGCGAGCGGCCGCTTGACTTCATTTTCTTCTCCTTTGAAATCACATGGTATATAGATTAGTGACGACTCTAAAATAATAACAAATTAATTATAAGATTTGAGCAAGTCTGCTCGAAATGTGGGAGCCAACTCGCAAGGAGAATATTTTCGCCTAGCAATTGGTTATTATTTATTTATATCTTATTATTGATCTATCGCACGCAATCCCCGAATCGGTGGACCACCTGTAAGAGTACGCGCACTTTTTGGAAAGACATTAATCTTGGTTAGAAAGATATAGCAGTTTTTTATAAGAAGAATTAGATCACGATCATATGCTTAGCAAATCTGGGTAAATGATCAACTTCAGGGGCGGTGATTTGATCCCGAAAACAAAACGGGAAAAGTCTAAGTGCACATCAATTTGCATTTGACTTATTAAATAACAGCTAAAAAGGGCCGCATTAGATACCTGTGTGCAAAAATGAAAGAATAAAATAAATTGTTAATAATACGAAAAACCCAAAATCGATACACCTATAACAAATTTAATCCAAACTAATTTTTTTACCTCAAAAGACCTCTCAACTGGTACACTCATGATAAATTTACCCTTCGTTAGTTTATATTGCATTTACCGTCAAATTACTGAATTAGATGACACGTGGTAGTTAACAGGTGTACCGGCTTATGATTTTTCGTGGTATTAATCCAATTTAATGGAAATTAATGGAGGAAAAATTTGTCTCAAATATACCAATTTGAAATTTTTTGTAATTAAAAAATTAGCTTGAGGTAAATTTGTCACGGGTATACCAGTTTAGGGTTTTCGGTAATAAAAAAAATTAGTTTTGAGTAAATTTGTCACAATTGTATCAATTTGGAGTTTTTCGTGGTATTGATCCAAAAAGAAAATTAGGAATTGCCATTTAGATTGTTTTAAGAAATGAATTGAAAGTGTTATAGATAGGCAATATCTAATTCAAATGTCGAGCCTTAGTTACCTTAGACAACAAAATTTACAAGCAAAGCTCCATTTTGCCATGAAGTCTTAAGTTTATTCAGTTTAGAATTCTGCTTGCGTATCCTAATTCTTAATCTCTAATGCATAGGGACAGGGTAAGTCTCTAAAGAGCCCGCGATGTATCGCTTTTTCATTGACCATCCATTCTGTTTTCTTGTGTGTAAAAGTACTTTACCCAAACAGCCATGAAATGGGCTCATCAACTGATGAAATGGATTTGACCAAAAAAAAATGACGAAATGGAAACTTGAAAAACAGGCACTACTTTAGAGGGATCTTCGGAGTAATATGCAGGCTCGGTGTGTTTTCATCTGAGAAGAAGTAATCATAATTTGCGCTAAGTATTTCCTAAAACGATTTGGTTTCGTTAATAAATTTGGGCAAATAAGCTGCTACGGTGATAGTGATAGTAATAGGATATGTTACTTTCGTTTGATTTTGATGGGATCAAAATCAAATAAATCCACACGCATAACATTCTTGCTAAATTAACAAAGTATAATGGGTTTTCTAGCCAATGACATTATGCCACATCGCATAGTATTTTTCTATATTTGGATCTGGTGGCCTTAGCAAGAATTAACCCTCACCTTAAATAACAAGAAGCTGTACATTTCATTATCGAGACATTTCCCATCATCAAAGCAAAGACACAGCACTTGCAATGGAACTCTACCACATTCTCTTCCTCGTCTCCTTCCTCCTCTTCCTCAAACCCTTCCTCCTCCCATCCAAACCCAAGAACCTCCCCCCCGGCCCGGCCGGCCTCCCCATCCTCGGCTCGCTCATCCAACTTGGCCCCCGGCCCCATGAATCCCTCTTCAACATGGCCAGGCGCCACGGCCCAGTCATGACCCTCCGCCTCGGCCTGGTGACCAGCATCGTCGTCTCATCCCCGGAAGCCGCCCGGGAGACCCTCCAGAAGCACGACGAGAACTTCTCCGACCGGGCCGTCCCGGACGTGATCACCGCACAGCCGAACCCAGAGTTCACCCTCGCGTGGGTCCCCGGGGACCAGCAGTGGCGGGCCCGGCGCCGCGTATGCAGCACCCAGATGTTCACCGCCAAGCGCCTGGACGCCCTCCAGCACCTGCGCCACCAAAAGGTCCACCAACTCATCGACCACATCAAGAAATGCTGCGAACTGGGCAAAGAGGTCGACATAGGCCAACTGGCCTTTGCCACGACCTTGAACCTCATGTCGAGCACCATGTTCTCGATTGATATTATCGATCCGGAATTTCAAACGGCTCAGGAGTTCAAGGACCTGGTGTGGAGGATCATGGAGGATGCGGGTAAACCGAACTTGTCGGACTACTTCCCGGCCGTCCGGCGGTTCGATCTTCTAGGCGTAAAGCGACACATCCGGCCGGCTTACATGAGGCTGCACGAGATATTCGATGAGATCATCGACAATCGTCTGAAAGAAAGAGCGACGGGCTCATCAGCATCATCCAAGAGGGGTGATTTCTTGGATGTGCTTCTGGATCAGTGCGAAGAAGAAGGGTTCGATTTTACCCGGCAAAGCATCAAGCCAATGATCCTGGTAAGTGAAGATCAAAACTTAAGAGTTAATGAAGTAGAGATCTATACTAAATGGAAGCATGTACACAATAGAACTCCCAAATCTAATTATTGAAAAATCAGGTAAAACAGTTCTTGTCAATTTTCGGAATTTTATATTATTTCTCTATTATAAGAGGAAAATTGGGTTTTCCTTATGCGTTTTCTTCCACTACAAGACATTTGCCATGATAGCTACTTTAGTGGGTAAGAATATTTTGTCATCTATTAGCTACTCTATACTTTTGAATAATTAAAAAAAAAAAAGAGACACCAAGTCGAATTTTACCCTAGATTTAAAAACTCAACATAATAGGGTTTTGTCCGTTTGGGGACAAAAGATTGCTGTAGGTGTGCCTTCTCCCTAAACTCCAATGCTTCAGCTTATCATTGCTTATTTAATCAATCTCAAAGGTATTGTACATAAACTTTTGTGTCTGGTGTCACGATAACTTATTGCTTTTGGATTTGAATCAAATTTCGGTTAGATACATGAGCAAGCTATAGCTACCTTGTATATAGATCGTAATCCACAGTACGCACTCAAGTAGAGTTTGTTATATCACTCGCTAATTCGATTTCAATGAATTTTTAATTGTCCCACGCATTTTGCAAAGTAAAGAGAACTTGGCCATTTTTCTTTTTAAAACTTGAGGCAACTACTCATTTTCCTATGAATCGTCCAGACTAATTGTCTAAGTGGTGTTTTTGTGAAACGTGCTTCTATTTTCAGTTGCTAATTAGCATCAAAACTAGATCACCATAATTCATAAGTACTTTTAAGCAATCTCCATCAACATTGAAGTTGGTTAAGCGCATATAGTAAAATAAACCTTCCAATTTTTGTTGTTGGGTCGTGATTGATAATGATAAAATGACGCAAACGGTTCAGATTCACGAATTTATTTTTTTTATAATGAACCAAACCCTAAAATTTAGCGCAAATTAGATAATAATCAAAATGGTAGATAAAGTTTTTACATGGCACCAATTTACAAAACATAGTCTCTGTTCATCTCATGTACCCTAGTTATAGTAAACTCGACAGTAGTTGAATATATGATATTAATACACAAGAGAAAGCGACAACCATTGAAGAAATAGCAGCGTCGCAATCTTCCTGATTGATGTCATCTCTTTCATATGTTAATTATAAGATCATGATCTTCAATGCTCGTATTAAAGAGTGATTATATTGCAGGAAGCAGTTAGTCGGTAGGCGAGATTTGCCTGGTGTGTCTAATTCTAGTATTAGAGATCATTAGATACATTCTTTTTCTTATATTAGGTGAACTGCCACATAGATAAATCTTGTATTAGCAACACTAATTAGATCTAACATCTTTGAAGCCCTTGTTCATGAAAAGTTAATAGACGCAGACTATAGCAGAGTCAAATTAGTTGTTAGCGCCAACTTATTTACTCATGGCTGGTAGAATTGCGAAAGATGGTGAAAATTCAGAATCGATTATCAATGTACTTGACGTAGGATTTATTCATCGCCGGAAGCGACACATCTGCACTCACGACAGAATGGGCAATGGCGGAACTCCTCTGCAATCCAAGCCTTCTCCAAAGATCAAGAGACGAGCTTGTCACGGTGATCGGCACCGGGAGGCCGGTCCAAGAATCGGACACTCACCACCTCCCGTATCTCCAAGCAATCGTCAAGGAGACGCTCCGTCTCCACCCGGCAGTGCCTCTCCTCCTCCCTTACATATCCAAAAACAATGTGGAAGTGTGCGGGTACGTCGTCCCGAAGGGCATGCAAGTCCTAGTGAATGCATGGGCCATAGGGCGAGACCCGAGCTATTGGGAAGACCCATTGTTGTTTAGGCCCGAGCGATTCCTGGGTTCAAACGTGAATTACAAAGGGAGGTACTTTGAGTATATCCCATTCGGCGCGGGCCGAAGGATCTGCCCCGGATTGCCGCTCGCTATACGGATGGTTCATCTCATGGTGGCTTCGCTCATTCAATCGTTTAATTGGAATCTTCCTGAGAGAATGGCGCCTGAGAGTTTGGATATGCAAGAGCAATTTGGTGTTACTTTAAGGAAGGCCATACCTTTAAGAGCAATTCCTAGTTTAGATTGAAAAGACAGTTGTGATTGATCCTTGATGACTTGATTGGCGTTTCGAAGTGATTGTTAAGCACTGTTTTTTCTTCCAAAGCTTCAATCAACTATGGAGCACTTTTGTGAAGTTGCTTCTACTACTAATAAGTTCATGGAGCGATTGGCAAGCTTTCAAAGATAAAATCCCGTTCTATATAAAAACAGTGATCTACTAAATTTGTATATTAAGCGACGTGATAAACTCTTGTTGGATGTTAAATTTGATTCGCTTGTTTGAAATTCATTGGTAGTCTGCCAAGCCACTTAGTATGTAACGGGAAGGAAATCCACAAGTCAAAGGGCAAATTTGACCATAGGCTATCAGGAATGCAAAATTCAAGTTCACACTCTAGGCCAGACTCCACGCCCGGTGTTCAAGCCTGAAATTCATTTGTAGTTTGCCCTACGGTCATGGCATCGTCTGTCAAACCCTCAACTCATTCTGCACGTCCCGGAGACAATACCTCAGCTTGCAACTGCCATGCAAATCGAAAATCAGTAGGTAAATGGTAAAACAAATGGGATGCACGTTAAGAAGCGTGAAGTCTCAAATGCTATAGTTTGAAACTGGAAGTGAAGTTGAGTTAGCTTCGTAATATAAAAGATATATGGGTCAGTGTATTTTCATTCGAGGAGAAAGAATCCAAATTTGTGCTAAAAATTTCCTGAAAATTTTGGTTTGATTACTGAATCTTGGGAAAAAAGCTAAGGTGCGCAAAACCGTTCTTTTCTCCCTCTTAAACTCGACACTAGAAAATAAACTCACAAATGAAAGGTGGGGAAATTCTCAAAATGTTTCCCTACCGCCGTTCTACAAGGCTTCAAATCGGTCTCTCGAATTCTCTTTAACTTTATGTTTTCAATTGGGGTGACGCCGATTCCACCCCTGTACATTGGCTCCATCTACACCCTCACGAAGTAGAACGACGAAAATACGCATGCATAGATACGTTCATCTTCTTCTTTTAGTTCTCCAGCTTATCCCATGTTCATCAATTTTCTCTTGAATTATAAAAATGTATCTGCAAGTTTTGGCTTCCCGCTTATGCTTTCTGCCATTTCTTCTATTCTAAGTAGAATTTGAACTAACGATGGCCAAGAATGCGTGAATCATTTTACCTCGCACTTGTAACTATTTTAAGGAGATTTATATGTAGAAGTTTATCGATTTTTTTTTCACCCAATCTTCTTCGTTCTATCTTAGATCCATGAGGAAAATGTATAGTCCTCTTCAAGAACTATCTTTTGGAAACCCAGATTATCTGCAAGTTTACTTCCACACAAGCAAATTCCGTCCACCACAATACCAATCCACGGACCCCTCATCACCATTGAGATCCTCGTGGCAATCATCTTCACTTCGGCGTTGAGATGCTTGCACCATCATCCATCACCAACACTCAAGTTCTCTAACAAGTCCGCCCTCTTCGCGGACATCGTAGCTGCCCCGCACCGTCACACATGCGAATCCAGAGCCATTGCTTGGCTGGGTAGATCACCCTTACCAACACCATGGCTTCCGGACCAGGCCACTAGTCGCTAGTTACCGCTGTTAGGTTTTCCATCAATTTCAGTTAGTTAACTGCAATTGATAACCGATCTCTCGCTCTCCTCCATTAGTCATTCTCTCTACTTGAACCACCCTATTCTTGGTAATGCAGGTTGCAGGAAAAGTGCCAAAAAAGCCATAAACTTTTTACATTTATGCCAATTTAATCTTAAATCTTTTTTTGGTGCCAATTTATCCTAAACCTTTTGCATTGATGCCAATTTAGTCCTAAACCTTTTTTCGGTGCCAATTAAGTCCTGAACCTTTTAAATTGGTGTCAATTCAGTTATAAACCTTTTGTTTTTGCGTCAATTTAGTCTTTCCAGTCAATTTTGATCGGAATTTGCCGACGTGGAAGCTTACCAGCCGGCGACCGGTCACCGGCGCTGACGTGGACAACTTAAATAATATTTTAATATTTTTTGAATTTTTAATATTTTTTCTTTTTTTTTACACTTTTTTTTGGGTTTCTCCTTCCTCTGGCCAGTCGCCGGTCCAACGACCGGCCAGAGGCCACTGGCGAGGGCGGCCTCGCCTTGGCCGAGCAAGGCTCAACCTCGCCAGATCCGGCGAGGTTGGGCCTCCCTCGACCATGGCGAGACTCGAGCCCTCGCCGCAAGCCTCGCCATGGTCGGCGGAGGCCCGACCTCCCCAAATCTGGCAAAGTCAAGCTCGGCGGCCTCTGAGCACTGGCCGGTCGCCGAAATCCAAAAAAAAAAAGTGGAAAAAAAGAAAAATAAATAAAATTCAAAAAAATATTAAAATATTATTTAAGTTGTCCACGTCGACACCGGTGACCAGTTGCCGGCCAGCAGGCATCCATGTCGGCAAATTCCGGTCAAAATTTTTCGGAATGACTAAATTGGCACAAAAACAAAATGTTTAGGACTGAATTAGCATCAATTTAAACAGTTTAGGACTTAATTGGCACCAAAAAAAGGTTTAGGACTAAATTGACACCAATGCAAAAGGTTTAGAACTGAATTGGCACCAAAAAAAAAGTTTAGGACTAAATTGGCACTAATACAAAAGGTTTAAGACTTTTTTGGCACTTTTCCCAGTAGCTAGTCGTTAGGTGGTATATGCTTGACAAGTCCAACTAAAGCATTAGAGATCATTAAATACATTATTTTCCCTTAAATTAGGTAAACCACCGCAAAAATAAATCGTGCATTAGTCACACTAATTTAAAAAAATGGACCAAATAGACAAGTGGACCGTCACTTAAGCACGGGTGGAGAACGCCGATCAATAGATTAAGCAAGTCAAACACCACATCCATGTCCGCAGTGATGAAAGATCACCAAAAATCATTAAATGCGTCGATTAGTATTTTGAAATTTTTTTTGAAGAAATAAATTTTTGCTATTAACTAGTAACCCTAGAATTGTCTGCAAATACTTAATTTTCTATCTAACACTAAGACTCACTTTACACACCCGAAAAGATTTCCCAAACAGCCGCTTGACTTCTTTTAATTCTCCTTCAAAACCACCTGGTGGATTAGTTAGTGACTAGAGATGAGCATAATTTCATAATAGAATTTGGAACCTACAGGAACTTGATAACATGACTTGTTGGAATTTGTAGGTTTCAGGTTCTAAGATATACAGGGTAAGTTTCAGATTCTAAAAATTGATAAATCTATTTCAACGGAAAGGTTTCAAGTTCCAAGTAGTGAAACCTAGAACCTAAAACCTAAATAAGTTTGTTGTGTTTTTTCTTGGTCTATGTCTTCACGTGATTCTGCGGTGTTTCACGGCATTGGATGATAAGTATATAATCCGGAACCACTAGTCTGAGCTTTCATTTTATGATTTGCTAATATTTTATGTGACATTCCGAATTTCAATCCATTTTTGGGATTTATAAAACGCGTAATTTGTCAGTGTGCTTATAGTAAAATCTCGCCCGAGAACTGATCACTCCCGGTTATCATTTTAAATTAGAGATTTCGCTAAAATCGCACTCGATCAAATTTGACCGTTATTTAGACCCCGAACTTGGCAGTCGATTTCCGGGAGTTTTGGGACAAAATAAATTGGACGGTGTTGATATTATTGTGGCCAGCGTCGAGATTTCCAGGAATAGTGGAAGAGTGGAATTTTGGACCGGGTGTGAATTTGGACTAGTAGACCTCCCTCGGATTAGTTTGCTTTAATTTTCGTGGCCATTGTCTCTTATTATATTCTAGGAATTATTTGGGTCGTTGGATCATTTCCGGATTTGAAATCGGACCGTCGGATCGCGCTCGAGTACCTTTGACTCTCTCTCTCTCTCTTTTTCTCTCTCCCCCCCTCTCTCTCTCTCTCTCTCCCCGGTCACCTCCCCCCTACACACGCCTGCCCCCTCCTCTTCCCCATGCAGACCTGTCCACTCTTCTCTCTCTCTCTCTCTCTCTCTCTCTCTCTCTCTCTCTCTCTCTCTCTCTCTCCTTCCCTCTGCCGCATGCCCCATGCGCACGTTCCCCCTCTCTCTCTGCATGCAAACCCACAATCACTCTCCTCTCTCTCTCCTCCTTTCTCTTCTTCCTCTCTCTCTCCTTCTTCTTTCTTCCTTTTTCCTTGGCCCGACCGGTTCTACTTCTGTTCTACCCGCCCGGCCAGTCGCCGCCGACCGCCCCGGCGTTACCGCCCGCCAGCCCAGTCGCCGCTCGACCGTCGCCGTTCGCCTGGCGTCGCCGCCCCGCCAGCCGCCACGCCGTCGCCACCGAGCCCCCCACTCCTTCTCCTTTCCTTATTTTCTTTCTTCCTTCTCTCTCTATCGAGCCGAGCCCGCCCGAGCTCGCCTCAGCCCAGCCACTCACCGCGCCCGACCACCACGCCGCTCGCCGTCCAGCCGCCGCCTCCGCCTCCGCCCTGCTCGCCGCCCGACCGTCACCCCAGCCAAGCTGCACCGTCGCCCCTGTGCACCAGCTCGCGACTGCGCCTGCAGCTCGACAGTGCTGCTCAGCCGGTCGCCAGTCGGCCCAGCATCCCCGTCCGCCTAGCCAGTCGCCGCCATGCCGCCTGAGCACCCCCGGCTCCGAGCCTCACCGCCCCCAGCTCTCTCCCTCTCCCTCGTCACCCCTCGGCCGACTCTCCTCTCTCTCTCCAAGTTGGTCGCCGGGGAGCCACCTCGCCCGGCGCCGCCTCGCCCGACGTCGCCCAGCCGTCCAGCCAGCCCGTCGCTCGCCGGCCCCGTCGCCCCAACCCAACCCAGCTGGCCGTCGCCCCGCTCGTCCGCCCAACGCCGCCCAGCTTCGCCTTGGCCGGACTGACTCGACCATGGCCGAGCCTCCGCCACCCTGCTGCCGACCAGCTGCTGCTCGCCGCCGTAGCCCGCCGCTGCCGCCGGTCGCTGGCCCGGTTAGCCAGCCAGCCCCCCAGGCCGTGGCCGAGCCCGCTGCCCACGCGACCAGGCAGCATGCCCGCTCGCCCAAGCGTGGCCGAGGGCCCCAAGCCGTGGCCGAGCCTTGTGCCCGTCGCCCGGGCGCGTCGCTCGTCCAACCAGGCGCGTCGCCCGTCCAACCAGGCGCGTTGCCCGTCCGCGCCCGCGCCCGCGCCCGCGCCCGGCCGTGGCCGAGGGCTGTGCCCGTGGCCGATCGCCATGGCCGAGCCCCGCGCTCGTGTGGCCCGCGCCCGCGCCTAGTCTGGTACTGTTCACCCGGGCCATTTTAGGCCCGAGTCGACTTTTCCCGGACCAAAACTTGGTAAGTGACTTCCTAAACCCTACCTAGTACATTGGGTATTATTAGACTTGTCTAGAGTTTGATTAGTACCGGTTTAGGGGTTAAACGGGGATTAGAGTCAATATTCGTATGTGCGAAATGGTTATATTAAATTGTGATATTTGTGAGGATTATTTAACGGCTATTTGTGGTGGGCTAAATGATCGTATTGTCATGGGTTAGAACAGCTATGGTGTGTTTTAATTTAATTATATTACGTTATAGTTACGTTATTTGAATTTGGTTAGATAATATGTTGAATTGGATGATTGTGTGTGGCCGACTTGAACGTCGAGTTCGTATGTTGAGGTGGCGAAATGTGAATTGGGCTGAGTTGTGAATATGAAATGTTTGATACAATTGGCGTGAAATTGGTTGATTGGATGGCGTGTGCTTGCCTGTCGATTTTAAGCCCGGATCGATCGGAGGGCTACGGACTTGGGACGTGTTGACGGCGGTCGGTGTGAAGGCGTGAACGGCCGATGGGCCAAATGGATGCGGGCTTGAGACGTGCGGACGGTGGCCCGTTAAAGGTATGATAGACCGGAACGTGTTTACGTCGGTCATTGGAATGATTGATTATGTGGCTTGGGACGTGTTGACGGCGGCCACGAGATGGTATGATTGATATGGCTTGGGACGTGCGGACGGCGGCCATTGGTTTGAGTGATTAGGCGGCTTGTGAGCCCGTGAGAGGAAAGTTGGTTAGACGCGTGCATGCGACTTGAGTGTGATTGAAATGGCTGTTGAGTGTGACTGAATTGGCTGGTTGAGCGTGTGATTGGAATGGCTGGTTGAGCGTGTGCTTGAAATAGCTGGTTGAATGTGTGGTCTAATTAGTAGGGTGAATTGCATGCAAGTGTGGTTGGCGTTTGAGCAATTGCGATGTACTTTTTAGTTACTATTATTGCATTACCATGTTATGACTAACGTGCAGGGTTGGCAAGGGCTTGATGACGAGGTAAGTTCAATAATGCGAATTTTATATCTTATGGGGTAGATTGCATGTACGGCGTGTCTGGGTACGCATTGGCCTACGTGGGGTATAGGGTGTTGCTTATTGAGACTCGTTCTCACGGTTATTATATAACCATTTCAGATCCGCGACCATGAGTGACTGGAAACGCTTCAAGGGTACCTCGGAAATCGAAGACGGGTCAAGTACCCCGTATTTTGAGTTTTCCCCTTTTGTAGGGAAGCAAAGTTTGTGAACAATTGTCCCTTTTGAGGAATGTGATCCCATTGTTGTGGCCTAGCTTAGGGAATTGTCGTTGGTGGATGTTGTATGTATCTGTCAAGTATGGGAATTGCGGTTAATTGTTTTGTGCTATTGCTGCCCCTTTGTCATTATTAATTGTCCGGGTTGTTTCTATTTGTTTCCGCGTGTGCTTAATCTCTGATGTTTGGGTTGGGTCGGCGACGTGCCTGGGACTTCGCATTCAATGATCGATCATCGAGGGGTGTCGCGAGCTCGTTAGGGTTCGGAGCGTGACATTTTATATTCTTCTTGTGTCTAAATATAAGTTATGGTCAATGGATAATAGCAGCAAGTGGTAGTCATTAAAGGTGATGATTCACTGCAATTTTTCAATTAATAATACAGGTGAAATTTAGGTAAACCCTAGAACTTGTGGTAAGATAGGTTACAGGTTCCAAAAAATGATGAACATATTCTCATGGGTAAGTTCTAAGTGGACTATACGGAACATGGAATCGTTCACCTCTAGTATCGATTCACGCAATGACTTCTCATTTTAATTGTATTTATTTAAATCGTAACACTAAGAAAACTAGTTTTTTAAATTCTCTTTGGTAAATGACAAGCTTGTTCAATATTGTTGTATTCATTTTCGTTTTGTTTAACCAAAAATAAAATTAAAAAAAAAAAGAATCTGTTAAATCCTGGAACCTACCTTAGAACTTGTGATAGGGTAGGTCTTAGATTCTAGATTCCGACGGGTAGGTTCTAGATTCCAAAAAACGAGAAACTTATATTTGAGGGTAAGTTTCAAATTTCAGGTGGAACCTGTAAGAAATCTGGAACCTAAAACCGCTCACCCTTATTAGCGACGATTCCAAGATAATAACATATTAATTATAAAAATAAAGTTGCCGTTAGTAATGTCAAAACAAGTTTGCACGAAACGTAAGGGCCAACCCGCGATGAGAATATTTTATCCACCTGGCAATCAGCCATTATTTAATTATATATTATTATTAATCCATCGTACATAAATCCCCGAATTGGCGTATCACGTGTACGAGTGCGCGCACTCCTTGGAAAGACACTAATCTTAATTAGAAAGATAATAGCAATTTTTTATAAGAAGATTCAGATCACTATCATATGCTTGGCAAATCTGGGCAAATGGTCAACTCAGGGGCGGTGATTTGGTCCCGAATACAAAATGAAAAAATTCCATGGGCAGTCAGATCATAGTCTACGTGCACATCAATTTGCATTTGACTTATTAAATAACAGCTAAAAAAAAAGCCGCAGTATATACATGTGTGAAAAAACAGAAAGAATAAAATAAAGGGTTAACAATACGAAAAAATCTATATATGTAATAAATTTAACTTAAATTAATATTTTTACCAATAAAAACTCTAAACTGGTACAATCGTAACAAATTTACCCTATGTTAGTTTTCATTACATTTTACCATCAAATTGCTGAGTTGGATGACATGCGATAATTAACAGGTGTACCGATTTGTGGTCTTTCGTGATATTAATCCAATTTAATAAATTTATTTCAAATATATCAATTTGAGATTTTTTTGTAGTTAAAAAATTAGTTTGAGATAAATTTATCACGAGTGTACCAATTTGAGGTTTTCGGTAGTCACAAAATTAGTTTTAAGTAAATTTATCACAAATGTATCAATTTGGAGTTTTTTGTGATATTAATCCTAAAATAAAATAAGAAATTGCCATTTAGATTGTTTTAAGAAATGAATTGAAAGTGTTATAGATAGGCAATATCTAATTTAAATGTCGAACCTTAGTTACCTTAGACAACAAAATTTACAAGCAAAGTTCCATTTTGCCATGAAGTCTCAAGTTTATTCAGTTTGAAATTTGTGATTGCGCGTCCTAATTCTTAATCTCTAATGCGTAGTGACAAAGGATACGTCTCTAAAGAGCCCGCCATGTTGTTGGAACCAAAAAGGATAATGACACCTTTATAAATTTTGGAACGGGTGTACAAATAAAGACTAGATGGAGAACTTATTGAATTGCAAATGTTTTCGGTTCGGGTGCTTCTACAAATATGAAGTTGACAGCCTCTTATAGTGGTTGAACGTGTACAAAACTTAGATATTTGCTCTGACAAACATTAAATGAGAAAAAACAAGAAGGTCCACAAAGCGATACAAACAAAGGCAAAAGAAAAGGACACACAACGACAATAAATGCACTTGAAGTCGAACCGCCCTATTTTAACACACCGCTATAGTTGGAATGCATGGATGTGGCTGAACTTTTGTTGTTAAGTTTGTAACCGAAAGAGATGTTAAGTTAGCTTGAAAATATTATAGATGTGGAAAATTTTAAAAAAGCTTCTGAATGGCATCCATTTCTCAAAGTTCCCCTTTAACTAGACTTTATTCCAAAATACCTCATAAGCTTAATTACTTCTGACCCAACACCATCCTAAACTCATTGTCGTTGAAAAAAACAGCCGCCCCATGAATAAGTGCACATTTCGCTCCTTTTTTTTGTGGTCATTTTAAATTGGAACCAAAAAAAAAAAGAAGATACTTTTCTACCATGCTGCTCACGCACAAATAAACAACATTAAGAAAACATATACTTGCTCAAAATTTACTGTTCATTAAGGGAGGGCTTGGGTGACTCGAGCATAAATCGAAGAATAAGAGATGAAGAATTGCAATAGGAAAATTATCAAAAAAGTCCTAAATCTTTTGCAATTGTATCAATTCAGTTCTACACCTTTTGTAATTGTGTCAATTCGATCAATTTGGCCACTTTTGGCTGGCCGGTACTGACGTGGACGCCGGGCGACTGACGTGGCAATATTTTAATATATTTTTTTATTTTTTTCTCTTTCTTTTTTCTCCTCTATGTTTTTCTCCGATCGCCAGTCCGACGACCGGCGAGAGGTTGAGGCCGACAACTTCCACCTCGCCGGCAATGGGCAAGGATGTCCCTCGCCATGGCCGGGCGAGGTCGACCTCGCCAAGCGATAGCGAGGCCACCCAAATCTAGCGAGACCTCGTCATCGTCGGGCAAGGTCGAGTCTCACCATGGCTGGGCGAGGCCTCGCCCAAATCTGGTGAGACCTCGCCGTCGCCGGCGAGGTCGAGTCTCACTATGGCCGAGCGAAGCTCGACCTCGCCCCGCGACGACAAGGTCTCGCCAGATTTGGGCGACTTCGCTGTCGCCGGGTGAGGCCGACCTCGTCATGATCGGGCAAGGCCTCGCCCAGATTTGGCAAGGTCGACCTCGTCCGGCGACAACGAGGCAACCCAGATCTAGCGAGACCTCGCCGTCACCAGACGAGCTCGACCTCGCTCAACCATGGCGAGGCTCAACCTCGCCCGGCGACGGCGAGGTCGAGTCAGATTTGGGCGAGGCTTGCCCTCACCGGCCTTAACCTCTCGTCGAACCGGGGAAGAAGATAGGAGAAAAAAAAAAAGAAAGAAAAATAAATAAATTCGAAAGATAATAAAAAAATTATTAAAATATTGCCACGTCAGCGCCGACCGGCCAAAAGTAGCCGGATGGACTAAATTGGCATAATTGTAAAAGGTTTAGGACTGAATTGGGTAAAAAAAATATTTAAGATTAAATTAACATAATTACAAAAGATTTAGGACTTTTTTGATAATTTTCCCAAATTACAGCAAATGTGGAAGGAGAGCTGTAAAGAGAATTTCAAGGACCGAAGCGAACCCAAACAAGCGCTTTCTTGCTTGCGAGAGGCAATTGCAGGAAGCATGGATAAGGGCAATATAGTGCCTTTTAATTCTAATTTAGGGTTTCGGGGTACGGTGATTTATTGGACCAAAAAGTCTTTGGAAAAGGCGCAAAAGGCGAGCATGTGATGAGCACATCCTTGTCGGTCCACCATTGTTTTCAATGGCAATAAGTTTAGGGGGTTATTAGATCAACATGATCAAGTTCGTGAGATATTTTGGAACAAAAATAAAGTCTGTGGCGAATTTCGATAAAATGACGTCACTTTAGGAAGTTATTGAGTCAAAATGTTCAAATCGAGAGGGTATTTCGAACAAAGTTAAGTATGAAGGAAACTTTGAAAAACATGCGCTATTCTACAGAGATCTTCGGAGTCTTTTCTTTAAAAGTGTACATGCTCGGTGTATTTTCATATGAGAAGAAGTAGTCATAATTTGTGCTAAGTATTTCCTGAAAAGATTTGGTTTCGTTAATGAATATGGGCAAATAAGCTACTCCAGTGATACCGATAGTGATAGAATATGTTACTTTGGTTTTGACTTTGATAGGATCAAAATTAAATAAATCTACACACATAACGTTCTTCCTAAATTAAAATGGGTTTTCTAGCCAATGAGATTTTGCCATATCGCATATTATTTTGCTTTATTTGGATCTGATCGGAGCACCACCCTTGCCTTAAATAACAACAAGCTGTACTTTGAATTATTGAGACAGTTCCCATCATCAAAGCTAAGACACAACACCTGCAATGGAACTCTACCTCATTCTCTTCCTCATCTCCTTCCTCCTCTTCCTCAAACCCTTCCTCCTCCCATCCAAACCCAAGAACCTCCCCCCCGGCCCAGCCGGCCTCCCCATCCTCGGCTCACTCATCCAACTCGGTGCCCGGCCCCATGAATCCCTCTTCAACATGGCCAGGCGCCACGGCCCGGTCATGACCCTCCGCCTCGGCCTGGTGACCAGCATTGTCGTCTCGACCCCGGAAGCCGCCCGGGAGACCCTCCAGAAGCACGACGAGAACTTCTCCGACCGGGCCGTCCCGGACGTGATCACCGCACAGCCGAACCCAGAGTTCACCCTCGCTTGGGTCCCCGGGGACCAGCAGTGGCGGGCCCGGCGCCGCGTATGCAGCACCCAGATGTTCACCGCCAAGCGCCTGGACGCCCTCCAGCACCTGCGCCACCAGAAGGTCCACCAACTCATCGACCACATCAAGAAATGCTGCGAACTGGGCAAAGAGGTCGACATAGGCCAACTGGCCTTTGCCACGACCTTGAACCTCATGTCGAGCACCATGTTCTCGATTGATATTGTCGACCCGGAATTTCAAACGGCTCAGGAGTTCAAGGACCTGGTGTGGAGGATCATGGAGGATGCGGGTAAACCGAACTTGTCGGACTACTTCCCGGCCGTCCGGCGGTTCGATCTGCTAGGCGTGAAGCAACACATCCGGCCGGCTTACATGAGGCTGCACGAGATATTCGATGAGATCATCGACAATCGTCTGAAAGAAAGAGCGACGGGCTCATCAGCATCATCCAGGAGGGGTGATTTCTTGGATGTGCTTCTGGAACAGTGCGAAGAAGAAGGGTCCGATTTTACCCGGCAAAGCATCAAGCCAATGATCCTGGTAAGTGAAGATCAAAACTTAGAGTTAATGAAGTAGAGATCTTTACTAAATAGAAGCATGTACTCGATGGAACTCCCAAATCTAATCATTGAAAAATCAGGCAAAACAATTCATGTCAGTTTTCGGAATTTTTCATTATTTCACTATTATAGGAGGAAAATCGGGCTTTCCTTATGCCTTTACCTCCACGAGAAGGCATTTGCCATAGTCGCTATTTTAATAGGTAAGGATATTATGTCATCTATTAGCTACTCCATGCTTTTCAATAATTAAAAGAAAAGACATCAAGTCAACTTTTGCCCTAGATTTTATAAATCCAATTAATAGGTTTTGTCCGTTTGCGGACAAAAGACAAAACCTTGACTGCTGTGGGGTTGCTTTGTCTCTACCTCCAATCCTTCAGTTTATCATGCTTATTTGATCAATCTCAAAGGTAGTGTACATAAACTTTCGTTTCTGGCGTCAAGATAACTTATTGCTAGTGGATTTGTGATGCTGGAGCATTTTTGAGACGTCGAATTCTTGTCGATATTATCAATACCAAGTTGGCTCTTGTCAATATTATCGATATCAAATCGGCTTTTGTTGATATTGTTATTCCAAATCAACTCTTCGATCACAATGAACTGAAGGCTGTTCAGTTCCTTCAAAGGCCATTAATTATCCACTTTGAAAATGGCAAAGTCATGGAGACCTTCAATCAGTTACATTTAATTCTCGTATATTTTCAAGGTCTAATTAATGTCATTCAAGTTTCTAGAGTCCTTATTTATTTATGGTTGTAAACGTTGTTTGTCTTTCCTATGAATCTTTTGTCTTTCCAAAGAGTCTTAGTAATTACTCAAGCTTGGAGGGTTGTTACATGCTCTATATAGATGTGGTATGATGAATAACAAAACAAAGACTTATTTGATTCAAAACTAATTAAGCTTTTGGCTTAAGAACAAGAAGGATTTCTTGTTTTACTCTTATCCCTTAGGTGGATTCCTACAGGTGGCGAGTATTGCTCTTATCTCCTTGGTTAATTACCTACGAGTAGCGAGCAACCTATCCATTTAAGTTCTCGCTTGTATTGCCTCCTATTTCTCTACACTTTCTTCGGCGTCAATTTGAATCAAATTATGGTTAGATACATGAGCAAGCTATAGCTACCTTGTATATAGATCGTAATCCATAGTACGCACTCAATTAGAGTTTGTTATATCACTCTCTAATTCGCTTTCAATGAATTTTTAATTGTCCCACACATTTTCCAAAGTAAAGAGAACTTGGCCATTTTTCTTTTTAAAACTTGAGGTAACTACTCATTTTCCTATGAATTGCGCAGACTAATTGTCTAAGTGGTGGTTTTGTGAAACGTGCTTCTATTTTCAGTTGCTAAATATCTAATAGCATCAAAACTAGATCACCATAATTCATAAGTACTCTTAAGTAATCTCCTTCAACATTGAGGTTGGTTAAGCGTATATAGTATAATATATCTTCCAATTTTTGTTGTTGGGTTGTGGTGGATAATGATAAAATGGCGCAAACAGCTTAGATTCACGAATTTATGTTTTTTTATGATGAAGCAAACCCGAAAATTTAGTGCTGATTAGATAATAATCAAAATGGTACCTAAAGTTTTTACATAGTACCAATGCACAAAACGTAGTTTCTTTTCATCGCATGCGCCCTAGTTATAATAAACTCGACAGTAGTTGAATATCTGATATTAATACATAAGAGAAAGCGAGAACCATTGACTAAATAGCAGCGTCGCAATCTTCTAGATTAATGTTGTCTCTTTCATCTGTTAATTATAAGATTATGGTCTTCAATGGTCGTATTAAAGAGTGATTATATTGCAGGAAGCCGTTAGTCAGTAGGTGAGATTTGCCTGACTTGTCTAGTTAAAAGTATTACAGATCATTAGATATATTCTTTCTTCTCATATTAGGTAAAGTGCCACACAGATAAATCCTGTATTAGCAACACTAATCTGACCTAACATCTTTGGAGCCCTTGTTCATGAAAAGTTATTAGACACAGACTATATTAGAGTCAATTAGTTGTTAGCGCCAACTAATTTACTCATGGCTGGTAGAATTGCGAAAGATGGTGAAAATTAAGAATCGATTATCAATGTACTTAATGCAGGATCTATTCATTGCGGGAAGCGACACATCTGCGCTCACAACGGAATGGGCGATGGCGGAACTCCTCCGCAGTCCAAGCCTCCTCCAAAGATCAAGAGATGAGCTTGTCACGGTGATCGGCACCGAGAGGCCAGTTCAAGAATCGGACACTCACCACCTCCCATATCTCCAAGCAATCGTCAAGGAGACGCTCCGTCTCCACCCGGCGGCGCCTCTCCTCCTCCCTTATGTATCCAAAAATGACGTGAAAGTGTGCGGGTACGTTGTCCCGAAGGGCATGCAAGTCCTGGTGAACGCATGGGCCATAGGGCGAGACCCGAACTACTGGGAAGACCCCCTGTTGTTTAGGCCCGAGCGGTTCCTGGGGTCGAAAGTGAATTACAAAGGGAGGGACTTCAAGTATATCCCGTTCGGCGCGGGCCGAAGGATCTGCCCCGGATTGCCGCTCGCCATCCGGATGGTTCATCTCATGGTGGCTTCGCTCATTCAATCGTTTAATTGGAAACTTCCCGAGGGAATGGCGCCTGACAGTTTGGATATGCAAGAGCAATTTGGTGTTACTTTGAGGAAGGCCATACCTTTAAGAGCAATTGCTAGTTTAGATTGAAAAGGAAGTTGTGATTGATCCTTGACGACTTGATTGACGTTTCAATGTGATTTTTAAGCGCTGTTTTTGCTTCCAAAGCTTCAATCAACTATGGAACACTTTTGTGAAGTTGCTTCTACTACTTATAAGTTCATGGAGCGATTGGCAAGCCTTCTAAAATAAACATGCCGTGCTAGATAAATAACAGTGATCTACTATATTTGTAGATTGAGCGACGTGATAAACTGTTGTTGGATGTTAAACATGATTCACTTGTTTAAAGTTCATTGGTAGTCTGCCACGCCACTTAGTATGTGACGGGAAGGAAATCTCTAAGTCAAAGCGCAAATTTGACTATAGGCTATTGGGGATGCGAAATTCAAGTTCACACTCTAGTCCAGTCAAGACTCTGCGCACGGTGTTCAAGCCTAAAATTCATTTGTAGTTTGCCCTGCGGTCATGGCATCGCTTGTCAACCCGTCAACTCCTTCTGCACGTCCCGGAGACGATACCTCAGCTTGCGACTGCCATGCGAGTCGAGAATCAGTAGGTCTTAGGTTTCTTCTTGCCTCTCCCATGGTCTGAGTTTCGTTGCTGAACGTATCTTTGTACTTATACTCTCTGCTTGGGCAGTTACTTCTTCTTCCTACTGCTTCCACGATCTCCTCCATGCATGTCTGGACTCAACTGTTACCACGGATCTCCTCACTTTGCCCTGCGGTCTTGGCATCGCCTGTCACCCCCTCAGATCATAACGCACATCCCCGACACAATAACTCAGCTTGCAACTGCCATGCACGTCGAGAAAATAAGTAGGTCTTAGGTTTCTTCTTCCCTCTCTCTTGGTCTGAGTTTCGTTGCTGGTCGAGGATTTTGCTGGGTTGAGTTCTGTGCAAAGCCGAAATTCACCTACTGCCCCATTTTGGATCGGGCCTTGTTCAGTAAAACTTACCAAAAATCAATGGCCGGATGATCATCCTTAGTGACAGATCATGATGATCTGGGCTTGTAATAGGATTGGCCTCTTGCTGCTGTTTGTGTGCGTTAATACAGCCCAAATTTCAGATTGTTTATAAAGTTTAATTGGAAAAAAAATGAAAAAAAAGAACCGTCTTCATATGAAAACAACAATTGGATGGCCATGCATAGAACAAGCCAGTTAAAACAAAAATGCTATATAGAAAACTTATGTTTTGTGTAATCGATATATCTACTTGTCCGTTTTTTTTGCACTGTTGGAGAAAAAGACGGGGCCCGATAATATATGTGTCTTCTATCTGAAATGATCTTTTTATCTTATGTTCATGTGAATTTAGTAATGCTATATCAAGAATGATGGTCTTTTCTTGTATTTAGAAATATAAATGTAGTTTTTTTCTTACAGTATTATCAAGAAATGAGTTCACTTATCGAGTTTGTGTTATTTTCATTGATATTCATTTTAACGGACAACTTACATGTAAAATTTACGCCTAACCCGAATTAAAAGTTTAATTAGTACTTAAACTTGCCAAATGTTCTTTGTAACACTGATATTTTTAACCAACATATCATGATTTAGTGTAAGTGAAGATCACTTTTGCTTAGTTAACATTCAAATGAAAGAAAAGACCATGAATTATTAATGTTCTTTGGATTAACATCACCCAAATCGGTACATCCATAACACATTTACGCCAAACAAATTCATATCTCCAAAAACCCCAAAGTCGTGACCAGTCTTACATCAATTAGCTTCCTTCGAATATACCTTCGAAATTGCTAACGTGGCAAGCGACTTATTCAAATCTTGGAAATTGGTCAAGCTCGTCCTATGGATCCCAATCCAGCAAGGAAGAGAAGTTCTTGGAAAGATTCTGAAACTTTGGACATCTCAGGGCGAACATTCAGATCGTTGGCAACACATCTCTTGTAAAATCTGCCATGGAAAATGCAAAGTCCAAATGATAATTGTTCTTGAGCGAAGAATCTATAAAACCTCACAAGTCCCCCCTTACCTTATCTCCACATCAAATCCACATCAGACATGTCGCTTGCCTTGTGTGTTGCCACATCAACAATTTCACAAAGATATTTGATGAAAGCTAACTGAAAATAGATTTGTCACGGCAATACAGTTTGTATTTTATGGAAGGAAATTTAATTTTAGATAAATGTGCCACAGGTTCTGATTTATTATTTTCCGTGATATTATCCCTTACATTGAACCCCCAATAGATAGCTAAATCTCACTCAAAGTAATATAAAGGGAAGATGACACAAATGGTCATTGAACTTTAGCTTAATGTGCAATTTAAACTTTACCCCAATGTATAATGTTACTCTTGAACTTTTAAATTATTTAATGTGGCCCTAGACTTTTGGTACAGGTTCAACTTAATCCCTAAACTATATAAAAATGTCAAATGTTGTTCTTGAACTTGAATTAATGGAAGGACAATATTGAACATATTCATATAATTCAAGGATTAAATTGAACATGTACTAAAAGTCGAGAGACCATATTAAATAAATTAAAAGTTCAAGAACCGTATTGCATATTGAAGTAAAGTTCAAAAATCACATTGAACAAATTAAAAGTTCATAAACGACATTGCACATTGAGTCAAAATTCAATAATTATTTGTGTCATTATCCCTAATCTAAAGGCTCACACCCGCTAGCTTGTAGAAGAGTCCTATTTGATGCACGTGATAGGAGGTTTGCACTTCATGCAAATAAGGAGATAAGTCAAATTAGGTTTCATATTACTTAGAAAAAGAAAGTCTGATAGGTATTTTAAACACAAAAATGCCCTCTCACCTCCTTAGCTATGCTCAACTGCATACAGGCATATGATGTGTGTGGACGTCCGAGAGCATTACCATTACATAACACACTAGTGTCACTTATATAGCTCTGTCCACTCCTCTTGACCAAGATGTTCGCTCCTTGCCCCTCTCTGGTTGTGGTGTGGCTAAGCTTGAATGTTGTGCTTTTCGATATAGCCACCAGAATACTGAATTTTTCTTTTTTCTGTTTGCTGAAGACCAGGAGATTGAAATTCAGTCACTCCATGCATTCTCGAACGAACAGTACAAAGTTTCATGGAGGGAAGAGAGCCCCCGTAATGTCTATCACCCCAGTCCACAACCTTACACTCCTCATCCTGAACCAGCCAACCACATCATGCCATGTGCCCTGTCAAATATCCAAACCGCATCAAATGACCACCAAGCTTTCCCAGACCTATGGATTAATCACCCTCACACAAACTCTTAATGACGGCCATTTCTCAAATTTGACTGAAAAATATCTTGTGCAGTAGTTTTACTTTTCAACGATTTTTCAGGATTAATGCAGTCCCTTTTGTTTAGGCCACCCATGTTCCTTTCTCTTGCCACCTCAAGATCACCTCCCAAGTTTTGTCCGAACCAAGGTCTAGCCACAGAAACCAATTCCATAAAGGACACAAAAGCTTCCGTCCAATGTCCATCGAGATGACATTTTCCTTTTTTGTATGCCATAAAAAAAACACTGCGCTTTACTCTCCATCCAAAATTCACCTCACTCGAAACTTGTGTTCCAAATTGGTTCATTGAAAACAGAAGCCATTCTATCCAAGAACCTACTTGGTATATACCCGCATACCAAGATCATATAACAACTCTCACCCTGTTCAAAGACTCAGAATTCTCTCTAGGCAGAGAGAGGGAAGGAACAAGAATCAAGAGAAATGGCAGTTTGTACAGTCTACACTACCCAATCCCTCCACTCAACATGCTCAATCTCCACACCCTCAAAGACCCAACTGGGGTTCAACCAGCAGAAGCAAATCTTGTTCTACAACAGTGGCAAGAGGGTCACCAACAGAGGCATCGCCACAGTCCCATGTGTGATCAGGTGCTCAGGGGACACAATAGTGATTGGCCTAGCAGCTGACTCAGGCTGTGGCAAGAGCACCTTCATGAGGAGGCTGACCAGCGTGTTTGGGGGCGCCGCCGAGCCGCCGAAGGGAGGCAACCCGGACTCGAACACCCTCATCAGCGACACAACCACCGTGATATGCCTCGACGACTACCATTCCCTGGACAGGACTGGGAGGAAAGAGAAGGGAGTGACTGCACTTGACCCAAGGGCCAACAACTTTGATCTCATGTATGAACAGGTTAAAGCATTGAAGGAAGGCAAGGCTGTGGACAAGCCTATCTATAACCATGTCAGTGGCCTCTTGGACCCTCCTGAGCTCATCAAGCCTCCCAAGATCCTGGTCATTGAGGGACTTCACCCAATGTAAGTCCCATCTTCAGATT
Organism: Syzygium aqueum; assembly: GCA_031216185.1. Classification (NCBI taxonomy): domain Eukaryota; kingdom Viridiplantae; phylum Streptophyta; class Magnoliopsida; order Myrtales; family Myrtaceae; genus Syzygium; species Syzygium aqueum. The sequence goes on along the minus strand of CM062235.1, from coordinate 8,835,100 downwards.
GCAACTCTCTCTCTCTCCTCTTTTTCCTCTATGTTTAGAAGATGGCCTAATAACTATCTATTATTCTGCACCGTTAAGTAGGATTAATCAAGCTGATTTGTTGTGTATTCTGATTAGGGTGTAAGTAGAATAATGTAGGTGGACAGGAAGAGTTTGAGTTTTCGGATAACAAGAGATAACAGAAACTAAAGTCAGTGCCTCAAGCAGGATTTTCTGTGGCTAAGGAGCATGCTGCATCCCTATCGCCTTTTTTTCTGATGGGCCTCGCACCGGCCCAGTTCCCTTCCATGCCCCTTCATTTAGAGCAGACAGATTGATCTGAGGGAATGAACTCTGTATCAGTCCTGGGATAGACTCATTCTGTTTGAACCATAAAAAATTTCAGCAAATCAGAGCCTAACAAATTCGTGGGCTCCATGTTTCTCTTAAACTTTAGAATTAGGTTGCATTTAGATCTTTGAAATGCGATTGTCTTGATCGATTAACAAATTCACAAAGGTGCCATAGAATATATACTCTACCAAGATCTGGAGAAGATAATGATGAAATATTTTTCAATTTTAACGTACTTCATAGTTTAGCTATAACAAAATATAATTTAATCCAAAAGCAGTTCAGTTATGAGAAACAACAGGAGACTTTTGCTCCCGCTCTTGGATGGATGTTCTACACCAAAGGAAACTAACATACTTATGCATGTTCAGGTTCGACCAGCGTGTTCGGGACCTGCTGGACTTCAGTATATATTTGGACATCAGCAATGAGGTCAAATTTGCATGGAAAATTCAGGTACTTAATTTGTTTCAGGGAAAAAGCCTGCTATTGTTGCTCCTGTTATATTCATGTCCTGCAATCCTAAAATAAGCGATGAATTGCAGAGGGACATGGCCGAGCGAGGACACAGTCTCGAGAGCATCAAAGCTAGCATTGAAGCCCGAAAGCCAGATTTTGAAGCCTTTATAGGTGAATCAAAATCACTCCCTAAACTACACTGTCATACCTTGATTGGGATTGGTTCATCTCATACAAATGTAGTAGATTTCGAGACTGACCTTTGAACAAATGCCAATTGAAAGGATCCCACAAATTACTCCAATTAGGGACACTCTGAAGTGTCATCCCTCGTATAAAGGGGAACAATCTGTCAGCTGCATCTCCGTGATACCCCTATGTAGTGATGTTAAACCTCTTCCATATATGTTCACACTCTGTACTTATGTTCCCCAAGGGAACTGTTTGATCCAAACCAAAATTCGCTTTTCTGACAGACTGACACACGTTCGTTTTTGTCTAACATTGAAAAATACTTGTTTGAAATTTCCATTTACCATGCCTATGGACAGTGTACTCATTAAAATGTGTTCATTTGTTTTCTTGCCTTGGCACAGACCCACAAAAGCAGTATGCAGACGCAGTGATTGAAGTGTTGCCAACACAGCTAATCCCCGGTGATAATGAAGGGAAGATTCTTAGAGTGAGGTTGATAATGAAGGAGGGTGTCAAGTATTTCAGCCCGGTGTACCTGTTTGATGAAGGCTCGACCATCTCTTGGATCCCATGTGGAAGAAAGCTCACTTGCTCTTACCCCGGTATCAAGTTCACTTATGGCCCCGAGTCTTACTTCGGCCACGAGGTATATATCTCAAGATCACTTGATTTTGTTATCTCCTCACTGTTAATACTCTGTTTGATGTCAATATTCTTCAGCTGAACAATAAAAATTTCTCAATTAGGTCCAGAAAAAGCCGTTGAAAACCCAAACGTACATGACCTATCGAATACCGCTAATGTTTTAGATTGCGCACAACACATTTTAACGACGTGATCCTCGTAATTTTCTTGAATGACAATGGTTTCACGTAATACTCAGGTAGATATATTGAGGATGAATAATCTTGTCAAAACTTAGGATGTTCACGTGATGTTTCGATTGAGGATGATGTAAATGTACTTTTTCCAAAGTCTTCACTATCCAAATGCTGGGAGGCATTAGCATTTCAATATTACATAGCATAATCAACAATTTTTTGCGTTCATTGTCCAAAAGTTGCAGTCTTTGTTGAACATAAGACTGACTCCTACATGCTTCGAACTGTAGGTGTCTGTGGTGGAGATGGATGGGCAATTTGACAGACTAGATGAACTCATCTATGTGGAAAGCCATTTGAGCAACCTCTCCACAAAATTCTATGGTGAAGTCACCCAGCAGCTGCTGAAGCATGCCGAATTCCCCGGAAGCAACAACGGCACTGGTCTCTTCCAGACCATCGTTGGGCTAAAAATCAGAGACCTCTTTGAGCAACTCACAGCCAGCAAAGCATCAACATTAGAAGCCACTAAAGCTTAGGAACTTCCAAATACTAGTTCCCCCTCTTTCTTTCATCCTTCTGTTTTCACTGTTCATTCATGGTTTAAAGTGACTATTGGGGTTGTTGAGAAGGGAAGGATCTGCATGTATTTTGTCATCAGGATAATTTGTTGTATGGAGATCTGTAACATAGACAAACAGGGGCAGAGAGATCAGTTACTTGGTAAAATTCAAAAAAGAGATTGGTACGCTCAGCATCGTGCACTCTTCTTTGCATAAAATCTCAGTGGTCTTGAATCATATTTAGCTCCCGTTGTGATAAAGGCACGCTCGGACGATTCTTCCCCAATTCCTTTGTTGATAAAGGGAGGTTCAGGAGATTACGAGTTTTTGAGGAAATATTCCAGTCAGATATGAAAAACTAGAATCAGTTTATTTGCAGGTTCTGCACATATTTACAGGTTTCTGCAATATTTCCAACATCCTGAAAAGACAGTTTTTTTTTTATGGTGGCGTTAACCCTCAAATAGCAAAGAGAGTTGAATTCAGCCGAATCTGACCAGCAGCTCGATACATGCCACCAGAGGGTTTAACATGTCTCTACCAAAAGAGAAGCAAAACAGGGAGAAAGGAAATTGGCGTTGTAGTTAGAACAGAGAGTCTTAGATAACAGCTTCCGAGGGTTAAGCTCCAAACCGTTGATGGTGGGGTTAAGCAAACAAGAATCTCTGCCACTTTTTACAGTAAAAAATGTTGCAGACAAGGATCAAAGAGAGAGGAGTGAAGAAGGAGAGAGATATGCAGTGATACTTCGTTTGTACTTAAAAGTTTCTCAGTCAACATTCCAAAGACAGCAAGACTATTTTCCAAGCATTTTCAATCACCGAAACACTTTGAGCAGTACGTCCCCATTGTCCATAGACATTGGGAACACGGTATTCGTAACACTTGACGTTGCTGACTTTGCCAATAGAGAACCAAAATTGAGTTTGGCATGAACAAAACAGAGACGTCAAGTTCTCTCCTGTAAAATGTACGTATGAGCAAAAAAGAACTTTTCAGTCTGCAACGAGAATTAATGAGCAAGTTGAATTCTGGGCAAAGGATGTTAAACCAGTACTAGAAAACCGAAACTGAGCACATATTTGAGATGGAGAAGCATTAGCATATAATAGAAAAGGCTACATTACAGAGAAGCTATATACACCAAGAAGTCACTTCAACCGAGTCACAAGGATACAATAAAACACCACAATTGAACAGAAGAATGACACTTGATGCTCGAAATGTTATCTACACTAGTGACATTACTTGAAAAGGATCACTTTAACACCTCTACTTGATGGTGACAAACTTATTAGTACCATGTCTTGCCCAGTGATCCTTCAAGTCAACCGGATGAGTTAGATCGTAACCTTCTGAAGCTAATCTTACTAAGAGTTTCACATATGCTCCATTGCTCATCTTCCTCCCGGCCAAGCGAACACCAGGCCTCGATGAACTCATTGGAAGCGGGTATTCAGATACACTGATGGTGCAGCACGAAGATTGCCACCCGCCAGCCCCCCATTTGTAGCAGACCCGTGCAAGTCCAGTGCAAGAGCAATAAGGGGAAGGCACCCCAGAGAAATCGCAATTGGTTAAATCGATGTTCATGTTCAGATCCTTCTTTTCCCGTTTTGCTTCAGGGAAGCTCTGTCCCTTTCCTTTTCCAGAACTTGGTTTCTTCCTGGGTTGCTTTTGCTTCGGTACCTTGGATGTTATCTGATCAGGTTCTTTCGAAGAGGGCTTACGTTTCTTAGGTTTTGCAGATTTTGCTCCAGGGTTGTTGCTCTTTGCAGGCTCAGTTGTTGAAGCAACTGAACGAATCGGTGGTACAGGAAGACCATCTTCTGGGTTCAATTGGGTTTGCGAGGAAGGACCTGAGCTGACTTTTGGAGAAGGGAAAAATCCGCTCCCATAGAACCAGGCAATATGGGAAAGGGACGGTCCACTGTTAGTATCAGGCATGATATGGCCTCTATTTGAGTATGTCCCCATCTTCGAAAGCTATTGAAAAAACTCCGAGCAATCAGCATATAGGTCTACATCCGGAGGCCGCTCTGAGCAGTTCTCATTCCTGGCATCAGCAAAGCTGTACAGCATGAGTACTTCAAGAAGTATACCAAGGTCCGAAACAGTTTATTGGTTAGAAATTCAATCATAATGCCTATTGCCTCAGCTTTGAGTACCAAAAGAATGACACATGATGCAAAGGTAACTTTTGCACATTACAGTAAAAGATCAAGATAACTCAATTTCAAGACTATACCAACAAATCAAATAAAAGAAGAGAGGATTTTTACTCGAATTTTTGCATCACAGTCCTACAGATGCCAACAATTTATTACACGATCATCACGGTCCAAGTCACTTCCACATTGATAAGTTAGAGGCATTTAACTCATACAACTAGTATATTTGCAAACTTACCGATTCCTGCTACAAAAATAACATGCAATATGCAATGTGTAGCAGAGATAAAATGAAATCTACCAGCAGAACACGTAACATCATAAGGACCAAAATAACTATAACCTAAAGAGGAAAAACCCAATCGTATGCAGCACATTTTCCAGTTCACGAAAACAGGAACTAGCATTACTTCACAAGGGCCGAGAGTTGCCTCTCTACTTGGAGAGAAGCAACACCGACGGAGTTCGCAAGACTCGCAAAATCTAAATCCAACCCAAAAAAAGTTATGCAAAGCCGAGCATCAACCCAAAAAAACCCAAACAAATTCATGACTCTAACACGAATCTCGCAAACCCACAAACAAAACCAGGAGCCAAACAATCATCAGCCACCGAAATGCCCACACAAGCCAGCAGACTGCAGCACAGCACCACATTTCAACACACACATCAGCACCAAACAGTGTCTAAGCAGCTCAATAAACCTTCAAAACACAAACCAAAAGGGCGAGCGAGAAACGGACTCAGCCCCATCACATCGACCCCGCGACCAGGCACACCCACTTCGCCAAACGAAGCAACGAACCGACCCACGACAAACCCCAAGGCAAACGACCCACCCCCACTTCACTACCACCAGTAAGCAAGCCAAATAAAGCCTCAACAACCGCGGAACAGCACCAAATTCGCCGGGAACAAGCGAGTAAACGACGCGCCGATCGCCTTCGCCGCGGTATTCCCGAGCAAAGGAACGATCTTTAGCTTCGATTTACCTGGAAAGAGGGCAGCGATTCGCGATTCCCAGCAACCTCGCTGGCTCGCACGCAGCTGAGAAGCAAAAAAGGAAGAACCGTTCCTGTTCAGACAAACTTCGTTCCCTCTTTTCGCCTTTTGTTCGACCATTTTTAGCGCACCGAGAGCTCAGTCGCTGGGTTGTCCCCCCCCCCTTCCCCCCACCACGCGCCGGTCGGGGGGTTTGCGGGGCACGCTCCTGCGCCAGCGGGCGGGACCGAGGGATCCGGACCGTTGAGACCGACGGTACGAACGGACGAGATTTCAGGATTTCGGGATGGGAAAAGGACTTTCGAGCTTAGTGGAATTGAAGAATTTAGTTTTTTGGTTGAATGTGTGTTTTGTGAAAAGGTGGCCTAATTTCTTGGCAATCGCAAGAAGTATACCCGCGCGCTGTCGGGCTGTCGCGACGAGCTCGCTAACCTCGAGATCGGATGATGCGAGTCACGTCGGATACTTCGTCATGAGCTTGATCGAAAAATTAATACAAATAATCCTTAAATTTGGACCCAATGTACAATATAATCTCTGAACTTAAGTTCGATGCGATCCCTCAACTGTAACTCAATCTATAATATAATCTTTGAACTTTCAATTTATTCAATATAATTCATGAATTTTTAGTGCACGTTCAACTTAATCTCTAAATTATATATAAATGTTCAATGTTATTCTTGAATTTGAATTGATGGAAAGACACATTGAATATTTTCACATAGTTCGGGGACTAAGTTGAATATGTACCACAAGTTCAGGGACCACATTGAACAAATTAAAAGTTCAGGGACCACATTGCACATTGAATAAATTCAGGGACTATTTGTGTTATTATCTCTTTTGATAAGGCCCAAAGTCATTAATGCTCGTCCGTAGTCCATTTTTTTTTTACCAATATATATTTCCCTGTTGTAGCTTAACTACATTACAGACGCTCAAAGTATCATCAATACCCATTGATGTAAGATTCTCCATTTGTTCATTTACATGAGCAGAAAAATGCTAGACACTAGACAGAGAGTCCTGGTGGCAATGCAAGTCCTCCAACTACTAGACTGACCCGGTTTACCAAAATATGGACACAATCCTAGGAGGGACTCTTCTGAACTCTGTACACCTTTGAGCGTAGAAACCCGACGGATCTGGCGAGAAAGGCCAAAAGACTGCGGAGTCAGAGCTTATCGATGCTGCTCATAGTCTCAGCCGACTATTGCAATCAAGCTTTGCCTGACGGCAGGAACCGAGCAAATCAAGGAGCCGAAAATGCCGGTGAGAGCGTAGGCAATGGCACAGAAAGGGAGGGCCTCGGGTTCTTTCGCCGACAATGCTGCTGTTCCCAATCCGTGGGCACTACGAGATAGCAAGAGATATAGGGACTTTCAGATACGAGTATCTATTTGTGTCTCTTACTTAATTCGTCCTGACAATGTCATTGAGTGGAGAACAGAAGTGTGCAACATGGTTACATTCCAGGAAGATGGCCAATGTTCAGTAAACATACCTCGATGCGGTAGCTATTCCTCGGGCAATAGGATCACGGAAATTAAGTCTATCCAGCATCGCTTGCACAAAGTTTGATCCAACTAACCCCGTTACCACCACTGCAGCAGCTGTAAGAGATGAATTGGCACCTGCACCAGTCGAGAGAGACGGAAGTTCCAAGCATGAATATCCAGTCACCATTGACCGAAAATATACCTTAGTCAGGGAAAGAGAACACTTATCGAGTAAAAAAAGATGAAAAATTCAGTCACATGGGCGTCAATTGTGCTTTAGAAAAGACGATTGCAGACATAATCTCGTATCATAAATTGCAGTCCAATCAAAAATCTAGAATACCTTCAAATAGAGACACGATGCTGAGGGCCAACGCCACAGTTATACACCGAGGCAGAATCGACACCGTCAAAGTTGGTTCTAGTCCAACAAGACGTCCTACTATAGCCGTTGAGTACAAAGAGAAAATTGTTGAGATGATGACTGAAGTGAAAATTTCAGCTGCGTGTCTCTTAACAAGCTGCAACAACAGAGAATGATGATTGTAATTTCAGCCAAAATGAGAATAAAAAGGGATTCTCAAGTTACCAATCAGTGGACTGCAATTAGTTTGAAGAAGAAAAATATGAACTAGCAGCTAAGTTTAATATAATTGAATCATCTTGCTTGAGCAGTTTCTCACCAAAGCACCGGGTGCACACATGCTAGTACGAGGAAGAATGGTTCCATTTCAACCAATAACTTTTCATGTTTCCTAGACATCCAAACTCCTAAGAGATAAGAAAGCTTATAATAGCATGAATATAACTGTATCAAGAAGTTTTCCTCCTAAACTATTGATAAACTGTTTAACCTGCACTATTTGCTTTGTATGCTTAAATGTGCTCCAAACTAGCAACTCAAAATAACAGCAGCATCTCGAACTGAGGGTTAATTCACAATCTGAGTAACTGGATGAGAAGATATAAACTACCTTTCTCTGCTTGAACATGGAAAATGCAAAAGAGAGAATAACAGATCCCAAGAATCCCATTAGAATATCACCAGCTCCAGGATTGGCAGATGCCTTCGTAAGGTAATATCCTGTGCGTACATTAGGTATGAGATCAAAAGTTTTGCAGATTTCTGGACATCACGAACCATGTGGGATCAAACTGATGGAATTAGTTGGCATTCTATGCACACATCGCATGGCCATTATTCTTTGATTTATTTCATCCATATAGGAAATCAATTTATATCTTCTCTATGGAGGATGCAAATCAGAAAGTCATAAAGCAACAGGTTGCAATGGCATAGGGATGATTGATGGAAATACTGCTTCATAAGTACTTTACCGCTCATGGGACATTATTTTTTTAGTACGTAAAGAAAACCACATAGCTATGCCTATTTGCTTTAAAAGAATTGTTTTTTGGCCAGAATTGCGTCAGGTGAACTGAAAAGATTTTAAAGAGGTGTACATGAGATATGAATAGTTAGTTGGTTCTCAATGGCGCAGAAGTATGCGAACCACCTTCCAGTCAGTTTAAGAAAACAGATTACCTAGGACGGGATTTAGTCCAGACTTTGAAAGGTACCCAAATGCAAAGGCTGCCAGGTCTGCCGACAATGCACAGCAAATAATTGGATGGAAAATTTTCTTCACACCAGATGGCAACCTAAGAAAGAAAAGCATATGAAGATGGCCTCTTGACTTCAACAGACCATAGATCCTGCGGGAGTTCTATGATGCAAATTTGCTAAGAGGAAGCCGAAATTACCCAGAACCAACCATGTAGCCTAGCACAGTGGATGCCAGGAGGAAAGGAAGGCATGTTCTGGCATTGGTTCCTAGAGCAGTTGGGTACAAAAATGCTGAAATGAATGATATAACAAAAATACCACTCCAAGTCCACAATTCAAGTGACGAAAATGGTGAAGGTTTCGCCATTGGCTCAGCATCTGTCATCTCTGTCTTAACAAGTTTTCTTACTGCAATCGCGGTATAACCAGCTACAGAAAGTGAAGCCAACCATCCTCCAACTGCAACAGAAACAATGGAAACAGTTGCAGAGTTAAAAATCTTTATCTAACAGATGCACCTATTGAGCCCAACTGGCCACAGCAAGACACCACTCAACTTATCCAGACAAACTAATATAGACTCCATGCATTTTCCTTCTTTTCTGCCTATTTTACATTTTATCCTCACGGGAACTCTCATATCAAACTGCAATGTAAGCTTCTTATTATCACAAAGTATGAAAGTATACGCATGAAGATTGTGATTTTATCCTGTGCTTCCTTCCAGGCTACTGTCTGCACATTGACAACATCAATGAGGAGCTTCTTTCAGAGCACTGGGAATATTGCATTCTGAAGTAATACTATGCCATTACGGTGCACTAACTCATTGACAAGCAAGACAGAAACCAGAAAGACAAAGTGACGATAGACTTAGGAAACAGGATAGGCGCAAGACTTTAATCCAAGGTCATTAGATTTCACTAGATAGTCACAACACAAGCAACCACAATGAGGACAAACACATAACTACACAGAGATCAAAGTGAGTGGATACCCAGTATAAAGCAAATTTTGAGCCCTGAAGCCGCGGGTATGTCCTCAATAGCAAGAGGCAAAACCACCAGACACGGAACATAAAACAGCGGAAGCCACCTCTGTATGAACAAAAGCGCCGGCTCAAAGAAGCTCATCAAACTGGTGGCTGCGGCAGGCACTGTAGAATCAAGAATCATCAGAACAGAGAATATGCAGAACATTCCGAACAGGGCACTCGGGAACTTGACCGCCGCCGCAACAAACGCCTTCTTCAAGAACTTATCCATTGCAAGGATTATCCCCAGCGAGACAACCAAATGCAACACCCCAAAGGCCTAAAACACACATCAAAGACATTCTGGGATCAAAATTTGTAAAGCCATGCTAAATTGCATTAGCTGAGACCCCATAAAACATGCTAAGTGTCTCACTAAAAAGAAAATGAAAAGAGGACCTTTTGAGAGATCGTGGAAGTGCCACCACTCTCCGAGCTCGCTGAATTCACCAAAAGTGCTCGATCAGAGCAGGTGTTCTCGTCACCCACCATTTGCAAGAACCTGGGAGAGAACCCAGAATCGTGTCTGATCCCTGAACACGATATCTCCGAACCGGGTCTCTTATCCGCCCTTTGGCCATCGCTGCAAGCGAGCCGTGACGACGCGTGCGATTGGATTCTTCCGGAAGAAGAAAGCGATATGAGGGAACTTGAAGAAAAGGGCTTCCCCCGGTGTTGGCGGTGGTGACTGAATAGACGGGATGGCGAGGGGTGGAGTGTGGCCGAGACAATCGCCATGGCAGGAAGTGGCGGGGAAGTCTTGAGAGGGAGAGAGGGAGGAACCATCCTTTCTGCTGTTATTTGTTTGTGGGCCTCTTTCTTGGAGCGTTGGAGTTTGTATGGACTACAGGGGATGATGGTAAAACATTGGAGATGAGATTTGGACAGTAGCAGCAGCTTCTTGGCAGCTGCATTCGCAGTGAACAGCGCTTTTCAAAGCTACCCATTGGCTTTTGCCTATTGGCCAATGGCCATTGGAGTGGAAAACTTCTTACATGCAAGGGGCCGCTCCGCGCAACACTGCCCTCAGACCATTAAGCCTCGTGAGCAAATTTGGTCAGAATCGGATTCGTCATGTAAAGTAATATAGCCGGTTTCGCGGTTGCAGGATGGTGCAAAACTCTAGCGTAGAAAACCTGGTTACGATGTCCCGGGCACGGCCTCCGTAGACATGAGCACAGGCACTGGGGTGTCGAGCTTAGCCTCGAGGAACCAGGGTCCAACCACTATGGACTTGGACCCAACTACCGAGGAGCCGAGCACCGGTGACACGGGTTTGGAAACCGACTACCCGGCATGGCCACCGAGGGCCCGGGCACAAGGTTTCAAGCCCGACCTAGAGGGACCTGGGCCTAGCCTTTATAGAACCATGCTGCTATAGAGGACCTAGGCTCGGCCTCCATGGAGCCAAATATAGGCACTGAGGTCTCAACCTGGGCTTAAGGGACTTAGGCCCGACACTCTATAAACCTAGGCCAGTTCGTTGAGAAAATGGCCGGGCCTCAATGGCCTGGTCAAGCTAGTGACTTGAGCGCAAAAGCCGAGTACCCAAGCATGGCCGCCGAAGATCCAGGCACAAGCATCGATATCTCAAGCCCAGCCTCCATAGACCCAGGCAGGGGCAACGAGGTCTTGGGCTTGGTCTCGAGGGACCTAAGCCCGGCCTCTATGAACAAGGACCCAACCATTGAGGAACCGGGCACAGCCTTGATGGACTCTAGTAAGGTGCAAATGTGGCAGCCGAGTTCCCATAGAACCTAGGCATGGCCACCAGCATCTGGGCACGACCTCCGTGGACCCGAGCACACGGGTACGTAGAGGGCATTATTGCTCTTTGATTAAATGGCTTGAAGTTGGGTTCTTTGCAAACCCATTAAAACCCATCATTCATTGGGCTTTACACTATTAGACCTATTTTAACCCATATTTTAAAGGGTTAATACCACGAAAAATCTTAAACCGATACACTTGTAACAAATTACCCAAAACTATTTTTTTACCACAAAAAACTCTAAACTGGTATACCGGTGACAACTTTACCCCCAAACTATTTTTTGACCATAAAAAACCCCTCACACTGGTCTACCTGTGACAATTTTACCCCCAAATTATTTTTTTGGCCACCAAAAGCCCTAAACTGGTACACATGAGACAAATTTACCCTCTGTTTGTTTCCGTTAAATTTTATTGTCAAATTGCTAAGTTTAATTACACGTGGTAGTTGACATATGTACTGGTTTTGGGTTTTACCTCTCTGTTTGTCACAAGTTTATCAATTTGTGATTTTTTGTGATATTAAATAATTTAACAAACACTAACAAAGGGTAAATTTGTCAAAAATGTACCAGTTTCGAGTTTTTAGTTGTCAAAAAATTAATTTGGGGGTAAAATTGTCACAAGTATACTGGTGCGTGGTTTTTTGTGGTCAAAGAAATAGTTCAGGGTAAAATTATCGCAAGTGTACAAGTTTGGAGTTTTTGGTGGCCAAAAAAATAGTTCGGGGTAAATTTGTCATAGGTCTACCAGTTTGGAGTTTTTTATGATAAAAAAATAGTTCGAGATAAAATTATCAGAGGTGTACCAGTTTAGGGTTTTTCGTGGTATTAACCCTATTTTAAATTTCAGACAACTCATATTTCAGCCAACTTAACAACTACTAGTTAAAAAAAGATGGTGTAGGCTTAGCAAGGCACATTGCTATTGGAATGAGCTGTTCGAGGAAAGTAACGGCCTCAAAGGACGGTTCCTGAAATGAATATTTGATGCTTGAAGGAGCTTGTCTTTGCTATAGTGTGATTGAAGTCCATGAATATGCATCTGATGGTAATTAGCCCATTATTCCGTCGCGAAGATAGCTAAGCGGGAGGCACATGCTTGTACAGAATGGCTAGCCAAAGCAAAGCACGGATCATGATTAGAGGTGTTAGAAGACTAGGAAGAATTACCTGAAGGATCAAGTAAACTGTGAGGCAATGTATTTGAGTCAGGCCACACAGGAGACTCAAATCCAATGGTGAAGACAAATATGTCCATCTTACTAATCACTCACGCGGTGCTATGCATGCCGATCTGATCACCATCGCATAGTCATCACCATCTTCAAAATTCATCCGTCAGGAACAGTAAAAGGGCAAAGCGTATTCGAGTCCGAGCAACATGCAATAACTTCAGCTACCATGCTTCAGACAAATAATGGACAATTAAATGAGCAGGACGAGAATATCTCGTGATAATGCCTTCCGCAAAGAGTTACAACCATTTACACTTCTGTCAACTGAATTACGATGAAGCAAAAGAAAAGACAATAAAAATCTATAGGAACTTCATGTTCATCAGAGTTTGTCTGAACAGAAAGTCACTCAAATTTACACAAGAAGAACAAATACAAACAAGGAAACTACAAAATAGAAAAAAGTCACTCCAACACTAAGTAATTACATTGGACAGAGAGATTGTTACAAGATTGAAAAAAAAAAAAAAAAGGTTAGGCTTTCATAAGCGAGCGGAAGAGGACCTGTTGCTTCAAGGTTCAGCCTCGTAATGATAAGAATAGTACTGTTGTGTATTAACTTCGTAGTGATAAGCATGATGGGGAGGTGAGGGTGAGCTAAGTTCGCTTCCAGAAGGGCTGGCTCCATGAGTTTGGTGCTTTTCTGCTCTGACTTGAACTACTTCCTCTTCCTCCAATTCAAATGACCGGTAAATTGGGTGCAGGTATGCATCAGCTAAGTATGCTTTCAAGTTCAGGTTCGGTTCTTCTTCTCGTTCCGCTAAATCTTTTGCCATTGCTTCCTGTGGAGGAAATAATGATCAAGAAAAGAAAATGAATTCCTGAAGAACAGAAGATAATGGATGGAGTCAGTTCAAGACTGTTATCCAAAATGGCCAGTAAGGAACTGGGGAAATACCTCGAGCGGATGCTTCCTAAAGGCAGGTTCAAACCGATGCTTGCAATACTTGTGGAATGCCAACGTGAATACCGGTAATACAACAAGCAAAGGAGTTGAATTAGCAGCTTCTTTGGTACTGAGCAACCCCATTAGCAGAAGTTGAGATATCAGTAAGCTTGCAATAATGCGGCTGTGAACATGGGGCCAGAATGCAGCAACACTCTCATATTGCTGATTGTAGACATTAATTATCTGCAAACAGATCGCCTATTAATACAACAGCGGATTTCTCCTACTTAAAAACTAAGGGGACTAGAGATAGAACAAGTATCATTTGCTATCATTGAATTTAAGTCACGGCAGTTACCAACTTACATATCAGAATCAAATAAAATAAAAAACAGTTCTACAATAGCCTCATAACTTATCCTGCATCATTTCCCAAGAAAATTTAGCTTCCAAATGATTTCCATCTCTACAGAGTTCCAGTTTGTTATATTCTACGCTCTATCTAGGTTGTATTAGTAAATCCCTAAAAAGAGGGGGAGACTTAGCGCAAATAAATGAACTCAAGGAAGATATGCACAGGAACGCAAAGCATTCAAGCATTAACTGACCTGATGACGGTAGACTAAGTATGCAAAGGCAAAGAACACCAGAATAAAAGGAAGAAGAATCGGAGTAACCACAGCATAAACAATTCCCAGAAGAAAGTACAATTGGAGGGTTGGGAGAGTCTCTGGAAAATCTACACTTCCAGGGTCCATGGCCCTTTCCCTGTCCCGGTCAGTCTTCACCAAAAACATATTCTTGAGGTGGTATATGACCAATGGCTTTAAACGGAGAATCTCAGCAGCAACCCCAGCCCAACCATCAACCATTATGTAGGTAATAAAGAAAGTAGCTTTCATTGGTATTGACACCCCAATGGTCCTCGGTATCCTGAAATGTGATGAAAAACTCCACAGAAAATTCTTCTTATGACAGAAAAACAAGTTAAAAGCTAATTATTTAAGTTCCTGGGGATAAAATGCACCAACAACTGTCGGCTATGACTTACATCTCATAAGAACATACTTTTTAATATGCACTGCAAAGCAGTAAGCAGAAGAGTATTTCCCTAATTCAATCATATCAGTATCTTTTGGGTTACTAATGAGAATCTACCAACTTTGAGACTGTAAATATAGAATCAGGAAAAGAAAAGACTAATACCAATAATTTGTAAAAGCAAACCCTAATAGAAAGAAAAGACATTGTATGGACAAATAATGAAAACTACTGCAAGGGAAGGTACGACAAGGGTCTCACGAACTATATTACTACCAAGAAAAGTGCATGTGGGTGCATGCATGCATGCTCATGTCTGGGAGTGAGCAAGTGCTCGTGCATGTGCATTTGTATGCATGTGAGTGAGTCTGTGCTGTGCGGGCATAAGTGTGGTCATGACTACACAACATGAGAATTATAGTTCTTTTGACACGTCGAATTCTTATTACTAAACCAAAGGAAAAATCAGAAATGCTCCAGAGTCGAGAAGAGAGAAACTTTCTGTAACAGTAAACAGGGATTTGCGATGCCAAAGACCACTGGTAAAAACTTGAAACTTCTTCATCCATGACTTGTTTGCAGTAACAAGTGACAAGTGCTTCAACTAAATTAGAGAGATGGTCAAACTCCCACTGAATTAAATGAGAGAATAGACCAATTGAATTGGCACTGACACAGAGGTCTATATGGTAATTACAAGCAGGAGTATCTGAGACAATATGCACAGGAAACTAGCGTCAAAAATCAAATGATGTAATCTTACTCAGTAGCGGACTGATGCAAGAAAGAATGCAGTTGCTGAAATGCTGTTCCAGTTATAATGCTTCCCAAGAAGACATTAACCAGCATAAAGTAGTAGTACTTTGAAGCAGCCCGCCGTTCCAACGTCGACAATGCAATGTACCCCTCAATCTTCGACATGATCAACAGTACTGTAGGAAGGATGTACAAGAATATCTTAAGGACTAGACCCGGGAGGAAACCTTGTAAGAATGACTTGATAAAGTTCCTGCAAGTTCAGTGTAACATGTAAGGATAAACGTGCGAACAGGCAGGAACCTCCATGACAATTGCAGCTACAAATCTCATTTCCCCCTTCAGAAACTAGAGATATCTCTCTCTTTCACTCGATAATGAAGAATTACCAAAATTGCATTTCCAATACGTAAACAGTCTATTCTGTGGTTTAATATGTGAACTCATGGGTCCTGTAATATACTCACAGTTCTATCACAGGCCTGAGGAAAGGAGCAACTCTTTCTAGACCCTCCAAATTGGCAAGAGATTGCACAAATGCAATTGGTATCATGTAAAAGAACACCAGAGCAAACACCAACAGGGATATCACAAGCTTCCGAATGGTCAGTGAAACAAATGGTATAGCTAAGTTCTCCCAATAGACGTCCCGAGGTTCTGGAGCCCAGTTTGTCAACCATAAGGTGGGATTCTTGCTTTGCTGCGTCTGTGCACAAACTGCAGCCCCCCATCGTGAATTAAAGGAAACAAAAGCAACTGGTAGAATGGACTTTGGATCTTTAATAACTTGGTCACGCTCCACGGCCATCTGACGAAGGAAGCAAGTAGAATAAAACAGGTCGATACAATTAAAAGAATTCAATTGAGAATATTGGAAGACCTAGTGCTGCTCTAAATGAAAAAACCAATTCCAAAGGTAGAGCATATTAAAGTTGATAGCTGGATATTTGTAGTATGATGCAGATTGTATGAATTAGATGGAATATCCAGGACATGTCTTACTCTTTTTTCAAGAATCTTGATCTGTTCTTTATAGTAGTCAATTGAATCTACTCGTCGACCCCAGAGTCTGCAAAAACCAATCTGGGAATACGATTCAAAAAAAAAATCATAGGATTAAGTTCTTGGACAAGCTATTCTGAAATCTTAAACCAGCTACCATGCCAGGCACAGTTACAGAGGAGCATAGCTGAAGGAACGTGTTTCTGTGTGGCATTTTGACCAAGATCGAGTGTGTCTGTGCGTAAGCGCAGGAGCATGTGCCCAAGAAACCATGTGAACAAACACTAGCTTATGAAAAGAGATACCTTGCTAGTTGGTCTCTTCTCGGGATGCCTCTCAAACTTAAGCTGATAGTAATCAAGCCAATTCTGGAGCCTGTCTCTTCTTCTCACAAGTACAGCATATTTATTTGCATCATACACTGCCTGAAATGTATAAACTTCAGCACTATTTAATGACATGAAGTTCTCGTGCGCCCAGAAGCCAAAACAAAAAGACATCAACTTCTCCTCATGTATTTACAACCAAATGAATTTCTCGGAAGTATTTCAAGCTATGTACAAGAAAATATAACTAATTGAAGAGTCCACAATAAGCAAACATTACCTGGTGACAAAGATAGTGTTCTGGATGATTAGTTTTGAAGAAATGCTCCACGGTATCTGATGCTGACTTGCCAGAAACACGAGGCACATTTTGAACCACTACCTGCAAAAGATATTTTTCAGCAAAATCCCCTTAGCTAGAAAATATGAGGAACGATTTAGATTTTTCATCTGGTGATCTAGCTCTTTGGTCTCCAGGAGCTCTCGCATATATTTAGTTGTACCGTCTTTTTGCCCCTCACAGAATCCTGTTCTTATCAAAAGTGTTACAAATAACTAGAAATATGAGTCTTTCATCTCTAAGATGATTTTCATACAAATATCTAAATTCCTTCATTGTGCTTCTAGGAATTTTGAGCTCCAGATATACTACCACAGAATGTGATTAGAGTTCAACTCACTGTGAACTGCTCAACACGGCGCCGTTGTGAAGCCAAGAAACGCAGCCTCATAGAAGCTACAATATCATACTCCTTGAATAGCATGAAGCACGTATATAGAGTGAACAAGTACTCCAATCCTATGTGAACAAAGAATCTGAAAATGAATGCTACAAGGTCAGCGTTGAAATTTTTTGGAGGCAAGAGAATGAGGAACAAAGTGTTGTAAGACGAGCAACCTTTATTAAATTAATTAGCACTCAAAAGGGAAGAAAATTCGTGCTATCATGTTTCATCATGTTTATCTTCGAGCAGTATAAATTACTCAACCTTACTATTTTGCCAGCCGGTGTTGTGCTACATGTTCTTATGAACAGTAGCTATCTCTGCTATGATAGAAAGTACACTTACCTTGTTGACTGAGGACGAACATTTGATATTGATAGCTTATCGATGTCACTTGTAACCAAATCTCTCTTCAGGAAAGATAATGTCCCATCTGATAGATTGACTGGGATAAGAATCAAGAGGGCAACCACCGTAATTGGTACAAAAATCTTCAACCTGACAGATCAAAGTGAGAAAATTTCAGTCAAAATTACAGGAAAGTAACTTAACGTTTACATAGCTAACACTATGTAGTTGAGTATTGACCATCTCTGGGGATGCATATATGGATCATAAATGGTAGATGGTCATCAAAAGATGAGCAACAGTCCCATAGTTCCTTCAGGAGAAGGATAACGAGATCATCTATTTCCTCTTTTCTCTTTTTCTACAAGATGCTCTCAGACTGTCTTGAGCAAAACTGGAAAGAATTACAACATGCAGCAAACACATGTATGCATCCATGTAAATGCATACGGTGATATCTCTTCCGAAGCAACCACAACGGTCCATTACTAAAGTTCAAAAATTGCAGAAGATTAGAATTCTACATCGATAGATTTGCATCATTTTTCACCAACAGATCATAATTAGAACAAGATTTATATTCCAACATTCACATTGATCATGACTTGTAGCGGCTACTAAGATACCAATGGTATGAGATAAAAAATGTCAGCAACTCGACACAAAATGTAACTTAAAACTCTGAGGTCAACTGAGTTGCAGTCTTGCAATTACTGAAAACAACATATCCATCCAAATCCGACAAACATGACTATGAGTAATCAGCTCTGCTGCAGGCTACGAACTCTTGTAAGAAACTGAGAGCGGGCAGACGGGCCGCCTGACCGTACATGACAAAGTCAAATAATCACCAGTCCTCTGAAGTATTTTTTTTTTTGGGTAAGAGCCAGTCCTTTGAAGTTTGAACATCATAATAGGAACAATCACAATGCGAAAGAACGGCCTGATTGGGTGCATGCATTTCAGTCAAATTTTATCGCCAAAACAAGCAACTCTAAACTTCCGCGGTCATTGAAGTGATTCTCCTGTCAAAATTCAGTGATTTATCCAAAACTCTGCCTCAAAATCCTGCTTGCACAGGAAGCAAAACATGCTCGAGAAAAGTTCGAATTTTCACAAAAACCAGTCCATACCCAAGAGTGTAAATCCTGAGAAAGACGGCAGAGTCAACACCAGCGTGGCTGATGATCTCGGCCTCGCTCATCTTCATGGCCCGGGGCACCCAATTCAGGAAGGTCAAGTACGTGGTGAACCTGAGGTTGACGAACTTGCCCACGAAGTTCCGGGACCTGGGGCTGGTCCTTGATCCGGCGATGTACCATTTCGGGAAGTACACCCTGTCGTTGACGGGCTGGATCCTGAGCAGAGCAAACGCCAGAAGGAAAGAGAAGGCGCCGACTATGTTGATGAGCGCCGACACGCCAATGTCCTCCAGAGTAGCCATGGTAGTTCATGCAGTTGCAGTGACCAGAGAGCGTGAAGAAGCAGGGGAAAAAGAGAGAGAGAGTTCGGTGGAGATAGGGAGAACGTGATGGGCCTGGAAAGAGATGGGCAAGAATAATTTGACTTTTTGGCTGCTTAAGAAATCTTGGGTCGTGCCATTTGGAGGGACTGGATGAGTCTGAAGTAGATTTTGTTAGGATCGAGGCTGTGCAGCTCTGGTTCTTGGGATCAGTTCTTGGTGGTCTTGAGGGAGATTTGGCTATTGGGTCTGCACCATCATCGGCTCCATGAAGTGCATGTGCGTTGGACTCTAATGTGGAACGATTACGTCCTGTTTGAAAGATACGGTGGATTTGGTTACTATTTTCCGCGACTGTTCTGTTCGTGACTCCCATAGTCAAATCTGTAAATCCTCCAAGACAGGAACAGAGTGAGGGGGAAAAAGTGTAAACCTAAAGCAACGGCAGATTAGAAAATTTTGATTTTGAGAGAGCCCGCGCTTCAAAATGTTATCGACCGATGCTGATTGAATCGGGTCCCGACCGTCCGCTTCGATTCGCAGACCTCGTGACAAAAAATTCAGCGAACTTAACTTCGACGCGCAATAAAAATAACTTTCGTTACTAGAAAGAAACATTCTAGCCCATGACATGTTTCGACAATGCGTAAAGTTCTTTGCTTTGTGTGGAATAGGCAAGTGCTTGCGCTTTTGCTCGGTTAGACGATACGCAAAGTAAGCAAACGGATGTAGAGTACACTGCTCTTTCTGTGTTGGCAATTGAGAGTGACTTTCTTTAACTCAAATCCAAACGAGTAATCTCTTAAAGGTGCAACCTTTTTCTTGGAATCAAAGTGGGTCTTTCTTACTTTTTAGAAAAGGCATGACAAAGGTGAGTGGTCCTTAAGAAAACAATCAAATCTGGCCGAAAGAAAAAAGAAAGTAAAAAAAATCACAAGGAGCTCGAAAAATGTCGGGTATTTCTACGTTCCCATCGCGAGTACAAATACTTTTACATGCTTGAAAGAAAATTGATCGTACTCAATTTGTTACGGAAATCTTAAAAAACCTTATATGGTTCTATAAAAAGTTTCTGAAGTATGAACTCTTTTACATGTTGCACTTTTATATGATATGTTACTTTCCTATGTCAATATTCACCAAACACAATAGAAATTACTTCATTATATAAGAAAAATCACTTTCGCGGCTACAAAAGTAAGCTCACTCCTATATCACTTTATGGTTTTTCTAGACCTTTTTAGTAATTTCATAACTCAGAAGTAATGTAAACCCTTCCATAATTAGTTAAAAACTTATCAACATCCTAAGTAAATTCGGACATGATAAGTAATTTCTCTTCTGCAATGAGTTGTAATTTCTCAATTACAACTACAAGATTCCCATTTTTCTTATCAATAAGAGTTTAGGCAATTAGTATGTAAGTGATCGGCCTAATTCCAAAAAAAGTATTAACTTTATTTTGAGTCACAATTCTGGTTAGAATTTTTTTTATCGTAAAAATCATAAATTTCCACTTAAATCTCAAATCTGATCTAAACAATCTAAAAATTTTATATTACGGAAGTCAGATTTGAAATTCGAGTAAAAGTTAGTTCTTTCTATTAAGACAAAAAGTGTTCCTTAGTTTTTTTTTTTTTTTAAGCCACTGATGAAGCTTCCGAGTTTTGGTAATTTCTCCACGCAAAGTGCACTTTCCAGTTGGATTTCACTTGCCCTATCCGACGGCCCTCATTGTTTCCTAGAAAATGAACAGTGGAGATGGCATGCCGGAAGATGCGAAATGCTTTATCTGTCAGCATCCACTTTTCTAGCGTGCAATGGTGATGGGGGCAACAGGAAAAGACAAAAAGAAAGTAAAGGCGGAATTGGACTTTTAACGGTTTTCCGAAATCAACGGCAGAAAAGTGGGCAGAATTTGGGGGGTGCTCATCATCACCGCTAGTCACTTCATTAAATTATTGAGGGGGGTTTTTATTAATTTTAAGGAGAAATGGGATTAAGCATGAACTTAGTCCAAAGAATCTTTTGA
This sequence comes from Syzygium aqueum, assembly GCA_031216185.1. Lineage (NCBI taxonomy): Eukaryota > Viridiplantae > Streptophyta > Magnoliopsida > Myrtales > Myrtaceae > Syzygium > Syzygium aqueum. The sequence continues at coordinate 8,813,863 of CM062235.1, read as the reverse complement.
TCCTCTGAAGATTGATTAGGACAGATGATGATGGGCTGACAGGCTATGCACCAATATATTATCTCCAAATATTCTAGGTGGAATGTTTGGAACAAATTGAAAAAATTATTCAAATTCTAAATTTATTATATAGATATCAATTCAATCTTAAATTTTTTAATTTTATCGATTTAGTCATAGATTTTTACACGATGTAGTTATTCCGATCGCCATGTCAGCAATTTCCAACGAAATTTTATTATGACCGCTAGATATTAAATTGTTAACCCTTCTTAAGTGGAGGGGGTTTCATTAATTTAAGGAGAAAAGAATTAAGCATGAGCTTAGTCCAAAGTGTCTTTAATCGTCTGGAGATTGATTAGGACGCATCGATGGGCTGACAACCTGTATTTTCTGGAAACATTCCAGGTGAATTATTATGAACACATCGAGGAAATTATCCAATCAATATTATATTTATTGTACGGTTGTTGATTCAATGTTAGATTTTTCGATTTTGCACATTTAGTCATAAATATTTATGCGAAATTCCAATGTAATTATTTGGATCGCCACGTCAGTGATTTTCGATGAATCTTTATTTTCTCGTGTATGAAGTAACCCATTCCTTACTTACCCCCATTAGCTGATTGTTTTACTTGAGTGAATCTTTTTAAGTCTTTGTTAGTAATCAACAAGTTTGGTCCCATTCAATGCTTATTTTTTTTAATTTTCAACACTTAAATTGAATTGTCAAACAAGTTGCCCGGTGGTAATGAAATTGGGCGAGGTGGGGACATTTAGTTATAGATATAGGATTTGACTCTCACGCTCTGCAAAGTGGCGGAGAAGTAAAAATCCGAGAGAAAAGAGAGTTCAAGTAGAACAGACTCCAAAAAGAAAAGACAAAAAAAAAAAACAGGTTGTCTGATATCTACGTAAACTCAGTAACATATCCCCTAAATTGTCTTTTATTTGGTAAGGAAAACGTTGAAAAATCCAAATATATCCCCTAAATTGTAAATATTGAATCTCTTGGAAATCTCCGATCATCAAAGATATTGCCATGCAATTTATCCTATTGGCACCTAAGAAATACATATCAATTAATCTTACCTAACTTACATGGTAAAATCAGATACATTTGGCTGATTTTTATATAAATCATTCATACTTTTAAATTATATTGTATGTTGCTAATAATAAAGTTTATAGTAAGCCAGTAGCTCATTTATTGTCAGCCCATAGAGCATAGGTCAGTAGCAACCGAAAGTCCAAGCCTGAACGTCAAGAGACGCGGAAATGCGAGAGCAGTTATTATTGCTTTAAATTTCAAACTGCATCGTGTTTCATGATGTGTACCATCATATAAAGCACTTATTTTCCAAAAGATATCGATAATTTTTTGTTCTTTTCCAAAAATATCTCCAGTTAGCAGTTGCCTATCTTGTAAATTTCACATCTGTGAAAAAGTGCATTAATTAATAATTTTTTTTTTATCTCTGATGAATTCTGGTTTTAAAAATTTAAGCCTTTTCTATTCCACAACAACTTTCCTAGAAGAATTACAATTGCGCGACGATTTTTCTATTTCAATTTCGTACTTCCCGTGGTTTTTATTAAACCCCTCAAATCTAATAGGAATATGTGCATCGAAAATCTTAAAACTTATTAAGAAAGTATAATTGAATTGAGTCCTAAAACTTATAAAAAGTACAATCAAATTCTAAAATTTGTCAAGTTGATTCAATAGAATCCTTCCATTAACGCTGAAAATTGAGAGCTGCTGTGCTGATACCAACAACACAAACTGCACATGACAGTGAGGAATTTGAAGCACGCGTAATCAAACGGGAGTGCTTCAAGGAAAGAATCAACACATCACGCACACGTGAGCAATTTTCCTCTTCGAAATTGAAGTCATGACCACAATTTCTCCGAGCCCGAGCTCGCCATTGGTTGAACAATTTGTAAGCCGCTTCTAATAAAAAAAAATGAGGAGAATCAATTGCATGAGCAGTTGGCCTCTTTGTCCTCTTCGATTCTACAACACTTCGGCGATTCATGAATTGCAAATTCAGGTTGTTTACAATGCAAAATGACCAACTTTTGATTATTATTGACAAGTGATGAACTTAATCAAAGCCCAACGTCCTTGCATGATCTTCAATGGCCAAATACTTTCCTCTTTTTATCTCAAGTTGTGGAGAATATTTGCTTTTCAATATGTCCATCCATCTCCCGATTTCCCTTGCTCTCCTGATCGGTTTTCCATGCATGCATGTGTCATGATCGCAAGGTTTTCATGCGCTAAAGATCCAGTAATAACAACAAAGTCTCGTTCAAACCCTAATAAAGTTTCCGGAACATTTCTAGGGGCGAGCGATACAATAATTGTGTTGTGTTTTAGAGAGTTCTCAGCATAAATGCCGGTAATTAGTGGACGGGAAGATGCGATATCGGCTACCTGTTCAAAAGTCGATCAATGGATATAATGAGTCGAGTCCGTATAAGTAGGAGTGTTCCCCCTCCATTTGAATCATCCAAATCAATTGCAGCATTTCCATTTTCCCCCGGAACTTCTCTCTCTAGACTCTCTTTACGCTGGGCGAGTGGGCAATTAAGAAAAGGCTTAGTTCTTTCAACGCCATGGCAGCCCCCGTGCGGCACTATTTATATCAAAAGTGGGCCAAGTTATCGATGCAATGTTGAAGTATGGATGCTACCAATCACATGTATGTCAACGAGGCTAGTGCTAGTACATACATCGATGACCGTTTGCTTGCCATTAATAAATAATGATAACGGTTGCCGATTGTTAGGCCAGACTTAATCAGTAAATATGCCGATTGAAAGGACTAGATCGTCGATCGAGGTGCTAGATGGGAGATGCATCAAAGCTCGATCATGGTTTGGATTGTTGATAAGCATCGGGGAAAAGAGCAGTTGCAGTAGCAAATGAGCGCGAAGGATCGGAGCGCGACTTTGAAGGAGCAACTGTTTCGGGGGTCAGGACCGACAACGTGGGAAAAATGGAACCGGAAATCCTGGAGGCGTGGAAGCATAGTTGCAACCGCGGAAACCGCTTTGAGACGGTTCTCGTGGAAGGCCTATAATTACTGGCGTTCATCAATTGAAGAAGTCCCCCGACATCAATCACAATGTTATCTCTCAATTATCTTTACTTTCTTGTACGACACTTTATTTTTCCTTAGTCGTGGCTTTTCAATTCGAGTCGTCGATTAAATTACAATGTGTATCTCTATCTTGGGTATTGCATCGTCGATTAAATTCCGGCGTTGCATCTTTGCATTTTCTCAAGTTTTGTCGTTGATTAAATTCAGACACAATTTGTACATACAGTTCAACTTGAAGTTTGAAGTAAAAGTTTACAGTTACTTCTTCTCTACCTGGATATTTCCTGTTCGGAATCACTACAGAACCCATCTCCTCTCATTAAAAGCTGAAGAATAACTTCCGGTGAAAGATATTTTGTCTCGGGAGCAATTTGGGCGAAACAAGGGTTAGGGTTTCAATGAAGGTGTTAACCCCATTTCGTCAATTTGGGGCAAGAATAAAGACCCAACTTCGCCAATTGGATTGTTAAGGCAAGCCACATATCTCGATTTATAATTGATTAAATGCCACATCCAGTTTTCTGGCAAGGAAAATCACCGATAGCACTCATGTGAATAATTGTTGAAGGTAATTGTGCTTAAGTGATCCAAAAAAGTTAAGGTGCTTAAGTGATGCTTTGATGCTCCTATCTCATTTTTTCTCTGATTAGGTATGAACATCGAAAACGAAGGAAAAGAAAATTAGGACCTTATGCAAATTTTTCAAGTAGTTTCGAATGGCATAAGAACATAACTTCGATGTTGCATTTTTTTTTTGGAAAAAATCACCAAAAACTCCAAACTATACCGCCTATAACATATTTACTCTGAACTTTTTTTTGTGACACCAAAACCCCAAACTATACTATCTGTGACACATTTACCCTATTGTACTTTAGTTCATGGGTATTTTCGTCTTTTTTGCTTTTTCTTTTTTTTTTCCTTTTCGGCAAGGGTCGCCCTCGCCTAAGTCGGGCAAGGGTGACCCTTGCTGGCGTCGAGTGAGGGCGGCCCTCACCCAACTTAGGTCAGGGCGACCCTAGCCCAACACCGACAAGGGCAGCCCTCACCTGAAAGGAAAAATAAAAGCAAAAAAAACAAAAATGCCCATGGACTAAAGTATAATGGGGATAAATATATCATAAATAGTATAGTTTGAAATTTTTGATATTACAAAAAAAAATTTATGATAAATGTGTCATGAATGATATAGTTTTGGAGTTTTCGGTGATTCTTTTCTCTTTTTTTTTTTATCGAAACTTTGATGTTGCAGGAACTGATGCAAATTGGTTACTTGGCAGCTTTGTCGTACATTGGTTACTTGGCAGCTTTGTCGTACAGAAGTTGGATTTCAGCCAAATGCCAAAGGCCATCGGACCAGTAGTTTCTTGCTTCTACGGCAGACAACTTAATAAGGTCTCATTCCGCGGCCTAAAGTTTCCAAATCCTCAATCACTTTGGAAAAAAAAGAAAATGGCCCCGAAACGGCGCGCACGAGTCACCCTCAATCGCTCGACGAGCCCTCGCATCAAAGCCGCGTGGATATGGACATGTGTATTGTGATTCACGGATCGTCAGCAGCCACAGAGATCCACGTTCATGGACGCACGTGGGCCCCGCACGATCAGCGGGTGGCGTCCGATCATCATTCGCGCGTATCGAAGTACGGGCGAGCCTCGACTCGCGAAGGAAAAACGGCCCCGTAACGGTGCGCGGGAGTCGCTCCGAGCATCGAAGGCCGGTGAATACAGAAACCTTCACATGCCAGTCTTCGGATTCGCGTGGGCCCCACATGACGATCGAAGGGGTGGCCATTTTCTTTGTAGCTTTTGTGCTAACACCGGTGGGGCTGCTGCGCCTTTTTATTTTTGTTCAAGTGAAAGACAGCGAAAACGCACGTCCGCTTTCGGCTCCCCCCCAATTGCGCAATCTGCAAGTCGACCCAAGAATGGAACTAGTCGCCAAAAAATTGACCAGCCAAATCGATAATTTTCCTCTCTTTTTTTTCTTTTGAAAATAACACCGATAGTCCCTAAACTTTGGCCCAATGTGTAATATGATCCCTAAATTTTTAATCTATGCAATATCGGTCTCTGAACTTTAATCAAATATGTAATGCGGTCCATGTACTTTTGATTTATTTAATGTCATCCCGAAACTTTTGGTACATGTTCAGTTTAGTCCCTGAACTATATGAAATGTTCGATATAATCCTTTCGTTAATTCAAGTTCAGGAACTACATTGAACATTTTTATATAGTTTACGAATTACATTGAATATATACCAAAATTTTTGAGATCACATTAAATAAATTGAAAGTTCAGAAACTAGCTTGCACATCGGACTAAAGTTCAAAAATCAATTTGTGTCGTTATCTTTTTTTTTTTTAATTCGCCTGCTTATACATTCGCGGAAAAATGGTACACGATGGGCTTGAGGATTGATGATTAGGTCTTTGTCTTTAGTATAGGAATATCGTGGTGGACAGCTGTGTATCCAATGAGATTTGGTGTGCGATTGCGTCCGAATATTGTTCCTTTTGCTTGAGTTTTTTTAATGCCTTCACGTCACGTTGCTCGATTGCATCATGGACTTGTGCTTGTCGTCATTGTATGTTGTTTTTTTTGTGTAACTTGTTCTCTTGGGGTTCACACATTCGTGAGCTCACGAGTTCACATGAGGCAGATAACATTGGACCCACCCTTGATTCTATGAACATTGTTGCATTCCATTCCATGCCAAACGCCCTTCTCACCCGTGACGGAAAGACATAGTCATAAGAAAATCTGTACTTAGACTTGCGTAGTCAACCAAAGACCAGGGAAAATTACCAAAGGATCATGAACCTATTACACTTGCGTTAATTTAGTTTTAAACCTTTTAACTGTATCAATTTAGTCTCAAACACTTTTGCATTGTACAAATTAAATTCATTCAGCCAATTTTGATCGGGAATTACAGATGTAGACGCCGGTCGTCCTATATGGTGCGGACAATGCCAACGTGGATATTTTTAATAATAAAATTCTCTAATTTTTTAAAATAATTTTTGTAACTTTTTTCTTATTCCTTTTCTTTTATTTACTCTTTTTTTTTTGGATCGAGAGATGGCAATAGTTGCCGGCCACAGGCGAGGGCATCCTAGCCCTTGCCTGATTTGGGCGTCATGGCATCACCTTAGGCTAGCGAGGACTGTGGTGCCCTCGCCTAGTCTAGATCTAGCGAGGCGCTGCACAACCTTGCTTTGGCTGGCAAGGGCATCATGACCCTCGACCAGGCCCTCACTGGACACAATGAGGGCATCGCATGAGGGTTGCCACACCCTTGCCGCCCTCGGTCCAAAAAAAAAAAGCAAATAAAAGAAATGAATAATAAAATTTATTAAAATATTACTAAAAATGTCCAAGTTAGTGCTAGCCATGCCACATAGAATGATCGGCGTTTATATCAGTAATTTCCAATCAAAATTGGCCTGATAAAATCAATTGACAAAATGTGAAAAAGTTTATGACTAAATTGGCATCATTGAAAGGTTTATGAGCTGAATTGGCACAATATAATAAGTTTAAGAATTACAGATAGTAGGCGAAAAACATAACCAAAGGTCGAAAAACCAGTTAAATTCCGTTAGTGGCTCCTTGAAGTTTAGTGAACACGTTGCCGGACTTTGGTTTCAATCACCCCTGCGCGCTACATTCTCAACATTTTTGCAATTGATACTTGTTTTAATCGGAACCCCACCAATTTTCATTCGGTAGATGCCAAGTCATTATCACATGGACACATATTAGTATGTTGCGACAAACTTGATTAGATTTAATAAAAGTGCATGAATTACAAAATTGAAAGATTCTAGTGCATCAGGCGATTAAAATTAAATTTCAGTCATCCTACTAGGTGTTTGATTGTAATCCCCCACTCCAATTAGCTACGATGTGCCCAGATGACGATGCAAGTTACAATGATTGGCTGCCGTTCGTTATGCTTTGATGCCAAGACAGATGTGTGCTTATCACGGCACTTTGTGCTTTGTTACTCTACTTCACTGTTTGGGATTTGCTTTGTTTTGAACCTTTTTCATATATTATTTTGAGATATGAGTAAAATATTTACTTTCCACTATAAAAAAAAAAGCCCGTGTATGCACAAATATTATTTTGTGTGACCCAATGTTTCTTTTGTTGGGCCAACTTCCTCATGTACTGGGCTCAACCCAGGTCATTGATGCTGCACTTTGCCGGCCCAACTCTATACAAGAGCACTGTCCAATTGCCTAGGATTAGGACAAAGTTGGGCCATTGATGCTGCACTTTGCTGGCCCGACTGATTGATCGATTACTTTTTCATTTCTATTCTAAACATATTTCCAGGCTAAAAATTTGCCTTGAAATTTAAAAAAATTAAATTGCGTTGCCAAACAGATTTTTGTTTCATTTCCTAGGAACAAAAGATAAAAAAAACAGAGAAACGTAATGGTTATCATTTGCGCCCTTAGCATTGGAAAAGTATTTGTGTCGATTGCATAGTAGATATGATGTGCTCAATCAATCATATTACTTATGTGATATGTGTACAACTAACTTTTCTTTTTAATTGAAAAAAGGAAAAAAAAAAGTATTGAATGGCTGTCTCGAATTGACCTAATCCCTCCCATCACGTCAGTGTTTTCCCATTCACGGGTCTAAGAGAGCTGATAACGGGCTTGTCAACTCTCGATGCTCCCCCGAGCCTATACCACAAATGAGTAGGCTCGAAAAAGTCGTTTCTTTCTTGGGCTACTTGCAAAGTTAGGCCTATTCAAACTCGATTACTCGCACGGTCAAAATTTATTAGGCGATCACGTACATGGGTCCCTAAGCTTGACACTCAATCTGATCAGACTCACCCATCGATCGCGTCTATGCTTAAAGTGGGGTTGATGAGTTGACGAAAGGACATTAAACAAACAAGAAAACTAGACTAAGCCGGTCCCTTCTAGAATTCATAAAGCTAGTCACCAAATAAATCCGTCATGCCACTATTCAAACTCCCAATAAAGCCTCAATTATAGGAACCCAAATCAAGCTTATCTACTTGTAGATTCTTCCTTGGACATTGTGAGTGTGACTTTGTCGCCCTTTTCCCCCCCAAGAATTTTCCAATTTCCAAGCACCCTTGTCCATGGTGTATCCTAGAAGTCAGTACCTAGTTAAAGTCGAGGAGCCATGGACATGAGACATTGTCCTTCCTACGATAGACTCATGGAAGGACCTAGGTTGTAAGGTCGTGCTCGTAGGCAGAAAACCCTAATAATTTGAAAGAAGAAGGTTCGAAGGGAAAGGAGTAGATCGGAGGGGGCATTGGAATGGGAAATGAATATATTTTTTATTTTTATCTTTCTTTGTCTAACTTTTTTTTTTTTGGTCGAATTCTTTGTCTAACTATGAATGGTGAAAAGATTTCAAAAGTGGCCATGTCAAAATAAGGGCTAATTCCCCCCAAAAAAAACATTAATCTTATCTTGAGTGACAGATTTCATTCGAACTTTTTTTTGTCTCATTAAAAAGTACTAACTTTTACACGAGCTCCAAATATGATCCCTATGATATAAAATCTTCAAATTGTTCATGCCAGATTTGAAATTTAAGTAGAAGTTTGTGATTTTTTATGAGACACAAAAAGATTTAGGCCAAAATTGTTATCTAATGTAAAGTTGATCCTTTTTTTTGGAATTAGGCCGTCAAAATAAGCAATATTCGGTACCACCCGCTTGGGTGGCGCTGCTGACGCGGGCACTCTTCTTCTCGCAAAAGGTTGAGTGTTCGAATCCCAAGCGCCGCAGGGTGACTTAACCAGTGGCACATGTGTAGTGGCTAGCATGTATCGCCCCCAGGGTTTACCTTCCCGCTGTCGATCGTGCAGGGGTTCCCTGGGTTACCAAAAAAAAAGAAGCAATATTTGGAGTGAACTTTCACTTTCAATTTGCTATTTTTTCGTAGTTTTTTTATCCGCACTTTAACTTTTTTTGAAGAGGGAAACATCTAAAATTATTCCAATATACAAATATCATGTAGGGTTACAACATAACTGAGCATAAATTTAACGAGACTTAAAAGATTTATTTTTTTCCGTTTTCGAATTTTAGATACATAATCATGAGTGGAACCAACAATTAACCTTTTTTTTTTTTGCTATCTACACTCCGTCTACCAAATATGGCCTACATGGATAAAGAAAAAGAAAAGCTTCACATATATTTTTTTTATCCAGCAGAAATTAATTATTCAAGCCCGTATTTTCATGCAAAAAAAGCAACAAAAAAAGGGTTATTTAACTCAATTTAATGAGATGACAGCCTCGGATGAGTACCTGTGAAGAAATCACATTATGCCCCAATTTAATTTAGACCACTTGCATCATCATGCCCCACAGCTTTTCCAAAAAGAAGAAATAAATTAACGGAAAGCTAAAAACGAAAAGTAAAGAAAAAAGCAAAAGTTAAAAATAGAAAAAGAAGAAGAAGAAGAAGAAGATGCCGCCAAATTTTTTTTTTTGCAATATTTATTTTGAGGCATCACCTACTACTCCCACGCTTTCCGGCATTGTTTACCATGCCCGATATCATACGCATACACCACCAATTATTTTATAAAACTTTACCTTAAAATAATTATAAATGCCCTTATACATAAGCGCAATGGCCCGCGAGATTAATGATTTTTTAATTAATAGCTGCTTCGTAGGCCACCTTGAAAAGATTCCTAAAACTTTACTAAATTGAGATTCGCCAGTGTCTTGAAGACGAGAAAAAGATAAGTAAAGAAAAGTGGGGAGACCTAAGAGTCAAGGTATCGAGCGGACTTTAATGCGTAAGAAGTGGCTAATAACATTTGTTTAGCAATGTGGGAGCCGTTAGGGTTCAAGTGTTTCAAAGAAGCCTTCGCCCCGAATTCATATAATAAGGTGCTTCCCGATCTTAAAAAAGAACACCCTCGATTCATCTTTGAAAGGTACTTAGGTTAGGGTTAATCTTCGATCTTTGTCTATATGTCTGTGTAGCGGACAAGCTCGTACTTTAGGGAGGTAACCACGGCTCAAAATTGCATATATTGTAAACGATGTGGCTAAAAACATTGGTTACTTTTAACGTTTTGAAGAAGCCTTCTCCCCAAATTCATATTATAAGAGCTTCTTGATCTTAAAAAAAAAAAACACCCTCAATTCATCTTTGAAAGGCGCTTAGGTTAAAATGAATCTCGAATCTTTTTTCTACGTGCCTATGTAGCGTTGCGACAATGGGATTGTACATTAGGGGAGGTAACTACGACTCAACTTCGCATACATTGTGACCAATGTAGAATTTCTATGATAATGCTAGGTAAGTGTTGGCGATGTCGGTAGCTATCTTTTCAGGCTTTTGATTTTTTCGAGAGCTAAGTTGGGCATACGACTTTAATGCAAAAGCGTCGTCCATCTTATGATACCAGGGCAAGGACTTTGCTCATATTGCAAGCGGCCTTATCGTTGTAGTCGTTATTGTGGTTGTCACTATAGCTACGGCAACGGCAACTAAGCTTAGCAATCTCATGCCATCGCAAAAGGCGAGGGTGTAAATCCTGCCGCATGCTTACTATCACAATTGATGAATATAAATTTGTTTTTTTTTTGTCCAGGAATATAAATTTGTTTTGTGCATGGAAACAATTCAAACTAATTACCGATCAACGATACACATTTCCTACCTTTCCTACCATTGCTTCCATGAATATCACTGGTCAAGTTCCTGTCTTGCAGATGGAAACTCTGTTTTACTTTTGTTTGCACGAATCTCTTCGTTCTGTGCCGTCCAAGTAAAGCAAGCATACGCATCCCACGCCATCTCCATCGAACCCCAACACGACAGTAGATGCGACACAAGCTACGCATTCCAACACAGCACGAACTTCATCTCACAGTCATAAAGGTTTTGCAGCACCATCGTCTTCACCAAAGGAGCTCACGGGTGTTTTGTTTCTGCAGATAGAATTGGTCACAAGATAAGATAAAGTTCCCACAGTTCTCAATGATCTTGCATGAGGAAGACGGCTAGCCCTAAGTAGATAGTTATAGGAAACTCATACAAATGGTTCTTGAATTTTATTCTAATATGCAATATGATTATTGAATTTTAATTCGATATGCAATGTGGTCCTAGATTATTTAGTTCATAGACTAAATTGAATACATAAGATATGATAATTCAGGGACCGGATTAAGCATTTACCAAAAATTCATGGATCATATTGAACAAATTAAAAATTCATAAATTATTTGTATAGTTATCACATCGTTATATTAGGGTTATCTTTATTTATAAATTTGGACTCTCGACTAAGTAAGCCATGTTTGAATTTCTCCTCAACTCGAGAGAATTCATTTCGCTTTGCACCCCCGATTCTTTTCATCGAGTACCATCGCAGGGATTTTCTCCTTTTTCTTCATTCTTCTTTTTCAGACGAGCCATCGAATCATCACATAACGTTGATGCATGCGCATGCTTTATTTCCCTCCCATATCTGCTAAGTGTATATACTCATCCTGTACACACATTCTCATCTCCTTTTTGTTGTACGGTCCACTTTATGACGTCATTAAGAGGTGGGAATTATGTGGATTAAATTTCTTCCTTGAGTTAGGTGAAACCTCCACTTCCCTCTAAAACGAAAACAATATTTCAACCACTAAATAAAAAGTAGAGGAGGAAAACAAAAGGTTAGGGTTTGTTAAAGGTCATGTCTCCGTAGTGCTAAAAGCTCTTGAGCGTGCGCAACCTTATCTTTTTACGTTTGATGCACTAAAGGTGGAAAAAAGTGGGTTAAGTGAATGATTAATGGCACGAAATCACAATTTTCTCCGATAATGCTCTCGATAATTATTGCCTTTCCTTTGTTGACATTAGGATTCCAAACAAAACGGACTTTTTTAAAGGATTAATGTTATTAATAATCTTAAATTGATACTTTCATGATACATTTACTCAAAATTAATTTTCGTCTCACAAAAAATTTCAAACTAGTATTCTTATGACACATTTAACCAAAATGGAAAAATTATCCAAAAAGTCTTAAACCTATTGCACTTTTGCCAATTCAGTCCTGAACCTTTTAAATTTGTCAATTCAGTCCTAAACCTTTTCACTTCTTGCCAATTGAGTCCATTCGGCCAATTTTGATTGGTCGGCGCTGACGTGGCCGTCGGTCATTCGGCCAACGTTGACGTGGCAATTTTGTAATATTTTTTTCTTTTTTTTTTCTGCCGTGGACCGACTAGAGGGAAGAAGGCAAAAAAATATTTAAAAATTGCCACATCAGCATTGGTCGGATGGACTCAATTGGTAAGAAGTAAAAAAGTTTACAACTAAATTGGTAAACTTAAAAGGTTTAGGACTAAATTGGTAAAAATGCAATAGGTTTAGGACTTTTTGGACAATTTTTCCTATCCAAAACTAATTTCCATCTCATGGAAATCCCAAACTGCTACCTTGGAACTAGTGGAGCATAAATTTGGTTTCAGGATAGCAGCTTGGGGTAAAGTGTCATGGGAATACCGGTTTGAAATTTTTTTGTAAGGCGAAAATTAGTTTTAGGCAAATGTGTCATGACGTACTAATTTGAAAATTTTCGCGAGACTTGGGGCAAATACATCGTAAGGAGCCATTTTGTGATTTTTAATGACATCGACCCTTATGTTTTTTCCTCAGATGAGAAATAAACACCTAAATTAGCTCAAGAACCCTACGAACTAGATACAGGGTGGGCAAAAATCTAGAAAGCTTCGTAGCGACAAAACAATGGAAACTATCCGTAATTAGTGACATGAGGAACCAAACGAATGAAGTCCGTTCGGACACCTTACCTCAAAGGTGTCCGTTGTGTAAGTACCAAGTCACCAATATTCTTTGCTTCTCATGTCGTATTCGGCCGGAAATGAATCTTGTTAAAGAAACGTCTACACATACTCGACAATCGAGCATGAATTAGGTTTTCAAAGCTACCAACGTAGCGAAAGAGAAGTACGTCTTCGCCATTAGATGAAATTTTAAAGCAACCATGTCCCTAATTCTCTAAACGACAGTCGTCGTTAAGTGTCGTTAGGAGAGGTACTCGTCAACAAGACCGTTGCATGTTTCAGCATAGTAGCTGTAGCTCTGTGGCTCGTAATGATAATGGGCATGATGAGTTTGCACAGAACAGTCAGCCCAACTTTGGGGTTGGCAGAATGCCCCCCCCATGCAGTGTAGATTTTTTCTGCCGAAGCGGGAGCAAAAGCGTGCTGCTCATCATCATTCCACTGTGTTCGCTCCCATCATTACAACAAACGTGATTTGAGGAATACTCCTCCCCCGTTATAATACTGCCAAAGATGTAATTTTAATCCATGACAAATTGACTATTCCGCTGTACTTTCAAAATTCTCTGTCTCTCTCCCTCTCCTCCCTTTTCGACCGAGTCTCCCCAACACACTCACACACACGCACCAAATATAGATTGCACAATGTCATATGACTCATATTTGCCCTCCATCCATGTATAGGATTTAAACTCCTTGGTCTCGGCCCTTTTCGGACTTCTCGAAATCCTTAAAATGTAAAGAAATAAGAAGAACTTCCAACTCTCTAGAAAAGACAAAGATTTGAAAGGTATTAAAGGTGTAGGGAGTGCGGGCACCGACACGTTAAAAATAAGAAATGTATTCATGAAGCCTGTTCGGTAGGATCGGGATAGGGCGCGGAGGTCCCTATAGGAGTTTCAACTCCTTTTTCCTTAATGAGATACCTCTTAACCAAACACCAAAGATCCAAGAGAAGCTCATGGTTGATTGATTATAGGTTATGGACATTAGTTATGTTCGTACTTGAGCTAAAATTAAAGGTGGATTTTGTCCGTGTTAATGGTCCACTACTCGTAGACATAGCGACATTTAACAATGGAGAAAAGCATGGCTATCGTCCAACAATGACTCGAGGAATCAATTGAAAACAAAGTTTTTGTGTTTCAAAGACAAAATCGATTGCGTTTCATTAATATATTGTCGATAGCGATTCCATTCAAAGTCAAATGGCAATAGCAAGATGCTTATTAAGCACCAGACTTTCGCACTAGACGCACCATTTAACTATAGAGTTGTAAGTGCATGACTCATAGAATGAGCTCAAGGACTGATGTTGGTCAGCATCGAACTTGAAATATTTCGCTTCTTAAATGATGACCCATAGCTAAATAGCTGTCCCTTCAAGGGGGTTAAAATTAGTTTATTCGAGTCACGTAAACATTGTGATTAACTCGTTATTGAACTGTCAATTATATCTCGTCATTGTAATTCTGTCTATGGTTAAATGCTTAACCTTGCATTAACACACAAAACATGTCAAATCAAGACGATTTAAAAAATCATCTAATTATTAATATAATTATGAGCTAATTCGATTCCTATGGAGGTTTCTTCTATGATCTCTCGAAAGATTGATTCATCATAAAATGTCGTACCATAACGTAATTCATCCTATTTTCTTTATAAAATGCCGTATCACACAAACCCTTTAACGAATCTCAACATCCCATCGAAACCTATCCTTTTATGGTATGGTGGCTCATCCTTGAGAATTCGATCTCAGGGGATCTACAGAAACCCTGACCCGATTCGTGTGGCATCGGGTTCGATTTCGTCTCAGTACCTCCTAACGCGAATAGACGATTCATGATATAATCAAAAACCGCGCAATTGGTACACAAAATACTTGAGTTAGAAAGACACATGCAACCCTCCACAACTGCCTTTTACCAACGATTTATTAAACCCTGCAAGCAGGAACAGTTGCCCCTCCCTCCCTCCCTCCTCCCCTTACTGCAGTACGCAGTACGCAGGAACAGTTGCCCCTCGCAGTAGAGAGAGAAACAGAGCAAAGCAGATAGAGAGAGAGAGAGAGGAGAGGGGGGGAACGGGGAGGGAGACCATTTGAGCACGAAAGGGCCCCCCCTCTCCCATGGCAGCTTTTGAGGGCATAAAGACACCTGCCTCGTTAATGGCGCCCTCCCTCTCCCCCCCTTAAACTTGCTTTTCCCCCTCCTTTTGTTGATGCCTTCCACGCCCCTAAAACAATGTTAAAGCTCTTTTTGTTTATGATCGAACCAACCAAGCAAGGCCCCTCTCACTCTCTCTCTCTCTCTCTCTCTCTAACACAAACACACACACACACACACACTCTCTCTCTCTCTCGATAGTCTCGCAAGAACCAGCTGTTTCGCACGCCCCCTTTTTTCTCTCTCTCTCTCTTTCTCTCTGCCCCTCACCCCCCTTCAACAAAATCATTATTCCCACTTTACCACCTTCCCCTCTCTCTCTCATTTATACACTCTCACTCTCTCTCTCTCTCTCTAGAAAATCCACCATCCATCCTTCATTCCTCTTCCTCCTGCCTTCTCTCTAAGGTTTTTCCCGTCGAGGGTATCTCGGTAATTTCGTCGCGCCACTGTGTGCTCGCTGCTACCCAGTTGGCCTACTCTGCTCGGAAAGGTACGAGCTTGAGCTTGAGCTTGAGCTTGAGGGGGATATGGCGGACACGACCGCTGACGGCGGGAACAGCCGGGGGTCTTCTGGGGGCACGTCGATCGGGAAGGTGCTGGCCACTACGGACGCGCGCGGCGGCGGCGGCGGCGGCGTCGGAGGGGGCGGCGGGGGCGGGGTCGGGGTGCAGATAGAGAGGGCGAGGGGGGGCGGGTACGGGGCGTACGACGCCATGGAGGAGAAGCCGGCGAGGGTGGAGGTTTGGGGCTGGCACCTGTACGGCTTCTGCACCTACTTCGTCGAGACGGCGCTCATCCCCATCGTCTTCCCGCTCATCATCAGCCAGGTCGTCGGCGCCCCGCCGGAGCCGTCCCAGGGCTGGACCAAGAGCCACAAGGGCTTGGCCTGTCGCGAGAAGGAGATGAAACTGTGAGTGTTTCTTTCCCCTTTCAGCTTCTTGCCCGTCTTCTACGTCTTAAGGTTTTCAGTGTTTCTTTGTCACGATGTCTTGCGTGTTGCTGCTAAAATTTTTGCGTGAAAATTATGTGTCGTAGTGTCAAGAACAGAGTGATGAACTCACACAAAACGTTCGACACGTTCTTTTTTTCCCTTTTTTTTTTCTTGTTAGAGTTCTCGAGCAAGAACCCGACCACCTCGTGAAGCCGCTTGTTCTCGTTTTTGCTCTCCTCACTGTCCCTCCTCCCTCGTTCCCAAACAAAGCGTGAGCATGAGAATTTGAGCTTGCACTGTGAAATGAGGGGGGAAAATGAACAAATAAAAGGGGAAAAAAAAGACATGGATTCTGCGCAGAGCTACGTAAAAGATCACGGGCTTGGTCGCTCTCATATGGGGGGATTTGAGTGCTCAAGCAGATAAAGATCAGCTAGTACAATGTCCAAAAAAATCTCTGCTAAAATGATGGGTCTTGCTAAGAGAGTCCCGACAAACCAAGTGTTGGGAAGGCCCTTTTTTCGTTTGTCGGCTTGTTGACACTATTATATTTACGCACAAGTTCGTTACTTTATAACCTTGGAAACGTCCACAGCCACAAAACCAGGCTACGATCATGTGTCTGTATAATTATATATTCAAAGGGTTAATCTTTACAGAGTTTTTGGCTTTATTCAATGGCCTCGGGAAGCTGAAGTTACCGTTGGTTCTTTAATGGTGTTTGGTTTGTGGTTGAAGGTGGCACGGTTGAAAATTCGAACTTTTTGGGGGGTAAAATCAAAAAAGGGTTGCGCCGAAAGGACGGGAAGAAAAATGAGTGAGGGTGTTGAATAATGTCTGGATAAACAGCTCTGCTTTAATTGTGAAACCGACAGGAGAGGCCAATAGGATTTGGGGGTGGGGACCACTTTTGCCTGGGGGGCGAACTTTTATGTTTGATGTGAACCAACAACAGCAACAACCACACAAGATCCTGAGATGCGTTCAAAATTTGAACGACTGAGGATGGGAAGGGACGGAGACCTATCTATTTGGGGGACCATGCTTTGAAAAAGAGGTGACTTTGAAGGGTCGGACTGTTTGGGGAAAAGAAAAGAAAAGAAAAGAAAAGACCATTGTTTTGTGAAATTACACAGAGGCCCTTAGGAAATTTTCCTAGGGTGTGTGTGTGTGTGTCCTTAGGGAATGAGAACAATTTGAATTAATCATATGTTTCATAGGGCGATACGTTGTGCTCGTTGCTCGGTACAAATTCTCCGATTTTCGGACCCTTAACCGCAGTGGCTGGGTTGAGAAAGTATTGTTGGGATATTAGACTGAGACTCCGTTAATGGTTGTATTGTTTATATAAACTGGAAGAAGCCTAGACTTGCCAACTCCCTCCTACAAGTATAAGCTGACCAAAATCGAATTGTAATGAGTATCTCGGATGATCTAGTACATTGTTCCGGTTCATTGCATTTGAACAGGAGTTTATGACTAGAAATGATCTTTGAAAGCTATCCAACTTGCATGACCTAATTCAATCTTGCAATTCTTGGATGCATGACCTAATTATGTTTTGCAATTCTTAGAAGAACTGGCTAGTCAATGGATGTTTCATTTGCCTATAGCATGAGACACTTATTTCCTGATTGGATTAATCTCCAGGTTTGTAGGGCTGACGCACCGGTCAATGAATGAGGCTAATATTTCCCCTCTAGAATGGGTTGCGGTTTGTTGGTTCATAGGTTTGGTTATGGCTGCACCCTTGTTGAACTTTGTCTCCATGCGCCTTGACCATGGGCAATACCAACAGCTAATTGCCGGAGCCGCCACGGTCGTCGGAGCCATCTTCTGTCTTCCGTCAGGATTCTTCCGCACCCCTTGGATCTTTCTGCCTTATATTGTGGTGATTGTGGCTGCCAGTCTGGTGGCCTCAGCTGCCCACACCCGCAACCTTGGCCTCATGATCCGTGGTTTCACTGGCCCTGTTCTCAAGAAGACCCAATTCCAAGCCAGGAGATCTGTCTCGGGGTGGCTCTCGCTTTACGCCACGGCAGCTGGCTGCTTTGGTGCTGCATTAATTTCGGCATTCTCTTATCACATGCTCGACCAGAAAGATAGATTTATCAGCTTGTGGGTGGTTTCGATCTTCGGTGGTCTCTTTTGGCTTCTCGGCATTCTCTACGTAATCGTGGCATACAGGCCTGGTCCCGACTCCCCTCCTCCACCATTTACCTATATTATCTCCATCTTTAGCTACCCTCATGCTGTGGGAAGCCTTGTCGGCATCTTTCTCTCATCGTTCACAACAATGTGCATCTTCACTGGGGCGGTGCTCTTTTTAGTCGGGGAATTGTGCCTGAAACCTGTGTTTGTACTGTATTTCTGGTTGACTTATTTCCTCTTCCCTCTGGTGTCCTTGCCGCTGCTGCACCCACTTCAGAACCTCATCAAGGCAAATGCAGTGAAAATGCAGCTACTGGGTTTCCTTCTCTCGATGATCACTTGTGGGGTTGGATTCTACTACCGTAGTAAAACTTGGAGCAAGGGACATGTGATTTTCTTCGCGACTTTGCAGAGCACGGCAGCGGGAATCTTGTATGCTTATGGTAGGGTTTTGGTGTTGGACTGTGCGCCATCTGGAAAGGAAGGTGCTTTTTCTGTGTGGTATTCGTGGGTGAAGGTGTTGGGAACCTGCGCGGGCTTTGGCATTGCGTCGGTCGTCCCGCGGAGCGTGAGCACTTCTTTCGGTATCGCCTTTGTTTGCGCTATTCTCGGGGCAGTGATGTTCGTTTTCGGGAATGTAAGCGATCTTGGTGGGGCCCTAACTGCAGGCAATGTGAGGGAAGATGATGAGAAAGGTTCGCCGAGGCGTGGTATGATGAAGAACCCACTGCATTTGGAAGCACCGTAGAAACCAGGAATTGCTACTAACTGCTTCTCTCTCTCCCCCTTCATGATAGAGCTACCTTGGAAGACATAGGAGTTTGTGTAGCGATGCTGGAAACGGTTTTATCATCCTGTCAAATTTAATGGTGGAACTTGTGCATGTACTTGGTTAGGGTTGTGTAGAGGAGCTTTTTTATGGTAGTTTGGCAATACTTAATTTGTGGTGATGGGTGATTGTGCTTTTGTAAATGATTTGAGTTGGAATTTATAAGATTCTTTCTGTTCATCAAGAAGTTCTTCCTGGCACTTCTGAGGGGTTTGCTTTTACCTATAGACACTTTGGGAACTCATTTTGGTTTCTAAAATCCAGGGTTTGGTGAACTGGGGAGTGTGCTTCAAACTTCTTGATTCTTCCTTCGGTACGGGCTTGAGGCAGACCCATCTCCTAATCATGCATCGGTTTTTCTCAGTAAAGCCGCTTTTGATACCAAAAGATAGCTGATTTCGTTGTAATGGGGCCTCTGATTCTTGCCAATCGAAAGGGGGCGACAAAGGGAATTTTCCTGTTCTGTCTTTTTGGCCAAATTCCTGCTGAAGGAGTGGGTTTCTCGTATCATTGTCAATATGTGCTGTCATCAGGCTTTTGCTTTCTGTTTCCTTAGTGACGTTTTTTTCTCAGTGAAGGAAGCTAATGTTGGCCACTCGAAGTTCCTTATCTCAACGTTGATTCAAACCAAGTGAGTGGATGAACATTGCTATACGTACCACTCGCTGTCATTTTGAAAATAGGTGGCGCACTCAGGAATCCGAATCATCTTGAAGCAGTCTCTGGAATTATTGAGATTGTGCTCTAAATAAATCTAACAACAGCTTTTGGTAGATACTGATAAGACATCCTCTTGAGATGGAAATACCCAGGTAAGCCATTTTCACCGTCGTAAACTTGAAGAGCAGATGAAATTTTGCAGACTTGATGGTTGCTTTTACATCCTCAGTTTATGTGCAGTCGAGGCTATAATTTTCTCTTTCTTCTTTTCGTTCTTTTGGCGCCCCCATGATGCTCTTGTCAATTCACTCCATCTTGCCTTTTGTATTCCCATCTTTTCTGGTCGTTTCTCCACCTTCACATGTCCGTTCGAGCGGAGACACTAGTACTTCGCTTCATCATTTGTCCCGTCAAAATTTCGGCTGAAATCAAAAGCTCGAGGTGGCCCTCTTCAACGGAACGAAATCTCAGCATGCTCTGAGCGCACCTGAGCCCGGTTCACGTGTCTACCATTAGATGACGTGAGATCCACGTGGGCGTCATGTAAGGACGGATGTGCAGTTAGGTTCGTCGCGCCTGGAGCAAGCAAGCATGTCCCGTCTTCTACCGACGGAGACCAGAACTACCAAAACCACTCGATGAGGCAAGGGGAAATGACTTGTTCTTTAGTTAGCTATGGTATAGATTAGGAGTTCGTTTGGTTCAACTTTTCTAAAGGTAGGTCCCAAAGATAAATGATGTTTTTTTTCTTTCTAAATTACCCCTTCAAATAATTTAATATTCTGATTTTACCCTCACGACTGTTCATTTTCTTTGTGGATTTGGAGTTCGCAAAGGTGGAGGAGCTAAACAGACACTGGTGAGGGGCCGGCTAGGGTCATGCAACCTCCGCAAGGGTTTGATTGGGTCGCATGGCCCTCGTTGTAAGGTCGCACGACCTCAGGCAGCCCTCACCTAGGGTTTGCGCTGACCATTGAAGGCCAGATTTGGCAAGCTCGACCATTAAAGTCCAATATCCCGGCATCTCGTTCCTTGAGGTCTCTTGACCTTGATGGCCCTCACCTGGGGTCGCGACCTCATTGACGGGGGCTCACTTGGGCTTCGCTGAGCTTCATCGACCTCCATTGCTTGGTGCTTTTACTAAGCTTTGGCGAGGGTTATAACGAGATCTGCGGTGATAAGAGTCACCGGTCAACGCTTGCCTGGCTTACGGTAGCCTTTGGCCGCCGTCAATTGTTGCCTATGGTTGCCACCGAAGGTTGCCCAAACTCTATTCCTTCTTTGGCGATGCTTCCCAATGCTTGCCCCTCCCTTTTTTTTTTTCCTCAATTTCAAAGTTGGTTTACACAAAATATACATCAACCAAAAGTTATTCGCTTTTAGCAAATCCTCTTTCATTAAAGGATTCTTGGGAAAATGCTTGCATTTCCTCGGAGTTGAACCAAATGTAGCATAAAACTACTAGATGCAATCGTCAAGAATCCGAGGAATCCAAATCTAGGGGTGAGCGGTTTAGGTTTCTTATAGGTTCCACCCGAAACCTAGAACCTATCCATAAGAACTGGTTTCTTTTTGGAACCTAAAACCTACTTTACATACCTTGAACCTTGAAACCTACCATAGGGTTCATGTTCTTTATTTTTTAGAACCTGAAACCTACTCGTTGGAATGTGAAACTTACCTTGTCATAGGTTCTAGGATTGGTTCCACGGTCTACCCAGGTTTCACCTGTATTACTAGTTGAACAATTGCAGTGAATCATCACCTTTAATGACCATCACTTGCTGATACGATTCACTAACCACAATTTATATTTAGACACACGAAAAATATAAAACGTTAACAAGTTGTAAAATGAAAGTTCAAACTAGTGATTGTAGATTATACACTCATTATCTAACGTAATGGAACACTGTTTAACACCAAAGGAACATTGTAGGATCACACAAAAACATAGACCAAGAAAAAATAAAAAAACCTTGTTTAAGGTTTAAGGTTCTAAGTTCTAGGTTTCGCTTACCTAAAACCTGAAACCTGCCTGTCAAAATAGGTTTGCAAAATTTTAGAATTTGAAGCCTACCCTACGTACCTTGGAACTTGGATCCAATATGTCTCATCGGTTAGGTTTTTAAGTTCTAGGTTTTACCTTGGAATCATGTTTATCCCTACTAGGGTTTACATGGGTTTCGCATGTATTATTAATTGAACAATTGTAGCGAATCACCATCTTTAATGACTATAACTTGCTGATATGATCCACTGACTACAACTTAGATTTAGACACACGAATAATATGAAGTATTAATAAGTTATAAAATGAAAGCTTAGACTAATGGTTCCAGAATATACACTCATCATCTGCACACCATAAAACACCGCATGATTAAGCGAAGATATAGACAAAGAAAAAACATAAAAAACTTGTTTAAAGTTTAAGGTTCCAGGTTCTAGGTTCCACCTATTTAGAATTTGGAATCTATCCGTTAAAATAGGTTCTATATACCTTGAAACATGGAACTTACCCCGCATATCTTGGAATCCGAAATCTACAGGTTCCTACTAATCAGGTTCTTAGGTTTCAGGTTTTACTCTGGAACTATGCTCTTCCCTACCCAAATCGAGTCCAACTAAAAACCACGAATTTCCATAGAAATCTTTGCAGCAATTCGATGACTTTTTTTTTTTTTGGGTCGGAGCTGCAATGATTGAATCTGTCCGTCACGTCGCTCGCTTAGAATAAAGCCCACGTAAAAATGTCGTCTTGTTCGTTTGGACCCTTAGATCTCAAGAAATGTAAAATCTCAGCATTCAGTTCTTGTTCATCATCAGGCCCATCATTGGTCGAGCTCGGCCGAGCCCATCTGACTTCCTTCTCCTTCCTCCCTCTTAAACCCTCCTCAAGACAAGGGTTTATCCACCTCGCTTCTTTCCCCCCCAAAACCTTCTCCCCGTCGCCGTCGCCGTCGCCACCGCGGGCGGCAACGACGGCCGCCGTATTCCTCCGGCGAAGCTCCGTGAATGGCGGCGCTCAGGTTCTTGATATCCAGGGCGGCATCGGGCAGCAACCTCTATCCCCATCTCCTACCACGCTGCACCGACCCTTCTTCTCCCGCGTTCCAATTCGTCAGAAGCCTCCACTCGCTCATTTCTCGTCGCCGGGACGTTAGGGGCTTTGTCTCCGAGCCGGGCTACGGGATCGAAGAAGCCGGGGCGGCCGCGCTCGGTCTCGACGACCGCGTGCCCGCCACGGTGATCACCGGCTTCCTCGGCTCCGGGAAGGTTGGCATCTTTTTCTCCTTTGTTGACTTAACGAATTGTTGTAATTGATGGTGTGCTGTGGTGGTAGTTCTGAGTTGAGATGGTTTGTGGTGCAGACGACTCTGCTCAACCATATTCTGACTGCTCAACATGGCAAGCGGATTGCTGTCATTGAAAATGAGGTAACCCAGTTCACATCATGTATGAAATTATGTAACTTGTGTACTGCTTCTACTTTAGGTGTATATGTCTATTTTTGCAGAATACTGAATTTGAGGGTTATTAATTTCGTCGTAGTTTTCGTGGTCTCTTGTGGCTGTTGCAAGTTTGTTTGAAAGAGGGCTCTTTCTCATATTGCTGATACCTATGTGCTTAATGGAGATTGTGGCTGTCTGGTTGGGGTGTGCAGTGCCATTCAACAGCTATAGTTTAACGCTTAAGCAATTAGAATTGATGATGCAGATACTCATTGGTTGTTTTAACTCTCCACCTTTTCAGTTTGGTGAGGTGGATATTGATGGTTCATTGGTTGCAAGTCACGCTTCCGCGTCCGAGGAAATTATAATGGTTAACAACGGGTGCTTATGCTGTACTGTACGTGGAGACTTGGTGAAGATGTTGCTGGAGTTGGTTAAGAAGAAAAGGGACAAATTTGATCATATTGTGATTGAAACCACGGGTAACTCACGCTTACACATAATTTGTATTATTTGTAATGGACAACTATTGCCCTTGCTGAGTTTTGTGTTTGCTCATCTCATATTCTCAAGGGCTGCATTTATATATGCTGTATTGTATGTTTTCAATTGATTCTGCGGTCTCGATATTATGATTATAATACATGGTTTTTTTATCACTTATGTGTTAATTATGAAATTCTCTTGCAGGACTTGCTAAGCCAGGTCCAGTTATTGACACATTTTGTTCTGATGAATTGGTTTCAAGATACGTGAAATTGGATGGTGTTGTTACCTTGGTTGACTCCAAGCATGCTATGAAGCACTTAAATGAAGTGAAACCGAGATTTGTTGTGAATGAAGCGGTCGAACAAATTGCTTACGCTGACCGTATTATAATAAACAAGGTTGACTAATGCTTGCGGATATTCTTCTCATTTACCGATCCAATTTTTTCATTTTGATTGGGGCCTAGGGGTTGTCATTTTTAATCTCTTAAGATGTTTTTCTTTATATATTGGTAGATTGACTTGGCAACTAAAGCTGAGCTGGATATATTGACTAAAAGGATCAAGGTATGCTTTTGCAGTTGGCGTTAATATTCTTAAGGTCCTTTCTTCAAGGACAATCGAGAAGAAAGAGGGTGGGCTGGGATTGGATAAGCAGTCTCTTTATGAACCTCCTAAGCTAGAATGATGATGTGAACATACCCCAACTTACTCTGGAGTTGGTTAGAACACATGACAAACATGTGTCTCCCAGACCATAAGTTGGTACCTGGTATCATATTTAATGGCTGAAACTCGCATAAACATTTTCATATAATTCGAATTCAAATGAGTAATGACCACATTAAGACTCTTTCCATCCGTTTGGCAGCCAGTTGGAGAGGGTTATTTGAAGTATCATTTTCGCCTTTCACTTTCCCACCACAATGAAAGTTGCAATGGGTCTTCCCAATAGGAGTTTGTGGACAGAGGTCATTGTTAACTTTGCTCCATATTCTGGTTAGCTGGACTTTTCGTTGGCTAAACTAATTGGATAAAGTGGATAATCAGTACTGTCTCATGACTAGGGGTATTGATCTAAAGGAAAAAAGTACTTTATGAATTCCCTGCTAGAGCAAAAAAAAAAAGTAATTTTGACTTTCTGAAAATTAAATAAAATTTACATGACACCTACTGACTTTGGATGTCCATAGTCAATCTCCTTTTGAAGATTTCGAGTGTTCTCCCGAATATTAAGACCAAAAGTGGAATTAAATGGATAAGTCAGCCCAAAGACACTGTGAGGAAGGATAACATATTGATAGGTGTACTAGTGCAAGATTCTTTGAGGCAAATTAGATCTGTTTTGGGGTGATACCAACAGTTGATCAGCTATAGTTACCGTGACGTGGAACCTAAATTTCTGAAGATTTGTGGAAATTGATCAAGTTGTAAGCTATAACTTCTCTGGAACTAATGTGTGCCTCGAGGATCATAGAGTTGCTCATAGTGTGCTATGTTTTCTTAGAAAAGTTTGAATGGGCTTTATCTTTGTTTATTGTCTTCTAATTATGTCTGCACTGGCACTTGCCAGCACATCAATGGGATGGCACAAATCAAGCTAGCTAAATATGGAAGTGTCGACATGGATTTTGTTTTGGGAGTGGGAGGTTATGATCTCGACAGGTAGGTTTTTTTACCATTTAGGAAGCAGTATATATATTTAACTGGTTGCAAATTAAATGGAAGTTTTGCTGCACAGCATGGTGTCATGTTCTAAACTGTCAGTTGCCTCTGCAGAATTGATTCTGAAGTTCATGGAGATGGCTCATCCTGTAATGCTCATCAACATGGGCATGGTAACGTGTACAAAACTTCTTTTGCTTTTGTCTTCTCGTATTGCGATTAGTTCTATGTATTTTTGTTACCTGTGATGACTGAATTTCCCAGCATGAGTAGGAGAGCACAAAGGGCATCATCATGATCATGATCATCATCATGATCATGTGCATGATTCTGCAGTTTCCAGCGTCAGTATTGTTTCTGAGGGTACACTGGATCTCGATGAGGTAAAAATTCTGTTAGCTGTTTTAGATCTTGGTGTTTTGACTTCGATTGCTCATGGGGGTTATGTGCTGTGTTTTGGTTCAACTAGTTCCCCGGTAGAAAGATGTACCACTCGTGTGTTAGTTTAT
This sequence comes from Syzygium aqueum, assembly GCA_031216185.1. Taxonomy (NCBI): domain Eukaryota; kingdom Viridiplantae; phylum Streptophyta; class Magnoliopsida; order Myrtales; family Myrtaceae; genus Syzygium; species Syzygium aqueum. The sequence goes on along the minus strand of CM062235.1, from coordinate 8,788,038 downwards.
TCACCCTGGAGGCTTTGATTATGGAAAAGTGAGTGATATGGTGGCGCCAGTAACTGTGTGCAGAAGTCTCGTGTTTGTGCGTGTAAATAGTCATCTGAGACCCTCTCTTGCTCTTGCATTTATAAGTCTATGGGAAATATATGCATGCACTGTTGCATCTTCTTGTATTCTATTTGTGAAATTGCTCCGATCAGGGAGTAATAATATAATAATAATATAAGTGACATGAGTTTCACTATAAGCTATGAAGCCATGATTTCGGAGTAACAATATAAGTGACACGTGTTCACTATAAGATATGAAGGTATGAATTTGTTAGTCGTTCACTTTGAGAGTCTATGGACTGCTCCTAAGCTTCTTGTAACTACGGGTGCCATGAGTGTAGTGCAGTCTGGTCAGCGCATCTGTTGCGGTACAGAGGGCCATAACTTTGCATTCTGTCACCTTGATCTGATGGGCCAGCCCAGCCCATCGCCATTTGGCAGCGAAAAGCAAGCAGTGGGTGCAGTAGGCTTACTAGCTCCATTAAGCATGCCTGATGATATTGTTTTCTGATGAATTTTCTTGACATTTTGTACTAACAATTTTTTTTTTGCGTGACTGCTATTGATATCTGTGTTCACTAGTTTAGCCCCTGCGCAATACTTTTAAAATTCCTTGGTAGATCAGTTCTAGTGCGGTTGTCAAACCTAGCAAAAGCAGAGAACTGAAGGAGAAACATCTGGAGCAGACAAGGGAGATAATTGTTTTGAAAGTTTTTGCGTTGGGGTTGGGTATAAATTTAAGTTTATACTCTATGTAGCCTATGTCCCCATTTGTGCCCTTTTACTATCTATGAAGACAAAATGAAGAGTTTTGGATGCCTAATGAGCATCTCACCTACACTATTTCTTGTTGGGTTGAATGAACATTGGCAACTTGGCTTATGCAAGCACTTTCACACCTTATCATTTGTTGTTCAAACATAGTGTGGGTGTACTCGTAAAGCTAAGAATGTACTTTTACATGTAATGGTTTTTTTTTTTTTTTTGGTAAGGACTTTTACATGTAATGGTTGGTGCTTAAATATGTGAAAAAATCAATTAATGTCCAGTGGTCTTAGAAAGGTTGATAAGGCATGTTTCCTTATCATTCTTGAGATAGAACCTTAATACTCTTGGTTTATGACGAGGCCTTGGAATTTGCAGAAGTCTCTATATTTGTCACTGGGCTAGTAATGCGCGTGGGAATTTGTGTCCCATATGCTGTTTGCATTCTAGCACTTGCAGTTTGCTTTTGCTCAACCTGATGATATATGTTTAAACTTTTCTCTCATATGCAATGTCGATGGATTAGGTTGATGATTGGTTAGACAGACTGATTGAAGAAAAAGGGGAGGACTTGTACAGAATGAAGGGTGTACTGTCTGTGACCGGTTATGAGCAACGATATGTATTCCAGGGGGTCCATTCAACATTGGATGGCTGTCCGGGAAAAGTATGGGGTCCTGATGAGAAGAGAATAAACAAGCTTGTCTTCATTGGGAGGAACCTCGATGAAACTACCCTACGAAAAGGCTTCAAGGGGTGTCTTGTATGACCCAACCAATCAAAATAGAATGGATGAAAGTGTCGGGTATGTTGATATATGTTAGAAACGGATTAACCACAGCATGATGCCGATATGTAGGGAAGGACTAAGGAGGGCTTCCTAACAAATGCATATTGTGACGACAAACTAGGAATACGTGAATTGCTGCTTCTCTATAACTGGAATATTCTCAAATGACTGGGAGTTGTATCATATAAAAAAAGATTGCCTATCGGCAGTACCTGAAATTTTAAATCTAGTTATGAGAATGATCGAGCTTGTTCTTCTTGTAAATCCCGATGTGCCTAAGTTATCGTACTTTCACTAATTACAAAAAACAGCTTTTGAATAACCCAGAAAACCTTTGCTAGGATCATTGTAGGAATACCCTGAGCTGATGTTTGTTTTCTCCTGAGATCAACAAGAACACAATCATCGATCGAAAATCTCGGCTTAAACCATTTTTTAATCTCATAAATGATAGAAAATAGAATTGGGATAGAGAACTCAAGATTTTTATTTTGACAGCGAGAGTGTTCTCTGATAGGCGAGAGTGTTTTCTAATAGGTTCAAATGCTTCTTAGTACGATCATGCATAAATCTTCAGGTATTCATCCATGCGGGTGTATTGAACTTCAGGATAAAGCTGGGAAGCTTCTTCTCCATCTTCCCCAATTTCAAAGTTTGTCAAACAGCCTTCATAAAATATGTGGTAGAAATGCCCCACTCCCACTTGCTGCGCATAATCCAATCCTGAAACAAAAGTATAGATCAATGTTATCTATATATATGGTCTACCATAGATCTGAAGCTAATGTAGTAAGTAATTATGTAGCAGTCCACTCTTGATGGTAAACATACGAAGGGTTTTCTTTGGGTTCTCTGTCAGCATTCAAAAACACGATCACCATTGCATGACATGTTTTATTGTTTAAGTAGTCATTGAACCTTGGGATATCCGAACACTAAATTCTACAAAAGTACATGTCATGTAACAGAACAATAAATTAGTTAAGTACCTTTCATGGAGGCAAGGAAGTCTTCTGCAGAAATGCTTCTCTTCTCCAGGGTCCTTCCACTGAGCTTCTCCCACATCTCCACCAGTTGCCTTTGGGACAGAATGTTCTCCGGTGGCCTCAGGTACACTGTCTTGTTCAGTGTTCTTGGATCATCGATCGTTTTAATTGTGTACGTCGCGATATCATCTTCATCAAGGAAAACAGCTGCAACAATAATGTACTATCAAACACTTTCATGAGCTACCAAACAGAAATTCATACATGTCATTTAATTGGGAACAAAAAAGTGTTGAACTTGGCTAAATGACTCAACCAAGCTAAGGTTGTTGACCTTCATAGATTTTACGAGCAGTCGAAATATTTTATGAAGTCCTGATTTAGACTAGATATATGGAGCTAGTGATCACCCTTCTGATCAAGTCCAAGTTAATCTAATGAAGATGTTCAAGGATACAACTAGGAGGATAATGGTTGATTAGGTAAGCTCTTACCCCATTGTTGACACGGGATAAACATTTAAAATATGTCACAATCTCACCAAACAAGACATTGCCGAAAGATTGAATCCATAATATACAATACAAGTAATAGCTCCCTCATACTCCAATCTGACACAGATGAATGACCTCCTTTGACATTAATTGATCATTTCACATGGTAGCATTTGGGACCGAACGTCGGGTTTAGGGGCGTCGTTGTGCCAAGAAGAAATTGAACACGAGACTTATGATTTCTTAAGGCTTAGGACTGGATTGTTTTACCACTCAATCAACTCCTTTTTGTAAGTTTATTGAAAACGTTATCAGGTCTGTATCGTAAATGGGGAAGATGTTTTCCTCCATTTCTAGTTGGAGAAAACTCGCTCCAACCAACCTCTTGATTGGTGAGTTACAAATACAAATATCCAACTATTGTAACCGACTGATTAGAAACATGGTTAGAGAAGATTTTTCTCCAATTAGAGATGGAAGAAAATATAACCCTTGCTATTATGCCTAAAGTAGGTTTATGCACCTCACATACCTTTGACGTTGCCATCTCCATAGAGATACACAGTGTCCTTTGGAGGAACGAGACTCGCTAGCTGAGAGAGATTGCCCACGAAATAACCGGCAAAGCAGTTTGCCGAGATATATGTGAAGGGGATCTTAGCCTCCTCGATTGCTTTTCTCACCTCCATTTTCTCATCGAACGTGACCCTTCCCGGCGCAAGTGCATGACCCATGAGAGCCGGGTCCATCCCAAACTCCGATGGTAAGAACCGCTAAACATTCAAAATCTCATTAGTAATTGTCGCGCGGCGATTCTTTAACATGATGTTGATGTGACTATAAATTAGCAAAATTGAAAAAAAGAGAGAAGAAGCTTGGGTGATAGAGAAAGAGATGCACACATCATGACAATGACGGGAAAGAAATAACTTTCTTAGTAGCATCGTGTCCCCATTTCAAGAAATTAGAAGATTTGATTGCACAAATTGCGTAAGTTACAGAGTCCATTGCTCAAATGGAGAACCGAATTAGAAGATCAACACAAGATAGGAGGAAATTCTTGTTTATCATAATGCATTTACAATAGAAACATCAGTGCAAGAATGTCTTCACAAACACACTTCGATTGCAGTATGTGTCACATAAATTTATCATGGTAAACAGCTACTATACCCATTAACACACAAATGCATTTAAAGTAGAAGTGCAAGAATTTCTTCACAACACACTTCGATTGCATTACGCACTCACGCAACCGAATGTATCATCTGCTTATCTATCTATAAAAGTTAAATAAAGTTCGATGATCATAACCTCTCTACTAGAACTTTCCATTTTGCAAATTGCAGGAGAGCAAGTGTTCAGTTCAAGTCCAACCAAAAAGAATATGGCAAGGATAAGATGAATGGACAAAATGCTGAGTCTACAACTAAACATGATTCTGCAGATGCAATATCTTATTCCATATTGTATTATGTAAGAAAAGACATACTGAAAACATAAACTAGAAGAAACGTACATTAAGTTCCATTGAGAAACAGAAGAAATAAGAAGGATAGGAAATTTAACTCAAGCAATTGTAAGTATAAATTGAATTTACAAAATAGTTAACAATTAGGGGAAATAACGCAAACCCCCCCGCCCCCCCCCCATAAACTTTTGGGATAGCACACGTTCGCCCTTGAATTTTCAACTGTTACGTAATATCCCCTAACCTTTCATTTTCTTTCGGCCGTGGATCCTCAGTAATTTTTCCATTTGCATGTGCAATGCGGTAAAAGCGATTTCTCATCTCATTTTCTGAGAGAAATCTCTATTTTACCCTTAATTGCTATGAAATGAAAAACTATAAAATGAGAGAAAACCAAATTAATGAAAACTATGATAATAATAAAAAAACAAATATCATTAATGTGTAATACCCCCAAAGTTCGGGGGAGTTTGGTTCAATTTCCCCTAGCAACTAAAGTTAGGAAGCATGCAATTTAAACAAAAATTACAGGCACAACAACTGCAATTGTTTTTTTTTTGGTAAGGCACAACAACTGCAATTGTTTACTTCAGGAAAAGAAAAGAAAAGCTTACAAAGATCCAAACGATTATATTAGATTGAGCAGCAAACAAGTTGCAATCAGTCAAAGTGAACATGCATGGCCCAAGTTCTTTTCCAAAAGCTGGAACCATCATTAATCTGTAGCAGCCCTCCTTTATCCTCTAATTAAATTTCATAACTAATAAAGGAGAGCTCCCACCCACCCACCCACCAATAGCAGTAGTTCAAAAGGCACGCATATCTATTTTCTGACATTATTGTATAACCAATTTGATATTGTCTAGCTTAAAAAACTGTTGGGTTGGCCTCGTTGGTTCACTCGCAAGAAATTCTTCACCAAACAAAAGTGAGTTGGCATATCTGTATCATTCTCACCTTAATCATCATGTCTCTTGTTAGCATATATTTGCCATTAGTCTATTGTCAGTCGAAAAGAGCTTTTACACATAATAGGAGGAAAATTATTAAAAATATCTTAAACATATCGCAATTGCTTTAATTCAATTCTAAATTTTTTGCGTTTGCGTCAATTCAGTTCATCCGACTAATTTTGGCCGATCAGCGTTGACATGGGCGTAGGTCGTCCGACCGATACTGACATGGACTCAATTAGCAAAACGTGAAAATATTTAAAATTCAATTGATATAATTAAAATATTTAGGACTGAATTACCAAAAATGCAATAAATTAAAAATTTTATGGATAATTTTTCCGTCCTGGGGGACGGGTGGCCGTCCATGTCCCTATCTTTGAATATATCCAATGATCGAGCAGATAATGCGAAGGGTCAAATTGGTCAAGGTTGACTTTAACATGATTTATATGGCAGCTGAATTGTTTTTCCCCTTTTGCTCTTCATGTTAAACCGTTTCGAACCATCTAGATAAATGGATGACACCATGATCAAATCATGAATTCATCATCCAAATCCTCATATTTGACAAATTTAATTGAGTGAATTAGCTAAATAATCGTTTAAGTTTGGCACTAATAAGTAGTGCAAATAATTAATTATAAACCCACTTGGACCCTCTAATTGTAATAATCACATAACGTGTGCACAATTTGCACAACCATATAGACATTCAAACGGGTAATTAATTATGCTATTAATGTACTATTAATGTAATTTCTTTTCCACGAGCGATCTTGTTCACTTTTGATTTGATGGGTATTGTGAGAGTGAACGCTTGAAATCCTCAAATCAAAATTGAATAAGATTACTGGTGTAAAGCCGTCTTTTTTTGCGCCGATGATATATAATCTATTTTTCGTGTTTGAATCACCCTCAAAAAGTCTGCAAAACCTGTCCTACTCTATTAACTTTCTCGATAAATATAGATGTTCAAACGGGTAATTAATTATGCTATTGATATACTATTAATGTAGTTTCTTTTCCATGAGCGATCTTGTTCACTTTTGATTTGATGGGTAATGCTGCTGGTGTAAAGCCTTTTTCTTTGCGTCGATGACATATAATCTATGTTTCGTGTTTGAACACGTACGCGCTCAAAAAGTATGCAAAAGCTGTCCTACTCTATTAACTTTCTCGACAAATTTTCCTCTCTACGATGTGGACGTTAGATTGATGTCCAAGTCAAGAATGGGGGCACAAGGAAAAAAAAAAGAAATAGAAAAATAAGCGAAGAAAGTCCTATTTCTTTGGTCGAAGAAGAAAGTCCTTTTTTAAGTTGAACTCAGACAATTACATTTTTTCTGTATTCTAAAGGTAAAGAAAAAAAATATTATTTCCATAAATATCTCAGTATTTATATGTAAAAATGAATTTCGTCACTGCCTGCGTTATGTTATTGATAAAACCTTAGAGTAGTTTAGTCTAGTCTTATATATATAGATATTTTTGTAGCTACGTGAGGTCTTAAATTTTTTTCGAGATTTAGATATAAATAACACAAATATCTATATTGACTACTCCAAAGACAGATAGTAGATCGATTATTTTACTAAGCACACCGTTCATGCAAGTGCTTGCTCTGAAATTGAGCATCATGTGAAGTGCATAAAACTCACTAAAACCCTATGAAAAACTTTGAAGCGAACAAATGAAAGAACTTAGTGAAGAGTAACTACTCAACAAAGACCGCTCAAAAAAGAGGAGAAATGACTTTTTGTAAACGCTGATTACCTTGACGTTTCCGGCTTCTTTGATGGCCTCCACGAGCTTGAGCTGCATCAGGATGTTGTGGCTCCGGAAGTGGACGCCCGACATGGCACAGACGACGACGTCGACTTGCCTTACGGCGTCGACCAGGCTCCTTAGGTCCGAGAACGAGCCCTCGATGAGGTGGGCACCTCGCCTCTTGAAGGACAGCAGCGTCTGGAGCTTCTCGATGTCGAGGCCGATCTCCGGCCGCTGGAGGACGTACGTGGGGTGGCCCTGGTCCAGGCTTGCCTGGACGAGCCTCCGCCCGATGTAGCCGGTGCCGCCGACAATGAGGACCTTTCTCTTGGCCATGTGATGTGAGGATTATGGGGGAGCTATCTTAGTTCTTTGAGTTGATGAATAGAGCAATGAGGGGGTATATATATATGAGAGAGAGAGAGAGAGAGAGAGAGATGTTTCGTACCTTGCGATAATCTGGTGTTGGTGGTTACCTTATCAACAACTTAAGAACGAGACTGCGTCAAGAGCTCTTTAACCTCCCCTTCCATCACATGGATTGTGTCTTGTACTTTGGCAGGAGAGTACAGAATATCTACACATAATAATGATGTCTGCCTTTAAAACTGGTCAGACTGGTCGGTGTTTAAAGCTAAGTGCAGCAGATCAGATCGCGTATTGGAAATCGCAATAATCCAATTTTTATATCTGATTTGCTATTATTGTAGCTTCAAAACCCCCACTTTATCTCGCCGCTTTCAAGCTTCTTTCTTTGTGCCTAATTACTAAGTTGGTTTGGTCATACGTCGATCGAACAATGCCAGGGGACAATAATCAAACTCTTGTCCAATCACTAATACCCAATAACGAAAAAACCCTTGTCCTAGAAAGTTTTATGATGATTCCTTGTCGTAGAATAGTTAGCATGTAGAGGCAGGACCATCGGAGTGATTGGTTTAGTTGTAAAAGGGTATATCTATCTTTCACGAGATCAAAAATTCGATTCACGTCACGAGCAAACCCTTAAGATTACGGTAATGGGCTTGCTAACCTCAGAGTTTTGGATCGCGGATGGTGCGAATACTTATTACTCAAATTGAATTTTCTTTGATGGTTGGGGGATCGTTATGAGAATATTTAGAGGAGATCTATGGCATTAATTGCCTCTCCCCATCCCCATACCAACTAAAGAAGAAGCTTGCGAAGACAGGCAATTTCGGAACTTTCGATCACTAGAGAAATTAGAAAACCACATGATGCCCTTTCAAGTCGTCCGGCACTCGCTGCATTTTGTTGAAAATGGATGCGAGCTTTGTTATGCGTACACGGACCATGCAATGAGAAATAGTTGCAGATCCAGATGATGAAGTTTGACCTTTGATGAAGATCTACATATCTAGAATTCCAAAGCTCCTTTAGTCTCAAAAGTTTTCAAATTTTCTTTTTATTTTCGGTTCCATTTGAGAATGAAAGTGTGAGTTTTACGATGGTGACAAATGGGCCTCCACAGGTTGAAATCTGATTCAAACTAGGAGGAAAGTCAACAGAGACCATAAAAGCTGGTGCTCCGGCGGCAACAACTTCCTATTAGCCTGTCGGCTACACCAGAATTATTCCATGACAATTGGTGTAAGAACGCCACCTTCCCATGCCGACAAGATTCTGAAGAAAACCTTCGATCGCGAAAGTCCATTGTTGGAACTGTGTGATCTACAGCTTCTGTCATTTCTTCGGACATCGAAAGCAAATCGAAATATATTAGGTTAAGCCATAGTTTTGATCACGAGGAGACACAGGACAGAATCTCTCATGATTAAGAACTCATGATCCAGATTCGTATGTTTTCTTAGTTCTTTCATGCAAAGATTTTCAGGTATTTGTCCATGCGGGTGTATTGAACTTCCGGCTAAAGCTGGGAAGCTGCTTCTCCGTCTTCCCCAATTTCGAAGTTGAATTCATCGGCATCCGTGGACTGTGGTAAAGTCCAAGCGGTGCAAGTGAGTCGAGCTCCTCGTGCTCGACATTTTTGCTGGGTGTGAGTCAAGCTCCTCATGCTCGACTTTTTTGCTCACTCGAGATCGGCTTGATTCCTTGAGCTCGAGTAACTTGTCGGGATGAGTGTGAGCCTAACGAAATTTGATTCGATTGGCTTGCCAGCTTAATCGAGTGTTTCGTTTTTTATATTTAGAATAGTATTGTTAGCTTGATACGATAAATTGGTTATATGATTTTGCTCTCCATTTGCCACTCTGCGGATTCTGTGGATCAGAAAATTTCTGAGGCTTGAAAGTTTTATGGAACAGATACATGGGTGTCTGAGATTAAAAGACAGTCCCTTATGAGGCCATAGTTGTGAGACATCATACTTGTCTCAAGCATTCATGACTCTTCCATTGCCCGTTCAATGATATCACTACACTTGGACCATCTAATACTAAAAACAAACGAAAAAAAGGGAGTGTGAGTATTTCGAGCCAAGTTAGATTCGGTCGAGTGATAAAACTCGAGAATGTTGGATTTTATATTCCTATTAAGTTGAGTTTGAACAGAGAAAAAAGTACTCGATCGAGTTTGAATCGAATTTCAAGCGTTGAGGTTACAACTTATGAGTGGAGTCAAGTCGACAAATGAGATTTTGTATGTATAATCTTGAAGCAATGTATTAACCTTTGTACTGTATACGGAAGGTTACTAATTGTATAATTTTCACAGGCAAATAATTGCCTTCCATGGAGGTTAGCAATTCTAAGTCTCTGGAAGAGAATGTTATCTGGTGGCTCTACGTACAGCATTTTGTTCAGTGTTTCTCGGATCTTCGATTGCTTTTATCGTGCACGTTGCTACTTCGCCTTCGCTGATTTTAACAAATTTACCTGGCCTTTATTAACACTTCAAATGGCTAATTTTTCAACGTCGAGACTTTCCGATGTTTGCACCCGAACAATCATAGGATTGGGAGAGTGAAATTCAAATTTAAACTGCGAAGCCAGGCATCCGGCCAGACCTGGCTGGGTATCCAGCCATTACTATGCCGGGTACCCGAACCTGTTAGACGGGTCTACTCTTCTTTAACCCTTGTCAACCCGCACACATAGTTACAGAAAATATGTCCAAATAATATTTACGTCCATGGACGGCCCCTCTGCTTCTTGTAACTACGAGTGGCACGAGGAGTACTGCAGTCTGGTCAGCGCATATGTCATGGTACAGGGGCCAAAGTGCCATCGCCATTTGGCAGCGAGGAGCAAGCAGCGAGTGCAGTTGGCTTCCTAGCTCCATCAAGAATGCATGACGATAGTGTTTTTTGATGAATTCTTGACATGTTGTCCTATGGATTTTGGCTTTTTCTTCTTTGCGCGACTGCTACTGATATCTGTGTTCACTATTTTAGCCCTGTGCAATACTTTTGATAATTCATTGGTAGATCAATTCTACTGCGGTCGTCAAACGTAGCAAAAGCAGAGAACCTGAAGGAGAAACATTGTGAGGAGACCAAGTGAAAAATTGTTTTGAAAATTTCTGCCTTGGGTTCGGGCATAAATTTGACTTTACGCTTCAGCTTTTCCTCAACTATAGAGCCTGCGCCTTCCCTTTGTGCCCTTTTACTATCTACGAAGACAATACCAAGAGGTTTCGGAGGCCTAATGAGCATCTCACCTACATTGTTTCTAGTTGGGTTGAATGAACATGGTAGTCTGCACTTATCACTTGGAGACTTACAAGCCAATACTGTATTTGGCAGCTTGGCTCAGGCGAGCACTTTTACCCTTGATCATTGGTCGTTCAAGTAAAGTGTAGATGTGTGTACTCATAAAACTAAGAATGTACTTTGACATCTAAGGCATGTTTTATTATCTGTGCTTTGAGATGGAATCTAATACTCTTAGTCTCTGATGAGGCCATGAAATTTGCATAAATCTCTGTATTCGTCACTGGCCAATAATATGCGTGCGAATTCGTGTCCCATATGTTGTTTGCATTCTTGCACTTGCAGTTTGCTTTTGCTCGACTCTGACGATGTCTATGTAAACACGTCTCTCATATGCAATGTCCACGAATTAGGTTGATGATTGGTTAGACAGACTGATTGAAGAAAAAGGGGAGGACTTGTACAGAATGAAGGGTGTACTGTCAATGACTGGTTATGAGCAACGATACGTATTCCAGGTTCCACTATTTGTGTTTAGGAACTTATTTCTAGCCATTTTGGTTTAAATCCTCATCTTATTCTACTTCAAAAATTGCCTCTCTTTCAGGCGGTCCATTCAACATTGGACGGCCGTCCAGGAAAAGAATGGGGTCCTGATGAGAAGAAAACAAGCTCGTCTTTATAGGGAGGAACCTTGATGAAACTGCCCTACGAAAAGGCTTCAAGGGGTGTCTTGTACGACACAACCAATCAAAAGAGAATGAATCAAAATGTCGGCTATGTTTATATATGCAAGAAATGGATTAACTATAACATGATGCCGACAGGTAGGGAAGGACTAAGGAGGTCTTCCTAACACATGCATAGTGGGAATAATATTGTGATGACAGATTAGGAATACATGAACTGCTTCTTCTCTTTAACTGGAATATTCTCAAATGACTGGGAGCTATATCAGAAACAAAAGATTGCCTATTGGCTAAACCCGAATTTTTAAGTTGAGTTATGAGAAGTGATCAAGCCTGTTCTTGTGAATCCCCATGTGCCTGAGTTATCTTATTTTCACTAATTACAAAAAAACAGCTTTTGAATAACTCAGAAAACCTGAGCTAGGATCATTGTAGGACTGCTCTGAGATGGCCTTTCTTTTCTACTGAGACTGAAAAGAACACGATCATCAATCGAAAATCTGGGCTGAAACCATTGTTTCATTACAGAAATGATAGAATCACTACAGAGAACTCAAGATTGTTTATTTTGATAGCGAAAGTGAACTCTGATTGGTTCAAATGCTTCTTAGTACGATCATGTATAAATCTTCTGGTATTCATCCATGCGGGTATATTGAACTTCAGGATAAAGCTGGGAAGCTTCTTCTCCATCTTCCCCAATTTCAAAGTTTGTCAAACAGCCTTCATAGAATACGTGGTAGAAATGCCCCATCGCCACTTGCTGCGCATAATCCATTCCTGAAACGAAAGGATAGATCAATGCTAACTAAATCTGATCTACCCTAGATTTGAAGCTAATGTAGCAAGTAATTATGCAGCAGGTCGCTCTTGAAGGTATACAAAGAATTTTTATTTTGGTTCTCTGTCAGCATAAGAAAAACATAAACACCATCGCATGACATGTTTATCTATCGCGTAGTCAGTGAACCTAAGGATATTCCAACACCAAATTCTACAAAAGGGGTTGAAATTTTCTTATACGTGTCATCTAACAAAAAAAATAAATCAGGTAAGTACCTTTCATGGAGGCAAGGAAGTCTTCTGCAGAAATGCTTCTCTTCTCCAGGGTCCTTCCACTGAGCTTCTCCCACATATCCACCAGTTGTCTTTGGGACAGAATGTTCTCTGGTGGCCTCAGGTACACCGTCTTGTTCAGTGTTCTCGGATCATCAATCGTTTTAATCGTGTACGTTGCGATATCATCTTCATCGAGAAAAACCGCTGCAAGAATCATACACTCTCACGAATTTACCACATAGAAATTCATAAAAGACGTTTTGTCCTTTAACTATTCGGAAAGAAAAAGACATTTCTAAATGGTTGTAACCCACTAATCAGAAGCATGGTTAGAAAAGAACTCTTCTAATTAGAGATGGAGGAAAATATAACTTTTGTTGTAATGAGTAAAGTAGGTTGATGCACCTCACATACCTTTAACGTTGCCATCTCCATAAAGATATACGGTGTCTTTTGGAGGAGTGAGACTCGATAACCGAGCGTGATTACCCACAAAACAACCAGCAAAGCAGCTGGCGGAGATACATGTGAAAGGAATTTTAGCTTCCTCGATTGCTTTTCTCACTTCTATTTTCTCATTGAATGTGACCCATCCCGGTTCAACTGCATGACCAATGCCGGCCGGGTCTGTTCCGGGCTCTGATGGCAAGAACCGCTGCAAAAAATTAAAAAACATTAAAATCGTCATTAGTATTTGATGCATGCGGATTTTTTAAAGTGATGCCGGTCTGACGGTACATTAGCAAAACCAAAAACAAAAATTTGGATGGAGAGAGAGTGGGAAAATTGTCCAAAAAGTTTAAAACCTATTGCACCGATAATTTACTCCTAAGCTTTTCGCTTTGATTGATGAGTTCTAAATCTTTTGACAATATTTCAATGTAGTCTATTAAGCCAATTTAGGTCGGAAATTGCTGACATGGTATTTCAGTTAGCGCTGGCCGTCTGATGTGGCATGGCTGACGGCCGACATGGAAGAAATGATTCAAAATGATATTGTTTTACAATTTTGTTTTAGAATTTTCTGACTTTAATTTTTTTTCTCCTTTCCTGTTTTTTTCTTTTTCTTTCTTTTTATTCTTCTCAACACTGTTGTTCATCTCTTTCATCTTTTTTATCGATCAAACGCTCACCGGCCACAAGTGAGAGTTGTGGCCCTCGCCTGGATCCCTTCGTGAGATCCTCAGGCTCGTAGCTCTGCGTGTCGATGAGATCAAATTGGAGGTCCTTGGAGGCGAGCAGAGAGGAGCTGATGAGCAAGGACTCTGGAAGTGCTGGTCTAGAAGATGAAGATTAGCTTGCCTTTGTTGGCCAACCAAGGTTGCGATTCTCGCCTTTGGCCGGTGAGGGCATGTAGACCCTCGCTTGTGGCCGACAAGCGCGTGGCCCGCGAAGATGAAATAAGGCTTTGATCATAAGCATGACAAAACAAGAAAAGGATAAAACAAAGATCCAACCACATAGATAATTATATAATGTGTGCACGTATCACAATTTGCACAACCTTATTCACTTTTGATTTGATGGGTATCGTTAGAGTGAAAGATAAAACACCTCAAATTAAAATTAAAAATGAGATCGGCTGTGTAAAGTCGTCCTCTTTTCATGACGATATAGACTCTATTTGTCCTGTTCGAATTTGTACACGCTCAAAAAGTCCGCAAAACTTCTCCTACTCTCTTGACTTTCTCGAAAAATTTTCCTCTCTGCGGTGTGGACCACATTAGATGGATGTCCAAGTCAAGCATGTGCATAAGGTAAAAAAGAAAAAGAAAAAAAATAAGTGAAGAAAGTCCTATCATAAGTTGAAAATTAGACAATTACATTTTTTCTGTACTCTAATGGTAAAAAAAAAATATTATATCTGCAAATATCTTTAGATCTCTATGTAAAAATGTATATTGTCTCCGACGGCGTCATGTTATCAATATAGATATGTCGTTGTGTAAAATCTTGAACTTTTTGGGACTTAGATATAGATAACACAAATATCTATCATGAATACTCCAAAGACAGATATTAGATCAATTTTTTTACATCAATTATCAGGAGACGTTGTTTTACTAGGCACTCCATAGATATAAGTACTTGCTTTGAAATTGAGCATCATATGAAGTGCATAATACTCTCTAAAGCCCTATGAAAAACTTCGAACCGAACAAATAAAAGAACTTGGTGAATAGTAACAACTCAATAAAGACCTCTCTTAAAAGAGAAAAAATGAGTTTAACTGGACATTTCCGGCTTCTTTGATGGCCTCTATGAGCTTGAGTTGCATCAGGATATGGTGGCTCCGAAAGTAGATGCCCGACGCGGCACAGATGACGACGTCGACCTGCCTCACTGCCTCGACAAGGCTTCTTGGGTCCGAGAACGAGCCCTCAATGAGATGGGCACCGCGCCTCTTGAAGGACAACAATGTCTGGAGCTTCTCGATGTCGAGACCGGTCTCCGGGAGGACATATGTGGGGTGGCCCTGGTCCAGGCTTGCCCGCACGACCCTCCGCCCGATGTAGCCCGTGCCGCCAACAACAAGGACCTTGCTCTTGGCCATGTGATGTGAGGATTATGGGAGAGCTATCTTAGTTCTTTGAGTATTTGAATAGAGCAATGAGAGGCTACATTTATATATTTATATATATATATATATATATATATATGAGAGAGAGAGAGAGAGAGAGAGAGAGAGAGAGAGAGAGAGAGAGAGAGAGAGAGAGAGAGAGAGAGAGAGAGAGAGAGAGAGAGAGAGAGAGAGAGAGAGAGAGAGAGAGAGATGTTTCGTGTCTTAATCGTTGAATCTCGCAAATTAATCTTGAGTTGGTACCTTCTTAACTACTTAAGAATGAGACTGCGTCAAGAGCTCTATTCCTTTTCCTTTTATCACATGGATTGTGCACAGAAATCCATTGCCAATTACCAGATCTGATATGGCATGATACCACAGAAATCCATATAACAAATTATTCTAAAAAAGATAGGACGAATTGAGAGATCCAATGCTGTTAATGTTACATTAAATGGACTTGGACCAACATTAGATCAAAGTCGTCAATATAGAGGCGCAATAATGCCAATTACCAGATCTGATTTGCTATTATTATAGCTATTGAACCCCTAATTTTTTTTACCACCTCAAATCTTCTTTCTTTGTGCCTAATTACTAGTTGATCACCCGTCGATCGAAAAATACCGGTGGCTCATACGACAATAATTAAACACTTGTCCGACACACTTAAACCCAATTGCGAAAAAACTCTTCCCTAGAAAGTTTTATGAAGGTTCCTTGTCATATGGAATAGTTAGCATGCAGAGGCAGGACAATGTTGTGGGTGAACCTTTAAACTTCTCGTGTTGGTGTTGCTTAGCTGCAACATACTTTGTGTAGAGAGACTCCCTAATTGCTAGCGTCTTGACGGGGTTGAGGTAACGGGCTCGCTAACCTTGGAGTTCTGGGTCACGGGTGTTGCGGAGTACTTATTGCTCAAACAGAATATTACCTAATGAAGGTGAGATCCTTATGATAATGTTTAGAGGAAATCACTGGCATTAGTCACCTTTCCTCATCCCTATACCAACGAGAGAAAAACCACGCGAAGATAGGCAATTTTGGAACTTTGATCGCGAAAGTCGATTGTCGGAACTCTAAGATCAACAGCTTCTTTAATTTCTTGGGAGATTGAAAGCAAATCGGAATATATTAGCGTAAACCATCGTCTTGATCGCGAAGAGACATAGAACAGAATCTCTCACGATTAAGAACTTTAAATCCAGGTTCATATGGTTTCTTAGTTCTTCCATGCATAGATTTTCAGGAATTTGTCCATGCGGGTGTATTGAACTTCCGGCTAAAGCTGGGAAGCTTCTTCTCCATCTTCCCCAATTTCAAAGTCGAATTGATCAGCCTTCGTAGACTGCGCTAGAGTCCAAGGGGTGCAAGTGAGTCAAGCTCCTCGTGCTCGGCTTTTTTCGCTGGGTGCAAGTCAAGCTCCTCGCGCTGGACTTTTTCGCTTACTCGAGATCAGCTCGATTCCTTGAGCTAGAGTAACTTGTCGGGCTGAGTTCGAGCCTAACAATATTTGAACCGATCGGCTTCTGAGCTTAGTTGAGTGTTTCGTTTTTTATACTTAAAATGGTATTGTTAGCTTGATTCGATGAATTGGTTATATGATTATCCTCTTCATTTGCCACTCTGTGGATTCACTGGATCAGAAAATTTCAGAGACTTAAAAGTTTTATGAAACGGATACACGGGTGTCTGGAGATTAACAGACCGTCCCTCGTTTGAGGCTAATGAGGCCATAGTTGTGGGAAAGCATGCTTGTCTCAGGCATTCATGGCTCTCTTCCATTGCCCATTCAATGGTATTACTACACTTGGACCATCTAATACTAAAAACAAACGAAAAGAGGGAGTGCGAGTATTTTGAGCCAAGTCAGAGTCGGTCAAGCGAGAAAAGTAAAGAATGTTGGATTTTATATACTTATCAAGTCGAGCTCAAGTATGAAGAGTTTTGTATCGAGTTGAGTTCGAATGGAGAAAAAAGCACTTGATCGAGTTTGAATCAAATTTCGAGCTTTGAGGTTATGACTTATGAGTGGAGTCAAGCCGACAAATGAGATTTTGGGTTCTTGAAGCCATGTATTAACCTCTGCAGTGTATGCGGAAGGTTACTAATTGTGAACTCATTTTCACGAGCAAATAATCGCCTTCCATGGAGGCAAGCGATTCTAAGTCACTGGGAGAGAATGATTAGTGTTCTCGGATCATCAATTGTTTTCATCGTGCACGTTGCTACATCACATTCGCTGATATGAACAATCTACTTGGCCTTCATTAACACTTCAAACGGCTAATTTTTCAACGTCAAGACTTTCCTATGTGTGCACCCGAACAACTGTTGGATTGAGAGGGCAAAATTCAAATTTAAACTGCACAGCCAAGCGTCCGCCCAGACCTGGCTGGGTATCCGGCCATTACTATGCCGGGTACCTGAACCTGTTAGACAGTTATACTCTTCTTTAACCCTTGTCAAACTGCACACAAAGTCACAGAAAACATATCCAAATAATTTTTATGTCCATGGACTGCCCCTCTGCTTCTCGTAACTACGGGTGGCACGAGGTGTACTGCAGTCTGGTCAGCGCATATGTCATGGTACTGAGGGCCAAAGTGCCAGCCCAGGCCATCGCCATTTGGCAGCGAGCAGCAAACAGTGAGTGCAGTTGGCTTACTATCTCCATTAAGAATGCATGACGATATTGTTTTTTTGATGAATTCTTGACATGTTGTCCAATGGCTTTTGGCTTTTTTTTTTCTTGCGGAACTGCTATTGATATCTGTGTTAACTAGTTTAGCCCTGTGCAATACTTTTAAAAATTCATTGGTAGATCAATTCTACTGCGGTCATCAAACGTAGCAAAAGCAGAGAACCTGAAGGAGAAATATTGTGAGGAGACCGAGTGAGAAAAATTGTTTTGAAAATTTCTGCAAATTTCTGCCTTGGGTTCGGGCATAAATTTAGCTTTACGCTTCAGCTTTTCCTCAACTATAGAGCCTGTGTCTCCCCTTTGGGCCCTTTTACTATCTATGAAGACAACATTAAGAGGATTCGGAGGCCTACTGAGCATCTCAACTACATTGTTTCTAGTTGGGTTGAATGAACATTGCAGTCTGCACTTTTCACTTGGTGACCTATAAGCCAATACTGTATTTGGCAGCTTGCCTAAGGAGAGCACTTTGACGCTTGGTCATTGGTCGTTCAAGTAAAGTGTAGGTGTGTGTACTCCTAAAACTAAGAATGTACTTTGACTTCTTATGGTTGGTGCTTAAATATGCAAAAATTTTCAACTAATGGCCTGTGGTCTTGAAAAGGTTGGTAAGGCATTTTTTCTTATCTGAGCTTTGAGATAGAATCTTAATGAAGGCATTTTTTCTTATCTGAGCTTTGAGATAGAATCTTAATACTCTTGGTTTCTGATGAGGCCTTGGAATTTGCATAAATCTCTCTGTATCCGTCACTGGCCAATAATGTGCATCCGAATTAGTATCCCATGTGTTGTTTGCATTCTAGCACTTGCAGTTTGCTTTTGCTCAACTCTGATGATATCTGTTTAAACATGGCTCTCATACGCAATGTCCATGGAATAGGTTGATGATTGTTAGATAGACTGACTGAAAAAAAAGGGGAGGACTTGTACAGAATGAAGGGTGTACGGTCAATGACTGGTTATGAGCAACGATACGCATTCCAGGTTCCACTATTTGTGTTTACGAACTTCTTTCGAGCCATTTTGGTTTAAATCCTTAGCTTATTTTATTTCAAAAATTGCCTCTCTTTTAGGTGGTCCATTCCACATTGAATGGCTGTCCGGGAAAAGTATGGGGTCCTGATGAGAAGAGGATAAACAAGCTCGTCTTTATAGGAAGGAACCTCAATGAAACTGCCATACGAAAAGGCTTCAAGGGGTGTCTTGAATGACCCGACCAAATAAAATAGAACGAATGAAAGTGTCGCATATGTTGATATATGTTAGAAACGGATTAACTATAACATGATGCCCATGGGCAGGGAAGGACTAAGGAGGGCTTCCTAACAAATGCATGGTGGGAATACTATTATGATGATAGACTAGGAATACATGAACTGCTGCTTTTCTGTAACTGGAATATACTCAAATGACTGGGAGTTATATTATGAAACAAAAGATTGCCCATTGGCAATACCTGAATTTTTAAGTAAGAGTTAATGAGAAATGATCAAGCCTCTTCTTCTTGTGAATTCCCATGTGCCTGAGTTATCTTATTTTCACTAATTACAAAGAACAGCTTTTGAATAACCGAGAAAACCTTAGTCAGGATCGTTGTAGGAATACTCTGAGATGGTCTTTGTTTTCTCCTTAGACCGAAAAGAAGACGACCATAAATCAAAAATCTCAGCTCACACCACTGTTTAAGAACAGAAATGATAGAATCATTATAGTGAATTCAAGATTTTTATTTTGATAGCGAGAGTGAACTCTGATAGGTTCAAATGCTTCTTAGTACGATCATGCATAAATCTTCAGGTATTCATCCATGCGGGTATATTGAACTTCAGGATAAAGCTGGGAAGCTTCTTCTCCATCTTCCCCAATTTCAAAGTTTGTCAAACAGCCTTCGTAGAATATGTGGTAGAAATGCCCTACTCCCACTTGCTCTGCATAACCCCGTCCTGAACCAAAAAGATAGATCAAAACTATCTAAATGTGATCTACCATAGATCTGAAGCTAATGTAGTAACAAATTATGTAGCAGGTCACTCTTGATGGTAAATATACAAAGGATATTTATCAGGTTCTCCGTCGGCATTAAGAAGCATAATCACCATTGCATATGACATGTTCAGTGAACTTAAGATATTCCAACACTAAATTCTACAAAAGTACACGTCATCTAACAAAACAATAAATCAGGTAAGTACCTTTCATGGAGGCAAGGAAGTCTTCTGCAGAAATGCTTATCTTCTCCAGGATCCTTCCACTGAGCTTCTCCCACATCTCCACCAGTTGTCTTTGCGACAGAATGTTCTCTGGTGGCCTCAGGTACACTGTTTTGTTCAGTGTTCTTGGATCATCAATCGTTTTAATTGTGTACGTTGCGATATCATCTTCATTGAGAAAAACAGCTGCAAGAATAATGCAGTATCAAACACTTTCATGACTTATTCATATACATATTCATGCATACTTGTGTCTTAATTGGGAAAAAAAGTGTTGCTCTTTGACTAGTAGGTAGTATCAAAGCCATAGTTCTAGGAGGTCAGTTGCTGTAACAAAGTTGAACTTGGCTAAATGACTCAACTAAGCTAAGGTTTCGACCTTGATAGATTTTATGAGCAGTCGAAATATAACTCCCGATTTAGACTAGATATATAGCTATTGATTGCCCTTTTGATCGGGTACGCGGGTGATGTAATGGAGATGTTTAAGGATATAATCATGGGGATATTGACATCAGATGAACATTTAACATATGACACAATCTCACCTTACAAGACACTGCAGAAAGATTGGATCCATGCATAATATACGAGTCATAATTCCCTCACAATCCAAACCGACATAAACGGATGACCTACTTTGACGTGAATTGATCATTTCACATGTTAGCATTTGGGAACCACATTGGATTAGGGGGTCGTTGTGCCGAGAAGAATTCGAACAAGAGACTTAAGGTTTCTCAAGGCCCTGATTCCGATAATTTTATCACTTAATCAACCCTTTTTTTCATATGTTTACATAAAATGTTACCGGGTCTATATTGTAAATGGGGAACATG
Source organism: Syzygium aqueum (assembly GCA_031216185.1). Classification (NCBI taxonomy): domain Eukaryota; kingdom Viridiplantae; phylum Streptophyta; class Magnoliopsida; order Myrtales; family Myrtaceae; genus Syzygium; species Syzygium aqueum. The sequence goes on along the minus strand of CM062235.1, from coordinate 8,767,070 downwards.
TTTTCCTCTGTCTCTAGTCGGAGAAAACTCGCTCAGATCAATTTCCTGATTGGTGGGTTACAAATATAGCATCGTATGGTTGTAATCCATCAATCAGAGGCATGGTAATAGGAAATTTGCCACAATTCGGGGTGGATGAAACCATAACCCTTGTTATTATGCCTAAACTAGGTTTCTGCACCTCACATACCTTTGACGTTGCCATCTCCATAGAGATATACAGTGTCTTTTGGAGGAGTGAGACTCGATAGTTGAGAGAGATTGCCCACAAAATAAGCACCAAAGCAGTTGGCCGAGATATATGTGAAGGGGATCTTAGCCTCCTCGATTGCTTTTCTCACCTCCATCTTCTCATCGAACGAGACCCTTCCCGGTTCAATTGCATGACCCATGCGGGACGGGTCTGTCCCGAACTCCGACGGCAAGAATCGCTGCATAAATTTAGAATCACTAAAAACATCAGTAATGTATTTGATGGACGGCAATTTTTAACATGATGCCGATGTGACAGTACATTAGCAAAACACAAATTGAGAGAGAGACATGCACACATCATGACAATTACTTGAGAGAAATAGCTTTCTTAGCAATGTCACGTTAGCAATTTAGGTAATAAAAGAATTTTGTTGAACGAAGATAAGATGAATGGACAAGATGTTGAGTCTCCACCTAAACATAATTCTTCAGATGCAATATCTTATTACATATTGTACTTTTACATTAAGAGCCATATTTAAAAAGATAAACTAGAAAATGTACATAAGATTTCATCAATTAAAATAGAAGAAATAAGAAGGATAGAAAATTTGCCTCAAGCAATTATAAGTAAAATGAAAAATAATTATCAATTATGGAAGATTCGACAAAACCCCCCACCAACTTGTAGGGTAGTATACTTTTGTGATCAAACTTTCAACCAATTACACAGTACTCGTAAACTTTCATGTTGTTTATAGCCGTTAACCCTTCGTTATTTTTTCCACTAGTATGTACAATGCACGTGACTTTTAAGGGTTAAATGTATTATTTCATCTCATTTTTTTTATAGAAAGATCTCTTCCACCCTTGATTTCTGTAAAGAAAGAAAAAATAAAAAAATGAAGAAAAATAAATTAACTAAAACATTGATATGAGAAAAATAAGTATCACTAATAATTCTGAAATATGAAATTTATTAAAATTGATGAAATATCAATGGAACTAATAAAAAAATACAAGAAAAAGAAACACAATTAAGTATAAAGGAAAAATGCCTGAATAACAAAAAGGTCAAATGGCAAAAATTGGATAGTTGTTGTGTACACTAAATGTTTAATTGATAAAAAATATTAATCAATAAAAAAATACTTAAAAAGTCACCTTAGATTCCGAAAATCGTTTCCGTTCATTAGTTGAGTACATCATTCCTTTTATTATTTGCCACATATTTTTGTTAATAATCATTATTTTACATTTATGAACCCTTTATATATCATAACGAGTGACCAATTTTTATCATGAAACTTTTTATTGTTGAGCCTTTTTTTTAATTTGCTTTAAAATTTTTAAAAAATAATTTTGTTCTACAAAAATTTCTCATATAACAAAAATTCCCGTACATTGATCATAAGCATGACAAAACAACAATAGAATTTTACGAAGATTCAAAAGATTGTTCGATCGAGCAGCAATCAAGTCGCAATCAGTCAAGTGAACATGCATTAACTTAACAAAAAGAGCACCCACCCACCAGTAGCAGTAGTTCAAAAAGCTTGCATATCCATTTCTAACGTTCTTATTTCAATCAATCTGATATAAGATACTGTTTGGTCGCCTTATCTGTATCATCGTCACCTCTTAACGTGATCTCTCTTTTTAGCATATTTGTTTTTAAACTATGGTCAGTGGAGCAAGCTTTTCAACACAATTGGAAATCTAAAAAATTGTCCATGCATATGTACCAATCTATTCATCTGTCTTTTATTACAACACAAGATGAATAATTGAACCCATGGTTTGCAAGACACGTCTGGCCCTTTCTGGTTGGAACGCTTGCTTGTTCGGACGTCAAACTAGGTCACTAGCGACACGTGGCGTTACATGTCTGTAACAAAAGAAAATTACAACAACAAAGCTTCAAATTGTGCGGATAATGCGATGGGCCAAACTGGTCAGTTTTGACTTTAGCATGACTTGAATGGTAGCCGAATGGTTTTATATTTTGCTCTTCATTGTTGCAGCCGATGGGTTGTCAGCTACAATAATGATGAAATCATTAAATCATCGCCCAGTAATTTTTTTTTGTAAAGGAGATGGTCTTCTATATGTATATAACCTTCTAACCACGTAAAACCGCGCGTAATCATATTTTTTCCTGATACCTGATAAATCCGATTTAGTGAAATGAGTTTAGCTAAATGGTTGTTGAAGTTTTTCACTAGGTGGAGTGAATAATTAATCATAATAAGAACTAGAACTAGACTTATATATGAGTATATAGATGCTCGCGCATGCATTATTATTCTGAACAAATCACACGCTTGGAACTTCTAAATGTGATAATCAAATAACGCACATACTTGTATCAGAATTTGCAAAAACATATGGATATTCAAATGAGTAATTATAACTTACACCATCAACGTAATTTTTCTTTTCACGAGCAATCTCCTTTACTTTTAATTTGATGGATAATCCGAGAGCGAACGATTAAAACCCTCAACATAAAGGTAAATTGGACGCTTATGTAGAGTTTTCTTTACACCGACAGTGTTTACTCTATTTTTCCTGTTCGAATACGAAAGTCCTATCACGAGTTGAAAATTGGACGATTATATTTCCTTCAGTACTCTAAAGGTTAAAAAAAATTATTTTCACAAATATTCCGAGATTTATGCTATACGAAAGAAATGTGCAAATAGTAGAAAGACAACAAGGGCTGCTCTAAAAAGAGAGAAAATGGATCTCACGTAAGGTTAATTACCTTAACGTTTCCAGCTTCTTTGATGGCCTCCACCAGCTTGAGCTGCATCAGGATGTTGTGACTCCGGAAGTGGACGCCCGACATGGCACAGATGACGACGTCGACCTGCCTCACGGCGTCGACGAGCGTCCTCGGATCTGAGAACGAGCCCTCGATGAGGTGGGCACCGCTCCTCTTGAAGGACAGCAGCGTCTGGAGCTTGTCGATGTCGAGGCCGATCTCTGGCCGCTGGAGGATGTACGTAGGGTGGCCCTGGTCCAGGCTTGCCCGCACGAGCCTACGGCCGATGTAGCCGGTGCCACCGACGACGAGGACCTTGCTCTTCACCATCTGATGTGAGGATTATTGGAGAGCAAGATGATGATGATGATGATGATGATGAGAGAGAGAGAGAGAGAGAGAGGGAGGGGGGGGGGGGGGGGTGTTGTGTTTCGTGTCTACTTAAGAATAAGACTACGTCTAGAACTCTTTTTCCTCCCTTTTATGACGTGGATTGTGTCTTATATGGCACGATACCACAGAAATCCATATAACAAAGATGTCTACCTTCAAATCCAACGATATATTCATCGTCTCTATTTAGCCTCAGCTTCATTTGATGCTAAAAAAAAAAATTATAAGCCAATACTGTATTTGGCAGCTTGGCTCAGGCGAGCACTCACACCCGTCGTTCAAGTGTGGATTTACTAATAAAACAACTCAAATATGTGAAGACTTTCACATAATGGCCAGTGATCGTAAAAAAGGTTATAAGACATGTTTTCTTATATGTGCTTTGAGATAGAATCTTAATACTCTTGGTTTATGATGCGGCCTTGGAATTTGCATAAATCTCTGTATTCATCACTGGCCAATGATGTGAATGCGAATTTGTGTCCCATATGTTGTTTGCGTTCTAGCACTTGCAGTTTGCTTTTGCCCCTGATGATAGCTGTTCAAACATGTCTCTCACGTGCAATGTCCATGGATTAGGTTGATGATTGGTTAGAGAGGCTGTGTCGTAAAATCGGTGATGCAGCGGAAACGGATCGTTACTATGCAATTATATCGGGAGCTATAGAAATAGATAGGAATAAAACGAGGAACAATAAAAGGACGCGAAAAATTTTACTTGATTCGGTCCGAATATTGGACCTTACATGGGGAGAGCCAGCAAATCATCTATTAATAAATCGAAGAATTACAGAGTAACAATTACCTTCACACTTGAATGTTTCTCAATCCTAGTATATACACTCAATATCTACAATGTTTAACAACTCAACTCAACGGACTCCCGCTCGGCACAAATCTCTTTCGGTCTCTTGAGAGCTCTCCTCTACGTTTCGTTTCTGGAGCTCTCTAGAGTCTCTCTCCTCTCTTCTTCCCTCTCTTGCTTTTATAGAAGTGAGGAGCAATTTCAAGAGAAGGAAGTCGAGAGTGCGCCCATAATCTCTGCAGATAATCCTAAGAGGCAGCTCGCCGTCTTCACGGATCTTGTTCATTGACGTTCAGCTCCTTCAATGAATGCGCACATGGAAGCTTTCATTGTTCTTTCCTTTACAACCAAAGAAAATAGCTCAGGAAAGAAACAAAGAAGTCAATGAAAGAAGACAAAACAAGCCCGCAACTTTTTCCTTAGTCAATCCTTCTTGCGATGGAGTTTCTATGTAAAACCAAGAAAGAGAAGCTTGTGGGACCTTCTTTCATTTTATGCAAAGATTGTGGAGACCTCCTTTTATCAGCTGAAGCAAATCTCTCTATGACTTTGCTTCAGTTGCGTGCGAGAGTCAAAGACAGAGAACAACTCTCTGTCATTTCGCGCGGAGTGCCCTTCAGGAACACGACTTCAGATATTTCTTTTCTGACGAAGTTGGTGAAGAATTCTGACCAACTTGAACGATTTCGTCACGCTTCTAGAAATCGTTCGGATCGATTTACATCCATCCATCGAATTGGCTTAAACTCGAGGCACAAATTTAACAGGCTGATTGCCGAAAAAGGGGAGTACTTGTTCAGAATGAAGGGTGTATTGTCTGTGATTGGTATGCCAACTTTCCAGCCATTGTGGTCTGAAACCTCATTTTGTTTTACTTCATAGATTGCCTCTCTTTCAAGGGGTCGATTCGATGCTGGATGGCTGTCCAGCAAAAATATGGGGTCCTGATGAGAAGAGGATGAACAAGCTCGTCTTTGTAGGGAGGAACCTCGGGGAAACTGCCCTACGAAAAGGCTTCAAGGGCTGTCTTGTATGACCCAACCAATACAAAGAAAAAGAAGGAAAGAAAATGTCGGGTATGTTGATATATGCAAGAAACAGATTGATTGTCACACGATGCCGATAGGTAGGGAAGGGCTAAATGGGACTTCCTAACAAATGCATAGTGGGAATATTATTGTAATGACAGACAAGGAATACGTGAATTTCTGCTTCTCTGTAACTGGAACATTCTCAGATCACTGGGAGTAACATCATGAAACAAAAGATTTCCTATTGGCAATACCTGAACCATTAAGTCGAGTTATGAGAAATGCGCAAGCCTGTTCTTCTTGTAAATCCCTATGTGCCTGAGTAATCTTAATTTCACTAATTACAAAAAACAGATATTGAATAACCCAGAAAACCTTAGGTAGGATCATTGTAGGAAAACTCTGTGATGGTCTTTGTTTTCTCCTGAGACCAAGAAGAACACAATCATAAATCGAAAATCTCGGCTTAAACCATTGTTTAATAACAGAAATGATGGAATCATTATAGAAAAATCAAGATTTTTATTTTGATGGCGAGAGTGAACTCTGATTGGTTCAAATGCTTCCTCGTACGATCATACATAAATCTTCAGGTATTCATCCATGCGGGTATATTGAACTTCAGGATAAAGCTGGGAAGCTTCTCCTCCAGCTTCCCCAATTTCAGAGTTTGTCAAACAGCCTTCATAGAATAAGTGGTAGAAATACCCCCTCTCCCACTTGCTCTGCATAACCCAGTCCTGAAACAAAACGATAGATCAAAACTATCTATGTATGATCTACCATAGATCTGAAGCTAATGTAGTAAGAAATTATGTAGCAGGTCACTCTTGATGGTAAATATACAAAAGGACTTTTATCAGGTTCTCCGTCAGCATTAAGAAGCATAATCGCCATTGCATGACATGTTTATCGTTTGCGTAGTCAATGAACCCAGGGGAAATTCCAAGGCTGGATTCTACCTTGGGGGGGAGGGGGGGGGGGAATTAATTTAATAATCATGAGTGTTTCAATTAAGTAACTATCTCGTAACCAAAAAAAAAAAATTTAAGTGACTATCTCATGTACATGTCGGTCGATCCGGACTACCATTGGAATTTATTGTTTACACCGACCGTGCACCTTATATAAGCTCTCATGTGTTGTAAGCACACCGAAATCTTCTTATGATCATGTAAAAGTTCATTTCATCTAAGAAGGAGATAACATTAGGTAAATACCTTTCATGGAGGCAAGGAAATCTTCTGCAGAAACGCTTCTCTTCTCCGGCGTCCTTCCACTGAGCTTCTCCCACATCTCCACCAGTCGTCCTTGGTACAGAACGTTCTCCGGTGGCCTCAGGTACACCGTCTTGTTCAGCGTTCTTGGATCATCGATTGTCTTAATTGCGTACGTTGCAATATCATCTTCATCAAGAAAAACAGCTGCAAGGGCAATACAGTCTCAAACACTTTCACGAATTACCAAATAGAAGTTACAAAAGTTAAGTGTTTTTCTTTGACTATTTGGTTTTTGTAAAAAGACACGTTTCTAGGAGGTCAAGTGCTATCACAAAGTTGAACTCGGCTAAATGACTCGACCAAGCTAAAGTCTCGACCTTGATAGATTTCACCAGACGCCGAAATATGTTTTGAAGTCCTGATTCAGACGAGATATGTAGCTACTGATTACACTTTTGATCGGGTACACGTGTGACATGATGGTGATGTTTGTTGAGACAATTGTGGGGATACTGGTGAACCTACGTGCGCTCTCACTCTGACGTCGACACTTAAAAAATGACACGATCTCACCTAAGAAGATATTGCGGATGTTTTGAATCCACACATATATTACAAGTAATGATTCTCTCCCACTCCAAACTGACATAAACGAACGACCTACCTTCACACGATTGATCACTTCACGTGTTTCCATCTGGGAACCACATTGGATTAGGGGGTCGTTGTGCGGAGGAGAGGAGATATCGATATGAGACCCACATTAGATCAGGAGATTCCTGATTGTTTTACCACTTAATCAACTCTTTTTCACGAATCCAAAATTTTTTTACCGTGTCTATATTGTACATGGGGAACATGATTTTCCTCCATCTTCAGTTGGAGGAAACTCATTCCGGCCAATCTCCTAATTAGTGAGTTACTAATAGGAGGGACAAGTGTCAAAAAAGTCTTAAACCTTTTATATTAGTACTAATTGAGTCATAAACCTTTTGTTTTTACGTCAATTCAGTCATTTCGACTAATTTTGACTGGATTTGGCTGATGTGGACGTCGGCGCTGATGTGTACAACTTTTAATATGGAGAGAGAAGATGCGAGCGTCTTGGCAATGATGTGAGAAAAATAGCTTTCTTAGTAGAGTCATGTCAGCATTTCAAAAAAAAAATTTGATTGCGCAAATTGAGTAAGTTACAAAGCCCATTGCTCAAATGAAGAACCAAATTACAAAGATCAACACAAGTTAGAGGAGGAAATTTTCGTTTTTCCTGATGCATAAATTTTCGAAAGGCCATTTAAGATATGCTATTCTGATTAAGGAAGCTCTTAAGAAATTCTCTCAACGATATGGTCTTCATCCGAATTCCACGAAGAGCAACATCTTCTTCTCAGGGGGTTCTTCAGAACTTCATGGCCAACTATTCCAGTGCCTTGGGTTCCAACAAGGAACACTCCCCTTCCGTTACCTAGGCGTTCCTATAATTTCATCCAAACTCCGGAAAGAGGATTGTAAAGTGCTGGTTGACACTATAACGGCTCGAACACGCTCGTGGACTCAATGGTTCTTGTCTTTTGCAGGGTGCCTACAACTCATTAAATCTATACTGCATTCCATCCAAGTTTACTGAGCCTCTATCTTCTCCTTGCCCAAATCAATAGTTTACAACATTGAGACCATATTGAGGCAATTCTTATGGAAAAGACCTGACCTAGGCACAGGTGGAGCAAAAGTTGCTTGGAATACTGTTTGTCTGCCCAAGGAGGAGGGAGGCCTTGGTATTCGCAGACTCCTGGAATATAATAAAGCAATGATGCTCAAACACTTTTGGATTCTCTTCTCTGACAAGGAATCCTTGTGGTGTAAATGGATTCATACAACCTTTTTAAACAAGACCAACTTTTAGGTTGTCTCAAAACCTACCTTTTGTTTGTAGACATGGAAGAAGTTATTGGACATGCGTACATCCGCACAATCTTTATTTCGATGGAAAATTGACAATAAACACTCTGTCTCCTTTTGGTTTGGCTGGTGGCACAATAATGACCCCCTATTTTGGATATTCACCAATATCAATATATATCAATCCAGGATACCTCGAGAAACCTCGGTGCGAGAGTTCTATGATGGTAAATGGCAACCTTCAGCTACTTTTTAATCCATCCTTAGTTGGCCGGATCCGGCTCCTTTGTTTGTGGATGAGACCTCGGATCAACTTATATGGGCTCCCTCTCCGACTGCATCTTTTTCTGTTACGCTCGCTTGGAACCATATTAGAACTACAGGACAGCCAACCTCCTAGCACTCTTTTGTATAGGACAAGCACATCACACCTCGGCATAGCTTTCTCCTTTGGATAATCTCTCTCAACTGTCTCCCTTCTCAGGCTATTCTCCTACAAAACCGCCGAATTAATACAGCCTTATGTGCATTTTGTGGTTCTGTCTCGGATTCAATCAACCATCTCTTCTTTGCTTGCCCGTCCATGAGCAGATTGGCATTCTGTTGGGCTACAAAATGCAACCTCCCTTGGCGCAATAAACCTTGGCATGACCATATCACCTGGACTATGAAAATTTGCGGTAGCACATCCTTTGCCCATCACCTATCCAGATTTGCCTTTGGCGCATTATGTCATATCATTTGGATTGAAAGGAATAACCACATCTTCAGGAACAAAAATATCTACATTCCGGGTATGCGCCAACATCTTATCAAGGTGGTGAAGGACAAAGCATTATCCATGGAGACAATTGCTGACACTCCTGAAAATCGGAAGATACAAAGGAGTTGGGGACTACCTTCTGCAATCTTTGAAGTCGGTTCAGCACCATCTTAGGTTGTTGATCCTCTTGTTTTGAGTTTGGTGGCTCTCTTGTGGCTTTTGTATAGTTTTGCTTAGCCACCCTTGACCTCATACGAACATCTCTTGTCCGTTTTGGGTCGATGGGTGGCTCTGGCTTCAGTTTGTACATGATGATCTTGACAAGTAATATAATTTCTTACCTTTATAAAAAAAAATGATGGAAACATCGGTGCAAGAATTTCTACACAGCACACTTCGATTGCATTACGGCTCACACAACCGAATGCGTCATCTGTTTATCTATCCATAAAAATTAAATAAAGTTCGAAGACTATGACTTCTCTACTAGAACTTTCCAATTTGCAAATTGCAGGAGAGCAAGTGTTCAGATCAAGTTCAACCAAAAAGAATATGGTAAAGATAAGATGACTGGACAAAATGTTTGAGTCTACAACTAAATATGATTCTGCAGATGCAATATCTTATTACATATTTTATTATGTAAGAAAAGCCATACTGAAAAAATAAACTAGAAAAAAAGTATAGTAGGTTCCAAGAAGAAACAGAAGAAATAAGAAGGATAGAAAATTTACTTCTAGCAATTTTAAGCCTCATAAAATTTTAGGGCAGCACAAGTTTGCCCTTGAACTTTCAACCGTTACATAATACGCAGTACTTTTTCATTTTGTTACAGCTGTAAATCCTCGGTTATTTTTCCATTGGCATGTGCAATGCATATGTTTAAGGAGCAAAAGGGCAGAAGGACACCATTGGTGCCATAACTTGCGTACGGCGATCACTTTGGTGCCATAACTTTTTTTCGGATCACTTTGGTGCTAACTTTTTTGAAAAACGATCACTTTGGTGCCAACGTTGACATGGCTTGCCGGAAATTCTACGTGGCGCTGACATGGCTCGCCGGAGAGGTCCATGGCTCGCCGGAGAGGTCCAGTCAGCATTAAAAATAAAATTTAATGCTGACGTGTATTTTTTTAAAAAAATAAAAATTATATTACATTAAAATAATAATAAAAAAAGGGAAAATAACACATAAATTTTAATTTTTTTAATTTTTTTTCTTCTTCTCCGGCGAGGGCCCTCGCCGGCGTCCGGCGAGGGCGGCCCTCGCCGGCGTCGGGCGAGGGCGGCCCTCGCCGGCGTCGGGCGAGGGCGACCCTCGCCTGGGCCGGCGAGGGAAGCCCTCGCCCGACGCCGGCGAGGGCCGCCCTCGCCTGGGCGGGCGAGGGTCGCCCTCGCCCGACGCCGGCGAGGGCCGCCCTTGCCGGTGTCGGGCGAGGGCGACCCTCGCCCGCCCAGGCGAGGGCCGCCCTCGCCGGCGTCGGGCGAGGCCGACCCTCGCCAGATCCGGCGAGGGCGGCCCTCGCCCGACGCAGGCGAGGGCTTCCCTCGCCGGCCCAGGCGAGGGTCGCCCTCGCCCGACGCCGGCGAGGGCGGCCCTCGCCCGACGCCGGCGAGGGCCGCCCTCGCCTGACGCCGGCGAGGGCGGCCCTCGCCCGACGCCGGCGAGGGCCGCCCTCGCCTGGGCGGGCGAGGGCGGCCCTCGCCCGACGCCGGCGAGGGCTTTCCTCGCCGGCCCAGGCGAGGGCCGCCCTCGCCGGACGCCGGCGAGGGCAGTCTCGCCGGACGCCGGCGAGGGTTGCCCTCGCCCTCGCCGGAGAAGAAAAAAAATTAAAAAAATTCAAAAATTCAAAAAAAAAGCCATATAATTTCCACGTGTGCAAGTTAGATTTTTTTTAAAAAAAATATTAAATGCCACGTCAGCTTTTTGACCGGAATTTTGGCCGGAGTCACTAAAACGATCTATTTTTTCCGAAGTTAGCACCAAAGTGATCCGAAAAAAAGTTATGGCACCAAAGTGATCGCCGTACGCAAGTTATGGCACCAATGATGTCCTTCTGCCGGAGCAAAAGTATATTCTCATATCATTTTTTTGAGGATATCTCTTTTTTACCCTTGATTGTTGCAAAAGAATGAAAACATAGAAAATGAGAGAACACTAAACCAACTAAAAATAGTAGAAACAATAAATATCAACAACATAAAACAATTAGAACTTGTCATAATGCGATTGTCGCGACCTAAAATTCATTCTCAGGCTAATGGATTATTAAGATTGAACTTAACTCGGACCCTCCCAAGTCCTACCAATTCGCAACTTAGGGTTTAAGTTCTTAACATGCAATCGTTTTCATGCTTGGAGTCGCCACTAATCAATTTATGGTAGGCTGATTAGAAACCTAAATAAAACATAGGGAGATATGTTTTATTCCTACGAACCAGAGATTCTAAGCCCGGGGACTTGATTACGCTAGATCTAGTCTAACGCCCTTTCGGTACCTTTTCATTTCAAAAATGTTTTTGACATGCAGTTTGGATCAATTTTAGCTTAGGTACTAACATGTGAGGTGTTCATGCGGGTGCGCAAACCACCAATTTAACACCCAATAATCAAGGCATTAAATAAATTGCAAATTGGAGGAATTACTTACCTCGAGTCCATGCAGCATCTGCATTGTTAGCTAGAAAATCACATCAAACATCCTAATATGATTTCTAGTTAACAAACAATCAATCAATTTCTCTTTTTTGATTTTCACTTTAATTAAATGAAATCTAATCTATATGCAATGACGTGCAATTAATGACATGCGAATTAATGCAACCTAGCATGCAAAATATATGACATGCGACGACGTGACTTAATTTCTAATGACGAATGCATGAATTATTTTTGGTATTTTTCTTTATGAAATTCGGAATGAAAAACATGCCTAAAATAACATGCAACCTATGACTTTCTATTTTTGGTATTTTCTGTTTAAAATTCGAAATTAAAAAATACCTAAGTTAACATGCAATCTAAGACGATTTAATCTATCCTAGAACGACTTATTTTTGGGATTTTTTATGTAAAATTCGGAATTATGAAATGACGTGAATAATCCGTTAGGACTTGAAATAATGCCTAATTTAAATTAGGAAACTTGCCACGTTAAGTCCTAATTTAAATTAGATATTTATCTTATCCTTCGGGATATATTCAAAACAACCTAGACATGTAAAAATTCTAATTTAAATCAAAACAGAAAATATTTTTGGGTTTTCTTTTTATTTGAAAAGGAAAACAATTTAAAACAAGGATGACAATCAAGTTCAAATCAACCACGCAATCCGCCAAATTTGTTTCAAACTCGGATTAGGCACAAAAATCAAATTATCGGTCATATCTAAGGGGTTATAGATATTAACGGATATTTGATTCTTCAAATTTGGAAAGCGAATCAAAATCATTATCATATTCAAGTGGTTATGAATAGGATAATGATTTTTCCGTACCGCCGCGTATCGGACTTTAGGGTTAAAGTCAGATAGTCGTCCAGATACGTTGCTTAAATTAGGAAAATTTCCTAATTTTGAATATTCTGAAAATATTGCGGATATCTAGCACATTATCCAAATATATCAAGACATCATTCAGATATTCATGCAATATTTCAAACGGTTCAAAATAGGAAATTAAATATTCATGGTATATCCACTCACCTAATTTGAAAAATTTCCAAATTTGGACTTGGATCGGGATTGCGTTTTTGCGGATCGGGATGACGACGAACGGCGACGGTTCGGCGAGGCACGACGACAACACGGTGATTCACGGCGTCGGGACGGCAAGCCGGTGGGGTGCTCTGAATTCTGCGGAAAGCTGGCCGCACGGTGAGGTTGTTCCGAGCGTGACTGGACTGCTGCTGTGCTGGTCAGTGGGGCTTCAACTGGCACGAATAAGCAAAGACGGCAACAACAGCTTCTGATCCCTTCCCTTGGCGTTCTCTTCTTGGTTGACTGGAGCAGACGAGGTGAAGAACGTGGACTCAGGAGGAAAAGCGTGGACTGGGCTTCGAAGCAGCTGAAGACGTGGACGTCTTCAAGGCTGTAGAGGACGTGGGGGGGCCGGCTGACTATGCAGGGGGGAAGCCGGTCAAGACCAGCTGTGCTGCAGCGGACTGAAGAGTGACGTGGCTGTGCATGGCGTCTTCTTCTGCAGCAGCAGCCTGGTCAGCGGTCAGCCAAGCAGAAGCAACAACAGCAAGAGAAAGTCCGAGGCGTGAACAACGGCAACGTGGAGAAGGAGCACAGGCGGTTGGCTGTGAGGGGTCTCCTTCAGGATTTCTTTTTCTCCCCCTTCCTCTTCGTTTGCGCCTGTTTTTTTCTGAAAAATTTCTGATTTGCAAATTGTGTTGTCCCCCCCTAATTTGACCTAATGTATGTTTATATAGTCTAATCTTAGGTCAAATTAAATGGGCTCTAATCCTAGTGGGCTTAGGCAAGGGCTTAGGCTTAATGGGCTGATTTAATTAATTAAAATGATGGGCTGAATTAACCTAAGTTTTAATTAATTAAACCAGACACATCAAATTGAGCCCAAATTAAATCAATTGAGCCCGTTTGACATCGAAATTCCGAGCCCGCACATTCCCGAACGTACCGAGTATTGTTCAAAGAAATTTAAGCTCGCTCGCCGACGCCAATTTGATGCAAAAATGCAATTAACCTAAACTATATGTTATGCAAAATTAAATTATTTTTTGTTTAGGGGTTAAAAATTAATCCCTAATTTTTCTATGCAAATTACACTAAATGAATGTCGGTAAAATTTAGGTGTCAACAGCTGCCCCTCTTTGAAGGTGAGCTCGCAGAGGTTGCATTCAAAGATTAAATGATACCTAAATTTCAACCATGCAAAATGCAATGAATGTTATTTTTGTCGGGATTATGAGTCCCATTTTGAATGCAATAAGAAATGATGCATGCTGACATGAAAAGAAAACATACCTGGAATTACTTACCTGACTGGTGCGAGATAATGCAATTCGAGGCACAACTCTGACTGGAATATCGTTTGGCAAATGTCTGGGCTCAGTCCCATAGGTATTGCCTGATAAACGGTTGATGAGTGTCGGTGATCTGCAGTTAAGTCAAAACACACGAACACGAAGAAAACTCAACGTATCCAATCATCACCTGGATTCGTGAGATAAAAAAGTGTAAAAACGTTCCGACCTTTACAAACCACCTATACATCGCCATAGGTATTTGTAAAGATTTGGCCGCTGCGCCTATACATCGCCATAGGTGCGTCACGGGGGAACTAAAGGATATTCCGACCCTTATGAGATACCTATACATCGCCATAGGTACTTATAAGGATTTGGCCGCGTCACTTATACATCGCCATAAGTGAGACACGGGGGAAAACCTGGGGGTTGAGGGAATATTCCGACCTTTATGAACCACCTATACATCGCCATAGGTATTCATAAAGATTTGGCCGCTCCACCTATACATCGCCATAGGTGAGTTGCGGGGGAATATCCAGAGGAGAGAGTATTCCGACCTTTATAAGATATCTATACATCGCCATAGGCACTTATAAAGATTTGGCCGCCGTACCTATACATCGCCATAGGTATACCGCGGGGGAATACTCGAGATTAAAGAATAATTCCGACCTTTACTAGACATCTATACATCGCCATAGACACTAGTAAAGATTTGGCCGCTTCACCTATACATCGCCATAGGTGAGTTACGGGGGAATTTTCTTGAGATTAGAGAAAAATTCCGACCTTTACAAGATACCTATACATCTCCATAGGTATTTGTAAAGATTTGGCCGCGGCACCTATACATCTCCATAGGTGTCTCACGGGGGAATTCTCTCGAAATTGTGTGAAAACAATGATTTTGGTGAACAAACGGGCTAGCCCGAATGTTCGAGGGTTCCTTGACAAAGTACCTGGATATCATCAGAGGTACCTGAAAAGGCTTGATCAATAAATACCTGAACATCATCAAAGGCATCTAGAGATCGTAACAAACTGATTCAATGTAGGGGCCTGGCGATTGCTCGAACAGGTTAGGGATATAGAGATATACTTACCTGGCGATATCTCTGACTCCTGAGAGTGTGTCTCCTGTTAGACACGACTCTAAACAACATAGAATATGCATTCATGGACAAGCAAGAACACTCATATTCATGCACTATGATTCCAACTGGTTTTTCCATGCACGATGGTTCTGTCAAATCGGCATTATAAACTCCGTTGGGGAAAAGACAATCCGAACTCACAAATGGATGTCTTAAAAATGTCGAATGAGGAATTTCCGATCCGAAAGGGCTTTCTCTCATTCTCATCAAAAGGCTAATTTACGCGGATCACTCTGTCTCACCTTCATCATGTCAACAAGGGTCCGAGTATTCTCGCAAGCGGTACGACCTTACCAATCCAAGAGGTCTTTACCAGGACTGTAACATGGGCTTGGTCAACGGCTTATCAAAGGGGACTCTTCGAGTCGAAGCTATTGAAAGAAAATACTCTGCAATTGTCTCCGGGTTTACAAGTCAAGAACCCTGCAACATGAGATAGAAACGTACTTGCTCGCACTTCTTCGAGCTAAGCTTATAAACATCTGAAATTCTACGTTAGTTCAAGTGTCCTAATCTGAAGAGACTTTTCAAGGGATGTAACGTAGGCTAGGTTCATGGGTTGAGAAATGAATGGATCATTTGGCTCAAAATATATGATTGGGGTGAATAAGGGTTGGTGATCATCTTGGCATTGACACGGGTCTTCTTCTTCACCAGAGATTTTCTTCTCAGTAAATACTCCATTGGCTTCGAGAGTTCATTACTTGATTTCTCTAAGACTTGTCCACTGGGGATTTTGACATGCCGTGTCTTGACACTTTCATTGGGCATTGGCCTTGCTTTTACCAGGCACACTGCTTTTCTTGCCCCCTTTCTCTTTTTTTTTTTTTTTTGACTGCTTACAATGTAAACACATAGCCTATCTGACTGAATGACTTGCTGTTTGAACTCAAAAGCCTCTTGTCTTCAGTTGACACTCCTGATAGTCTGCTCGAACAATGATGACTTTTGCCTTGCCCCAGTGTGGGGGATGATCACCAACTGGGTTTATATGAAATGAATTTGTAGGCTCAATTGGGCTCAACAAAGGATAAAATGTGTGTAAGGTAGAGGAAGAAATGCTCTTCGTCATCCTAAGGCACTTGAACTTTCGCATGAATTCATCTGAAAAAGCAACACTTGAAGATTGATGCAAGTGAGAGCAAGATGATTTCTACACATTTTTCACCATATGATACTGATTTACCTCCGGTTTGCCCCGATGTGGGGTGGTTCTTGACAGGGGTAATTTGAATGAATTTCTCCAACTGTTTAGGCTCCAAGTGGTTGAACAATGGGTAACCTGAAGTGTTTGGGATAGAGAAATGAAATGCCTTTTGTCATTTCGGTCATCGTACCTTTTGCGAGAGAACTCTTTACCTTGCAGTCATGGAATTTTTCCACTCCACTCGCTGGGGATTTTTATTTTTCTCACTGGGGATTAATGCATGGGACAGTGTGTAAGATAGGGCTTGCCTTTCATCGTCCCGATGTACCTCATTCGACACACTCAATTCATTTTGTATGAGTTATGAGATTATCAAAATAGACTTTCCCCTTTGAAGTCGACAATACTGATTAACAAAATAATCATGCAGAAATTAGAGCCAATGCACACATTTCATCTCAAAGTTGATTGAAATCATTTATTCGTCAGTGAAATGTTTGCAATTCAAAGTATAAGACCAGATACTGAAAAACTTTTGCTGCAAAATGTGAGATTTTGTCAAGGATAGTACATCTTCACAGCATCAGAGTTGACAGGATTGAAAAACACACGACCATCCATCTCTGCAAGAATCAAAGCACCTCCAGGAAGTACCTTCTTAACTACATATGGGCCGATGTAGTTTGGAGCGAATTTACCTCCGGGAACAGGGAAGATTGGCAGCACCTTCCTTAGGACTAGATCATTTACCTCGAAGTGTCTTGGACGCACCTTTTGGTTGAAAGACCTAGCTATCCTCTGTTGATAGGTTTGACCGTGGCAAATAGCCCTCAGCCGTTTTTCATCAATCAGGTTCAGCTGCTCCTGTCTTTGCCGCATCCATTCCGCTTCAGACAACTCCACTTGGGATAAAACACGCAGGGAAGGGATCTCCATTTCAACGGGCAGAACGGCTTCCATGCCATACATCAGAGAAAAAGGAGTTGCACCGACAGAGGTTCGAATGGAAGTTCGATATGCCATCAATGCAAATGGCAATCTCTCATGCCAGTCACGATAATTCTCGGCCTTTTTAGCCAAGATCTTCTTGATGTTTTTGTTAGCGGCTTCAACTGCTCCATTCATCTGTGGACGATAGGGAGATGAATTCAAATGCCGGATCTTGAACTCATCGAACAACTGGTCCACGAACTTGTTGTTCAAATTTGTCCCATTATCGGTGATAATAGCCTCGGGAACACCATAGCGAGCGATTATGTCTCGCCTGATAAATCTCACAACATTCTTTGCAGTGACGCTCGCATAAGATGCCGCTTCAATCCATTTAGAGAAATAATCAATTGCAACCAGGATGAAACGGTGTCCATTTGACGCCTTGGGATTAATAGGACCAATCACATCGATGCCCCACATTGAAAATGGCCATGGCTCGGACAGCTGGTGCAACTCTGTGGGGGGAACATTTATCTTATCCCCGTGAACTTGACAGCTATGACATCTTCGAACATGCTGGATACAGTCACTTTCGAGACTAAGCCAATAATAACCCAGCCTCATGATCTTCTTGGCTAACATGTGACCATTCATGTGTGGACCACATACCCCCTCGTGCACTTCTTGCATGATTCTAGTGGCTTCAGCTGCGTCTACACACCTTAGCAGGATCGAGTCATGGGATCTCTTGTATAGCTTTTCACCACTGACAAAGAATTTTGAGGCCATTTTCATTATATATTTCCTGTCAGCCGGAGTGCTTTCTTCAGGAAATTCTTGTCTCTGGACATAATTCATGATATCGTAATACCATGGTTTTTCATCAGGTTCTCCTGTCACAGCCATACAGTAAGCCGGCTTTGTCAAGACTTCAATCTTCAAGGGCTCTACCTCCACTCCACCAGTCACTTGCAGCATGGATGATAACGTAGCGAGCGCATCAGCGAACTGATTGTGGGATCTCGACAAATACTCGAAGGAAATGTCTTCAAATTCCTTTATGATTTCTTCGAGGTATTCATGGTATGGCACTAGCTTGGTGTCTCTCGTCTTCCATTCTCCTACAGTCTGGAGAATAATCAGAGCAGAATCACCGAGCACTTTCAATTTGGATACCCCCATTTCTACTGCGGCTTGAAGTCCGAGGATACAAGCTTCGTACTCGGCTATATTATTAGTGCATGGGAATACCAGCTTTGCTGCCACTGGATAATGCTGCCCATCCGGGGATATTAAGACTGCCCCAGTACCGGAACCAGTTAAGTTCACGGCTCCATCGAAGAACATAGTCCACATGTCTTCCTTTATCACTAAAATGCGGTCCTCTGGGGAATATCCATCATCATCCGAGATTCCAGGATTCTCAGCTAACACATCGGCAATCACTCGGCCTTTAACTGATTTCTGTGACATCATCTGGACATCAAACTCTGAGATCAAAACCTGCCACTTGGCTAGCTTCCCTACCAAAGCCGGTTGATCAAGTAAGTACTTGATGGGATCATCCTCAGTCACCAGGAGAATCTGGTGATGCAGTGTATACTGTCTCAACCGATGGAGCACCCACACTAGTGCAGTGCAAGTCTTCTCGACTTCAGAGTAGTTCAATTCCGAGACAGTAAACTTCTTGCTCAAATAATAAATGGCTCGCTCCTTCCCATCTTCTGGATTTTTCTGGGCTAACATAACTCCGAGAGACTCGCTGTGGATCGTGAGATAGAGAGTCAGAGGCTGCCCCGGCACTGGAGGGACTAGCACTGGTGGTTTCATCAGGTACTGCTTCAGTTCACTAAATGCTTCTTGACAATTATCATCCCATTCCACCTGTGCATTCTTCCTTAGAAGCTTGAAGAACGGTTTAGCAGTTTCGGAGAGCTGGGAAATGAACCGAGCTATATAATTCAGTCTACCCAGGAGGCTGCGTACTTCTTTCACGGTGGATGGGGGTTGTAGCTCACATATAGCCTTCACTTTGGAAGGATCGATTTCAATGCCCTTACTGCTTACTACGAACCCAAGTAGTTTGCCCGACGTTGCTCCGAATACGCACTTCGCTGGATTGAGACGGAGCTTAAATTCACGGAGTCGGTCGAACAACTTCTTCAGGGTATCAACATGACTCTCTCCGGGTCGAGACTTGGCAATCATGTCGTCGACATATATCTCAATCTCCTTATGCATCATGTCGTGGAACAAAGTCACCATGGCGCGCTGATATGTTGCCCCGGCATTTTTGAGGCCGAAGGGCATGACCTTATAATGAAACGTTCCCCAAGGGGTAATAAACGCCGTCTTCTCCTTGTCACCCTCCTTCATTCTTATCTGATTATAGCCCGAGAAGCCATCCATGAAAGAGAACAGCTCGAACCCAGCAGTACTGTCTATCAGGACATCTATGTGCGGTAATGGAAAGTCATCTTTAGGGCTAGCTTTGTTCAGGTCGCGATAGTCGATACACACCCGAACTCGGCCATCTTTCTTCATGACTGGCACGATGTTAGCCACCCAAGTAGGGTATTGGGTGACCTCGATAAATCCCACTTTCAACAATTTCATGACCTCCTCTTCTATCTTCTTCGCAAGTTCAGGTTTGGTTCTTCGCAGCTTCTGTTTCTTGGGTGGCATGCCGGGGTTAGTAGGCAAGCCATGCTCCACAATAGAAGGGTCTAATCCTGGCATATCGGCGTACGACTAGGCAAAGACATCCTGGTAATCTTTCAGCAATTGGACCAGGCGTTTGGCTTCACCTTCGGGAAGGGTTGCCCCTATCTTCACCTCCTTGGGTTCTCCGGAATCACTCAAGTTGACAGCGATAGTTTGATCGACCGTCAGAACTTTAGGTCTTTCATGATGTTCTAGGTCGCGTTGAATATCCGAGGAATCGTCGAATTCATCGGCATCATCTGGATCAAGCTCGACGGAATATGATTCACCGGATTGGACCGTTCCCATACCCTCATGTATCATAAGATTGCCCCTGAAACATAAAGCAGTGGATTCAGAAGGACAAACAGGGGTAAACATCGCATTTTTTGTAAAAATTTTTGTTTTTGTTTTTCTGAAATTCATTTTGAAAAGGTTTTAAAACGAGGAAGCATGAAGAAGCCCAGGCCTCAGAATTCTTCTTGGACTATACTTTCTTTTATCGGTTGGATATCATCACCGGGCTGGTTTGATGTACCTCAACATGCCCTCAAAAAATGAGAATAAAACTTGTAATTTCATTGATGATTTCAAAATGAATTACATTTATTGAATTGAAATTGCAATAATCAAAACCTAAGAACGGAAACAGAAAGCAGCACCCGAGACGGGGCGAATCCTAGAAAGCAATAAAAATTCCCACGCAGGGAAGTGTGCGGAAAAGGAAAAGTGTTACTCTTGTGGGCCTGTGCCCATTCCCTCTAACGGTCCTTCCTCGACAACTCCAATGAAGACGTCGTCGAACAAGGTAGTGATTCCCTCTATTGCATCATCGGGGTCTTCTGTCTTTAGAGGCGTTGGATCATCCATACCTCCCCATCCATCAGGAACAATGTCCCGAGGATCGACATAGAAGCTCGGGGGCGCCGAATACTTTACATAATAGTCAAACTTGCCGCTCGGTTGCCCCAGAGTATCAATCGCCTCTTTTCCTTTATCAGCTTTAAGCGTGCTCTTTACGATCTCCTCATCATCGGTCGCGTCTTCGAGCGGAGGCATGTCTTCAGGCAAGGGATCAAGCTCGTCCCTCTCGGTGTTTAATGTGGCGAACTCCTCGTCCCAGTCAATGATGACCTCGGAGATAGTGGACACGATGCCGGTATGGTCGGCATAAATAATCATCTTAGCTTCCACCATCGCTGAGACTCTTTCCTTCATGATAGCCAGGGGAAGGGCCTCATTACCCGGATAATACCCGGCTTTCACCAATTCACCGTAGACCTGAGCGGTGTACACCTTGACGTTTTTTATTCGACTAGCATCGAAACAGAATATAGCATTCACATCGCCCGCGTGGTCAGGAAGCGGGTTACTCTGAACATTCGGCTTGGCGGACTGGAATGAGAAAGCCTTCGTGTCCAGGAGGTTCTGGATTCGGTGCTTGAGGGCTAAGCAATCGTCGGTCGAGTGTCCGACCTCACCCATATGATAATCGCATTTTTTCGACGGGTCGAAATTACGATACTGCTCAGGATTGGGCCGCTTTGGCTCGTTGGTGAGTAAACCTTTCTTCCGAAGTACCGCCAACACTTGTGACAATGAACCGGGGAGGGGGTGAATTGTCTCCTGTTGTTCCACCTCTGGAACGGTTGACGGCTCGTGTTTTGCTGCTGAGCTTCAGCCACCTGAATTGCCGGGGCAGGATTAGTATTCCGCCGGCTTGGTTGGTTATAAGCCATATTCACTTCCGCAGCCGGCTCTTTCTCCTTTCTCGCACTGTATCTCTTGGTTGACGCAGACGGCTCGACAAACCACCCATCCTTCAGTCCTATCTCGATCTGTTCGCCTATGGGGATAAGCTGGTTGAAGTTATCAGCTGGAATGGCAACCATTCGATTACGGTACTCGAACGAGAGAGTCTTGACGAACATCCTCTTCAGCTCACTGTCAATGGGTTCCGGGACAACCTGAGCGGATAAATTTCTCCACCTAATGGCATAGTCTTTAAAAGACTCGGTCTTCTTCATTTGAGCCCGCTCGAGATCATCACGGGTGGGAGCGATGTCCGTTATGAACCGGTATTGTTTGAGGAACGCTTCACTGGCCTCCTTCCAGCTTTTGAGGCTATTGATCTTCTTCATGAGGTACCAGTGCAGAGCGGGGCCAGTCAAACTCGCTTGGAATGCATGGATCATCAGAAGCTCGTTGTCAACGTACGAGGTCATTTGCACGTGGTACAACTGCAGGTGAGCTTTCGGGCACATGGTGCCATTGTATTTATCGAAATCCGGCATCTTGAACTTCTTCGGGATCTTAATCTGGGAGTACATGGACAAGTCAATCGAGGGCGAATCCTGCGAACCCTCTAACTGCTTAACTCTCTCCTCGAGGTTGTGGACCCGTTCGTCCGGCTTCGGTTTGTCGACAATAATCTGGATAGGGTCATCCTCCAGGTCGGGAATTTCTTCATCTTCATCCTCGACATCGACATTCTTTGCGCTTATATGTTTCGGGACTGACACTCCAGGGGATGTCGGAACAGGGACCGACCGAAGAGCCTTGATCTCAGCGGTCATTTGTTGCATGGCGGCGGCGAGTTGATTGATCTGGTCTGCCATACCATTAACACGCTCTTGCAACTCGGTTTGATCGGCCATTCTAGCTCTTGACCGCGTGCGAATAGGTGAACGTGATCGGTCCGTAGTTACCTAATTTCAGAATGAAACAGGGCATCCGTAAGCATTAGGCAAAAATCATACGCCGATCCATGACATTAGTCTAACCGCTTTGAATTGAAAAGACCTCTTTATTGAAATGACGAAAATTTTTACATCGACTAATGACTTGAAAGCAAACTGAATTAAAAAGAAACGACGCAATTCCTAAGCGAATTAATACTGAGATGGAAATAAAGAAAAACTACTTCAAGTTTCGACTCATTTTTTTTTTAAGCTTGATCTATAGACATATGGGAGGCGACATCCTTCTTCAGTTGTTCATAAGCCCGAGCTATCTTGGCTGCCTTCTCTTCAGCTTCCTCGACCTTCCTCTTGAGGCGGTTGTTCTCTGAGCGATTGGCCGACTTGAGAGGCACCTTGGGTATCGTCGGGCGTATCTCCTGAGGGATCTTGTGTCGTCGGATGTACTGGGTCGTCGCGAAGTAGGACTTCTGCTCCCCTTTGAGCTCTCCTTCGGGTCGGGCTATTTTCAAAACACGACACTTCTTCCACATCTTCTGGAGTTGAGCTATGGTCCCTTCATGTTCCTCACTCTGGTCGGAGAAATCGGCACGGAGGAGCTCGGGTTGTAACGCCGGGGGGAGCCCCTGAAGAATCTGGTATTGTCGGGAGACTCTAGCGGGGTAGTACTCGATTGCGCCAGTGAAGCCCAAGAGTGGCACCGGACCGACACCATTACACGTAAGCCGAGCTTCCTCGACATTGAACCAACTAGCATGCCATTGGAAACCTTGGGGTCTAGCATTTTTCATAAAAATGATCCACTCGGAATAATGGTAATCCGGTGCGTTTTCTTGTTTTTCTTTATAGCTCAAAATGGGATGACTGGAATCACTGAGCTCGGAAATTTTGAGTAAATTGCCACACCCTTTTATGTGAGACAAAAACCAGATTTGCAATAGTTCGATGGGTGCATGGAATGTCTTGTCACTATTTTGCTTGAATTTAGTGAGGGAAATGAAGGTCTCTGCTAAAATGGTGTTGACAAAATTCTTTTGAAGGCAAACTTGTTGGACCAACCATGCAATTGACGGGCTACATGCGTTTTTGCAATGAGGAAAAATGACAAACCCGAAAAATGCTAGTAAAAAGACTCTGCCCTTTTGAAAAGGTGTGGCTTTTTCGAAACATTGACTCAGGAATGAGAAAGGGCATGACCCACGGTTGGCTTTCAAAACTTTTTCTAAGTCATGTTTTTCGATCCTCAAAAATTCTGACAACATTAGAGTGGAATCGACTCCCAAAGGTGGTGAGATTAACTCTGACTCCAAAGATTTTCCAATGAGCACACTGTATTCTTCCAAAGTCGGGGTAAGCTCATGCTTACCGAATATAAAGGTGGCTGTCTCGGGACACCAGAAATGGACTAATGCGCGAACGAGGCCGGTACGAACTTTGACCTCCAGTAGGGGGAGCAACCTTCCGACGTGGCCCTCCACTAACTTGCGGTTGGTTGGACTGAGTAGACTCCACCAGGCACGAAGCTCGTCCTTAGGAACATCAAGAATCCGGATGTCCGACACTCCCATAGTGTATAAACCAAAGACTCGCGACCGACCTAACATCATGGACCGACCAAAGGAAAAGAACGAAAGGTAAATAAATTGCGAGATAAGGGTCAAAGAAATCTTACTTCACCGGGTAAGGAAGATGGCAAACACATAGACATGCGCATGAAATGTGAGGTTCGATTTCTATCTAGACTCTGGCTTGCAAAATGGAGACGAGAGGATTACCGAGCTAAACCAGACATGGTGGTGGTTAGGCTAGGATTCCCCTGACTCCGGCTTGGTCAAAGAGCCGACCCAGGTTGAGTGGAATACAACCGTGGTGGGTACTCAATGACACCTTGAAAAAATTTTTCGGGACCGAGGAGGGCGACCCGTACCAAATGGTTTTGGTCGGGGTGTCCACTGTCTCAGTACCATCCTAAACCTATGCCGCCCAGGTCCGGCAGCGGGTAGTGTGTGCGGTGTAGTGAAAATGTAAGGCATGCACAACAGGTTATATCAAACAGCGCTTCGTGCATAAAATAAACCATACATTCAACCACCTCCCTGCAAAACAAGGGTTAACAATCACGCCTCCCCTTATACCTCCCATACTGCAAGAACATTTAACACCTTAAAATGTTAGGGACGTACCTGGGATCCTCGCTGCCAAACAAAAATTATTTTTGAAATGAAAAACTGGCCTAAGTCCACTAAGAGTTTTAACTCAAGTCCCCAGCGGAGTCGCCAAGCTGTCGCGACCTAAAATTCATTCTCAGGCTAATGGATTATTAAGATTGAACTTAACTCGGACCCTCCCAAGTCCTACCAATTCGCAACTTAGGGTTTAAGTTCTTAACATGCAATCGTTTTCATGCTTGGAGTCGCCACTAATCAATTTATGGTAGGCTGATTAGAAACCTAAATAAAACATAGGGAGATATGTTTTATTCCTACGAACCAGAGATTCTAAGCCCGGGGACTTGATTACGCTAGATCTAGTCTAACGCCCTTTCGGTACCTTTTCATTTCAAAAATGTTTTTGACATGCAGTTTGGATCAATTTTAGCTTAGGTACTAACATGTGAGGTGTTCATGCGGGTGCGCAAACCACCAATTTAACACCCAATAATCAAGGCATTAAATAAATTGCAAATTGGAGGAATTACTTACCTCGAGTCCATGCAGCATCTGCATTGTTAGCTAGAAAATCACATCAAACATCCTAATATGATTTCTAGTTAACAAACAATCAATCAATTTCTCTTTTTTGATTTTCACTTTAATTAAATGAAATCTAATCTATATGCAATGACGTGCAATTAATGACATGCGAATTAATGCAACCTAGCATGCAAAATATATGACATGCGACGACGTGACTTAATTTCTAATGACGAATGCATGAATTATTTTTGGTATTTTTCTTTATGAAATTCGGAATGAAAAACATGCCTAAAATAACATGCAACCTATGACTTTCTATTTTTGGTATTTTCTGTTTAAAATTCGAAATTAAAAAATACCTAAGTTAACATGCAATCTAAGACGATTTAATCTATCCTAGAACGACTTATTTTTGGGATTTTTTATGTAAAATTCGGAATTATGAAATGACGTGAATAATCCGTTAGGACTTGAAATAATGCCTAATTTAAATTAGGAAACTTGCCACGTTAAGTCCTAATTTAAATTAGATATTTATCTTATCCTTCGGGATATATTCAAAACAACCTAGACATGTAAAAATTCTAATTTAAATCAAAACAGAAAATATTTTTGGGTTTTCTTTTTATTTGAAAAGGAAAACAATTTAAAACAAGGATGACAATCAAGTTCAAATCAACCACGCAATCCGCCAAATTTGTTTCAAACTCGGATTAGGCACAAAAATCAAATTATCGGTCATATCTAAGGGGTTATAGATATTAACGGATATTTGATTCTTCAAATTTGGAAAGCGAATCAAAATCATTATCGTATTCAAGTGGTTATGAATAGGATAATGATTTTTCCGTACCGCCGCGTATCGGACTTTAGGGTTAAAGTCAGATAGTCGTCCAGATACGTTGCTTAAATTAGGAAAATTTCCTAATTTTGAATATTCTGAAAATATTGCGGATATCTAGCACATTATCCAAATATATCAAGACATCATTCAGATATTCATGCAATATTTCAAATGGTTCAAAATAGGAAATTAAATATTCATGGTATATCCACTCACCTAATTTGAAAAATTTCCAAATTTGGACTTGGATCGGGATTGCGTTTTTGCGGATCGGGATGACGACGAACGGCGACGGTTCGGCGAGGCACGACGACAACACGGTGATTCACGGCGTCGGGACGGCAAGCCGGTGGGGTGCTCTGAATTCTGCGGAAAGCTGGCCGCACGGTGAGGTTGTTCCGAGCGTGACTGGACTGCTGCTGTGCTGGTCAGTGGGGCTTCAACTGGCACGAATAAGCAAAGACGGCAACAACAGCTTCTGATCCCTTCCCTTGGCGTTCTCTTCTTGGTTGACTGGAGCAGACGAGGTGAAGAACGTGGACTCAGGAGGAAAAGCGTGGACTGGGCTTCGAAGCAGCTGAAGACGTGGACGTCTTCAAGGCTGTAGAGGACGTGGGGGGGCCGGCTGACTATGCAGGGGGGAAGCCGGTCAAGACCAGCTGTGCTGCAGCGGACTGAAGAGTGACGTGGCTGTGCATGGCGTCTTCTTCTGCAGCAGCAGCCTGGTCAGCGGTCAGCCAAGCAGAAGCAACAACAGCAAGAGAAAGTCCGAGGCGTGAACAACGGCAACGTGGAGAAGGAGCACAGGCGGTTGGCTGTGAGGGGTCTCCTTCAGGATTTCTTTTTCTCCCCCTTCCTCTTCGTTTGCGCCTGTTTTTTTCTGAAAAATTTCTGATTTGCAAATTGTGTTGTCCCCCCCTAATTTGACCTAATGTATGTTTATATAGTCTAATCTTAGGTCAAATTAAATGGGCTCTAATCCTAGTGGGCTTAGGCTAGGGCTTAGGCTTAATGGGCTGATTTAATTAATTAAAATGATGGGCTGAATTAACCTAAGTTTTAATTAATTAAACCAGACACATCAAATTGAGCCCAAATTAAATCAATTGAGCCCGTTTGACATCGAAATTCCGAGCCCGCACATTCCCGAACGTACCGAGTATTGTTCAAAGAAATTTAAGCTCGCTCGCCGACGCCAATTTGATGGAAAAATGCAATTAACCTAAACTATATGTTATGCAAAATTAAATTATTTTTTGTTTAGGGGTTAAAAATTAATCCCTAATTTTTCTATGCAAATTACACTAAATGAATGTCGGTAAAATTTAGGTGTCAACAGCGATAAATGTAGCAACTCTAAAGGGGTTAACTAATGTAAATTTATAACGAAAAAATTTCAAAAAATAAATGGAAACATGTCCTCAACTGATAAAAGGAAACGATTATCTCAATCTAAGGTGGTTTTATAAGTATTTTTTATTTTGGACAAAAAATATTTTTTATTGAGTAAATATTTTTTTACATCGACAATTAAAACATAATGAGTACCCAATTTTTGTCGCTTCATCTTTTTTGTTATTGAGCCTTTTTCCTTTATACTTAATTGTGTTTCTTTTAATAATTTTTTATTAGTTCTATTAATATTTTCATCAAGTCTTGATAAAATTTATTTTTTAATATAATCGATGATGCTTTTTTTTTATATTAATGTTTTAGTTAGTTTATTTTTCTCCATTTTCTTTGCTTTTTAATTTTTACGAAAAGAGATATTTTCATTAAAAAAGAGGAAAAAATTTCAAATCAGTACTCAAAGTGGGATCATTTTCTAAAAAAAAAGGTCCAAAGTGGATATAGTATCAAATAAAGATCTGAAGTGTCCAATCAATCTTAATTAAGAACTCGAAAAGCCCAATTAGTCTTAAGTAAGGGTTTGGGTTCGCCGGTTGGTCAAATGCTCATCGGCCGGCAAGCACGTGATTGTTCCGGTGATCAGAATAAGGATAGTTTCGTCTTTTATTTTTTAATTTTTTTTGTTTCTTTTTTCCTTTTTCTATTTTTTTTCCTCTCTTCCCTCCATTGGCCATAGCCGGAGCCAGCGGAGGTCGCTTGCCTTAGGCGAAGGTTGCCCTCGTCGGCGTCGGGAGAGGGCAACCCAAGGTCAGGCGAGGGTTGCCTCACCTGGGATGGGTGGGTGAGAGCGACCATCGCTAGACTTGGTGAGGGCCGTTCCCTTGCTCGACCCTAGGTTGCCTTCGCTAGCGTTGGGCGAGGGCCGCCCTTGCATGGGCCTCGCCAAATCCGGCGAGAGCAACCCTCGCCCTCGCAGGATCTGGCGAGGGTCGACCCTCGCCCGCCCAACCCAGGTGAGGGCGGCCCTCACCGACGTCAACGAGGGCAGCATCTGCCTAAGGTCAATGACTTTCGTCCACCCCAGTTATGGTTGGCGAAGGGAAGAGAGGAAAAGGAAAAGGAAAAGAAAAAAAAACAAACAAAGGAAAAAAGAAACAAAAAAAATTAAAAAGTAAAAGATGAAATTGCCCTTGTTCCGATAACCGGAACAGTCTTTTGTTTGTCGATTGGTGAACATTTGACCGGCTAATGAACCCAGGCCCTTACTTAAGGCTAATTGGGCACTTTAGATCTTTATTTGAAACCGATTAGGCACTTCGTACCCTTATTTGATACTATGTCCACTTTGAACCCTTTTTTTTTTTTCAGAAAATAACCTCACTTTGGGTATTGATTTAAAATTTTCCCAAAAAAAAAAGAGATGAAAGTACCCATTTGCTCCATGAAAGTCACGTATATTACACATACTAATGGACAATATAACAAAGGATTAACAACTGTAACAAAATAAAAGTTGAGAAAATAATGTGTAATAGTTGAAAATTCATGGGTAAATGTGTAATACCCTCAAAGTTCGGGTGGCGTTTTGTACAAATTTTTTTCTAACAATTAGAACTAAAAATACAACATAAATCACAACGAAAGCTAGAGTTGAATTTATAACCAAAAAAAGCAACATGAAATATTATAGATAATGTCAACCTGACAAACTAAAAAGAATAAGATAGTATTTATCCCAATTTCAAATGACTAACACTGAAGCTAGAAGCATGCAATTTAAACAAAATTAAAGGTTCAACAAACTAAAATTTTTTATTTAGGAGAGACAAGAAAAGAAGAAACTCGTTCTACAAAAACTTCATAGTACAATGGCTTCACTTTTATCATTGAATTGAAACTTTGATCGTAAGCATGACAAAACAAGAATAGAATTAGACAAAGATCCAAAAGATTGTTAGAGTAAGCAAACGAACAAGGCGCAATCAATCAAGTGAACATGCACGGCACAAGCTCTTTTCCAAAGGCAGCAACCATCATAATTTGTGGCAGCCCTCCTTTATCTTCAAATTAAATTCTTAAACTACTAAAAGAGAGCACCCACCTACCAATAGCAGGAGTTCATCAGGCACGAAATACCCATTTCCGACATTATTATATAATCAATTTCATATTGTCTGCTTAAAATACTGTTTGGTTAGCCTTGTTGGTGCAGTGGGAAAATTACAATGCATTTAGGCTGTGTTCGTTTGGCGTAAAATGTTTTTCAGAAAAATATTTTCCGGATTTTCCGGTGTTCGGAGCAGAGAATAAACTAACCCGGAAAACATTTTCCCCTCAATGAGTGAAAATATGAAGAAAAGTAATGAAAATGCTTTCCTCTTTTGAAAAGCGGAAAACATTTTCCACTGGCTTCCTTCTTTCCCCGCTGGCCGTCGAGGCGGCTACCACCGCCGGTCGCCGAACACCACAAAATGTTTTTCGAAACTTTTTTAGATTTCAACTGAATACCGAAAAATTATGTCATTTTTCAAGAAAATGACTTCCCGAAAAATATTTTCCAAAAATGTCACATTTTCCGCCAAACGTATGGAACCTTAGAACTTTTTTGGTAAGTTTGGCTGGTCCAATTGCAAGACATTCTTCACCGAACAAGAGTCAGTGGGCATATCTGCATCATTATTCACCTTAATCATCATGTCTTCTTGTGAGCATATGTGTCATTAAAATATGGTCAGTGGAAAAGCCTTTTGCTCTAATCGGCACTCAAAGCAACTTATGTGTAGAAACAGTGTCTATTCTTTTCGGCAGAGGTAGACAAAAGAAATTTTGGTTTGACAAAGCAATATTGTAGAATTGTTCATACATACTTACCTATTTATTCATATTTCTGTTTAATAAGATATACGATTGAAACCACAATTTGCAAGGCATGTTTGGCCTTTTTTCCGGTTGGAACACTTGCTTGTTCGGGCGTCAAATTAGGAAATAGCGACACATATACGCCGCATTACATGTTTTTTTGGGAAAAAAATCAAGGATAAGCTATTTGAGTGTTAATAAAGCGAGATGCGGTGATCTAATCCAAAAGTTACATAGCTACTTGGTATCACTACCACATGTCAAAGGGAATATATCAATTTCAAAAGTTTCTCCTAATTCCTAATTCTAGAAAAAGACACACACACATATATAATGTAGTCCATTTTTGCTTGTAGGTTTACCATTTTGTACATACAAAAGAGATGGATGGATGGACAAACGGAGTAGATGATTTTATAATTGAGGGAAAGGTGCCAATTCAGTCCCAAACCTTTTGCATTGATGCCAATTTAGTCCTAAACCTTTTTTTGGTGCCAATTCAATCCTAAACCTTTTGCATTAATGTCAATTTAGTCATAAATTTTTTTTGTGTATCAATTTAATCCTAAACCTTATACATTGGTGCCAATTTAGTTCTAAACCTTTTGTCTTTATTTTGGCCGAATTTTGTTGACTTGGACGTTGGCCGGCGAGTCACCAGCGCTGACGTGGATAACTTTAATAATATTTAATATTTTTTAAAATTTTTATTTATTATTTTTTCTTTTTTTTCCCTCCCCTTCCTCATTCCTTTAGCCGGTTGCCGGATCAGCAACCGGCTAGAGGTCAGAGGCTAGTGCTAGTGAGGTCAACCTCACCGGCCATTGGCGACGCTCGCCCTCACCAGTAATGGTGAAGGCAAGCCTCACCATGGCTGGGCGAGGCCCAACCTCACCGGATCTGGCGAGGTTATGCCTCGCCCAGCCGCATCTCGCCAGATCCAGCGAGATCGGGTCTCGCCTGGCCATGGTGAGGTCGAGCCTCGCCGGTGGCTAGGTGAGGCATGACCTCGCAAGATCCAATAAGGTTGGGCCTCGCCCAACCATGGCGAGGCTCGCCTTCACCGTCGTTGGCGAGGCTACCCTCGGCAGTGGCTGGCAAGGGTGAGCCTCGCCGACTTTTGGCCTCTAGTCAACTGGACCGCCTCGTTGGCCTCTAGCCGTCGTCGGTCCGTCGACCAGCCGGAGGAAGGAGGGAGGGGAGGGGGAAAAAAGAAATAAAAATTAATAAAATAAAATATTATTAAAGTTATCCGCGTTAGCGCCAGTGACCGGCCGCTAGCCGATCAGCGTCCACGTTAGCAAAATCCAGCCAAAATTGACATAAAAATAAAAATTTTAGGACTAAATTGGCATAAATATAAAAAGTTTAGAACTGAATTGACACCATAAAAAGGTTTAGGACTGAATTGGTACAAATGCAAAAAGTTTAGGATTGAATTGGCACCTAAAATGATTTAGAACTAAATTGACACTAATGTGAAAAGTTTAGGACTTCTTTGACACTTTTCTCCTATAATTGACGTCACGAACATAACTTACTAGGCGCCAAAATTACTTTAGAAATTTGATTCAAAATGAAGTTATATCTGGATGAATCATGTAAGCAATGAAACGTGAAATATACTTTTACATTTTACGAATTTGCACCTCTATTATTTTTTCCAACAACGAAATCCACGTGATTTTCGTTTATTTTGAATGAATGCTACTTAATTTTTAGTTCCTTAAAATTTTGCTCTAAAATATAAATTATTATTTAATGCAAAGCATTTTGAACTTTTTATGTCTTTTGTAAAAGTGAACTTTAGAAAGTTTCCATAGCTTTGTTGAGGCGGGGGACGAGCGGCCGTCCATCTCCTTATCTTTGGATCTTTCAAATGATCACTTTGGTCAATGTTGACTTTAACATGATTTGTATTGTAGCTGAATCGTTTTTCTTCTTTTGCTCTCCATGTTAGTTAAACCGTTTTCAACCTTACGGTGTTGACGAAACAATTCATAACTATTAGTTCCCAGGTGAATGGTGGTGTGTTCACCGCCCTAAACTGGGAATCCAATAAGTTCGGTTTGAATCCCGAGTTGACCCGGCTGCTCACCCCTAGTCAGTAACAAGATTTTCTCCCAATTCCACTTTATTCAATTGCTTTATGACTTGCGGTCTTTGTAATGTCATATTATTATCGCATATGGCTTTTTAATAATAAGTTTCCAATGGGAAATTTAAAAGAAATGGCACTAACTTGTGTAATGGAAGTGGGTGGCTTAGAGAGTCCTTGATTCACACTTGCTTTTGGCATTGATCACAGTTAGACCGATTTCATTGGTGAGCTTAGGGACATACATATAACCAGTCTACATGTTTAATTAACAGTTTTTACTTAGAAAATGAGGACCCTGTTTTGATAGTTTAGTTGGCAGCAAGAATTCCTAACGATTTTGCTTTATTCGATATGACTTAAAGGGTTTTGGTGATATGATACATTATCGATTATCATTTAATTATGACAATTCTAAAATAACAAGAAGTACAAAAAAAATTGAGGACCACCTTTTACAACCACGTCGACGTGCTTCATGGCATCGACAAGGCTCTTCATGTCCGACAACGATAGATGATACATCTAACTTTGCACTAGCAAGATTCATAGTGCTTTTGTCTTTTCAGATTTCGGGCCAAAATAGCAAGAACCATCGTTTGATTTCATCCCAAAATTAGCACCATAGCTATTTGTTTGTCACAAGGGCAATTCTCTCGGCCAGCTTTTCACAACTACAGAAATGGCCGTTTTAATTAAAAGGAGCTTGTTCTAAAAGCTCAAAGTAATTTTCTTTTTCAAACCACTAGATCAATTATTGAAAGAGGTTAATTGGCGGGCAGTTTTCTACGTTATCTGTTGATCGATGTTGAATTGATGATCAAGATGATTGACAAAATCGATGTTTAAAATAGTGTCACACGTTCTGCATCGCGTCAAACAAATGCTAGTAAGATTCTAGAAACACGCGTCATTGCGTCAAATGACACATTAAAAAGAGCATGGCCATATATATATATATATAAAACAGAACTTCTATTTTTTCATCTTAAAAATGAGTCAAACCGTCACTCTCATTGCTACAGTCAAAAACAAAACTTGATGTTCTGCTTCGTGTGAACGAATGGACAATGCTACCTTCAATTTCAAAACAAAGCAACCACTCTCACCAGCACCTGACAGTGGCCCCAAGTCTTCCTCCCAAGCTAAACCCAACAAAAGGAAAAACAAAGAAACTCTCGCTTGTATAAATGCCCACTAAAGTTGGCTTCTCTCCCCACCACGAGAGAGAGAGAGAGAGAGAGAGAGAGAGAGAGATGGGGAAGATCAAAGTCCTGATAATTGGTGGAACAGGGTACCTGGGAAAGAGATTGGTGGACGCGAGCTTGAAGCTAGGGCACGAGACGTACGTTCTGCACAGGCCGGAGATCGGCGTGGACATAGAGAAAGTGCAGATGCTGCTGTCGTTCAAGGGACGAGGCGCGAAACTTGTTCCGGGCTCTTTCAGCGATTACCGGACCCTCGTCGACGCGGTTAAGCTGGTGGATGTGGTCGTGTGCGCAATCTCCGGCGTGCACATCCGGAGCCACCACATTCTTCTTCAGCTCAAGCTTGTTGACGCCATCAAAGAGGCCGGAAATGTTATGGTAATACAGCTGCACCATCACTGTTCCAAGAGTGACGGTGCAGTCTGCAGCACACTATTGGAAATCAAGAATCCCTCTTCCAAGATTACATTCCTATCTTTCTTTTTCCTTTTCTTATGGCTTTCTATTCCTTTATCTCTTCTTCTCTTTATTTTCTGCTAGATCCTTCTCTCTTTTTCGTATAGAGCCTCTTATTCGATTTGAGATATGGTGATTTTAGGTGGTCATCTCTAAACCAGCCAAAAGAAATAAATAGGACATTTTGCACTTAAATTCGATCAACGTAGGTCTGGCAAAGAAAATGGTTATTTTTTATTATCCAAAACTTAAAACCGAACCTGTTTTTCAGTTCAGTTCATATTTGGTTTGAGTCGAGGTTCGGTTCAAAAACTGGACCGAACCAAACCGTTGACACCACTAGTAGCTCGTATGAAAAAAAAAGAAGAAAAAATCAAATTTGACGAATTTACGATATGAGGATGTTATCAAGTACGATATATATATGTGTGTGTGCACGCGCGCGCGCGTGTGCGTGTGCGCGAGCGCGCATGTATATCACGATATTCTATAAAGATTTATTAAGTTTGACGTAATAAGGTTCATATGATGTCATAAAATGCATTTTTGTTTATGTTGCACCACTGTTGACGATTTTTGTTTTTTTACCAAGTGCAACATATTATACAGTATTTACCTTACCAAAAAAAAACATATTATACAGTATGAAAGAATATCATTTTATTAATATTACGATTATGATAGTATACAAAAAGTTTTGGACGTTA
This sequence comes from Syzygium aqueum, assembly GCA_031216185.1. NCBI lineage: Eukaryota > Viridiplantae > Streptophyta > Magnoliopsida > Myrtales > Myrtaceae > Syzygium > Syzygium aqueum. Next base: position 8,732,146 of record CM062235.1, on the reverse strand, counting down.
CGTCATAAGCGCAAAACTTTATAGAATGGTAATTCTTTCTTATTTAGATCATTAGTTAGTTTTATTGTAACTAAGCGAATGTCATAAGTTTCTTGTTTTATTCTTTGAGATAAAGAGATTGCGACATTTACCAAGAGTAAAACGTCGTACAATGTGAATATTCTTATTTTATGAGCATAATGACGTTTCATTATAACAAAAAATTGAGTCATAAAAAAAGAACATCATGCTGCAAAGTCGATCATAGAGGAGAGATGGAATGGAGATTGAGATTCAAGACCAGTAGTTAGAAAGAACAAACAAAGGTTCTTAATATTCATTTTCTTTTCAAGGAATTGTTTCAATTTATGAAAAGGATCAAACATCCTATAAACTTCCCGTAGCCGGTTGTTCTTGGAATGAAAATTGTGGTCAACATAGCACCATTAGAAACCTAGTCTAACGGCACCATTATGCTAGCAAGATTCTTACTTATAACGAGTATGTTACAGAGGTCGCGACCATGTATAAATAATAACTCTGAGGAAGAAATTAGGAAAAGATCAGTACGAGAAGTGAAATTATTCTTAGCCCTTTTAAGTAGTCAATTGAATTTAGCAGTGAATCTTTGATCAAAATCATTGGAAGAAAGTCTTCCCATGGGATGTCAAATTTACAAATTAAAGGTGGTGGAGACCCTGGTGCAGCCAATGCATATATACTTTGATGAACTGAACAAGTCCACCAAAATTCCAAAACAGAAACCTCCTGTAATTCGACGAGTATACGTCACATTCGATGAAGAAGGCATACAATCTCATACTCGGAAAAATCTCGCAGAGGTTCTTGCCATCTGAATTCGGAACTGATCCAGCGACAATGGCCAATGCAACGGAACCTGGAAGGGTGACATTCGACGACAAAATGGTGGTGAGAAGAGCGATTGAGGATGCCGGGATTCCGCACACGTACATTTCGGCGAATTGCTTCGCTGGCTACTTCCTCGGCGGTCTATGCCAACCGGGGAAGATCCTTCCATCTACAGACTCTGTGGTGTTGTTAGGAGATGGTGACAAAAAAGGTATCAATCTGTCGCAAAAGTTGCCTATTTCACTGCAATGTTAACCCTTATTGTATAGTTTTCGGGTCTCTGCAATTGCTTATTTTTTACACTCCAATTTAGTTTCAAGGTTACACTGGTAAAGAAAAGTTAGTTCACTATTTTCTGCTAAAGGTTTATGATCAATGTACGTGTGTCGACCGTATGGCGCAGCAATATACGTTGACGAAGACGACATCGCCATGTACACCATGAAAAGCATAGACGACCCTCGGACTCTCAACAAGACTGTGTATCTCAGGCCACCTAAGAACATCCTGTCTCAGCTCGAAGTCGTCGGGATCTGGGAGAAACTCATTGGGAAAGATCTGCAGAAGTCCTCCATCACAGCTCAAGATTTTCTGGCTTCAATGAAAGGTAAAGTTAACTTCACAGGAGGTCTAGTCTTGCTACAAGCAGCTTGTGGAAAGCTTTCATTGCACACTGCATATTGTTTTTTTGTACATAGCAAACGCATGTGCATGTAGATGTACTATGATCGACTCATTAATGGGTGTTTATCTTCTAAATGAAGAGCAAAACTACGCGGAACAAGTCGGGTTGACGCATTACTACCATGTGTGCTACGAGGGATGCCTCGCAAATTTCGAGATCGGAGAAGATGGCGTTGAAGCATCTGAGCTCTATCCGGACATAAAATATGTCACGGTCGAAGAGTACATGCGGCGCTATTTGTAGCCGGGAATTCACCGTCATCTGCTGCTTTAGAACTATTCATCAATCACACGATAATCATGTTGATTTATGATACTTGCGTTTTTTCTCATGAAAGCAAAATGTAAAATCACATAACTCTGATGTAATAAAGTGGTTTGTCATGTCTCTTCTAGAAATTATATTACCCACTTCAAATTTCGATACATGTTTCTTTGGATTTAATACGTATTTAGATGATAAAGATCACGTTGTTCCAAATGACATAAGCGTCATAAATAGGATATTTCGACGTATAAATTTGTTAAATTTGTTTGCGACCGGTAAGAAGAAACCTGATATTAATATATATGAACAATAATTACCTTATTGTATCTTGAAATTGCTTATTTATGCACATACCCTTTTTTGCCTAAGTCTATCTTTATGGTTTGTATAACGTAAATCAATTCTTATCTTCATATCCGGTATTGAAATGACCAACTTCATGACGTTCGCCTGGACTACTTAATAAGCCTCACGACCACTTCCTCCATGCTGGGCCCAGGTGGTCCCGTTGTCACATTTCCGGATGAAATTTCAGACACACGTTCTTGGTTCATCCATGTCGCTTTTGCTTCGATGGGCAGAAGCTTCTGACTTCTCTCTCGTCAAGCGTACGTCCTCTCGTTTCGCTGTGTCCTGAGAGTCCAGGAGGAGTGGTCGGAAAATGCCGTTATCCAGTGCTCCTGGAGCTGGAGTTCCGTCGCTCTTTCCGCTCCAAAACTCTCATGTTTCAGATGGAGAGGTCAGAGAATCGGTGATCATGGAGTGAACCAGATTTTTTCGTGTATAATTATGTCTCTGTTTGCAATTCATAGGAAACAGCTTCGGTTCTTGATCCTTTGGCACAGTTGATGCATTACGTGTCTGGTTTTTGAATAAATTCTGGGGGAGTCTTCTTCCGTGGAAGAGGGTGATTCCCATTTGCAGACTCCTGATCCTTGCTGAATAATTGCATAAAGACCCAAATGGGCCAATGTCTTTGGGCGATAGAAATTGTTGTAGATCATTAATTTTGGAACCATTAAGGGCCAAACGTTTGAACAATACTAGAATTATCCGAAGGTCTTACATCAGCAACCAAGTTCTGATTGAAATTTCTCTACTATGAAGTTCATAGAATCCGCTTTGGTGGGTTGTTTAGTGTTTGAATCACCATTTTTTCCTACTGAATCAACAAAAACGATTATGTCTGGGAAGTTCCAACTTTCTAGGTTTACATGTCTTGGAGAAGAGCTCTGTAGCTGTCCAACATGTCTGCTTCCAAAAGTGTCTGCCTTTTTAATGTCCTGCGCTTCTGGTGCTTATTGGTTAATAATTTCCATGGGGATGTAGCTGGTTAGGTGCTTGAAGTCGTGGAGAAAGAACGGTAAGATTGTTAGAAGGGACTTCAGACCTTTGAGGTGTTCAATATCCAGTGAAAGTCGTTCCTCTGTTGAGGTAGATGTGCCTTTTCCGAGGGACTATGATGAATTGCTTGAACAAGTAAGCATGTTACTAAAATTGTGTTGATCTATGTATTTTTTTCAGTAACTAGCAATGAAGTGTATAAGTTATGATGTATTCCTTTTGAATTCTGCTCTTTTATACAGTGTGTTTTAGAAGTCCCTTTATCTTTGCAAGTGTTTGGAATATGTGCTAGCATCGTTTCAACCAACATCATTTCACTCTGCATGCTTTTGAAGAATGTATGTTTTGATCTTCCTTTGGATGGTTGAAGATGTGATTTTTCTTGTCTGTGGAACATTTGTTGAAGAGCAAACTTCACAACAAATGTTCAACTGTGTGTGTGCACGCGGGGCCTGATGGCTAGTGGCTAGCGGCTACAGCAATATATCTCCACATCTTTTTTAAAGAATACCAGTGACATAAGTTCTTTTCTTATCAATTGACAGGCTAAAAGGGCGACTGAGTTGGCCATCAGCGACAACAGACAGTTAATGGTGTGTTTCCTTTGTCATTTTCTTCTGTTATGGCTAGAAGCAGGAAAGAGAAGCTGTAAACCTGAGTTGAGCGTAAATGGATTTTGATTGTAGGAGATTGAATTTCCAACCTCAGGACTAGATTCTGTTCCGGGTTAGCACCACAACCTCGAGCTCCCCTGCACTCGTATCTTTGTGTTTGTGCATGTTTATTTGTTGAAAACTGCTCTTTCTAATTGAAGCCTCTGCCACCGAAGGCAGTTCTTTTCTTTGTTATGCGCTACCTAGCATTTAATGACTTGTTAATATCACTCATAATGGGTATTAAGCATTTAGGTGGTGAAAATTTTCAAAGAGAATATCCTCTGTGGTTTAAGGGTGATGACTCTCTCTCTCTCTCTCTCTCTCTCTCTCTCGCTCTCTCTCTCTCTCTCTCGTGCATGGGTACAGATACTAAACGAGCAGAAAATGTCTTTTCTGTTTTGCTAAGCGTCCTTGAACACTACATGATCAATGTTTCATTGACTATGGTTTCACTCTATGAGATTATGTCAGGTGATGGTGAAGGAGGAATAGAGATGACAGGAAGCATGCAGTTGATTCGTGAATTTTGCGACCAGTTGGTTGATTCTGAGAAGGTTGCGCGAACCAGAATTGTGAGTATGTATTTATACTCCTATAACATTCATATAGGGAGATAACAACTTCCGTTCTTCGATTGTTGATTTAGTTTGCTTTGGAGCTTATGTTGGTGAAGGATGGGTCAACATGAAAGACATATATACAAGGAAATACAGTGATGCAATCAAAACAGGGTCATTGATCTTCAAATAGGATTCTTGCTCTATGCCATATGTCTCTTACTCTCATCCTGCTCTTAAAGAGTCTATTGACTTCCAAGTGCCATTTCAACTTTCAGTTTTTTCCTGAGGCCAATGAAGTCAAATTCGCAAGAAAATCAGCTTTCGAAGGAGCTTCATTTAAGTTGGACTACCTAACAAAACCGTCCTTTTTTGAAGATTTCGGCTTTACTGAGAAAGTGAAAATGACAGACCGCGTGAGACCAGAAGACGAGCTATTTCTCGTCGCCTATCCCTATTTTAACGTCAATGGTAGCTCCACATATCCTGTCTTCTTGTTGATATTCGTGTAAGTAAGTTGTATGTCAGGAGATTATTGTCCAATTCAGAAATGCTTGTTGTGGAAGAGCTTTACAGAGAAGCTGTCGTGAACACAGCCAGAAAGCTTATTATATTCAACGGAGAACTTGACCGCATAAGGTCTGGATGTATCCTTTTGCCAGCTTGTTTTTTGCATTTCTTCTACCTTTTCAAATCACACGGCTTACAGATGTTCGATCCACTCACAACGTCCATTTGGACAACTATATTTGCTGAATTCATGACCACCTTTTTGGTTTTGGTTTCTTGAACAGTGTCATTTAGTTACTGAGTTGAACAGTTATCGTGTAGTTACTGATCTAGCTTTAGAGCGCATGACTAGACCATTGGTTACAAATACTTCAATGTGTCCCAACCATTACCGGAGATTAATGTGTTTATCTGGCGTTCTTTGGACCTTCTTAAGGAAGGTGCTATCTCTTCTGCTATCATATGAGCAGAGAGTGAACTTTTCACTATGGCCCGTATGTTATGGAAGTTTCGCCCTTGTGCCCTCCCGGATTTTATCCTTAACAGTAGCAAGACTATCCTGCATTTTTCTATTCGAAGCTGGCAGCCCTTACAAAGACCCTTTTCCCAAAAATGGAGACTGTGTACTACATTCACAACTTTAAAGGAACGAAAGGAGGAACACTCTTCAGGTTTGTGAATGCCGATCTATTCATTAGGAATTTTCCTTTTTTATGAAAAAGTTCCATCTCATGGCCCTAACGGCAGTATTTCTCTCTTTTCTTTTCCTTCTCTTTTGTAATGTCATGTAGATGCTATCCTGGCCCATGGACGGTTCTCAGAAGAGTCGGAAACCGGTACATGACTTTGCACCAGCAGGAAGCGATGCCCTCGCTCAAGGAAGTCGCCTTGAACATTCTGCCCTCATCTTGAACTCTCAGCACATTGTATGCAACAGATATTACCGATGCTTGAACGCTTGATCCCGAGTCCGAACATGCTAATTGTGTGCTGAGCAGAGTTTGTAAATGTAAGACAGATCTTATTTGTTCACTGTGCAGTATGCTTGGAACTAGACATGGCCACATTTCGGAACCGACGGTTCCGGTTCGTGGCCATGTATGAACCAGAACCGGCAATTTTGGGCCGGTTCCGGTTCCAGCCTGGTTCGGAACCGACCGGTAAAAATTAAAAAAATAAGTTATGAAATAAAAAAATAATGAATTATCAAATAATAAATTATTCAATATAAAATGTAATTAAAATGTAAAATGTAATAAAAAGAATTTTTTTTGGAACCGGAACCGGGCCAGTAGGCCACGGGCCGGTTCCGTTTCCGAACTCCAGGCCTGGACAACGGGCTGGTCCCGGGTTTGACTCGAGTTGAAACCGGCCCGTGGCCATGTCTACTTGGAACAATCCAATTGTATTCCCTATGTAAAAGGTGATGAGCATGGATCCATATGAACAGGATAGAATTTTACTCCCTTCACGGGTAAAATTCACTTCGCATTCGGTAAAAAAGAAGGAAGGAAAAAGGCGAAACCCTCTTTCACACATTGATAAAGGAGGAAGCACAAACGCAAGTGTTCATTACCCATCAAACTGAACCCTTCAGCGTAGTCTCCCATGAAAGCGATTCAGATTTGCAGAGCAAATGTTTGGAGGAGGGTGAATCGGGTGATTCCCCTGCTGTTTTCCTTGCTGTGCAAGTTTAAGGTACAGTTACTGTAACGAGAAGTCCCAAACGCGAGTTGAATGTCGACGGACGTCCTCTTCAATACATGCGAGTCATTTGCGTGTCGAACAACCTAGAGAAGGCACGTTGACGCGCCGCATGGCTTCCTCATCTTTTGTCGACAACACAGCCTACCCAACACAACAAGATGCAACAAACGGTCAAACTCTTCCCTGACGGGACCCTCAAAGTCCCTTCCTTTCCGGTTAAGTCTATCTCTCTCCGCCCTTCTTCTTCTTCTTCTTCTTCTTACTTCTTCCTTCTATAAAGACCAGATCTTGCGAACTGAAACCGCAAGAAGACCAAGATCAAGAACCTACCCAAGTCCGAGGGAAGATCTGCAGACATGTCGTCATCGTCGCCGTCGCCGCCGCCCGAGATCCTGGTAGTGCCCTTCTTCGGCCAGGGCCACCTCCTCCCTTGCACGGAGCTCTGCAAGCACCTCGCCGCCCGCAACCTGAAGGCCACCCTCGTCATCTCCTCCAACCTCTCCTCCTCCATCCCCTCCACCCTCCGCGGCCACCACCCCCTCCTCCGGATCGCCGAGATACCCTCCTCGCCGCCCCCTCCCGCCGCGCCGGGATCCGACCCCATGGAGGCTCACCGGGCTCACCACGCCCAGCTGGCTCAGGGGCTCGAGGACATGCTCGCGCCCCGGCCCGGCGATCCCAGCGCGGCCCGGCCCGCCTGCGCGGTTCTCGACGTCATGATGGGGTGGAGCTGCGAGATCTTCGCCAAGCACCAGATTCCGACGGTCGGGTTCTTCACCTCCGGCGCGTGCTCGTCGGCGATGGAGCTCGCGGTCTGGAAGGCCAAGGTCGAGGATCTCGAGCCGGGCGAGACCCGCCAGCTCCCGGGCCTCCCCGACAACTTGGCGCTCACGGCGTCGGACTTCAAGCGCCGGCCCCACGGCCCGCCGCACCTCCGCGGCGGCGGCGGCAGAGGAGGCGGCGGCGGCGGCGGCGGCAGAGGGCCTCCGAATCGGGGATCCGGACCCCCCCGGCCGATGGGTGTCCCGGGTCCGAAGTTCATGGGCCCGCCCGGACCGGGCCAGCAGCCACCGTGGGTCGAGGAGTCCGGCGGCTGGATCGCGATGCTGTTCCACACGTGCGCCGAACTCGATGGCCTATTCCTAGGCTACCTCGCCGGCCAGGTCAGCAAGCCGGTCTGGGGCGTCGGGCCGCTCCTGCCGGACCAGTACTGGAAGTCGGCCGGCTCGCTCCTGCACGACCGGGAGATCCGGTCGAACCGGCCGTCCACCGTGACCGAGGACGAGGTCATCCAGTGGCTGGACTCGAAGCCGTGCGGCTCGGTACTGTACGTCGCGTTCGGGTCCGAGGTGGGGCCCACGGCGGAGGAGTACCCGGAGCTGGCGGCGGCGCTGGAGGAGTCGACCCGGCCTTTCGTATGGGCGATCCAATACGGGGCGGGGCGTCGGGGCCCGCCCAGGACGTTCCTGGGCGGGTCGCCCGGCTCGGACTCGGACGAGGGCTACTTCCCTCACGGGCTGGACAAGAAGGTTGGAGAGCGGGGCCTGATCGTGCGCGGGTGGGCCCCGCAGCTGCTGATACTCAGCCACCCGTCGACAGGCGGGTTCCTGTCGCACTGCGGGTGGAACTCGACGGTCGAGGCAATCGGACGCGGCGTCCCGTTCCTGACGTGGCCCATCAGGGGCGACCAGTACTACAACTCCAAGCTCGTGGTGGACCATCTCAAGATCGGGCACGTGGTGTCCGAGGACATGTCGAAGAACATCGCAAGGGACGACATAGCCAAGGGGATCGAGAGGCTGATGTCCGACGAGGGGGCGCGGGAGAGAGCCGCACGCATCCGGGCCGTGTTCGAGCATGGCTTCCCGGCCAGCTCGGTGGCCGCTTTGGACGCGTTGAAGGACTTCATCATCAGCAAGACGGCAGCGGCGGCGTCGTCGTGAGCAGCTGCGCACGTCCCCTAGTCCATTTGAGTTGTGAAGAGGAACTATGTTATGTTGGGCTTGTAATTTCACGATCAGAACAATGTGTCATCAGTTGTATACACTCGTCAGTGTAGAGAATCTGCGCCTTTACTTACATTGCGCCTTCCACATAACTTGAATTTCTTTTCCCTATTTCACTCGTTGATTCTGATTTGAATATAACCTTTTTACGAGCCTCGGTTGAAAATGACATCTTGAATAAGTTTGCAACAAAAAATAAGTGTAACGAAAGTTCTAAAACTTGTCACGAAAGTATAATTGAATTTTAAGACTTTCAAAAAATGCAATTAAGTCCTAAAATTTATCAAATTTGTCCAATCAAATCCTTCCGTTGATTAAGCTTTTTGAAAATTTTAGGAGTCGATCACACTTTTCATGACTAATTTTGAGATTTCTAGTGCACTTGTCCTAAAAAAATAATAATAAAGCTATAGTTAAGTAATCAAGTCAGCTAACCTTGCGGCATCTCCTCCAAATATAACCTATCCAAAGAAGCATAGTCACTACCTAAGCAAGCGTAAGCGATTACGTTCTCATCTCCATTCATTCGATGTATTAGCCTCGATAAAGAGTAAAGAACTCCCCGACATGCTACTCGAAGAAAAGCGGCCATTGCCACGCTCACAGCTCTGAGTCAACAGCTTCTCTTTGTATATGAGGCGTTCAAATTTTATCTCTTTCGCATAGCACAAGCGATAGCAGAGACACCCCACCCCGGGAAATCAATGGCAGGAGGTGAGATTTGGGTCCTCTCGGCTTTCGGGCATGGCCATCTCTTCCCCTGCATCGAGCTGTGCAAGCTCGTCGCCTCCCGAAACTACAAGGCCACCCTCGTCGTCTTCTCCTATCTCTCTTCCTCTGTCCCCTCCTCCTTCCGCGACCACCCTCTCACGGACGTCCTCGTCGTCCCGGCCCATCCGCCACGTCCCGGCAGCGACGGGATTCACCAGCAGATGGAACGTGGCAGGGCCCAGTTCGCCGACTTCCTCGAGGAGGTCCTCACGGCCCGGTCGGGGAGCTCGACCCGGCCCGTCTGCGCCATCATTGACGTTCTCTACATATTTGGCTGGGCGGCTGAAGTGTTCGGCAAGTTTGGAGTTCGGACGATCGGATTTTGCACGTTCGGAGGTTGCTCCGCCGCGATGGATCTCGCGGCCTGGAAGGGTAGCCCACTGGACATCGGGCCCGGGGAGACCCGTTTGCTTCCCGGGTTACCCGAAGAAATGGGGCTCACGGTTTCGGATCTTAAAAGGCGGTCTAGCTTGGCTAGATTGCGGAAGTGGGGCCAGCAGCAGGGGCATGGAACGGGTTCGGACTTGGGTCCGGGTCCGGGTGGGCCTTCAAGGAAAGCCCCGCCGAGGCCCGGCGACAAGCCGTACTGGGTGGATCCCACCGATTGCTCGATCGCGTTGGTGATCAACACGTGTCACCATCTCGAAGGTCCATTTCTTGATTACCTAGCCAATCAAGTCGGCAAACCCGTTTGGGGCCTGGGTCCGCTCCTGCCGGATCAATGCTGGACGTCATCCGGTTCTCTCGTCCGAGATCGCGAGATCCGACCCAACAAGCAAAGCAACGCAACCGAGGAGGACATCATCCGATGGCTGGACTCGAAGCCGCACGGCTCCGTGATCTACGTGTCCTTCGGCAGTTCCGTGGGGTTGACGACGGAGGAATACGACACGCTGGCCAAGGCGCTGGAAGAGTCCACGTGGCCGTTCATATGGGTGATCCAACCGGGCTCCGGCGGGTCCGAAGAAGGGTACTACCCTAATGGGCTGGAGGCCAAGGTGTGCGAACGGGCCCTGATAATAACCGGATGGGCACCGCAGCTCCTGATACTGAGCCATCCGTCGACGGGCGGATTCTTATCGCACTGCGGGTGGAACTCGACGGTGGAAGCCCTGGGCCGCGGGGTCCCCTTTTTGGCATGGCCTATCAGGGGGGACCAGTTCTACAATGCCAAGCTGGTGGCGCACCATCTGAAGGTGGGGTACAGGGTATCGGATGATGATTTGGTGATGGTCAAGAAGGAGGAGATAGTGAAGGGAATTGATAAGCTCATGAGTGATGAAGAGGTGAAGGAAAGAGCTGCCAAGGTTAGTGGCATGTTTCAAGGTGGATTCCCTGCCTGTGCACTGGCTGATTTAGATGCTTTTATCAATTTTCTCACTTAAAATCATGTTGACTAGAGATAAATATTACTTTCTCTCGAGTTTGGAGGAACATATGTAACATGGTTCTACCAAACGATTGGCATAGTAAGAGACGATTGGACCGAGAAAATATGTTATTCTTGGTGCTTTTGCTAATGTAGGATAAAGTATCTCATATATCGGTAATCCCGCATGTTCGACTGACGTGGTATTACCCATTTAGTCCAATTCTTTCGTGTAGCTAACACTATGAAATTCAGAGAGATGTGATTAGAAGGGCAATACTAAGTCGGTGGGATACGTAGTTATCGCCGTTGGATCGAATGATTTGTCGATATCTAGAGAATGTAAAGTGGCTAAAAGGGGCAGAAGATTTCGTGTCCACATAAAAAGTCTGTTAATCTTGCGGAAGCGAACACACCGAAAACTTCGCGTACACATAGGAACTGGTCGTTGTCAAAGGCACATTCAATTTGGTTTGCACTTCCAAGGCTGTTCACACTACACATCTTAATCATAGCGTATAAATAATTGTTTAGACATGGAAGAAGGGCCCAAGAAATATATATAACCCGAGACATTATTGCGCACTTCTTAAGGCGACCTATGTGTGATTAATGACCATTTTCAAAAAAGTTCTCCTTGTTTAATTCCATAAACAAAAAGAAAATGCTCACCTCATGCCGCGAAGATTTATTAATTCCGACGTTTGAAGAATTCTAACTAATCGATTAGCTCGACATTGGTATGGTAAGCATGATCATATAGGTTTAATGTAATGTCTTTGCGACGGTTATAACTGTGAAATACGAAGATCTATTGGCTTCCAAAAAGTTATTTGACGATCACCTCTATAACTACAAACGTCTCTGCAACTATTTTTAGGATATTGCTCTACGGAATATCAAAGATTTTGTTGTAAAAAGATTTGCGATTGCTTTACATGAGTAGCAGTTTTGCCCAAACAGGAGCCATACATGCATCAGCTCAAATCTCAACCTTATTGCTCATGTGCTGTACGGTGATGTAATAAAAGATCATATATGTACGTATAATTGTGGATTTAGAATATGGATTGATGGTAGGACAGGTTCTTTCATCCCACGTAAGCAGTGAGGTCATTGCTGGTAAGAGATCGAGAAGAAAGTACAGTGATTGGGTGATCTAACGACAGATTAAGCTGTCTATGTTGATTGGGAAATTTGGGATACTGCCAGATTTATGAGCGGGACAGCCTTGCGGTGTGAATGGGAATCAGCACAGACTAACGTACCAGACAAAATACTCCTAGATGATCAAGAGCGAAGTAGTGCCATGAAAAGAAAGGTGAAAAGAACCCCGTCGAGAAGTGAAATTGAACACGACCCTTTCGAGACCAAGTGGGGATTTCGACATAAATTAGTTCTTGGCATCTCATAAATATAAATCAGGGATACAAGGATTTATTTGTTTTAAGTCGGAACAAATCCTATTTATTCTTTTCATGGGTCTCGCTTTTTGAACCTTGCTCTTACATGGATCAACCCCAGCCTCCAACTCAACTAACGAAGAGATCTAGGCGGTGTTGCCCCATTTGAAATTGAGCACAATTCTTGCAAAGAAATAGCCCACTTGCTCCTCAATAACAGATGGAAAATATGCTTAATATCATTTGATTGAATTGTTGATCTAGTTAAGATAGACTTTTATCTTATAACAAGGAATATCAATTCCTAGAAAGATGAAAGATCTCAAGCCAAGATCAGTTGTTAGCTGGGATAATTGTCAAATCAATCCTAAACCTATTGTATGGCGGTCAATTCAGTCCTAAATCTTTTAATTTTGTCAATTCAGTCCTAAACCTTTTAAATTCTTACCAATTGAGTCCTTCCGGACAATTTTGGCCGGTCAGTGTTGACGTGGCCGCCGGCCGTTCGGTCAACTCTAACGTGGCAATTTTTAATTATTTTTTTTCAATTTTTTAATCTTTTTTTTCTTTTTTTTTTCTGGTTAGTCTCCTTTGGCCGGTTCGGTGACCCGCGGTCGGCCAGAGGGGAGGGCCGGCGAGGCCCCTGGCGAAGCCCGCCCTGCCGGCCACCGGAGAGGGCAAGCCTCGCCGGCCCCTAGCTGGCAAGGCGAGGTCGAGCCTCGCCCAGATCTGGCGAGGCTTGATCGCGACGGGGAGGCTCAACCTCGCCTCACCCAGCCAGGGGCCGGCGAGGATCGCCCTCACCGGTGGTTGGCGGGGCGAGCTTCGCCAGGGGCCTCGTTGGCCCTCCCCTTTGGTCGGCCGCCAGTTGCCAAACTGGCCAGAGAGGACTAACCGGAAAAAAAAAGATTAAAAAATTGAAAAAAATAATTTAAAATTGCCACGTCAGCGTTGATCAGACGGCCTGCTGCTACGTCAGCACCGGCCGGCCAAAATTGCCCGGAAGGACTCAATTGGCAAGAATTTAAAAGGGTTAGGACTGAATTGGCAAAATTAAAAGGTTTATGACTGAATTGGCCGCCGTACAATAGGTTTAGGACTGATTTGACAATTTTCCCGCTGCTAGCTAGACTAAGTAAGCGCAATGATCGTAGGTGAGAAACCGGTTCCTTTGCTAACGTGGGCTTTATACAATCAATCAAATCATATACATATCCCTTCAATACAATAAAGGTTATGAGAAGGATCTCGAAGACTTACCAAAGCACGAAAATCAAGATCTTTCATAAAATTGATTTTTATTCGAATAGTGTTAACCCTTGAATAAGCTCACATTAATTCGTCAATTCGGAATTTAGTTTAGAATTTTCCTTGGGAGGTGTCGGTGTAATTTGCTAACCTATATAGATTCGTAGGCAAATGTATGAAATAATTTAGAATGATGTTACAACTAGACTAAAAGGAGACGGGGGAAAATTGTCAAATCAGTCCTAAACCTATTGTACGGCGGCCAATTCAGTCCTAAACCTTTTAATTTTGTCAATTCAGTCCTAAACCTTTTAAATTATTGCTAATTGAGTCCTTCTGGTCAATTTTAGCTGGCCGGCCCTGACATGGCAGCCGGCCGTCTGATCAATGCTGACGTGGCAATTTTTAATTATTTTTTTTGTTAATTTTTTAATATTTTTTTCTTTTTCTTCTTTTTTTTTCTGGTTTCTCCCCTCCATCTGGCCGGTCCGGCGGTCGGCCAGAGGGGAGGGCCGACGAGGCCTTTGGCGAAGCTCGCCCCCCGGCCACTGGCGAGGGCGAGCCTCGCCTCGCCGTAGCAACCCAAGCGACGGCGAGGCTCGACGTCGCCTAGGTTGCGACGGCAAGGCGAGGCCGATCTCGCCTCGCCTAGCCAGGGGCCGGCGGGGCTCGCCCTCGCTGGTGGCCGGTGAGGCGAGCTTCGCCAGAGGCCTCGTCGGCCCTCCCCTTTGGCCCGCCGCCGGTCGTCGGATCAGCCAGAGGGGAGAAACCAGAAAAAAGAAAAAAAAAGAAAAGGAAAAAAATTGAAAAATTGAAAAAAAAATTAAAAATTGTCATGTCAGCGTTAATCGGACGGCCGGCGTTGGCCGGTGGCCACGTCAGCGCCGGCGGACCAAAATTGGCTGGAAGGACTCAATTGGCAAGAATTTAACAAGTTTAGAATTGAATTGGCAAAATTAAAAGGTTTAGGACTGAATTGGCCGCCGTACAATAGGTTTAGGACTGATTTGACAATTATCCCAAGGAGACATAAAGGCATTTTCGATTGAAGCACTCAAGACTTTGACCTTTGTTTTTGCAATTGGCTATGCAACTACTTCTTTTTGGTAGGCCTCTACTTCATTGGCGTATGCCACTCTTCTTGAGAGTTCAGCTAGAAAGACGACTCCTCCAAGATAGGCGTGTTAGAATTGAGATCTCATTCAAGAGAAATATATCAAATATCTACATTTTTTTTAAATGTTCATATTCTATCATTGTTGGAAAGATAAATATGATTAGTCGGTAGAATTCAAATTTAGTAGAAGATGTAGCTCAAATCGATAAAGAAAGAATAACAACTGTATTTGCCTTAAAGATGAATTCCCCCAAGGTAGTATGAAGAATGGGGGGTTTCCCATTGTAGATGTCGGCTTCCAAGGGTCCTCACCTTGGTCGACCGAACCAAGTTAAATCATTTTCTCCTTTTTCGTGTGTGTATGTGATTACAAAGAAAAAATGGTATCAGAGCTAGGTTCGAGTGTGGTGCCTATGCTATTGAAGTCGCTATTTGCTGCTTCATTCTACTTTTGATTTGAATAAGCTATTGATCATCTCCTTTCTTCTTGTTAAAATGACTAGTTCTTCAGTCGACCAAGGAGTGGCTTGGAAGCCTATGTCCACGATGGGAAATTCCCGATTCTTCATATCACCTTGGGTGATTTCATTATCTTTAAATAAGATAGAATACATCTTTGGGGATAAACATCAATATCTATTGAAAATGAAAATGCAATTATTATTTCTTTTTTTATCGATTTGAGCCAACTTTCCTACTAAATTTAGAATTTATAGACTAGTAATTCTTAATCATACTAAGGTCACATGTAGTTGGTTGACCAAATATTGTGATATCTAAAGTCATGCCCTGGACGTGGCATTCTTATAAAGAATCATGGTCACACGAAGAGCAAAAAGCAAAGCATGTTATTAGCTAGGTTAAGTGCAGAAACCAAGTACAGAGCCATGACTTCAACCACGTGTAAATTAGTCTGGCTTCGTCTATTGTTGCAGGAATTAAGTCTTAATAAGCTTCAAACTCCTTCGAGATTGTTTTGCAATAATCAAGTAGGAATTCATATTGCTTCAAATTTGACCTTTTATGAAAGGACCAAGCACATAAAGGTCGACTATCACTATATCCATGAGAAAGTTCAAGATAAGACAATTGAGACTCCATACATCTGAAAATGATAGTCAATTGGCTGATGTATTTACTAAGACATTTTCCACAAAAAAATTTCAGCGAGTGATGACTAAGTTTACCTCTGATGACATCTTCGCCCCAACTTGGAGGGGGACTATTGGAAAAATAAGCATGCCTAGTCATTAGAGTTCAAATTTAGTAGCAAATTTGGCTTAAATCAATAGACATTGAAATACTAATTGTATTTGCCTTTCTAATAGATATTCATATTTATTATGTAAAGTTAATGAAAACCCCCAAGGTGACATGAAGAATTAGGGGTTTCCCATCGTGGAGGGAAAAGTGTTAAATAAGTCATAAACCTTTTGGGGTAGTGCCAATTTAGTCATAAACCTTTTTTTTATACCAATTGAGTTTTAAACCTTTTGATATGGTGTCAATTCAGTCATTTTGGCCGGATTTTGCTGACGTAGACGCCGGCCGGCCGGCGACCGGTTATTGGCGCTGACGTTGACAAAATTTAATAATATTTTAATTTTTTTTGAATTTTTTTTCTTTTTCCTCTTTCTTCAGCCGGTCGCCGGAGCGGCAACCAACCAGAGGCCAAAGGCCGGCAAGATCGACCTCGCTGGCCACTAGCATAGCTCGCCCTCACCGGCGACGGCAAAGGAGAGCCTCGCACTGGGCTAGCAAGGCTCGCCATGGCTGGGCGAGGCTCGACCTCGCCGGATTTGGCGAGGTTGGGCCTTGCCCAGCCACTGGCGAGGTTGAGCCTCGCCCAACCATGGCAAGGCTCGCCTTCGCCGTCGCCGGCGAGGGCGAGCCTCGCGCTGGGCTGGCGAGGCTCGCCATGGCTAGGCGAGGCTAGACCTCGCCAAATCCGGTGAGGTCAGGCCTCACACAGCCGCCAGCGAGGCTGGCTCGGCCCTCGCTAGAGGTCGCGAGGTCTAGCCTCTCCTAGCCATGGCGAGCCTCGCCAGTGGCAGGCGAGGCTCTCCTGAGGCCGACGAGGTCGTCCTCGCGCTGCCTCTGGCCTCCGGCCAGTCGCCGCTTCGGTGACCGACTGAAAGAAGAGGAAAAAGAAAAAGAAATTCAAAAAAATTCAAAAAAATATTATTAAATTTTGTCCAAGTCAGCGCCAGTGACCGGTTGCCGGCCGACCGGCATCCACGTCAACAAAATTTGGCCAAAATGACTCAATTGGCATTATATCAAAATGTTTGAGACTCAATTGGCACCAAAAAAAGATTTAGAACTAAATTGACACTATCCCAAAAGGTTTAGAACTTATTTAGCACTTTTCTCCCATCGTGGATGTAGGCTTCCAAGGGTCCTTTCCTTGGTAGACTGAACCATGTTGAATCATTTTCTCCTTCTTTGTGTATGTATGTGATTATAGAGAAAACAATCAATATCATAAGAAATAGACAAATAAAGTAAAGAAGAATAACAAAACTATCAAGAAAATAGAAAGTGTTAATAAAGTGGCAAATCAATTGGATTGATTGAAAACATCACCATATGATATATTCTGCATACATTAACACATAGAATTTATAAAAAGCAAGGAAAATAAACTTATGAAATAAGTGTAATATTGATCTTACCAAACGGTCTATGCACTTTTATTTATTTATTCATTTATTGCTTCCATCCTTCACTCTCAGAACAGAAAGAAGAAGTTAGTTCCCACGATCCAACCAGTCAAAGCTTAAGACTCCAGGCTGACTCGCTCCTCTCCTTTTGATCCGTGACACCCACCTTCGTCAATCCTCGAAAGCTTCCAATGTCGGGCGACGGCCGAGATCTTCGGCGTCACCGGGCCGGGCCAAGGCCATCGACACCCCTGCGTGGAGCTCTGCCTCCACGTCACCCACCGCAGCTACCTCGCCACCCGCGTCATCCCCTCCCATCTCTCCTCCCCCATCCCTCCCTCCTTCACCTCCAACCCCCTCGTCGCCGTCGCCCAGATCGCCGGCTCCTCCGGCACTCCCATGCACGTCTCCGACCAGCTCAACCAGCCCGCCGGCCGGGATCTCTTGGCCCACCTGGAAAATGGACGGCCAGTAGCAAGCCGCCGCGCGTGGTGTGTGCGGTCGTGGATTTCTAGGTGGGGTGGACCAGGGAAGTGTTCTGGAAGTTCGACTTCCCGGTGATCAGCTTCGTCACCTTCAGCGCGTGCGCAGTGGCCATGGAGCTAGGCGCGTGGAGGGTGCATGCGGGCGACGTCCGGCCCAGCGAAGCTCGCTTGATTCCCGGGCTGCCCATGGAAATGGCCATTGTGTATTCCGAGCTCACTGACCATCGAGCACTTGCTCTTGGACAGAGAAGCAGCCGGAGGAGGTGATGGCGGCTTCGGGCTTGCAGCTGGGGACGGAAAGCCGATGGTGGTGGCGACGAAAAGGTGAAGTATCATAGGAGGAAGAGAGAGAGGGACGAACGAAACTCAATGACACGAAAAGTGTGATTGAGATCTAAAATTTTTAAAATGTATAATTAAGTCTTTAAATAGTGTCAAATTAGTTCAATCAAGTTCTTCGTTGACCGTACTTTTGTAAAGTTTGATAATTTAATTACATATTCTGATAAATTTTAAGTATTCTAGTACACTTACTTACATCTTACATGATCAAGGCAACTAACCTTGCGAGATCCGCCTCCAAATGTCACCTATCCAAAGAGGCATCATCACTCCCTAAGCAAGCGTAAGCGATTACGTACTCATCTCCGTTCATTTGATATATTAGCCTTGACAAAAGTAACAAGCTCCGTGACCTCTGAGTCGAAGAAAGCTGCCATTGCCACGCTCACACCCGTTAGTCAACAGCTTCTCTCGTGTATAAGTTGTTCAAATTTTGTATCTTTCGAATAGATTGGTACGAAACAAATGGCAGGAGGTGAGATTTGGGTCCTCCCGGCTTTCGGGCAAGGCCATCTCTTCCCCTGCATCGAGCTGTGCAAGCTCATCACCTCCCGAAACCGCAAGGCCACCCTCGTGGTCTCCACCATTCTCTCTTCCTCTGTTCCCTCCACCTTCCACGACCACCCTCTCACGGACGTCATCGTCGTCCCGGCAGATCCGCCGCGTGGCGGCAGCGACGGGATTCACCTCCATATGGAACGTGGCAAGGCCCAGCTCGCTGACTTCCTCAAGGAGCTCCTCACGGCCCGGTCGGGGAGCTCGACCTGGCCCGTCTGCGCCGTCCTTGATGTTCTCGTCATAAGTGGCTGGGCGGCTGAAGTTTTCGACAAGTTTGGAGTTCGGACGGTCGGATTTTTCACCTCCGGAGGTTGCTCCGCCGCGATGGATCTCGCGGCCTGGAAGGGTAGCCCGCTGGACATCGAGCCCGGGGAGACCCGTTTGCTTCCCGGGTTACCCGAAGAAATGGGGCTCACGGTTTCGGATCTTAAAAGGCGGACTAGCGTGGCTAGATTGCGGAAGTGGGGCCAGCAGCAGGGGCAGGGAGCGGGTTCGGACTCGGGTCCGGGTTCTTCTCGGCCTTCGGGTCCGGGTGGGCCGCCGAGGATGCCCGGCGAAAAGCCATACTGGGTGGATCCCACCGAGAGCTCGATCGCGTTGGTGATCAACACGTGTCACGATCTCGAAGGTCCATTTCTCGATTACCTAGCCAATCAAGTCGGCAAACCCGTTTGGGGCGTGGGTCCGCTTCTCCCGGATCAATACTGGACATCATCCGGTTCTCTCGTCCGAGATCGCGAGATCCGACCCAGCAAGCAAAGCAACGTGACCGAGGAGGACGTCATCCGATGGCTGGACTCGAAGCTGCACGGCTCCGTGATCTACGTGTCCTTCGGCAGCTCCGTGGGGTTGACGGCGGAGGAATACGACACGCTGGCCAAGGCGCTGGAAGAGTCCACGTGGCCGTTCATATGGGCGATCCAACCAGGCTCCGGCGGGTCCGAAGAAGGGTACTACCCTAACGGGCTGGAGGCAAAGGTGCGCGAACGGGCCCTGATAATAACCGGATGGGCACCGCAGCTCCTGATACTGAGCCATCCATCGACGGGCGGATTCTTATCGCACTGCGGGTGGAACTCGACGGTGGAAGCCCTGGGCCGTGGGGTCCCGTTTTTGGCATGGCCCATCAGGGGGGACCAGTTCTACAATGCCAAGCTGGTGGCGCACCATCTGAAGGTGGGGTACATGGTATCAGATGATGATTTGGTGATGGTCAAGAAGGAGGAGATAGTGAAGGGAATTGACAAACTCATGAGTGACGAAGAGATGAAGGAAAGAGCTGCCAAGGTTAGTGGCATGTGTCAGGGTGGATTCCCTGCAAGTGCACTGGCTGATTTAGACGCTTTTATCAATTTTCTCACCTAAAATCATGTTGACTAGAGATAAATACTACTTTCTCTTGAGTTTGACTAGAGATAAATACATTTGTAACAAGGTTCTCCCAAACGATTGGCATAGTAAGAGATAATTGGACCGAGAAAATATGTTATTCTTGGTGCTTTTGCTAACGTAGAACAAAGTATCTCGTAGAACAGTAATCCCGCATGTTCTGCCGACGTGTCATTACCCATTTAGTCCAATTCTTTTATGTAGTTAACAATATGAAATTCAGGGTGATGTGATGGAAAGGGTAATACTAAGTAGGCGGAATACGTGGTCATTGCCGTTAGATCGAATGATTTGTCCATATCTAGAGAATGTAAAAGTGGCTAAAAGGGGCATAAGAATTCATGTCCACACATAAAATCTATGTTAATCTTGCGGATGCAAACACATTGAAAACCTCACATCCACATCGGAACTAGTCATTGTCAAAGGCATACTCAATTTGGTTTTGGACTTCCAATACTGTTCACGCTGCACATCTTAATCATAGCATATTCAATTATATAATTGTTTGGACATGGAAGAGGGACCCGACAAATATATAACTCGAGACATTATTTCCTACTTATCAAGGCCACTTATGTGTGATCGGGGCTGTTCTCCTTGAGGCCACTCGTTAACATGATCAATCACCATTTTCAAACTTAGAACAAGTTCTCCTGGTTTAATTCCATAGACAAAAGGAAAATGCTTACGTCACGCGTGAAGATTTATTGATCCTGACGTTTGAAGAATTCCAATCTAATGAATCGATTAGTTCAACATTGATACAGTAAGCACGACCATACAGGTTTAAAGAATGTTTTTGTGACTATTATAACTGTGAAATACGATGACATATTGGCTTCCAAAAAGTTATTTGACAAACACCCTTTGTAACTGCAACATCTCGCAAATATTTTTAGCATATTGCTCTACGTAATATTAAATATTTTTTAAAAAAGGATTTGCAATTGCTTTACAAAAGTAGCAGTTTTGCCCAAACGGGAGCCATACATGCATTAGCTCAAATCTCATCCTTATTGCTCATGGACTGTACAGTAATGTAATAAAGATCGTATATGTACGTATAATCGTGGATTTAGAATATGGATTGATGGTAGGACGTGTTCTTTCATCCCACGTAAGCAGTGAGGTCATTGCTAGTAAGAGAATTGAGAAGAAAGTACAATGACTGGGTGACCAAACGACAGATTAAGCTATCTTCGTTGATTGGGAGATTTGGGATCCTGCCGGATTTATGAGCGGGACAGTCTTGTAGAGTGGATGGGAATAAGCATGGACTACCTTACAAGACTATATACTCCTGCATGATCATGAGCTAAGTAGTACCACGAAAAAAAGGGTGAAAAGAATCCCCATCGAAGACTGAAATCAGACATGACCCTTTTTTAACTCTATAAGGATCAACACTAAATGATCATTTCGACGTAAATTAGTTCTTGGCATCTCATAAATAGAAATAAGAGATATGAGAATTTATTCATTTTAAGTCTAAACAAATCGTATTTATTCTTTTCATTGGTCTCTGCTTTATGAACCTTGCTCTTACACGAATCAACCCCAGCCTCCAACCCAACTAACGAAGAGATCTTGGCGGCATTGCCCCATTTGGAATTTAGCACAATTCTTGCAAAGAAATTGCTCACTAGTTTCTCGATAAGAGATGGGAAATATGCTCAATATCATTGGATTGAATAATTGATCTAAATAAGATAGACTTCCATCTTATAATAAGGAATATCAACTCCTAGAAAGATGAAAGATCTGAAGCCATTCTTACCCAAAAAAAAGATCTGAAGCCAAGATCAATTGCTAGCTGGACTAAGTAAGCGGAATGATCGCACGCGAGAAGCCAGTTTCTTTGCTAACATGGGCTTTACACAATCAGTCAAATCATATAGATATTCCTTCAATATAACAAAGGTTATTGAAAGGATCCCGAAGACTCACCAAAGCATGAAAACTGGGATCTTTCATAAAATTGATTTTTATTCGAATAGTGTATAACCCATGGATAAGCTCATATTAACTCGTCAATTTGGAATTCAGTTCGGAATTTTCCTTGGGATGTGTCGATGTAATTTGCTAAACTATGGAGATTCATAGGCGATGGTATGATATGAACTAATTTACAATGATGTTACAACTAGCCTAAAAGGAGACAGAAAGGCATTTTCAATTGAAGCACTTAATACTTCGACCTTTGTTTTTGCAATTGGCTACGCAACTACTTCTTTTTGGTAGGCCTCTACTTCATTGGGGTATGCCATTCTTCTTGAGAGTTCAGCTAGAAAGACTCCTTCTCCAAGATAGGCGTAGTTAGAATTGAGATCTCATTCAAGAAAAATATATCAAATATTTGGAGTTTTTTTATTACATGTTCATATTCTATAAATGTTGGAAAGATCAACACCAATAATCAGCAGAGTCCAAATTTAATAGAAGATGTGGCTCAAATCGATAAAGAAAGAATAACAATTGTATTTGCATTTCTAATAGGTATTCATGCTTATCCCAAGAAATGTATTCAGTCTTATTTAAAGACGAAATCCCCCAAGGTAATATGAAGAATTGGGGGGTCTCCCATTGTGGACGTCGGCTTCCGAGGGTCCTCTCCTTGGTTGACCGAACCATGTTAAATCCTTTTCTC
This sequence comes from Syzygium aqueum, assembly GCA_031216185.1. Classification (NCBI taxonomy): domain Eukaryota; kingdom Viridiplantae; phylum Streptophyta; class Magnoliopsida; order Myrtales; family Myrtaceae; genus Syzygium; species Syzygium aqueum. The sequence goes on along the minus strand of CM062235.1, from coordinate 8,709,570 downwards.
CTTCCTCGTGTATGTGTGATTACAGAGAAGACATGGTATCAGAGGTAGGTTCAAGTGTGATGCCTATGCTATTGAAGTCACTATTTGCCGCTTCATTCTACTTCTGATTTAAATAAGCTTTTGACCATCTCTTTTCTTCTTGCTAAAATGACTAGTTCTTAAGTAGATCAAGGAGAGGCTTGGAAGCCTACGTCCACCATGGGCACCTCGGGGATTTCATAATTTTTAAATAAGATAGAATACATCTTTGGAGATAAACATGAATATCCGAAAATACAGTTGTTATGTCTTTCTTTATCGATTTGAGTCAAATCTCCTACTAAATTTAGACTTTATAGACTAGGCGTTCTTAATCATACTAAGGTCACGTGGATTTTTTTTTTTGGTCAAAAGGTTACATGCAGTTGGTCGACCATATATTGTGATATCTAAAGTCATGCCATGGACGTGGCATTCTTATAAAGAATCATGGTCACTCGAAGATTGAAGGTTATGCTGATGCATATTAAGTTGGAAATCCCACGGATAGAAGATCCATGATGGGGTTCTACATCTTTGTAGGAGGAAACCTAGTCACTTGGAAGAGTAAAAAGCAAGTGTTAGTTAGGTCAGTGCAGAAGCTGAGTACAGAGCCATGGCTTCACCCACGTGTGAATTAGTCTGGCTTCATTTATTGTTGCAGGAATTGGGTCTTAATAAGCTTCAAACTCCTTCGAAAATGTTCTGCAATAATTGAGCAGGAATTCATATTGCTTCAAATTCAATCGTTCATAAAAGGACCAAATATATACATATCGACTGTCACTATATTCGTGAGAAAGTTCAAGACAAGACAATTGAGACTCCATAGTCCATACATCTGAAAATGAAGGTCAATTGACTGACATATTTACTAAGACGTTTTCCACCAAAAATTTTCAGCGAGTGACGACCAAGCTAGTCTCTGATGACATCTTTACCCCAACTTGGAGGGTGAGTGTTGGAAAAATAAACGTGACTAGTCATTAGAGTTCAAATTAGTAGCATATTTGGCTCAAATCAATCAAAAATGAAATAACGACTGTATTTTTCTTTTCAATAGATATTCATGTTTATTACGTAAAGTTAACGAAATCCCCAAGGTGACATGAAGAATTAGGGGTTTCCCATCGTGGACATAGGCTTCCAGGGTCCTTTCCTTGGTCGACTGAACCACGTTGAATCATTTTCTCATTCTTCGTGTATGTATGTCATTATAGATAAAACAATCAATATCATAAGAAATAGACAAATAAAGTAAAGAAGAATAACAAAACTATCAAGAAAATAGAAAGTGTTTTTAAAGTGGCAAATCAATTGGATTGATTGAAAACATCACCATATGATATATTCTGCCTACATTATTAACACATAAAATTTTTAAAAAGCAAGGAAAAAAACTTATGAAATAAGTGTAATATTGATCTTACCAAACGGTCTATGCACTTTTATTTGATTTATTTATTGCTTCCGTGTCTTCATTCTCCGAATAGAAAGAAGAAGTTTAGTTCCCACGATCCAACCAGTCAAAGCTTAAGACTCAGGCTGACTCGCTCCTCTCCTTTTGATCCCTGACACCCACTTTTCGTCACTCCTCGAAAGCTTCACCGCCGATCGCAAGACACGATTCGCTCGGCCGCTTCCCATGACGGCGACGGCCGAGATCTTCGTCGTCACCGGGCCGGGCCAGGGCCATCTCCACCCTTGCATGGAGCTCTGCCTCCACCTCACCCGCCGCAGCTACCTCACCACCCTCGTCATCCCCTCCCATCTCTCGTCCGCCATCCCTCCCTCCTTCGCCTCCAACCCCCTCGTCGCCGTCGCCAAGATCGCCGGCTCCTCTGGCCCTCCCATGCACGTCTCCGACCCGCTCAATCAACCCGCCGGCCGGGATCTCTCGGCCCACCTGGAGAAACGGACGGCCGGTAGCGAGCCGCTGCGTGTGGTGTGCGCGGTCGTGGATTTCCAGGTGGGGTGGACCAGGGAAGTGTTCTGGAAGTTCGACGTCCCGGTGATCAGCTTCGTCACCTTCAGCGCCTGCGCAGCGGCCATGGAGCTAGGCGCGTGGAGGGCGCAGGCGGGCGACGTCCGTCCCGGCGAAGCTCGCTTGATTCCCGGGCTGCCCGAAGAAATGGCCATCGTGTATTCCGATCTTAAAAGGAAGCCCTTCGGTCCTCCTCGAGGCGACCCGGCAGGTCCGGGACCGAGGCCAGGAGGTGGCGGAGGCGGGCCGCCGAAGCCCGGCGGCCGGCCGCCCTGGGTCCCGGAGGTCGAGGGCTCGATCGGGCTCATGTTCAACTCGTGCGCCGACCTGGAGCGGCCTTTCCTCGACTACATGCGGGACCAGATGAAGATGCCGGCCTGGGGCATCGGCCCGCTCCTGCCCGAGCAGTACTGGAAGACGTCCGGCGACTCGCTGATCTCGGACCGCGCGATCCGGCAGCACAGTCGCGAGTCGAACTGCACGGAGGACGAGGTAATCAAGTGGCTGGACAGCAAGCCGCCGCACTCGGTCCTGTACGTGGCGTTCGGCAGCGAGGTGGGCCCGGACGAGGAGGAGCTGGCGCAACTGGCCGCGGCGCTGGAGGAGTCGACCCGGGCCTTCGTGTGGGTCATCGGGTCCAAGTCCGGAGGGCACTTCTCGGACGGCATGGAGAGCAGGGTTGGGGACAGGGGCCTGATCATAAGAGGGTGGGCGCCGCAGCTCCTGATCCTTAGCCACCCGTCGACGGGCGGGTTCCTGTCGCACTGCGGGTGGAACTCGACGGCTGAGGCAATTGGGCGTGGGGTCCCGCTCCTGGCGTGGCCGATCCGGGGCGATCAGCACTACAATGCCAAGCTGGTGGTGAGCCATCTCAAGGTTGGGTACAGAGTGGCGGAGGACTTGTCGCAGGTGGTGAGGAAGGACGAGATAGTGAAGGGGATCGAGAGCCTCATGTCCGATGAGGAGATGCACGAGAGAGCAGCTTCGATCAAGGCCAAGTTTGGGCATGGTTTCCCGGCGAGCTCGGAGAGTGCATTCGATGCTTTTAGAGATTTTATTAACCAGAGGCTTTGAACGAGTTCTGTTGTAATTGGATCTTTTGGCCATGTAACCACGAGATTTCACCTTAGTTCTGCTTGCAAAAATATTCCCATCTCTACTGAATTGTCATTGGGATAGTTCACATATTGCCTCTAATGCATGAATGAATAAACCAGAGAGGCTATAGCATGTTGAAATGGATACATGTGTTCGGGTTGCCTAACGAATTCACTGGTTCATGCCAGGTGAGTTGCTCCATTAAAAATTTGTGAGAGTTTGAAGAGCTGACAAAAGAAAGAAGACAAATTGCTTTATGCTGAAGAGTTTTGGTTTCAATCTCGCTCCTCTGTCAATGAAAACAAGCGAGGATAAAGATGGGAAGATATTGCCGTTGCTTTCGGTTTCGCAGAGACAGGGAGCATAATCCAACAGCAAACGTGGGGACGTCTTTTCGATCCATGGCGTCAGTCATGACGTTGGATCCAACTGACTTTATGTGTGTGTAATGGACAACAACACATCAACGTCTTTCGGCGCGTCTAGACATTTCCTCTCGAAAGGGGCAACCCCCTAAAGTAAAGAAAGAGCAAACATCACAGTCGACATTCGGGCTAAGTAGAGTTTACATAGTGTTTACCTCGGCTATGGACTTCTTTGCGTTCAGCGGTCACTTTTAGCAAAAGGAAAAACAGCTCCTGGTCGGTCTTAAGAGATTTGCCGACCATGAGGCAAGCCATTGACTATGGTGTCACTGAAGATTGTACTTGATTTCGCATAGGGAGAGCATGATGACCTAGAGATTTCGCGTCGGCAATGAGATGTAGGGCGACGAGAACTAAACCCGAAATCCGCTCTCCATGGAGTTTATATCGTAACCAAATAGCTGATACAGAACTGTGAGAGACTCTGAAACAGCGAAACCACGAATATACACGCCCGCACGCCCAAACAGAGACCGAGACTTTATGGTACTCCCTCCATTCAAATACCCCACTTCACAACAGTCATCCATCTTGAACATCCGATCGTGGTCGCCATCTAACAGTCCAAGTTTGTTTTCTCTCTCTCTCTCTCTCTCTCTCTCTCTCTCTCTCTCTGTAAATAACTATCAGGCTACAAATGCTTGGCCTACGAAATCTTCCTTCTCTTTGACCTCCTTAGCTTACAATACATCAAAGAAGTTCGTGTCAGTCGCTCACAAAAAAGATCTGTGACGACCAAGGCATGTCAGCTGAGAATGAGATCCTGGTGGTGCCCAAGATCGGGCAAGGCCATCTCTTCCCTTGCATCGAGCTTTGCAAGCACCTCCTCCGCCGTGATTTCCGCATTACCGTGGTCGCCGACTCCGACATCTCCTCCTCCATCCCCTCCACTCTCCAACAATCCCCTCTCTTCGCTCTGATCAACATCTCACCACCACAAGACACGCCACCTGACCCGCCTGCTAGCTTCCCTCGCCAGCACCAACAGATGGCCCAAGGCATCGATTCATTCCTTGCAGCGCGTGACCCAGCTCGAGCCCGGCCTGTTTGCGCGGTGATCGACCACATCATGTACAAGACACAGGAGGTGTTCTCCAAGCTTGGGATCCCCACGGTGACTTTCATCACTTCCGGGGCGTGCTGGGCCGCGGTGCAGCATGCGGCGTACGTGGTCCGGCCGGACGACATGAAGCCGGGGGAGGTTCGTGCCTTACCGGGCTTGCCCAATGAGATGGTGCTGAGTTATTCGGATCTTAAACAGAGGCGCCACTGGATGCCCTCGAATCGGGGAGGGGGAGGTGGAGGTGGAGGGAAGGGCCCGGGAGGCTCGAGGCCGCAGATGGGCCCGCCTCTTCCGGGTCAGCCAGCCCCGTGGGTGGAAGAAGTGAAGAGCTCGGTAGCGTTACTAATCAACACGTGCGATGATCTCGAGCGCCCGTTCCTAGACTACATGGCCAATCTGACGGGCAAGCCCGTCTGGGGCGTGGGCCCGCTCCTGCCGGAGGAATACTGGAGGTCCGCAGCGTACTTGCTTCAGGAGCGGGAGATCCGGCCCAAGAGAGAGTCCAACTACTCGGACGACGAGATAATCGGGTGGCTCGACCGGCAACCTCGCGGCTCCGTCACGTACATATCGTTCGGCAGCGAGGTGGGCCCCTCGACGGAGGAGTACCCGGAGCTAGCCAAGGCGCTGGAGGAGTCGAACCGGCCATTCATATGGGTGATCCAGAAGAAGTCAGGCCGGCCTGGTCCGCCGGGCGGAGGGCCAGCCCAAATGGAAAGCAGCTACTTTCCACATGGTTTGGACTACACAGTGGGGGAGAGAGGGCTGATCATACACGGGTGGGCACCGCAGCTGCTGATACTGAGCCACCCATCAACCGGTGGGTTCGTGTCCCACTGCGGGTGGAACTCCACGGTGGAGGCAATAGTGAGAGGAGTCCCGATTTTGGCGTGGCCAATCAGGGGTGACCAATACTACAATGCCAAGCTGGTGGTGAATCATCTCAAGATAGGGGCTTTGGTGCGTGATGAATACCCAGCTGAGATGGCGAAGAAGGACGATGTTTTGAAGGGAATCGAGCGGGTCTTGACCGACGAAGAGATTACTAGGAGATCGATCGGTCTTGGAGAGAGGTTTGAGAAGGGCTTTCCTGAGAGCTCAGTGATTTCAATGGATGCTTTCAGAGATTTTGTCAACCGGAAAACAGAGTAGGCACTGTGTACTTTGCGGTTGCCTATTTGTACGGAGAAGGAAGTCTGAAGCTAGAACAATAAAGCTGACCATCAGTTTCTCCTTTCTACCATTTTTTCGCGACAGATGTGCTCAGAGGTCATGTAGCATTTGATCCTCCAATCCCTTTTCTCCAAAGCTATTACTGATTCGACATTAGATTCCTGAGGCTATTAATCTCTTTTTCCAAGACGAAAGTAATACAGCCGCGAACCAGATACCTGCAGACGCTTTTGGAGATCAAAGATTTACTACCAAAATCCGTCATTAGTCTCAGCATGTACCAAACCCACAGGTGCTGTACGTAGGGAGAAAGTTCATGAGAAGACAAATGAATTGTGCCATTGTGATTGAAAAGGTCAAGCTTAAGATAAGGATGATCATTCTTTTTGTTCCTCCCAACAGAAAGTAATTCTACCATGGATAAGAAAAATGAGGCAGTAATCAGTACACTCTGCTGGCATGAATAATGTGCATTCGAAACCTGGATGGGTCATGATGATTCTGCATCCAGATTGGGAACAATTGCAGATGAAAGCTCTATATGAGAGACACGAACTGCTCCGATCAGCCGTTCTGGCAACTCATCAGCAGTGTTAGCCTGCACCATGCATCACACAAAGAGAAGCATTAGCTTTCTTTATCTTTTCCTTTTTCCTTTGATCTTGAGCAGCACATGAAGCGTTAGATGTCCAGTAGTTAAGTCCGCCAGAGCCCGCACCTTGAGCCAATAAGAGAAAACATTTGATAGATAATGCCTCCACAACAGAACAAATATATTTACAGACAATGGGGGCATTCTTTTCCAATCTTAAGACATCCCACATACCCTCATGATCTAACAAGAAGCTATAGAGGATAATAAGACATATCACGCTTATCGTGGCTAAAGACTTGTCCTCGTTTGCTATTTGTTTATTTCCAACTTCCCCATCTAAGTCTATCCAATGCATTGTGAATTAGCCTTTGAGCTTCGTGCAGTTAATAAAGAAATTCTAGCTCCAGTATCCCTTTTTTCAGCTGTTCGCAACATGTCATTTTCATGAGTTCTCAATGATCCATCATTGCCGTCCTTTGAGTATATTCAAGGGAAACCCAAAACGCAGCAAAGAAATGCCAACTGGAGGAAACCCCAGACAGATGTTGAGATGGAGATGGAGACTCAGGTTAGATAGGGTAAGGAAAGGCCTAAAGGGACTTGGGAGAAAACAACACGAAAAGAGATGGAGCATCTTCAGCTTAAAAGGATTCATGTAGCCAACCCCACCTTGTGGGAAAGGCTTAGTTTTTGGTAGTTGTTCTTGTTGTCTTTCTTTTCAGGTGGCTTTATTCCGTCATATATATTTCTAAGAGAATCATGTTCGTTTTGAGGCTATGAATGGTAGCTAGGCCTATCACATCGATGTGGAATTACATGAGTAAGATGGTCAAATCCAGCCCAAAAAAGTTCACAGAATAGTGCAATGCTCCTAATCTGAAGCTACGTACTTTTTTCATCAACACGGAAAACCAATGCAGATCTCTTATTGATGTGTCCCTCAAAACGAGAACGCTATTGACATATTACACAGCTATCAATATTGTATGAATATATATGTCTCAGGCAGAGTAAGTACTGGGGAAGATCGCCACCAACTCCACATTAGCTAGAGTAAAACCAGACACTACGCTAGCTTAGGCATTATGCTACAAGAATGTCTATGCCTGAATATTATATAATATTTCTGTGCATTTGTTATTAAGTATAGAATTAAGTCAAGTTATAAATGCCAAAAGCTTAGAACACATTTAAAAGGTTGGGTTAGCAACTAATGCACTTTGGACTATATGAAAACTGCATCAAAGTGGGGACAAATCCACAACAGAAGACATACAACAGAGTTTGCACATATCATTAGCATACCTGTACAAGAAAAGCCATATCAACAGCCAATGTTTTGATGACTGCGTTCACAAGCACCCAAACTCCATTAGCAACAGTTGAAGAACCAATGTTGACATCAATCTACAAAAAGAGGAAATCATGTTAAAACCAATGGAATATCGTCAAATACTCATAAACATCGCATCTAAGCAAAACCAGATGACTCTTTACTTCCAGGTAGTTAGGACCACGGATATAGTTGCAGTCAACTGCTTTCCCCAACAAACAAGGAGCACTACCGACACTCTGTTGAACAATCCACGAACCCTGCATAACGTACATTACAAGTCAACATCCTCAAGAAAAAGTTTACTGCAAAAAAAGAAGAAAAGCTGAGGATCCAATTATCAGAAAAGTACTCTAGGAAATTAGTACGATTCTTACTATACAGTGATATATATATAGGTACTGATTGATTGTTACTTGATGGAAAGTGAAAATTTTCAATATGGAGAGAGATTTTATTATCACAATTTTCTTAGTAACATATACTAGGACGTCTCATAATCTTCTACACTAAGAAATAGAAGCAACTTGACCAAATTGCCCGAGCATTCCCAGCAAAGCAACTCAGTAACATAGTATTATACACATACACCTATGGCTGAGACATGTCTATATGTGTCCAATTCAAGGATTTTGAAGTAATCATATGTCACCTTGAAAAATGGAGGGCAATTAAGTACTGTTGGTATGGTCAATCTGTTGATATCATAAAATGGTTGAGACAAGTACCTTTGGTACTGAAGGAATGAGCTTTAGTCTCTTATTGCGGAATTCATCATTACCATCAACAAATCGTTGCAAGAGGGATCCAGGTTCTAATTTTTTTGTTACGAAGTAAAATACCATACTGTAATGGGTTGAGCCAGGTACCTGCATATTATAGGGTTATGCTATTGCCAAACACTGAAGTGTCAGCTAAACTGAAAATAAATGATTATCCAATTTGAGGTTCTTTATTTGAGGTGCTTACTTGCACATTGACGACAATGGAGAAAAGCCCCTTCCTGGAAGCAACCTGTAGAGACACATAGAAAGACCTAAATTCATATCAAAGCTCCTTAAGGTCACAAAATAAGCACGAATCTATTTACAACCGGACAAACAGAGAGCCACCATTTAGATATACGGAGTTTGGTATAATCACAGTATAAACAAATCCTAGAGACCATTATGCATCAGCTGTGGTTATATTCATGTCGCAGCAATATTCACTAGGCAAATACGAAGCAAAGTCACATTATAGTGTTACTATAACCAATCACCTAAGAAGACTAAAACTTGAACACCATTTGTCGAAAGGAGTTTGTTAAGAGGTACCCCAGGGCAATTGTTAAGCATCCAATTAAAGAAAGCTTTCTCATTTCCAAAGCACTGTTTTTCCCATGTTTGGCATAATCAGTACTCTTAGAAAGTCCAACCCAATAACTTAAGCTGATAGGTGGAGAAGACCACATGGATATAAAGAGCATTTAGCACCCGTTGTCAATCGATGTGGGATAATACTTCAACAAGTACATTGTAAATAAAAACAGATCTGCATTATGTATGATTAACAAGTGCCCCGGGCCACATGTTAACAAAAGCCTTGTCTAAATAGCCCTTAAAAGAATATGGCAATGATGAGTTCAATTAGATAGAATTAGACTAATATACTATTTCATTCTTGCAACTTTCCTTTCCTTCAAGTTTATATATAGTTCCCTGATGTCATCATTTGATGCATCTAGACCTGGATAAAACTTCTAATCAAGGAAAAATGAAGTGCGCACAATAACTAAAGAAAGTTTTCTGAAGAGACTACTCTAAGATTGAAAATTGACATTAAGACTACACGGTTTCAGAAATCTCATAACAAAACTGCCCTTCTTTTCTGTTTGTTCTATTGAACTAGAATGTGTAAGGTACATAAGCACACATCAAAAGAGATTGAAGACTGAACCCCTCATTTTAGTTCTGCCGTTTTCTTTGCAAAACTCTGTGCTTAAATCAAATTCAACCAACTGTTGGCTATATGTTAATGTGGAGTAGGCCGATCTGACCTGTATAAAGTCCCAAAAAATGCAGAGCACAAAATTTGACCAACCATCAAGATCCACCATCAATGTGAAAAGTACAAGGAGCTGAAATTGATAAAATTCTTTTGCCTCTGAGTTAGGAAAAGCTAGAAAGCTACTTTCACTTTTAGAGAGGTGCAAACTTGAAAAAGAGATAATCAGCAACTCTGACAGTGTCTCTTTGTGCGAAATTTTGACTCTATTTGTTCTGTTTCTCAGGCTTCAGCGGATCAAGTTAAATCAGATTTCTGTCCCGCCCCAACCCCATTGTAACATAACTAGCTTCCACCACTCTGAATTGTGGGATAGGTCTGGAGTCCCATTTAGGAAACATGTAAGGTTTAGGACGAGTATGGAATTTAGTTGACAGGTACTCTAAAACTAGAAGTGTATTAAATATATTACTGGAAGATCAATTTTCTTCTAAGATACAGTAGATGATTCAGGCAATTATATTTTCAATTTTGAATTCAATACATTAATTAATTAATATATACATATTAATCGGGTTCCAGTTGGGTTTCAGCTTCTCATATACTTAAGTGGGACAGATTATAGAGTATAGAGTACATTTTTGAACCCCACTAAAGATGGTAACAGGTTTGTGGTCTTATTTGAAACTCGATGTGGTTCAGTTTGGAACAGAGTTAGCAGTCCCAAACTGCCCACCTACTATCTCTATCTGTTTCTATATGGTTGTGTGATGAAGATCCAGTGTACACCAACTGAGCATCTCTCTTTCCTTTCTTTGTCTCTATTGACTTGACTAGCCATTCTTGGGTATAGTGGCATAAAGATTTTGTTAATGGATAACACGATGCACCACCTTTACTGAGCTAAATGTGGGGGCACTAATGATATGTGGCTACTCAGAGTTATCATTTCCACAATGTCTCATGACCCCCCCAAAGCACCAAAACAGAAGTCCCACCACACCATGATGAAAAGCACCTCATACAACAAGTAAACCAAACCGGGTTTCAAACAAGAGAACAGTCCTCAGCAAAATATTTGAGCAAATTGAAAACTGACTTGTGCTGCACATCCTTTTCGTCTGGCAACATGGTTTATTCTTTTTGTGTCCTTGAACCAATCAACAGCAACAAGATCCATTAGATGATTTCCTGCAGGAATCTTTATAACAAAAGTTGCCAACAATGTAGTGAGTGCATGATTACTAATACTAATGCGAAAATGAGTATATGAGCACAAAAGGAAGATATAAAGGACCTCTGATTGGTCATCGCAAAAATGCTTGCTCCGAACTCTGAAATTATTCCCATCAGAAATTCTCCAGCAGTCTCGAGCATTATCATGGTCAACATGAGGTAAATTACCAGAAAAGCATGACAAATCAATTTGTTCCGCAGCTTCTTCTTCCATGGCTTCATTTTATTTAAGGCATGCAAGCAAAGTGTCATATTCAATTTCCACAACATTTGTGACATGAAGAAGTCAAAGTTCAAAGCATTATCACGGTCAACATGAGGTAAATTACCAGAAAAGGATGACAAATCAATTTCTTCCACTGCTTCTTCTTCTGTGGCTTCCTCTTATTTATGGCATGCAAGCAAAGTGTCACATTCAATTTCCACAACATTTGTGACATGAAGAAGTCAAAGTTCAAAGCACAACATCTACCTTCTTTCTTGACTTCACCCTCAAGACCAGTTGAGTATTCCTAGACCATTGTTACATTTATGAAAAGAGAATAAAGTTAAGGTCCTGAAAAGGTAGGCAATCATAATGTGAGGAATACCCAAAAGAAAATCAAACCTCTTGTTCTTGAAATTCCTCATCGTCATCAGAATATTCGTCCATCATAACAGAATTTCTACCCGAAGCATTAGTTTCAAGAGAATGTGTTGGATGAACAGTAGACTCATTATGTTTAGCCTTATATGAAGAAACAGAGGCTGATGTCATATTAACCATGACAGGGATTATTGGAAGGACACTTCTTTCATCTGTCTGGGCAAACCATTCACGCATTCCTTTGAGCAAGAAGTACATAATGAAGATTTGTCATCAGCAAAGAATGGTGAAAGTGTCTCTAGCTCATAGATATGCAAACATAAAAGTAAACGGACCATCATAAGTCTAATCGTGATAAACAGTACATTTTAAGCTAGAAAATTAGCACTGATAATTGAAAAAGAAACTATGCAAAATGTTTTAACTGTTCTGACTTCTAGTACTTAATATCTATTGCAGCAAGCAGAAAATCAATGAATTTTAGACATCAGAAATTGTCTTCACACTTAAGTATAATCAAGTCAAACTATTATACAGAATATGCGAGATTTCAGTGCTGAAACCCAAACAAGATGCAAATGGAAAGGAGATGAAAAAATGAAGACGTACATATGAAAATTGGGAATATACGGTCTTCAACCCCTCAAAATAAAATGTGATAAAATGTGGATCAGCAACAACCTTAACCTCAAAAAGTTAAAGAGAGAATTGCGGGAAGGAACTCACCAGCTACACTATTTAACATATGAAGGAGACATTGTTGCTGAAAAGCCGGAATATAGCCCACACCCCATCCTTTCAAATCAATTTGCATAAGATGCTGAACCTGTGTTCTTGGTCTCCCATGTCGAGATTGTAGCGGTGAGATGTTGAACCCTCCACCTGAGAGCACATGTTAAAATCGCTCTAATGATTCTCATAGCGGTATTCTTCATTATACCAAGAAATCTACAATCAGTCTTTGCTTTGCAAAATCTACATCTATGACTTACTCTCAACATGTGCACGCACACATCCAGGCTGTGGACCACAATTTACATGTTCTCTAGAATGAAATAGCACAACTGCAAAGAATCCAATATTTAAATGTGCCTAATCAGTCAAGCAATTATAATACCATACACAAATAACTATGCCAATCCTAGGTTGTTCTAACATCAAGCAAATGAAAACTCTTCATGCAACAAAAATAATTTAATTTGGGACCAGTGGAGAAACACTGTACCATAACTCCCATCATCATTCCGGCGCCAGTACCGCACATAACAAAGATCACGTGGCCACACCAACCTGCAATAGAGTTATTGACAATGTCCGGTCAATTGTGAGTGAGCTACTTATAAATGAGAAAGATGTACTTACCAAGTGCAAGCAGAAACAGTAAAAAAACCTGAAGATCAAATGCCAAAGTCGCCCATTGACTTCCTTAAATTTGCAATAGCAAGCATTCAATGACCAATTGAATCACTTATTTCGCACGACTCGTCCGAAGAAATTGCATAAGATGTATATGGCCCATAAGTACTTCTCCAAGGTCAAGGCTTCTAACGTAAGTTTGCACCAGAGTTCATCACATGACAGACTGTCATTCAAGTCTGTAATGTGATGACCTTTAAACTAGAAAGTCCAAACAGACCAGGACAACTACGTCAAATTTTTCAAACGTTGTTTTCCTCAACAGTGTGAAGTTCACAAGGTTCAAGAAAAGACTAGGCAAAAAGTAGAAAGTAAATTTCACTACAAAGTCCAAACAGACCAGGACAACTACATAAAAGTTTTCACAGGGTCATACTACAAGAGTAAGACATGAAAATTCTCATTCTTGAGGCCTTACGACTTCATACTGCAAACTCTAAACTAGAAACAAAACTAAAGCTAGGTTGCTAACAACTCTCTTGGTTTCCTTGGCATTTTGGTTTTGTAAATTACGGTTTTTCCACAAATTTCATGCTCTCTTCAAATCTACTTGAACAATGCAATTCCAGCCATCTCATCAACATAATAGTTGCAAATTGTATCATCATAACCCACGGTCACACAGGTAGAGAATACATTTGCCATTACATCAGAGTGTCGCACATGCATAGAGTTGAAGTTTCACTGAAGCAAAATCATGATGTAACAACCTCAACATCAAAAAAGAATGCCATCACATTTACCTACATTATTTAGAAGTATAAAGAGGAGATCGAACTGAAAAAGAGATGATTACATTGGGAACCAGCCCAGCTGAAGCCGGTGATATAATATTGCCGTATGCCCATCTACCTCTTCAACTAAACTGCCATGCTGGAAACTGCTATCCCACCTGCATAGACAGTAAATTGTCCTTTCTCATTTCAATCTGCGTACCATATCGATCATCTCATAGATGCAGAGATTCCACAGAGTAACTTCCAACTAAATAATTATGTTTAACCAGAATAACCTCCGAACTGTCAAACTTTCAAAGTGGACAAATGCTGATAGATCATGCTACCCAAGAACTAGATCAATTACGCTAGATGATGTCAGAACAAGCAACAAGCATTCCCGAAATAAATTAAAATGTGTACATAAAGTATCGACAATGCTTCAGAGTATGCTAGCTAAGCCATATTGCAGTTCTATTGAGCCCATTTTTTATAATTAGAAATTGGTAAGTAAAAGACCTACTCAAACCGTGTCCCGTCCATTGTCATTACAAGCTGAAATACTTCCTCACACGTAGCCTCAACGACTCCAACAGCCTTCATTGCTCTACCGCAGCTCCTTGCCTGCATACATGCAACTAAAAATGTTGAAAGAGCCCAAAACATCCTAACGTGCAGTAGAATCAAGCAACTCCACCAAACAAATATCAAAAAGGTCGGTGAGGTAACCAATTCATGCATGCAAGAGATATAAATCAAAGATTCATACCAAGTAATTGACTTCGACAAGCTCTTCAAAAATCCGAAGACCTATCACCAATAGAAAAATCAACTGATTTATTTTTGCATCAGGGATGGCCTACTTTTACCAAATTTAGTCACAACATGCTACCATTTTGACACTGGTGCAAACGCCAATGCTTTTTGGGAAATCCTTGGTTATTGTTATTCTGATGAGACATTTCTGAGTCAATTTCCCTGGTCCAGTCAAGGACTGAGTCAGGAAGACCTACCAAAAGTGTGGAGAAGTTAGATAGGTAGAAATCGCAATTGTGACAAATATGAGAAATCAAAGGGATTGAATAACCATTTCCAATTTTTCTTCGCACTAGGTCTTGATGAGCATCATCTTCATCCTCTGGTGCACTGAACCTGAAAATCAAAATTAGTAAGAAAATTTACACTAGAGATTAGAAATATCTGCATGAATGACCATACTATTACTGTCAAAGTGGCCAGGGAGACTTTATGGATACACTGGCAAGTACTACTAAGTTTATGAATTCTAATTTCAGCAGCCTGGAGTAGGACACTGATGAGAATAATGTTACAGCTCAATATGAATGGAAAAATAAGAAAGAGCAGACAAAATAAGAACTGCTTCGGATCTTCAGTATTTACCTAAGGAGACTCCTTCCATAATCAAAGTAGAGGCCCACTTCATAACAAGAAAACTGTAACCCATGCATCCTAATATATTGTCTCCACAATGTGAGGTTTCTCTAAGTGAATGTTTTCATGTACTCAATTAGCAGGAATTTTATCTTTTATTTTGGTTTATCTATGTAAGACCATGAGTCAACAGTGTTACGTTACTTGAGTGACCATGAGTCAACAGTGTTATGTTACTTGAGTGGTGTCAGTTTTATTTTCTGGGTTTTATTTCTTTTTATATACATAAGGGCATTATGGTCATGTACAATATATGCAATATAAATATATTGCGATAGGTGTGGAACTTCAGTAACACGGAAACCGAGAGCCTCTCGTAGGCTTTTACAATCTGTTTTTTCCTCTCTTCTTCTCCTCTCTATTTCTCCTCTCTTCCTTCTTCTCTCTTGGCTATTTACCACAGGTTCTCCAATCAGCTTTGCGATATGGTATCAGAGCAAATCTGACGACCTGATTCCTTGATCCTATAGCTGGTTTGACAGTCCCCTAATAACCCTTTTCCTCCTCTGGTGCGCAGCCACCCAACTAGTCTTGCTACATATAAGACCAGGAGAAATCATATCCATCAGGTTCTGTTTGCGGCTATGGATTACAACACTTACTGATCAGCTCATTCAAGGATCAGAATATTTTGTTGATTATATTTGACTGGTGTGCAGGATTTCCATTGAAAATATAATTAATTGAATTGGGAACTTTTTTTTTTGGTCTGATATTTTCTTCTATATAGCAGCCTATATTTATGAGATTTCAGCATCCCCTTTCTGAGATAGATGAAGCCAATTGTGTCTTATTATATGTCGATATCGATTATATGGAGCCAAGGGCTGTTTTATTTCTTGCACTAAAGTTTCAGTCTTCTTGATCTGCAGTACATACATTTATATTGAAATTATCACCATGAGTGATACTAAGTCTTCTATAGACAGTGTCAACATTCATATTACCACAATTAAATTAAATGGGGCCTCCAATTACTTGTTATCAACTCAAGCTGTCAAGGTCTATATTAATGCCAAAGGGAAACTCAAGTATCTTACATCAAACCCCCCTATTGTAGATTCTAAAGAATATGGTGACCAGATGAGATAGAATGATAACACTTTTGGTGTGATTATGGAACAGCATGGAACCACCCATTGCTGCTAATGTCATGTTCCACACAATTGCCAAGGGAGTGTAGGATGATCTTATGGAGAGCTACTCACAAGACAAAAACATGTCTAGAGTCCTTTATCTGAGGAGATCTTTAAATTTAAACAAGGGGACAAGTCTCTTGGAGAGAATTACAATGCTTTGAAAGGCATGAGGGAAGAACTCAATCTTTATCAGCCCATCACTACTAATCTTGAGAAACTAAAGACACAACGAGCAGAATTTCAAGTGGCCAAGTTTTTATCTAGGTTGAATACTAACATGTAGCCTGTGAAGAGCCAGCTTCTTGCTGGAGAGAAAGTTCCTTCCATGAATGAAGCATTTCATCGGATTCAGCGCATTATTCCTCCATCTTCTACATCATTTAAAGACAATTCAGCACTTGTGGCTAGTAGTGGTGGTCGTGGTGGATTTTTTTAATGGAGGCCGTGGTTCAATGGGAGGCCATGGCTGTGGTAGTGGACGTAGTGGACAGAGTTCTGATCAAGACAGCCGTTAGTGTACATACTGTGGCAAATCTAGTCATAATGTTGACACTCATTGGGCCAAGTATGGCAAGCCTGAGTGGGCTCAGCGATTAGTTACTGCAAATGCTGCTTTGTCTAAAGGGAATGCTGGAAATGTGTCTTTAGGCGACATGAATCCATCTATGCCAATTGGGGGTAGTTCTTCTGAGTTTGCGGCTCGAGATGATCTACCTAGACAACTTATCAAGTGTGTCCAACAACTAGAGGCTTCCAATTCCTCATCCATTGCCACTCTTGCACGTACAGGTAACATCGCATTTTTCTCTACTTTGTCTCCTAGCACCCGGGTCATTGACTCGAGAGCTTCTAGTCATATGGGTAAGCAAGAACTATTCTCTTCCCACCATAACTCTAGTTCTTCATCTCAAGTTATTTTAGCTAATGGCTCCTCTCCTCAGGTGGTTGGATTAGGGATTGTTTCACTCACACCTCCCTTATGTTTGTCCTCTGTCTTACATGGTCCCCAACTTCCTTTGAATTTGTTGTCTGTTAGTCAACTACCTAAAGATCTTGGTTGTTATGTTACATTTTACCCATCTTCTTGCATTTTTCAAGACCTTCAGACAAAGAAGACGATTGGTGGAGGGCATGAACGTGATGGACTCTACTATTTGGATGGAGTCTATACTGGTGACGCCAATGGTCTAGCTGATAGTTCTATTACCCCCTATTATGGCATTCCCATTTAGGACATTTATCTTTATTTAAGTTACAACGTATAATTCCTGAGTGCAAATCAGTTTCTACTCTCGAGTGTGAGGCTTGTGAACTTGGGAAACATCATCGTAGTTCTTTCCCTAGTCGTATTGATTCTCATGCATCTACTTTACTTGAACTTGTTCATTCGGACATTTGGGGACCTTCGCGTATTGCTAGTAGAAATGGGCTTAAGTACTTTGTTATTTTTGTGGATGATTACTCTCATCTAACATGGCTCTATATGATTCATGACAGTTCTGAATTTTTATCTGTTTTTTCAATTATTTCATCGTGAAATTATTAATTAGTTTAATACATCCCTTAAAATTTTGTGAACTGATAATGCTCTAGAATATTCACAGAAATCAATTTCTTTGTTTTGTTCTAATCTTGGCATTATACATCAAACAAGTTGTACTTATACCCCTATGTAGAATGGTGTGCCCGGGAGAAAGAACCGTCATCTTCTAGAAGTTGCTCGTTCACTTTTGTTTTGTATGCATGTCCCAAAATCATTTTGGAGTGATGATGTCCTTGCTGCCCGTTACCTCATAAATCATATGCCTTCCACTGTTTTGTCCGTAACTTACGTCCCAGTGCTAACAAACTATCCCCACGTGCCACCAAATGTGTTTTTCTCAAGTATTCACGTACTCAAAAGGGATATCGGTGTTATGATCATATGACTTGTATCCAATATGTCAATGCTGATGTCACTTTCTTCAAGGGCACACCATACTATTCTACTAAGGATAAGGAGTTTTCAACTGACATTGTGGCCGATCCTCCTATCCTACAACTTATCCCCCTAGATTTTGTTAGTCCTTCTCCTATGTCTCCTCCCTTGCAGGTGTATCAGCAGTGAACGCAGTCTACAGCACCACCAGTCTCCAGCTCTTCCATGCCCTCTATCCACTCTCCCTCCATGTCTCCTTGTCCGGACGATCTTTTGGTTGCCCTTCGCAAAGGTACGCGTTCTTGTACACAAAGATCCTCTTTTGCTTACCTTATTAAGCGTTATGTGTCTATCTCACATCTTCCTTCCCCATTACATGACTTTGCTCTATCATTACATACTCACACAATTCCTGCCTCTACCATCGAGGCCTTGTCTTGCCTTGAGTGGAAGAGAGCTATGGATGTTGAAATGGAAGCTCTGGTATCCCGCTAACATGGTCTTTGATTGATCTTCTTCATGAGAAAGATGTGGTGAAGTGTTGGTGGGTGTACACTATCAAGTACAACTAGGATGGCTCCGTTGAGCGTCTTAAGGCCTAGCTTGTTGTTATAGGTTTTACTCAAAATTATGGGGTGGGACTATTTTGAGACATTTTCCCCCGTGGCATGTCTCAATTCTATTCGTGTTATTATTTCTCTTGCTGTGAATTTTGATTGGCCATTAGATCAATTGGATGTGAAGAATTCTTTTTTTTATTATGATTTGTTTGAGGAAGTATATATGGAGCAACCTCCTGGGTATATTGCTCGGGGGGAGAATCGTAGTAAAGTATGACAGCTGCATAAGCCATTTATGGGTTGAAACAATCTCCAAGAGCATGGTTTGACAAATTCAGTTCAGTGATTTCCAAGTGTGGTTTCCACCAGTATTATTTTGATCATTCTGTTTTTGTTTGAAAGGAGTCAAGGTTGGTCATTCTTGTTGTATATGTACATGATATAATTGTCTCTAGCAGTGATGTGACTGGCATTTCTGAGGTCAAGTATTCTCTTTAGTAATAGTTTCAGATTAAAGACGTGGGAGCTCTTAGGTATTTTTTGGGTATTGAAGTTTTAAGTAGGAAAGGTATTAATTAGTCTCGACGAAAGTACGTTCTCGATCTTTTGTTTGAGACTAGTACACTAGCTTCCAAGCTAGTTGATACTCCTATGGATCCAAATCAGAAGTTTCGAGTTGATGGCAGAGATGATATTGAAGATAAGCATCAATATCGGCATCTGGTTGGGAAACTAATTTATCTTACTGTTACACGTCCTGATATTTCCTTTGTTGTTGGTGTGGTGAGTCAGTTTATGGAGTCACCCAAGAAGGCTCATTGGGATGTTGTTTGTTGCATTCTTCGATACCTTAAAGCTCTCCTGGTAAGGGACTTTTTATAAACCGAACGGTTCTTCCATTCTGGTTGGCTATTCTGATTTTGATTGGACTGGGTTAGCATGTGATCCTCGGTCTACAATTGGGTATTGCACTTTTCTTGGTGGTAATTTCGTTACTTGGAGAAGCAAGAAATAGACTACCATTGCCAGGTCTAGTGCGGAGGCTAAATATTGTGCTATGGCACATACTGTGGCTGAATTGTTGTGGTTGAAATCCCTTCTCCAAGAGCTTGGATTTTCCATTAATCAACCTATTGATATGGTGTGAGATAATCAGGTAACTATATATATTGCTGGGAATCCTGTTTTTCAGGAGCGAACTAAGCATACAGTCAACTTTGTTTGTGATGCTGTGAAGCGAAAGTTGGTTTCTACTCCTTATATTGCCTCTAGAGATCAGTATGCTTATATGTTCACTAAACCGTTGTTTCATCTACCTTTGTTGCTGGTTGTTTCAAGCTGGACATGGGTGACCTATATGCTCCAGCTTGAGGAGGAGTGTTATGTTACTTGAGTGGTGTCGGTTTTATTTTTTAGGTTTTATTCTTTTTATATACATAAGGGCATTATGGTCATGAATAATTCATATTCAATATAAATATATTGCGATAGGTGTAGGGCTTTGGTAACACAGAAACCGAGAGCCTCTTATTGGCTTTTACAATCTGTTTCTTCCTCTCTTCTTCTCCTCTCCATTTCTCCTCTCTTCCTTCTTCTCTCTTGGCTATTAACCACAGATTCTCTAATCAGCTTTGTGACAAACCAAAAGCGAAAAATACTCAAATGGCATGTTTGGTACGAAGAAACGAAAGGAAATGGAAATGGAATGAAGGGAGGAATCTAATGGCAAATTTAGATTATCTGCGCAAAACAAGAGGAAAATTGAACCTCATCAAAAGCACTTTCTCCAATCTTCCTTTGCGTTTCATGTCTCTCTTTCCTATACCTTGTTCGGTTAGCAAAAGGTTGGAAGTATTTTTTTTTTTTGGTAGAAAGTTGGTTGGAAGTAACTCAAAATAGATTTTTGCGGGGGGATTACGATGAATTGCGTAAATTTCATTTGGTTAATTGAAATGCAGTTGAGCAACCTTTCTATAACAATAAAATTGGCATCAAGCCTCTTTTACTGCTCAACGGGGCTCTTCTAGGCAAATGGTTATGTCGGTTCAATGTTGAACATAATCATCTTTGGAGCAAAGTGGTTATTGATAAATTTGGCCTTGAAAAAATTGGTTGGATTCTAAGAGTAGAAGAATAGCTCATGCTAGCGGTGTTTGGAGGCGGATAATAGATGAGTAGAGTGAGCTTGTTACTCATACGGATCATATTGAGAGAAATGGTAAGCGGATACACTTTTAGCTTGACACTTGGTGTGGGAAAATGTCTTCACAGATTGTTTCCCTGACCTCCTTGACATCACTAGGAAACAAGGAAGCTCTTGTATAGGATTGCTACTGTTTCTCCAAAGGGACAACGACCTGGGAGATTTGACTTTTCAAGACAAGCCCAAGATTGGACACTTGAAGCTTTTGTTGGTTTTTTATTTGCTGTTCGACTTCTAAGACTTCTCTCACTTCTGTGGACACATTGTTTTGGAGTACTTGTAGAGATAGAATTTTTTCAGTAAATTCTTATTATAGTTTGCTCGAGTAGAAGATTGTTGGTGGCAGGGACTTGGAAAGCTATTTGGAAAGTGAGAGTACTAACTAGAGTTCCATTTTTTGTTTGGGAAGCATCTTGGGAATGTACTCTCACCTTAGAAATTTGCAGAAAAGAGAGAATGTGCTGGTCAACAGATGCCTTTTTCACAAAAAAGAGGCGGAGATGGTGAGACATCTCCTCCATCACTGTCCGTGGACAAGATTGATCTAGGTGGCCACTTATGCGTGCACTGGGCGATCTTGGGGGATAGGAGGATTTATTGAACAAGAGTTAAGAAAGCGATTTCTTCAATCCCTTTTACTGTTTCTAGGTTGATTTGGAAAGACCGGAATAAGAGAGTTTTCATTGGAAAGGAGATGCCTATGTTTGTAATTATTGAAAGTTGGTTGAAATTCTTACACTTTTTCTATAGTTGACAGTTATGTGTGGATGTAAGTGCTTTAATCAAACATTATAGATGATTAGTGTTGTAACTGAGCTCCTTTGGTCCCCGCCTTTTGTCTATGGGATTGCACTCCCTTGGTTCCCTATGATCTTTTCTTTTACCAATATAAAAAAAAAAAAGAACGGAACAGATATTCCTAATTTTATGTTCAGCTGTGATAGGAAAACAATGTGAGAATCGAAAAGTTGTTAGAGCCAATTGTTAAATATGCCCTTAAAATGAAGTATGAGAGAGAGAAAAAATGTGAGGATAAACTTGAAATATTTTTTTTAATATGTGCCTTTTTAAAGAAATGAACGCCAATTCCTTCCCTTATGGCAAGGAATGCTAATTCCATCAATTTGATGGAATTGGCACGCCCATCAGAATTCTCATTCAGCTAATGATGTGAATGGAGACCGAATGGCGATTCCATTCCAACCTCCGTTCCGTGTAGCAAGCACAGCCTAAATATTATAGAACTCAGAAAATTATGGAAATGAGAGAATTCCCTGAGAAAAATCAGATGATGCTATGCAGCAAAATAAAGAACCTAGAATTGGCGTCCCTGGGAAATTGAAGTTAGATAATGCCAGACAGCAAAACAAAGAAAATGTTGGTGAAAAGAGAGAAGCATCTACAAACTCGAGAAGAGTGTCATGCCAAATGACATGGTTAGAGAGATCTTATCTGAGGCACTCACTGACTTTCATGGTTTGAAGACGAAGCCATCCCCCAATTGTCCATCGCAGGCTTAAATTCAAAAGAAACGTGCTTATTGCCATTTAATTCCTGTTGCTGGTGACAACAGCAAGTACTTAGTTCCTCATCCACTGTTAGGACTCAAATATTGACATCAAAATCCCAAACACTATGAAATATTTAGGCCTTGTACACAGAAAGTGATAATGTTGGATGACTTGGTGCTCAAACGACAATACTTAGTAAACAGAACAGTTCTAACAAGTGCTACTCAAGTGAGGCCGCTCTGACCAAAAAAAAAGTTAGGCCGCAATTTGAAGCCAAGAATCAGAGATTTGAGAGAGGTTATTATGAAATTGCTTTCAAGAAATACAAACCTGATCGATCACTGCCTCAATTTTTTCCTTCCAGATTAAGGCCTCCTGGATGTTAAATGCTGCCATCTGGAGCAAGAGCATAGTATAATTATTCATTCCCCTAAAGAAGCTTGCAAAGTTCACAATCACAATTTCCCATTACACTACGAAAACTATAGCAAAAAAAATAAATTACCAACAGTTTATAGCAAAAGTAAACCATTACATGAAGCATATATTTTCTCGTAAGTGTAGGCTCTTCAAGAATCAGTACTTGAAGTTATCTAGATGTAGCTTGGCAACTAGTCTCAACTAATTGAACAATATAATCATTATGCATGACTGTTTATAAATGGTTTATGTTTCAGATTTTCTTTTTCCTGTCGGGGAAGTATAATATGTAGTTTAAAAATGGCACTGTCAAGATTCAGAACTTCAATGGCAATCGTCAATACAGTTGTCTTGCACACATCTGTGATGGTGTGTGGATACATTGCCATTTTTCTTTTGCTTTAAGCATGGCAAATGTAAGAATTAATGTGCAGTAAATTGCATTCCTCGATACTACCGCAATCCTTATTCATCTCCCCGACTTGGTATGGAAGTATTTGCAGGATCCAAAACCCCACTCCCCACTTTCACTGCCAGACGCTTTTTGCAAGTACACAAAAGAGAAAGAGAACATCTACAGTTCTGCAATAAAGTTTCAAAGAAGGACGCAAGATTGGGTTTTGGTTGCCTTAAACATGTTGGCCAGTTTATAATACAACCTTCAGGGACAAAGAAATGGTCGAAAAAATCATTTAAAAAAGAGGAAAATGAAGGGCTAAAAGAAAAAATAAGGACATCCCCAATACTTTCACCTAACTATTTCTAATGGAGATCTCAACAGATTGTGTACTATTTAACACTGGCTAAATCTGCCATAGATTCACAGTTGTAAATTGCAGACTCAATAGGTGTCCTGTACAGCTTCCATCTGGCCCCAAAAACCATGTGAAAAATGGGTGCAAGTTATATTAAGGTATTTGGTAAACACTTCACGGTTGCGGCATCTTACAGCAACTTCCATGAAACTCCTCCACCTAGATTCAAGGTATTGCAGCTTTAGATAAACATGGCTATATTCCGGAAAGGACCAAAATGTTCGTGCTATAAGCATTGCTCTTGACCATTAGGAGAATTCCCATTGATATCATTGTCTAATAACAATGAATTATTTGGATTAATTATGAGAAAAATCAGGCAGGAATTTGATCAATATTGCTGGTCTTGTATGTAGTTCACCCGTTTAAAGAAATTAGAATAATTAGAGTTCTTATGTCCTTCTGCACCATAAGCAACTACGTTAATCTTCTCAGGCATACATAACTTTTTGTTTTTGGTCGAACAAACATAACAACTAACACCTTACCAAAAAAAAAACATAACAACTAACATGAAAAGATTCAAAGAGGAAAGAAAGCCACATAAAAGTTTCCTCTACAATCAAATTCGATCTCCTATTCATCATTGTCGGCTGTTTAAGAATGAAAACCATAACACTCCACTCTTTAAAAGAGAATCTGCACAAATAATATAAACCACACACCGTGACATCGTGCTTCTCCTTCATGTTGTAAACACACAGTTCATAAACCATCTGCAATTAAAAGCACCGTTAGACAAAACATGACATGGTTGAATTAGTTCAGTTCATGATATAGTTAAGTTCATGAATAAACTACTCTTTGTTCATACCATACTAAAAGGATAGTACTCTATTGAGCATTTAACTTGCAACACCACAAAAATGCCAACATTGAAGTCTACAAGGGATCTAGTGGGAAAACAAGGTTGGTAAGAGAGGCAGACTGAACTAAGCTTAGACAAATAAAGTAATGAAGAAGCATAGGAATCCAGATATGATGAATTTTTGTGATGTGGAGCATCCTGACAATATTCCACTACAACCTTTGCCGTTCATTTGTTTCACAGAAAAGGTTTGTGCATCCCAGCAGAAGGTGCATCTGGCAAGTGGGTGATCACACAAAAATGCCTGCTCATCTTTAACATGAACATTTGTTTTCTGGAAAAATGCTACTGTAAATTGAGAGAGGTCTTGACAACTTAGCAACATTAGAATCTACCTTGCATGGCCTCGCCCCTGAATTGAGGTATCATGAATTTCTAGAATGAACTCAGACCACAAGCAAAGAGCAACTCTAAGACCACGCCACAAGCTGCCTTGAAACTAAACCAAGGTAAATAAGGTTCTAGTGCAGAAATTATCAGATCATCTTAAAATGATAAAAGAGAAGTTTACATAACGTGGGACATGACTCAAGATAAAAGCTTCATATTGCAGACAACAGAAGTACCAAATAGGGAGTTAATACACACATGAGAAAAGAAGGCCTCAGGGCAACCTCCCATGACCTCTCGTCCTAAATATGCTCGCTTCTTTAGAGTACGTCAGAATCAATTTTACTGCTTCAACAATAGAGGGCACAGCTATATTATTGCTACTAGGGTTGAACCAAGAAGGATAAAGGATAGGCAGACATCCGCTAGTCAAGTAAACTTCACACCAAAAGACAGTACTTGGGTTCTCCCAATAACAAATATGAGTACTTGATGGATGCCATGCTTGGTTTTCGAAGCATGTATAAACAGAGGTGGTGCTCAAAATAACTAAATCAAAATTTTGATACAACCATGCGGCCAATGCTTTTAAAGAACCTACACCTCCAAAGAGGATCAATTTATAAGTAACACAGAAGCGCCGGAGGAACTGGGTATAGCTATGGGCAACGACATGAGATCAGGTAATTATCTCAAGAGAAGATATAATTGCCTGCATATTAATGAAAACTAGATTAAGCAATAACACACTCTGGGCCGATCCACTTCCGTAGATTCAAATGCAGTCATAGGATGCCCGAAAATAAGCAGTCGAGGGGAAATGACAACTCACGTGTCCGTTTTGATTCTTCAAGCCACGATCCTCCACCCTACAATTGCCATCGATTACCATTGCCTTGATGGGAGCCTAAGACAAACAAACAGTCGAAACTCAAATGTGGTAAATCCTCTTCCCCACTAGGAAAACAAAAAAAAAAACCAAAGATCGAAATTGAACTGCACATCATAGAAAACAGCCACAGCTACCAAGCACACGAACTGTCCATACTCCATTCTCCTACTTCCCAAAGGAAAGAAGCCGCTAACACCCAGAAGACTTGACGGTGGCAAGGAAAATGAATTACGGCCAGAGCATACACGCACGCGAGAGAGAGAGAGAGAGAGAGATGGAGAGAGAACCTGGTTATCTTGAGGCCTCCTCTTGTAATAAGCGAACCGCCGGGGCTCCAGCACGAAGTACCTCATGTGTATGAAGGATCTACCGATCTTCCTGCGCCCGTACCTCACCATCCACCCTTCGTACACCACCTTCGACATCGCCGGTTACGGGAGGCGGAGAAAAACGCGAACCCAATTCTCCAAATCCGAAGCTGCAGCTGCTCTCGAGATCAGGAGCAAGGTATCCACTGGAGTTGACTCTGGCTGGCTTTGAACTATGTGTCGGCGTCTGAGCTCGTGCGCATACTTTCCTGTTCCAATATCAACATGGTGTGTGTACGGAGACCCGTTGTTGTCTACGTCAACTCTCCGTTTGTTGGTCGAGGAAGTCCAAATCTTTTGTTGACAGGGTGGGAGTCGGACTTCTTGTGTACGTCGTCCGGCCGTGCGTTAATTTATACCTTTTCAGGGTTTGCACAAGCAAATCTTTCCTGCAGACGACGTATAAAAGGAAAAAAGGGAAGACTTTGTGGGTTTCTTTTTCTTGGGCCTAATTCCAAAAAAAAAAATATCAGCTTTACCACAATTATGATATGAACTTTTTTTTGGTCACGTAAAAAGCCGTAAATTTTTATTTAAATCTTAAATTTGGCCTAAATAATTTGAACATTTCACGTCACGAAAAATAGATTTGAGATTTGAGTAAAAGTTTGTGTTTGTCTAATGTAAAGTTAGTGTTTTTTTTTTATAATTAGCCCCTTTTTCTTGATAGCCGACGAGGAGCCGCGCATTGAAGGGCATAAGCATAGCACGGAGAAAGGATGAACGGAACATTCTTGGTTTAGCGGTGCAAAAGAGTTTTGCTTTGAGCTTCAACACATAGTGATTTTTTGTTGTGAGTTTTGCATCCAATTAAGTTAAAATAAAGTTATTTAGTTGTAAACACTTTAGTTTTTGGTTTAATTTAGATGTGGGAAATGCTTGAGAATGTGAGCAATTGTAATTCTAACTCTCCGATCATAGCAGATTATTTGCTGTTGGCTCTCCCATTGAATGTAAATACCGATATTCGAATCAAACTGCGTCAATCTTTGGTATCCTTTACTGTTCATGTTATTTTCCCGGCGAATTCACATTGATTTAATTGCAAGATTTGATATTTTTCGCATTAATTTTCAATAATTATGTTTATACCAAAAAATGATCGGGTCATTGACATGCATAAGCACGTGCTTGACACATAAGTATCAACGGTCACATGAATAACAAGTGAAAATTGTTATACATGTGACGTCTTGTCGACGCTCATGGAGACTAACGGTCGATGCTGATATACATTCGTGGTGCACATTTGATTGTTGATATACGACGACGAATAACTAGCTACCATCAGTATAGGTAGGCAAATAGCAAAACACCAGTAAAGTCCTTTGAAAGCATGAAAAACATAGGATCAAGACGGAGCAATTAGGATGACAGAGCGACAAGCATATGCCTACTTGGAGAACATCGAAACACGACCACAAAAAGTTCAAAATTAGCAGGGCGATTGAGATCGAGAAGAAATAAGTTGACACTCTCGGAGGGAACGGATTTTGCTTGAAGATAGAAAAAGTCAAGAACCGTCATAGACAAAGTCGTGCCGTAGTTCTCATGCAGCATGACAAAAGCGACGGCTTACAAGGCAGAAATGTAGCATCATGAAGACATGGATACCGAACTTTCAAGAATAGAAGAACGTGAAGTCATCAATAGAAACCGCTCCAGGGAATGCAACTGCCGAAAACCGTCGGAGGACGATTACTGCTGGATCATTATAAATACCACCACACATCCAACTAGAGGCCCCCCACAAATCAAATAAATTTATTCTTATTTTTACTGTCATGGGCTGCACTTTACTTTTGTTAGTTGTAACTTTTAGATTAGCGTCGTTGATTGGATTCCGGCGTGTATTTCTACCATGGGTGACGCATTATCGATTAAATTCCAACTTAGTATCATCTTGTTATTAAGTTTTGTCATCGATTTAATTCCGGAAGAGTTCATCAACGTTTAGTTCGTTTGTACCGATTGTACTAATCAACAAGTGCAATGATCTCGAGCGCCCATTCCTAGACTACGTGGCCAATCTGACGGGGCAGGCCCGTCTAGGGCGTGAGCCCGCTCCTACCAGATAAATATTGGAGGTCCGTAGCGTCCTTACTTCAGGAGCAGGAGATCAGGCTCGAGAGAGAGTCCAACTACACGGACGACAAGATAATCAGGTAGCTCGACCGGCAACCTCACGGCTCGGTCATGTACATATCGTTCGACAGCGAGGTGGGGCCTTCGAAGGAGGAGTACCCGGAGCTAGCCAAGGCACTGGAGGATTCGAACCGGCCATACATATGGGTGATCCCGGCCCGCCGGGCAGAGGGCCAGCCCAAATGGAAAGCAGCTACTTTCCACATGGTTTGGACAGTAGAGTGGGGGAGAGGGGGCTGATCATATACGGGTGGGCGCCGCAGTTGCTGATACTGAGCCACCCCTCAACTGGTGGATTCGTGTCCCATCGCGGGTGCAATTCCCCAAGTGGAGGCAATAGTGAGAGGAGTCCCGATTTTGTCGTGGCCAATCAGGGGTGACCAATACTACAACACCAAGCTGGCGGTGAATCATCTCAAGATCGGTGCTTAGGTGTGTGATGAATACCCAGCTG
Organism: Syzygium aqueum; assembly: GCA_031216185.1. NCBI lineage: Eukaryota > Viridiplantae > Streptophyta > Magnoliopsida > Myrtales > Myrtaceae > Syzygium > Syzygium aqueum. The sequence goes on along the minus strand of CM062235.1, from coordinate 8,680,866 downwards.
AGATGGTGGTGAAGCAGGATGATGTTTTTAAGGGATTTGAGCAGGTCTTGACCGACAGAAGAGAATCGGAGGAGATCGCTGGGTCTTGGAGAGAGGTTTGAGAGGGGCTTTCCTGCGAGCTCAGTGAGTTCAATGGATGCTTTTAGAGATTTTGTCAACCGGAAAACAGATTGGGCACTGTGTGCTTTGTGGTTGCCTACTTTTATGGAGGCGGAAGTTTGAATCTAGTAGAATAAAGCTACCATCAGTCTACCATTTTTCGCGATAAATGTGTTCAGGGGTCATATAGCAGTGATCCTTCAATCCCTATCTTTCCAAAGCTATTTCTGATTTGACATTAGATTTCCAAGGCTATTAATCTCTTTTCCAAGACTCAGCAATACAGAGCACAGGCAAGTATCTGCAGAAGCTTTTGGAGAAAAAAGATTTACTACCAAAATTCTTCGTTAGTCTCGGAATGTACCAAACCCACCAATGCTGAACGCAAGGAGAAAATTTATGAGAAGACAAATGAATTGTGCCGTTGTGATCGAGAAGGTTAAGCGTAAGATAAGGATAGTGATTCTTTTTGTTCCTCCCAACAGAAAGTAACTCTACTATGGATAAGAAAAATGAGGCAGTAATCAGTACGCTTTGTCAGAATGAATAATGTGCCTTCAAAACCTGGATGGGTCATGATGATTCCGCATCCATATTGGGAACAATTGCGGATGAAAGCTCTATATGAGAGACACGAACTGCTCCGATCAGCCGTTCTGGCAACTCATCAGTAGTGTTAGCCTGCACCATGCATTACACAAAATGAAGCATTAGATTTCTTTATCTTTTCCGTTTACCTTTAATCTTGAGCAGCAAATGAAGCGTTAGATGTCCCAAAATTAAGCCCGCCAGAGCCTGCACCTTGAGCCAATAAGAAAAAACATTTGATAGATAATGCCTCCGCAACAGAACAAATATAGTTACAGACAATGGAGGCATTCTTTTCCAATCTTAAGACATCCCACATACCCTCATGATCTCACAAGAAACTACAGAGAATAATAAAACATAATATGCTTATCGTGGTTGAAGATTGCCCCTTGTTTGCTATTTGATTATTTCTAATGTCCTGATATAAGTCCATCCAATGCATTGTGAATTAACCTTTGAGCTTTGTCCAGTTAATACAGATGTTCTAGCTCCAGTATCCCTTTTTTCAGCTGTTTGCAACATGTCATTTTCCTGAGTGCTCAATGATCCATCATTGCCATCCTCTGTTGAATATATTCAAGAGAAACCCAAAACGCAGCAAAGAAAAGCCAACCAGAGGAAACCCCAGACAGATGTTGAGATGGAGATGGAGACTCGGGTTAGACAGGGTAACGAAAGGCCTAAAGGGACTAGGGAGAAAACAACACGAAAAGAGATGGAGCATCTAGAGCTCAAGAGGATTCATGTAGCCAACCCCACCATGCGGGAAAGGCTTAGTTTTTGGTAGTTGATTTTGTTGTCTTTCTTTCAAGGTGGCTTTAAGTTTCTCATTCCGTCATATAAATTTCTAAGAGAATCATCTTCGTTTTGAGGCTATAAATGATAGCTAGGCCTATCACATCGATGAGGAATTACACGAGTAAGATGGTCTAAATCCAGCCCAAAAAAGCTTACAGACTAGTGCAATGCTCCTAAACTTAAGTTACATTTTTCATTAACAAGGAAAACCGATGCAGATCTCTTATTGACGTGTCCCTCAAAATGAGAACCCTATTGACATATTGCACAGCTATCAATAATGTATGAATATATGTCTCAGGCAGAGTAAGTACTGCGGAATATTACCTCAAGTAAAACCAGACGCTACGCTAGCTTAGGCATTATGCTACAAGAATGTCTATGCCTGAATATTATATAATATTTCTGTGTATTTGTTATTAAGTATAGAATCAAGTCAAGTTATAATTGCCAAAAGCTTAGAACACATTTAAAAGGTTTGGTTAACAACTAATGTGCTTTGGACTATATGAAAACTGCATCAAAGTGGGAACAAATCCACAACAGAAGACATACAACAGAGTTTGCACGTATCATTAGCATACCTGTACAAGAAAAGCCATATCAACAACCAATGTTGTGATGACTCCGATCACAAGCCCCAAAACTCCATTAGCGACAGTAGAAGAACCAATGTCGACATCAATCTACAAAAAGAGGAAATCATGTTAAAACCAACGGAATATCGTCAAATACACATAACCATTACATCTAAGCAAAACCAGATGACACTTTACTTCCAGGTAGTTAGGACCACGGATATAGTTGCAGTCAACTGCTTTCCCCAACAAACAAGGAGTACTACCAACACTCTGTCGAACAATCCACGAACCCTGCATAATGTACATTACAAGTCAACATCCTCAAGAAAAAGTTTACCGCAGAAAAAGAAGAAAAGGTGAGGATCCAATTATCAGAGAAGTACTCTAGGAAATTAATAGGATTCTTACTATAAAGTGATAGATATAGGTACTGATAGATCTTTACTTGATGGAAAGTGAAAATTATTAATTTGGAGAGAGATTTTATTACAACAATTTTCTTAGTAACATATACTAGGATGTCTCGTAATCTTCTACACTAAGAAATAGAAGGAACTTGACCAAATTGCCCGAGCATTCGCAGCAAAGCAACTCAGGAACATAGAATTATCCACATAAACCTATGACAAGACATGTCAACGTGGGTCAAATGCAAGGATCTTGAAGTAATCATATGTTTCACCCTGAAGAATGGAGGGCAATCAAGTACTGTTGGTATGGTCAATCTGTTGATATCATAAAATGGCTGGGACGAGTACCTTGGGTACTGAAGGGATGAGCTTGAGTCTACTATTGCGGAATTCATCATCACCATCAACAAATCGTTGCAAGAGGGATCCAGGTTCTAATTTTTTTGTTACGAAGTAAAATACCATACTGTAATGGGTTGAGGCAGGTACCTGCATAGATGACAGGGTTATGCTATTGCCAAACTCTGAAGTGTCAGCTAAACCGAAAATAAATGATTATCCAATTTGAGGTTCTTTATTTGAGGTGCTTACTTGCACATTGACGACAATGGAGAAAAGCCCCTTCCCTAAAGCAACCTGTAGAGACACGCAGAAAAATCTAAATTCATATGAAAGCTCCTTAAGATCACAAAATAAGCACGAATCATCTATTTACGACAGTATGAACAGAGAACCACTATTTAGATATACGGAGTTTGGTATAAGCACAGTATAAACAAATCCTAGAGACTATTATGCATCAGCTGTGGTCATATTCATGTCGCAGCAATATTCACTAGGCAAATACGAAGCCAAGTCACATTATAGTGTTACTAGAAGCAATCACCTAAGAAGACTAATACTTGAACACCATCAATATTTGTCGAAAGGAGTTTGTTAAGGGCTACCCCAGGGCAATTGTTAAGCATCCAATTAAAGAAAGCGTTCTCATTTCCAAAGCACTGTTTTTCCCATGTTTGGCACAATCAGTAGTGCATTGCAAATGAAAACATTTCTGCATTATGTATGATTAACAAGCACCCCAGGGCACACATTAACAAGAGCCTTGTCCAAATAGCCCTTCAAAGAATATGGCGATGCTTGTGTTTGATTAGATAAATTTAGACTAATACACTATTGTATTCTTGCAACTTTCCTTTCCTTCAAGTCTACATATAGTTCCCTGATGTCATCATTTAATGCATTCTAGACATGGATAAGACTTCTAATCAAGGAAGAATGAAGTGCGCACAATATCTAAAGAAAGTTTTCTCAAGAAACTGCTCTAAGATTGAAAACTGACATTAAGACTACACGGTTTCAGAAAATCTCAAAGGAAAACTGCCCTTCTTTTCTGTTTGTTCTATTGAACTAGAAATGTGAAAGGTACATAAGCACTCATCAACAGAGATTACAGACCAATCCCCTCATTTTAGTTCTGCCATTTCCTTTGCAAAATTCTGTGCTTAAATCAAATTCAACCAACTGTTGGCTATATTTTAATGTGGAGTAGGCCAAACTAGCCTGTATAAAGTTCCAAAAAATGCAGAGCACAAAATATACCGTCCATCGAGATCCACCACCAATATGAAAAGTACAAGGAGCTGAAATGGAGAAAATTCTTTTGCCTCTTAAGTGAGGAAAAGCTAGAAAGCTACTTTTGCTATTTAGAGAGATGCCAAACTTGAAAAAGAGACATAATCAGCAACTCTGACAGTGTCTCTTTGTGCGAAATTTTGACTCTATTTGTTCTGTTTCTAAGGCTTCAGCAGATCATGTTAAATCAGATTCCTGACCTGCCCCAACCCCATTTTAACATTACTAGCTTCCGCCACTCTGAATTGTGGGACAAGTCTGAAGTCCCGTTTAGGAAACTTGCAAGGTTTAGGACGAGTACAGAATTTAGTTGACAGGCACTCTAAAACTCAAAGCGTACTAAATATATTACTGGAAGATCATTTTTCTTCTAAAATACAGCAGTTATTCAGACAATTGTATTTTTAATTTTTAAATTGATATATAAGTTAATTAATATGAACATATTAATCGGGTTCCAATTGGGTTTCAGCTTCTCATATACTTGGGACAGATTATAGACTACATTGTTAAATCCCACTCAAGGTGGTAACAGGTTCGTGGTCTTCTTTGAAACTTGATGTGGTTCAGTTTGGAACAGGGTCAGCAGTCCCAAACTGCCCACCTACAATCCCTATCTGTTTCTATATGGCTGTGAGATGATCAAGTTTGCATCGACTGAGCATATCACTTTCCTTTCTTTGTCCGTATTGACTTGATTAGCTATTCTTGGGTATAGTGGCATTAAGATTTTGTTATTAGATAACATGATGCACCACCTTTACTGAGCTAAATACGGGGACACTAATGAAATGTGGCTACTCAGAATGATGATTTCCACAATGCTTCATGCCCCCCCCCCCCCAAAAAAAAAAACACCGAAATAGAAGTCCCACCGCGCCACACCATCATGAAAGCACCTCATACAAGAAGTTAACAGGGTTTCAGACAGGAGAACAGTCTTAAGCAAAATATTTGAGCAATTTGAGAACTGACTTGTGCTGCACATCCTTTTCGTCTAGCAACATGGTCTATTCTTTTTGTGTCCTTGAACCAATCGACAGCAACAAGATCCATTAGATGTTTTCCTGCAGGAATCTTTATAACAAAAGTTGCAAACGATGTAGTGAGTGCATGACTACTAATAATAATGCGAAACTGAGTATTTGAGCACAAAAGAAAGATATAAAGGACCTTTGATTTGTCATAGAAAAAATGCTTGCTCCGAACTCTGAAATTATTCCCATCAGAAATTCTCCAGCAGTCACGAGCATTATCACGGTCAACATGAGGTAAATTCCCAGAGAAGCATGACAAATCAATTTCTTCCACTGCTTCATCCTCCATGGCTTCATTTTATTTACGGCATGCAAGCAAAGTGTTATGTTCAATTTACACAACATTTGTGACATGAAGAAGTCAAAGTTCAAAGTACAAACATTCACCTTCTTTATTGACTTCACCCTCAAGACCAGTTGAGTATTCCTAGACCATCGTTACATTAATGAAAAGAGAATAAAGTTAAGGTCCTGAAAAGGTAGGCATTCATAATGTGAGGAATACCCAAGAGTAAATCAAACCTCTTGTTCTTGAAATTCCTCATCCTCATCAGAATCTTCGTCCATCATAACAGAATTTCTACCCGAAGCATTAGTTTGAAGAGAAGGTGTTGGATGAACAGTAGACTCATTATGTTTAGCCTTATATGAAGAAACAGAAGCTGATGTCATATTAACCATGACAGGGATTCTTGGAAGGGCACTTCTTTCATCTGTCTGGGCAAACCATTCACGCATTCCTTTAAGCAAGAAGTACATAATGAAGACTTCTCATCAGCAAAGAAAAGTGAAAGTGTCTCTAGCGCACAGATATACAAACGTAAAAGTAAATGGACCATCATAAGTCTAATTATCATAACCAGTACATTATAAGCTAGAAAATTAGCTCTGATAATTGAAAAATAAATTATGCAATTTTTTTAATTGTTCCGCCTTCAAATACTCAATATTTTATTGCAGCTAGCTGAAAAACAATGAATTTAGTAATCAGAAATTGTCTTCGCACTTAAGTATAAACAAGTCAAACTATTATACAGAATATGCAAGATTTTAGTGCTGAAACCCAGACAAGATGCAAATGGAAAGGAGATGAAAAAATGAGGACATACATAAGAAAATCGGGAATATATGCAGTCTTCAACCCCTCAAAATATAATGCACATCAGCAACAACCTTAACCTCAGAAAGTTAAAGAGAGAAATGCGGGAAGAACCTCACCAGCTACACTATTTAACAAATGAAGGAGACAATGCTGCTGAAATGCTGGAATATAGCCCACACCCCATCCTTTCAAATCAATTTGCATAAGATACTGAACCTGTGTTCTTGGCCTCCCAGTTTGAGGTTTTAGCAGTGAAATGTGGAACCCTCCACCTGAGAGCACATGTTAAAATCTCTCCAATGATTCTCATAGCAGTATTCTTTATACCAAGAAATCTACAATCCTTTTTTGCTTTGCGAAATCTACATCTATGACTTACTCTCAACATGTGCACGCACGTATCCAGGCTGTGGGCCACAATTTTCATGCTCTCTAGAACGAAATAGCACAACTGCAAAGAATCCAATATTTAAATGCACCTAATCAGTCAACCAATTGTACATAAAGGTTGAAATACCATACACAAATAACTATGCCAATGCTAGGTTGTTCTAACATCAAGCAAAGGACAACTCTTCATGCAACAAAAATAACTGAACTTGTGACCAGTGGAGAAACACAGTACCATAACTCCCATCATCATTTCGGCGCCAGTACCGCACATAACAAAGATCACGTGGCCACACCAACCTGCAATAGAGTTATTGACAACGTCCGGTCTATTGTGAGTGAGCTACACATAAATGAGAAAGATGTACTTACCAAGTACAAGCAGAAACAGTAAACAGACCAGAAAATCAAATACCAAAGTCGCCCATTGACGTCCTTAAATTTGTAATAGCAATCATTAAATGACTGATTGAATCACTTATTTGGCACAACTCATCCAAAGAAATTTCGTAAGACGTTTATGGCCCATAAGTACTTCTCCAAGGTCAAGGCTTCTAATGCAAGTTTGCATCAGAATTCATCACGACAGACTTGAAAATATGTAAGGCTTCAAACTGTTGAGGAAATGTGTAAAAATTTGCCAAATCAAAGAAAATCCAAGAGAATAGCAAACGCAATTGGATGAACACTGGATCCAATAACACTGTCTCACGTGAAAGAGAACAAATCCCCCTCTCTCTACATCCTTTCCCTGGGTACTTTTAAGTTCAACACAGAGTACAGGATGACCCGAGCCAATGACATGAGATTCTTGATGACATAATGTAGAATCAGAAACTTATTAAGTATGAAATCCTTGGTTATTTCGGAACTTACAAATTTGAAAATAAGGGACTTTTTCTTGACAAATGGACATTAAATAGATAAAGATGCAACCAATGTATAATAACATTCTCGCAAAACAACCTCTATGTATGTGAAATCTCCTTCAAGCTAACCAAAAGATGTAGTTCCTTAGTTCCACGAAGCCTTAGGAGTTCAAAACAGAGATTTTACATACAAAAATATGTTAAAGACTATCAGTACCGGACTAAATAAGTCCTTTTTTCCCTCAAGATCTTATGATTTTAGATCAGAGAAGTGAAAGCACAAAACTAAGTAGGGATTCGTGGGAGACCACGTTATCAATGCTTAAAATGCTTACGATCAAGGTACTAAAGACACAGCACCCTGTAGAGACTATGGGTTTTCATTTTAATATGGTTTATAAGTACTCGCATCTTTCCTCTCAAATACGAAATTTCAAAATTATGGGAAAATTCTAAATACACCGTGTAGAGATTATGGGTCTTCATTTTTATATGGTTTATAAATACTCTCATTTTTCCTCCCAAATACAAAATTTCAAAATTGTGGGAAAATTCTAAATTGCTTAATATGTAAATATTTGTACGTTCCAAAAGGTTTCAAGTGCTCAATATAAACAAAGAAAAATGAAATTTCACAAGGTACAAGAAAAGACTAGGCAAAAAGTAGCAAGTAAATGTCACTTCAAAGTCCAAACAGACCAGGATAACTATGTAAAAGTTTTCACAGGTCATAATACAAGAGTGAGACATGAAAGTTCTCATTCTTGAGGCCTTATGACTTCAAACTGCTAACTCCAAACTACAAACGAAACTAAATCTAGGTTGTCAACAACTCTCTTGGTTTCCTTGGCATTTTGGTTTTGTAAATTATGATTTTTCCACAAATTTCATGCACTCTTCATATCTACTTGAGCAACGCAATTCCAGCCATCTCATCAAAATAATAGTTACAAAATTGTATCCTCAGAACCCACGGTCACACAGGTAGAGTCTAGAGAATACATTTGCCATTACATCAGAGTGCTGCGCATGCATAGATTTAAGTTTCACTGAAGCAAAACCATGATGTAACAACCTCAACATCAAAAAAGAATGCTATCGCATTTACCTACATTATTTTGAAGTACAAAGAGGAGATCAAACCGAAGAAGAGATGATTACATTGGGTACCAGTCCAGCTGAAGCCGGTGATATAATATTGCCGTATGCCCATCTACCTCTTCAACTAAACTACCATCCTGGAAACTGCCATCCCACCTGCATAGACAGTAAATTGTCCTTTCTCATTTCAATCTGCATATCATATCGATCATCTCACAGATGCAGAGATTCCACAGAGTAACTTCGAACTATGTTTAACCAGAATATCCTCCAAGCTGTCAAACTTTCAGAGTGGACAAATCTGAGTACTTCCTTTTTATGCCAATAGATCATGCTACCCATGAACTAGATTAACTACACTAGATAATGTCAGAATAAGCAACAAGCATTCCCGAAATAAATTAAAATGTGTACATAAAGTATCGACAATGCTTCAGAGTATGCTAGCTAAGCCATATTGCAGTTCTATTGAGACCATTTTTATAATTAGAAAATGGTAAGTAAAAGACCTACTCAAACCGTGTCCCGTCCATTCTCATTACAAGTTGAAATACTTCCTCACATGTAGCCTCAACAACTCCAACAGCCTTCATTGCTCTACCACAGCTCCTTGTCTGCATACAATGCAACTAAAAATGTTGAAGGAGCGCAAAACATCCTAACGTGCAGCAGAATCAAGCAACTCCACCAAACAAATATCAAAAAAGGTCGGTGAGGTAACCAATTCATGCATACAAAAGATATAAATCAAAGATTCATACCAAGTAATCGACTTCGACAAGCTCTTCAAAAATCCGAAGACCTGCCACCAATAGAAAAATCAACTGATTTATTTTTGCATCAGGGATGGCCAACTTTTACCAAATTTAGTCACAACATGCTACCATTTTGACACTGGTGCAAACGCCAATGCTTTTTGGGAAATCCTTGGTTATTGTTATTCTGATGAGACATTTCTGGGTCAATTTCCCTGGTCCAGTCAAGGACAGAGTCGGGAAGACCTACCAAAAGTATGGAGAAGTTAGATAGGTAGAAATGGCAATTGTGACAAATATGAGAAATCAGAGGGATTGAATAACCATTTCCAATTGTTTTCCTTCGCAGTAGGTCTCGATGAGCATCATCTTCATCCTCTGGTGCACTGAACCTAAACATCAAAATTAGTTAGAAAATTTACTCTAAAGATTAGAAATGTCTGCATGAATGACCAAATCATGACTGTCAAAGTGCCCAGGGAGACTCTATGGATACACTGGCAAGTAATAAGTTCATAAATTCTAAGTTCAGCAGCCTAAAGTACAACACTAATGAGAATAACATTACAGCTCAATTTGAATGGAAAAATAACAAAGAGTAGACAAAATAAGAACTGCTTTGGATCTTCAGTATTTACCTAAGGAGACTACTTCCATAATCAAAGTAAAGGCCCACTTCACAATGAGAAAACAGTAACCCATGCATCCTAACAAATAGTCTCCACAATGTGAGGTTTCTCTATGAGCATTTTTCCATGTGCTCAATTAGCAGGAATTCCATCTGTTATTGTGATTTATCTATGTAAGACCACAAGTCAACAGAAAGCGAAAAAAAAAACTACTCAAGCAGCATGTTTGGTAGGAAGAAACGAAAGGAAATGGAAATGGAATGAAGGGAGGAATCTATTGGCACATTTAGATCATTTGCACGAAACAAAAGGAGGAAAATTGACCCCCATCAAAAGCACTCTCTCTGATCTACCTATCTATTTCATGTCTCTCTTTCCTATCCCTTGTTCGGTTGGCAAAAGGTTGGAAGTAATTCAAAATAGATTTTTGTGGGGGGGATTACGATGAGTTGCATAAATTTCATTTGTTTAATTGGAATGCAGTTGAGCAACCATTCTGTAACGATGGTATTGGCATCAAGTCTCTTTAACTGCTCAACAAGGCTCTTCGAGGCAAGTGGTTATGTCGGTTCAATGTTGAACACAATCATCTTTAGAGGAAAGTGGTTATTGCTAAATTTTGGCCCTGAAAAAATTGGTTAAATTCTAAGAGTAGAAGAATAGCTCATGCTAGTGGTGTTTGAAGGCGGATTATAGATGAGTGGAGTGAGCTTGTTACTCATATGGATCATATTGTGAGAAATGGTAAGCGGATACACTTTTTGCTTGACACTTGGTGTGGGAAAATGTCTTTCAAAGATTGCTTCCCTACCTCCTTGACATCACTAGGAAACAAGGAAGCCCTTGTCTCGGATTGCTATTGTTTCTCCAAAGGAACAACGACCTGGGAGATTGACTTTTCAAGACAAGCCCAAGATTGGACACTCGAAGCTTTTGTCGGTTTTTTTATTTGCTGTTCGACATCTAAGACCTCTCTCACTTCTGTAGACAGTTTGTTTTGGAGTATATGTAGAGATAGAATTTTTTCTGTAAATTATTGTTATAGTTTGCTCATGTAGAAGATTGTTGGTGGCAGGAACACTTATCCTTGGAAATCTATTTGGAAAGTGAGAGTACTAACTAGAATTCCATTTTTTGTTTGGTAAGCATCTTGGGAACATACTCTCACCGTAGACATTTGCAGAAAAGAGGGATTTTGCTGTTCAACAGATGCCTTTTTTTGCAAAAAAGAGGTGGAGATGGTGAGACATCTCCTCCTTCACAGTCCGCGGACAAGATTGATCTAGGTGGCCACTTATGCATGCATTGGGTGATCTTGGGGTATAGGAGGAGTTATTGAACAAGGGTTAGGCTTGGCAAGGTCTTTGCATCGTGTTAAGAAAGCCATTGCTTCAATCCCTCTTGCTGTTTCTAGGTTGATTTGGAAAAAGCGGAATAAGAGAGCTTTCATTCGAGGCGATGCCTCTGTTTGTCATTATTGAAAGTTGGTGGAAAGTCTTACACTTTTTGTATAGTTGACGGTTATGTGTGGATGTAAGTGCTTTAGTCAACATTATAGATGCCTTGTGTTGTAACTGAGCTCTTTTGGTCCCCAGCTTTTGTATGCAGGTTTGCACTCCTTTGGTTCCCTATAATCTTTTCTTTTACCTATATAAAAAAATAGAACAGAATAGGCATTCCTAAATGTATGTTTGGCTGTGATAGGAAAACAATGTGAGAATCAAAAAGTTATTAGAGTCAATTGTTAAATATGCCCTTAAAAAGAAGTATGATAGAGCAAAAAATTTAAGGATAAACTCAAAAAAATTAAAAATGTGCTTTTTTATATGTTTGGCTGTGATAGGAAAACAATGTGAGAATCAAAAAGTTAATAGAGTCAATTGTTAAATATGCCCTTAAAAAGAAGTATGATAGAGAAAAAAATTAAGGATAAACTCAAAAAAGAAACTTATATGTGCTTTTTTTAAGAAATGAATGCCAATTCCTTCCCTTATGGCAAGTAAAGCTAATTCCATCAACTGATGTAATTGGCACTCCGATCAGAATGCTCACTCTGCTGATTATGCAAATGGAGACCGAATCACGGTTCCATTCCCATTCTGTGTAGCAAGCATGGCCTAAATATTTTAGAACTCAGAAAATTAAGGAAATGAGAGAATTCACTGAGAACAGTCAGATGATGCTATGCAGCAAAATAAAGAACTTAGAGTTGGAGTCCCTGGGAAGTTGAAGTTAGATAATGCCATACAGCAAAACAAAGAAAATGTTGGTAAAAAGAAAAAAGCATCAACAAACTCGAGAAGAGTGTCATGCCAAATGACATGGTTAGAGAGATCATATGCGAAGCACTCACTGACTTTCATGGTCTGAAGACGAAGCCGTCCTTCCATTGTCCATTCCAGGCTTAAATTCAAAAGAACCGTACTTATTGCCATTTACAGTTCGCGATTCCTGCTGCTGGTAACAACAGCAAGTATTAAGTTCCTCGTCCACAGTTAGGACTCAAATGTTGACATCAAAAGCTCAAACACTACGAAATATTTAAGCATCGAACACACAAAGTAATAAAGTTGGATGACTTGGTATAGAAGTCTCCTCAAAATGACAATACCTAGAAAACAGAACAATTCTAACGAGTGCTACTATTCTAACGAGTGCTACTCAAGTTAGCTGCAATTTGAAACCAATAATCAGAGATTTGAGACGTTATTATGAAATTGCTTTCAAGAAATATAAACCTGATCGATTGCTGTCTCAATTTTTTCCTTCCAGATTAAGGCCTCCTGGATGTTAAATGCTGCCATCTGCAACAAGACCATAGTATAATTATTCATTCCCCTAAGAAGCTTGCAAAGTTCACAATCAAGATTTCCCATTACACTGCTAAACTATAGCAAAACGAATAAATTATCAACAGTTTATAGCAAAAGTAAACCATTAAATGAAGGATTTATTCTCTCATAAGTGTAGGCTCTACAAGATTCAGTACTTGAAGTTACCTTAGATGTAGCTTGGCAACTAGTCTCAACTAATTTAATAATATAATCATTATTCTTCACTGTTTATAACTGGTCTATGTTTGTATTATACAGAGTTTTCTTTTTCCTGTCGGGGGAGTATAATAAATAGTTTTAATTTTTACCAAAAAAAAAATAAATAGTTTTAAAATAGCACTATCAAGGTTCAGAACTTCAATGGCAATCGTCAATATAGTTGTCTGGTACACAACTGTGAAGGTGTGGGGATACGGTGCCATTTTTCTTTTGTTTTAAGTGTGGCAAATGTACGATTTTGATGGATAGTAAACTGCATTCCTCAATACTACCGCATTCCTCAATACTACCGCAATCCATATTCATCTCCCCGACTTGGTATGGAAGTATTTGCAGGATCCACAACCCCGCTCCCCACTTTCACTGCCAGACACTTTTTGCAAGTACACAAAAAAGAAAGAGAACATCTACAGTTCTGCAATAAAGTCTGAAATAAGGACGCAAGATTGGGTTTTGGATGCCTTAAACATGTTGGCCAGTTTATATTACAACCTTCGGGACAAAGAAATGGTCGAAAAAATCATTAAAAAAAGAGGAAAACGAAGGGCCAAAAGAAAAACTAAGGACATCCCCCATACTTTCACCCAACTATTCCTAATGGAGATCTCAACAGATTGTGTACTACTTCACACTGGCTAAATCTACCATAGACGCACAGTTGTAAATTCCAAACTCAACGGGTGTCCTGTACGGCTTCCATCTGGCCCCAAAAACCGTGTGAAAATGGGGTGCAAATTATATTAAGGTATTTGGTCAACACTTCACGGTTGCAGCATCTCACAGCAACTTCCATGAAACTACTCCACCTAGCTTCAAGGTATTGCAGCTTTAGAAAAAACATGGCTATATTCAAGAAAGGACCAAAATTTTCTTGCTATAAACATTGCTCTTAACCATCAGGAGAATTTCCATTATTATTTTTGTCCAATAAACAATGAATTATTTGGATTTATTATGAGAAATATAAGACCGGAATTTGATCAACATCACAGATCTTGTATGTAGTTCGCCCATTTAGAGAAATTAGAACAACTAGAGCATATACATTAATTTTCTCATCGTACATAACAACTAACATGAAAAGATTCAAGGAGGAAAGAAAGCCACATAAAAGTCTCCTCTACAACCAAATTCGATCTCCTATTCATCATTGTCGGCTAATTGAGGATGCAAATTATACCATTCCATGCTTTAAAACAGAATCCATGCAAATAATAGAAACCACACACCGTGACTCGATGGTGCTTCTCCTTCTTGTTGTAAACACACGGTACATAAACCATCTGCAATTAAAAGCACCGTTAGACAAAACATGACACGGTTTATTTAGTTCAGTTCATGATATAGTTAAATTCATGAAATAAACTACTTTTTGTTCATACCATACTAAAAGGATAGTATTATGTCGAGCATTTAACTTGCAACACCACAGAAATTCCAATATTGAAGTCTACAAGGGATCTAGTGGAAAAATAAGGCTGGTAAGAAAGGAAGACTGAACTAAGCCTAGACAAATAAAGTAATGAAGAAGCATAGGGATCCAGATCTGATGAATTTTTGTGATGTGGAGCATCCTGACCATATTATACAACAACCTTCACCGTTCACTTGTTTCACATCAAAAGGTTTGCACATCCCAGCAGAAGGTATGTCTGGCAAGTGGGTGATCTTGAAAAATGCATGCTTCTCTTTAACATGAACATTTGTTTTCTGGAAAAACACAATTGCAAATTGAGAGAGGTCTTGACTGCTTAGCAACATTAGGATCCGCCTTGCATGGCCTCACCCCTGAATTGAAGTATCATGAATTTCTAGAATGAACTCAGACCAAGAGCAAAGAGCAACTCTAAGACCACGATGAAAGCTTTATCTTGCAGACAACAAAAGTTCCACGTGTTGAGTTTATACACACATGAGAGACAAAGGCCCTCAGGGCAACCTCCCATGACCTCTCATCCTAAACATGCTCGCTCATTTAGAGTACATCAGAATCAATTTTACTACTTCAACGATAGAGAGCACAGCTATTTTATTGCTACTAGGGTCGAATCGAGAAGGACGAAGGATAAGCAGACATCCGCAGGTCATGTCATGTAAACTTCACACCCAAAAAGAGTATGCTTGGGTTCTCCCGATGACAAACATGAGCACTCAATGGATGCCATGCTTGGTTGGCTTCTGAAGCATGTATAAACTAAGGTGGCGCTCAAAATAACCAACACAAAATGTTGACACAACCATGCGGCCAATGCTTTTAATGAACCTACACCTCCCAAGAGGATCACTTTATAAGTCACATAAAAAGCACCGGAGGAACTGGGTATAGCTACGCGCAACGACAGGGTGACAGAAAGATCGGGTAATTATCTCAAGAGAAGATGAAGATCTAATTACCTGCATATATTAATGAGAATTAGATTAAGCAATACTACACACCGGGCCGATCAATTTCCATAGATTTAAATGCAGTCATAGGATGCCTGAAAATAAGCGGTCGAGGGGGAAATGACAACTCACGTGTCCCTGGTGCATCTTCAAGCCACGATCCTCCACCCTACAATTGCCGTCGATTACCATGGTCTTGATCGGAACCTGAGACAAAAAAACAAACAGCGGACACTCCAATATGGTAAATCCTCTTCCCCCCACTATGGAAAAAAAAAAAAAGAAGAAGAAGCGCCAAAGATCGAATTTCAGCTGCACATCATAGGAAAGCAGCTGCAGCTACCAAGCACGCGAATTGCCCATACTCCATTCTCCCACTTCCCAAAGGAATGAAGCCCAGAAGACTCGACGGAGGCAAGAACTATGAATTACGACCAGAGAGAAAGAGAGAAGGAGGGGGAGAACCTGGTTATCTTGAGGCTTCCTCTTGTAATAAGCGAGCAGCCGGGGCTCAAGCACGAAGAACCTCATGTGGATGTAGGACCGGTAGATCTTCCTGCGCCCGTACCTCACCATCCACCCTTCGTACACCACCTTCGACATCGCCGGTCCCGGGAAGCCAAAGCCAAAAGATCGCGCGCGCGATCACCCAATTCCCCAAAATCCGAAGCTACGCCCGCCACATGCTCCCCGCGCGCGCGCGCACGTCTCTCGAGAGAGAGATCGGGAGCAAAGGCAACCCACCCACACAAGAGCAAAAACCGGTCCGCCGCCGCCGCCGCAGAAGCGCAAATCGGAATGATCGGACGGCGGCGATGGCTCCGAGGAGATTCAGCTTAAGAGAAGAAGCAGCCGAGAGACGGCGGAGGGGAGAGCCGTGCACCGCAAACAAAGCCGCCGCATTGTAGAGAGAGAGAGAGAGGACGGAGGAGGGAGGGAGGCACGATGCGATTCCCGAGTAGCTGAGTTCGAAGATCCCAAGGAAGGCAGAGGAGATAGAGAGAGAGAGAGAGAGAGAAGGTGGAGGAGATGTTGTGAATTGACCCCGCTGAAGAAATTTGAAAAGGCGAGGGTGGCTTCGGTGGTGCTCGCCGTCGCCCACCCGGCATCGTTCCCTCCGGCTCAAATTTTGAAAACGTTTTCTCTCCACCGGGGTCAACTGCGATTGGGGCAATTTCCCCGAGTAGGCTCTTTTTTCTCGCTTTCAATTCGAATCTTAGGATGGGCGCGAGCCGGTTTGATTCGGTTTGGTTTGGTATCGGGGAAATGCACATATGCAAACAATCTTTAAGATTGAAGATTAATTAACGCTTTCTGTAAAATAATTCCAAGTCAGATTACCGACCGTTACGATATGCACACGCACATACGCACACATATATGAGTCTGAATAGACTCTTTTGATCAAATGATGTCGTCTGAGTTTGATTACTCTCCGAGTCCGAATAGACTTCGCATAAAGTCTGAAGATGCCGAATATGTTGACTATATTCATGTGCGATCTTTAGTGATACCCTCATATAACTCTAATCATATCCATGGCATATATTTATGATGTCCACAAAGTAAATACTTAGAACTTTAGGCGTAATATCCAAATGACAATAACTAGAGTTCGAACATTGTTTCTTCGTGATTATCACTTGAAAATACTTTCATTGGATTCAATGGTCAGTGCGAAAGATTTTGTCAATCTTCAAAACATATAAGAAAATTTTTCTCAACACAGTAGATGATATTAAGAGCAGTAAAATCGTGTTTTGCAGTGAAACTATGCCGTGATATATTGAATTTCTATCATTTGTGTCTGGACAATTTACCAAAAGCTATCCTCGTATGCTACGGTTGTAATGTGTTTGGCAAACAAGTCGCCACACTTCTCTTTTCAAAAGTTGAAGCTGTCGTCAAAAGTTATACCGACCAACCTCCCGATGTCATTTGATTCGATTTGAACGGCAAGAAAAATCACACTCTAATGAGTTTACCCTTGATTACTATTGAGGGGGTTGACCTAGTAATAAAATCGTCAATCGTCTTTCACAAGGTCACAAATTTGATTCTCGCCGCCAGCAAATCTCTGAATAGCTTTGATTTGCGTGCATTGCATAGCCAAACTAGCGCCTTGGTAGGCCGCACTGATTAGCTTGCCAATCTCAAAACTTGGGTTCACGAGTGTGGAATGATTAGCTAATGTGGGATAAATATGGAAGCGCATGAAGAGAATCATTAAAGCTAATTGCCCCTCTCCCTTCTTTTGGTTTATCATAAAGAAAGAAAAATACACATGCTCGCCCTTGATCTACGAAGAGAAGAGGTATCATAAGTTCATAAATCTTAATAATCCATATAATTATTGCAAACCATCATACTTTTAAAAATTATAAATATATAGTTTGTTTGCTAAGCACTTTTTTAGAATTTTTGTCAGGGTACTATTGCAAAAAGGATTATATATAAGATCCTAAATCAAAAGTAGTGGGGCCAATACCTCAAGTCTATTCATAAAAATTCGCCGCATTTACGAGATTGGCGAGGTATTTAATTAAATCGATATTGGGATGAAGTCGTTCTTTGAAAGAGCTTTCGGCATTGGCAACATCAATATTGAGATCAGATCGAGGCCTCACGATAGGTCGAAAATTCTTCTCTTAAATCTTCGAAATTGACATTAATAAAGGCACGAATAGATAGATGAGATCTTCCTCTCTTTTCATTTGTTTCTTTTGGCAATTCAAGAACAAAAAACTCTTGGCCACCCATTTAAAGGGCAACTTGGTGAGAGAGACAGAACGCCAGATGCATTCCCCTCCAACCCAAAGATGAGTTTCTACACAATGGTCGACAAAGTCATCATCAAGCCCCTCCCCCACCCATCAAACAAGACACAGAGTCATCATCACCTCACCATCCACTTCATATCTTTTCCACCTCCTTTTCTCCTACTTTTTTTTCTCTTAATGTGCAATTTTATTGCGAAGATTGAAGTAAGCTTAAAGATCATTCCGTGCACTCGTCGATCCACGTTAAACTCGTGGGTCGAGCACTCGAGACCGCTAGAAACCCTCGTGAATTTCAAGCTCCCCCAATGTTTAAGAACGAGGAAACGATAAGTCCCGATGAAATCTTCCCGGTAAATGTTTGGTGAATTAGCGGTTTTTATTGAGCGGTCAAAGCAAGCGGGACGAACGATCATAAAAAGAGGCTTTCATCCTCGTGTTTAGCCGGGGTCGGGGGGTGAAATGTCGACCGTTTTCCATGCCGTTCTTAAAGCTCTTTGGTCGTAAAAAGGCTCCTCCTCCGTCCGTGAAAGGTTGGAAGGGTCATATAAAGAGGCCGCACGCCAAATAAACTCTTGGACAGGTTTGACTATCGTGAATCAAAAGTGGAGCAGAAGTTTTAATATGGTTTGATTGAATGCCGTGCGCACGTTTAGCTTCTTTGGACATTTTCAAATGCCCGATCTAGCTCGCGACCTTCGGACATTTACAATCGACATTCACTATGATAGTGTTTCCACGTAATCTTGCGCGAAACATGATATTTGCAACGTCGGTTTAGGTCAGTTTGGAGCAATTCTTATTTCTTTTTTTTTGAATATTGTGATTGATGGACTTTGATCCTTTTTTTTTTGGTTCACAAGTTTTCGACTCGGATTGGAAGAGGTCGAGCAAAAATCGGTGGAAGTAAAATTTGCCAAGCATTGAAGGCTCTTAGTTGGTAAATACAGCTATTCGGCTAGATGAATGGTTTTAGCCGGCGGGAGATATAAAAGGAAATAATTAAGCGCTGGACCATGAGCATCGGTAAATGAGGTTCGACTAACACAATTTGTGATGAGCTAGACACAAAGTATTTTTTTAAGTCAGGGGCCGATAATTTCCGATGCAACCATTAAGACTCATAAAAAATGAAGATCAACTTAGCTGTGAATAAGTGAAATCGACACGATTATCAGATTCGGTAGCCATAGATCTCGGATGCAATAAATGATGGAAGCCGATAAACGCGGGCCACCGCAACCGTCAAATGGTGGAACGAGGAACTTCAAAGGTGACCGGTGATGCTGGGTGTGATAGAGTGGAGAAGGTACAACCATTGAGTAGTGGAGTTGTCTAAGTGCTGAATAATCGTTTGTAAATATACGTTGTGAAGGATGTATTTGATTTCTCTATAACCATTTTGAACCGTTGGTAGTTGGTATAAATACTTACAAAATATAGTTCATGCAAAAGATTGCCGATTAGTCAATGAACACCGGTTGCTCAATATTACGTACAATTTATCTTTATATTTCATTAACATTTTACGTGACGAGAGTAGATGGACTCTGGTCTCTGTACTTCAAATTTTCTCATCGATTTAAATCTTTTGTCCTTGAACCGGCAATAACCCTTCACATCCTTTTGTCGATCAATTCGTCGGTCAATACGTTCGAAAGTATTTCGTCGACACTTTTTGGCGAAAGATTTTCATATGGAGCGTCTAGAATAACTCAAGACGTTCAAATTCATCGTGTGGATCCATATATCAATTTGTCACTGACTTTCAAAAACTTGCATAATATTTTGAAGTTTTCACGAGAAAGTCAATAAATAATTTGAAGGCACAAAAGTCAAGCACACACACTTCGAACGATTGTTATTTTAGATGCCCCGAGATTTCACCATACGAGCATGATCAAGAAATGTTCAGCGTATGAACACTGGCTTTATCGTCTCTTCCTAAATGGATTCCAAAAGAAATATATTAAATATATGGATTTTCTTTTTGTTTATCATATGGATGAGACTTCGATATAAACAGAGGTTCTGTTTAAGCGCCTTTTTTTTTCTGCCGATTGAATATAATATTCAATACAATTAAAAAAAATCAAGTGGAATCCGCGATAAGAAATTCAAATATAGATGGGAAGGGGTTCGCAGGAAAGTCGTTTCGATCCAATCCACTCTTAGAGTCAAATAAAGACAAAGGATATGTCAATGACCTAGCACGATAAAGAACACGTCTAATTTTTCGGTCAGAATCTTATCATATATTTAATCCTGCCCAAATTTTCTCATCTATATAACTCTGTTGTCCATGAATCAACAAATGACCATTCATATCCTTTTATCGATCGATTCATCGATCAATACAATCGAAAGTACTTTGTTGACACTTTTTAGCGAAACATTTTCAAACGGAGTGCCCAAAATAATTCAAGACGTGCAAATTCATCCTATTGATCAACGTATCAATTTGTCATGACTTTCAAAAACTTGCATAATATTTTGAAGGTTCCATGAGAAAGTTAATAAACAATAAGTACAAAAGTCAAGCACATTCACTTTGAACGATTGTAAAAAATATGTTTGCAAGAGAGATAATTGTCTCTTCAACACAAGCGCACCCTTCTTCAAATGCATTGGTCGCTTGGTAGCGCCGGCGAGAGGGAATTCAACCCTGACAAATGCGAAGCGGTGGACGACAGTTGGGCCAGGAGGGTCTGTTTCTTAAGATAGCTGCTATCAAAGAGAAGATAAATGCTATTGACTGCTTCACTTCCCCGAGAGGGGCAAAGAAGAAGCAACCATTTCACCGGTTGTCGAAAGAAGACTACAGTAGATCTTGGTGCTGGAGTCAAGTCCAAGGTCTACAGTAGATTAGATAGAATTAATCCCGTTCAATTGCTAAGAAGAAAAGCTTTTCTTTTCTCTAGATCAAATGCAACCCACAAAGATGAAACTTCTCCCAAGGGGCAATCAAGCCTCAGTAGTGAAGCTATCCCATTAAATAGATCACGCTACGTGTATGTTATCTATAATAAGGAAATACCTGTCTTTAGATAAAGAAAGTTCAAGTTCGATCGCTCATCTAAGAAAGGAAGTTTCGGTTTGATTAGTCATCCTATCATAACTAAACGAGTGATAGATCCAGTGCGAAATGATTAGCTAATGCAGGATCATTATGAAAGCGTATCAAGAGAATCACTAAAGCTAATTGCCCCTCTCCCTTCTTTTAGTTTACCACAAAGAAAGAAAGTGCGCATGCTCGCCCTTGATCTAGGAAGAGAAGAGGTATCATAAGTTCATAAATCTTAATAATCCATATAATTATTGCAAACCACCATACTTTTAAAAAATATAAATATTCAGTTTGTTTGCTAAGCACTCTTTTAGAAATTTTGTCAGGGTACTATTGCCAAAAGGGATTATATATAAGATCCTAAACCAAAAGTAGCGAGGCCAATACCCAAGTTTAATCATAGAAATTCGCCACATTAATGAGATCAAAGAGGTATTTAATTAAACCAATTTGGGATGAAGGTGTTCTTCAAAAGAGCTTTTGGCATTTGGCAATACCGATATCAAGGTCAGATCCAGGCCTCGTGACCGGTTGAAAACTCTTCTCGCAAATCTTCAAAATTGACATTAATAAAAGGCATGAATAGATAGATGAGATCTTCCTCTCCTTTCATTTGTTTGTATTGGCAATTTAAGAGCAAAAAACTCTTGGCCACCCATTTAAAGGGCAACTTGGTGAGAGACAGAATGCAAGATGCATTGTCACCAACCCAAAGATAAGTTTCTACGCAATGGTCGACAAAGTCATCATCAATCCCCTCCCCCACATCCATCAAACAAAACACAAAGTCATCGTCACCTCGCAATCCCCTTCATATCTTTTCCACTTCCTTTTTCCTGCTGTTTTCTCTCTTACTTTGCAATTTTATTGCGAAGATTCAAGCAAGCGTAAAGATCATTCCACGCACCCGTCGGTCCACGATAAACTCGTGGGTCGAGCACTCGATGCTACGAGAAATCCCCGTGAATGTTGAGCTCCCCCAATGTTTAAGACGACGAAACGAGAAGTCCCGATGAAATCTTCTCGGTAAATGTTAGGTGAAGCAGCGATTTTTATCGAGCGGTCGAAGCAAGCGGGACGGATGGTCATATAAAGAGGCTTTTATCCTCGCTTTTAGTCGGCGTGGGGGGGGGGGGGGGGGGGGGGTTGAAATGTAGACCGTTTTCCATGCTGTTCTTAAAGCTCTTCGGTCGTAAAAAGGCTCCTCTCGTGAAGGTCGGGCGGCCATATAAAGAGGCCGGACGCCAAATGAACTCTTGGACAGGTTTGACTGTCGTATATCGAGAGGAGCAGAAGTTTTAATATGGTTTGATTGAATGCCGTGCGTACGGTTTAGCTTCTTTGGACATTTTCAAATGTTTGATCTAGTTCACGACCTTCGGACATTCATTTGACATCGACCATGATAGTGTTTTCACGTAATCTTGCGTAAAACCAGATACTTGCATTGTCAGTTTAGGTCCATTTGGAGTAAATTTTGAATATTGTGACCGATGTATTTTGGTCTTTTCTTTTGGTTGACACCAAAAAATGTCCAAGTTTTCCACTCGGATTGAAAGAGGTCGGGCAAAAATCGGTGGAAGTAAAATTTGCAAAGTATTGAAGGCTCTTAGTTGGTAAATACAGCTAGTCGACAAGATGGATGGTTTTAGCTGACGGGAGATATAAAAGGAAATAATTAAGCCCCGGACCATGCGTGTCGGTAAATGAGGTTAAGGTTAGACTAACACGATCTGCAATGAGCTGGATACAAAGTATTTATTTAAGTTAGGGGGCCGATAATTTCAGATGCAACCATTAAGACTCGTAAATAATGAAGATCAATTTAGCTGGAAATAAGTGAAACCGATACAATCGTCATAAATTATAGAAGCTGATAAATGCGGGCTACCACAACAGTCAAATAGTGGAACGAGGAGCTTCAAAGGTAACCAAAATATGCTTGGTGTGAAAGAGTGAAGAAGGAACAACCATTGAGTAGTGGAGCTGTCGAAGTGTTGAATAACCGTTTGTAAATATAAGTTTATAAATTCTAGGAGTTCCGTAGGATACATTTGATTTCTTTGTGACTGTTAGTAGCTGTCGGTAGTAGGTATAAAAACTTAAAATATAATTCATGCAAAAGATCGCTAATTAGTCGATGAACACCAGTTGTTCAATATTACTTATAGGTTATCTTTATATTTTGATAGCCTTTTACACGATCGGACAAGATGGTCTCTAGTCTCTTCGATTTAAGTTTTTTGTCTGTGAATCAGCAAATGACCCTTCACATCCTTTTGTCGATCAATTCATCAGTCAATACATTCGAAAGTATTTGGTCGACACTTTTCGGCGAAACATTTTCATATGGAGCGTCCAGAATAAGTCAAGACGTGCAAATTCATCATGTTGATCCATATATCATATTGTCATGACTTTCAAAAACTAGCATAATATTTTGAAGTTTTTACATAAAAAGTCAATAAATAATTTGAAAGCACAAAAGTCAAGCACACACACTTCGAACGATTGTTATTTTAGATGTCCCAAGATTTCACCATACGAGCATGGTGGAGAAATGTTCAGCGCACGAACATTGTCTTTGTCGTCTCTTCCTGAATGGATTCCAAGAAAAAAAGATATTAAATATATGGAGTTTCTTTTTGTATATTGTATGGATGAAACTTCGATATAAACAGAGGGTTCTATTTAAATACGCTCTTTTTTTTGTCTGCTAATTAAGTACGATATTCAATACAATTAAAAAAAATCAAGTAGAATCGGTGATTAGAAATTCATACAGACGGGAAGGGGTTCGACAAGAAAGTCGTTTCAATCCAATTCATTCTTAGAATCAAATAAAGACAAATGATATGTCAATGACCCAGCAAGATAAAGCACACGTCTGATTTTTCGGTCAGAATCTTGTCATATATTTAATCCCGCCCAAATTTCCTCATCTATTTAACTCTTTTGTCCATGAATTAACAAATGACCCTTCACATCCTTGTCGATCGATTCATTGGTTAATACATTCGAAAGTATTTCAGTGTCACTTTTTAGCGAAACATTTTCATAGGGAGCGTCCAAAACAATTCAAGACGTGCAAATTCATCGTATCGATCAACGTATCAATTTGTCACGGCCTTCAAAAGCTTGCATAATATTTTGAAGTTTCGACAAGAAAGTCAATAAATAATTTGAAAGCACAAAACTCAAGCACATTCGCTTTGAACGATTGTAAAAAATATGTTTGCAAAGTGAGATGATTGTCTCTCCAACACAGCCACGCCCTTCTTCAGATGCATTGGTCGCTTGGCAGCACCGGCGAGAAAGGGGATTCAACCCTGACAAATGCGGTGCGGTGGAAGACAGTTGGGCCAGGAGGTTCAACTGCTAAGAAGAAAAGCTTTTCTTTTCTCTATATCAAATGCGACCCACAAAGATGAAACTTCTCCCAACGGACAATCAAACCTTAATTGTGAAGTTATCTTATTAAATGGATCATGCTATGCATATGTTATCTATAATAAGGAAATATCTGCATGTAGATAGCGAAAGTTCAAGTTCGATCGCTCTTTTAAGAAAGAAAGTTCCGATTTGATTAGTCATCTTATTGTAACTAAACAAGCGGTAGATCTCGAGTGCCAAGTAAATGACTCTCGGAGGGTATCTAGGAATTGATATGAACTTAGTCAATATTGGTAAGAAGGTCTGTTCTCTCTCCTCCTTGTGGTATGATGGAGAGACCATGAAACGGACAACCACCGACAGCGTGAAATCCAAGCCTCATTATACAAACACTATCCTAGGCACATTACTTTCAATGATAACAATAATAATGACAGATGATGAGTTTGCTTATTTTTTTCGATGTACCATAATAATTTAATAGGTCACGCGTGTGTAAAGCGAGAAATAAAAAAGAATATTTCCAATCGGGCGCTCTTGCAAATGCAACTCGACATTCGACACTTTCAAATCAAAGACGAGTTCGGAAAAATTAAACGAAATATTCGCGAAATTAATGATCGTGCGGTCGATTCCTCTTTGGAAATCTCAATTTATGTCAGAAATAGAAATAGGGAAGTTAAATTTTTCGTAAGGAATGGACGGTCCAGATTCCGTGAGAAGTTAGGTCGACCCCCGAGGCACGGACGGTCCGGATCTCGCGCGGAAATTAGGTCGCCCCCGGCACAAAGTGGCGGCAAGCAAAGCACGCGCGAGGGAGGGGGCCCACGAACTCGCGCTCGTGGCCGCGAGATGGGAAGGCGGGCCCCGGCGATTACCAGCCGTCAGATCCCGCCCCGGGGGTGTCGCAGCGCCACGTCACGTCCACGGGGTCGTCCTCGTAATCTCCTCCTCCCCTTCCCTTTCCCTTGAATCGGCGACGCGTTCGCGCATGCTATAAAAGGGCGCCGCCGCGTAGGTCAAAGCTTTCTCTCTCTATACACAGAAGGAGGAGGACGAGAAGAAGCTGCCGCTGCCGCTGCTGCTGCGTCTGCGTCGTTGTTGCAGAGGGAGAAAGGGCGGAAGCGATTCAAGGGAAGAGAGCATCTCGTCGAGGATCCGAGAAGGGAGAGGGGGAGCTCTGGATTCTTCCTCCCTCCTCCGACGACGCCTGCGCCGGTTCGTATGCGCTTCGGCCTTCGGGTACGCTCCCCTCCCTCCCTCCCTCTCCCTCCCTCCCTCGCTCTCGATCCCGGTTTGGGTTGTGCGCGGATCATCGTCGCTTACTGGGGGAAGTGGGGGAGGGGGTGGGTTTCGTCGCGGCGTGATTTTGGAGGAATTCGTCCGGGGTTTTTTTTAGGGGGCCGAGGTTTTCCGTGTCGATTCGAATTCGTTGCGCGGTTCGCAAGTTTTGTTTTTTCTTTCTTTTTTTGTTTTCGCGATGTGCTTGCGCGGGGGGGTTCCGAACGATTCGTGAGTCGGGGGCGCTTGCAGTTTTCGATGATTTCGTTCGTTGGTTTCCGTCGTTGATCACGATTGCGCGAGCTTTCGAGGCGGGATGGGCTAGGTTTTGGTTCTCCCCTGTTTGATTTAGGGTTTTGCTGCCTGGGGGTAATGTTCCGAGGTGGTTCCCCCCCCCCCCCCCCCCACCTGAGACGTTAGCTGATTTCTGTCCCGTAGAGGCAGGTGATATTGTGGTAGTTATCGCTCCTCGTGAATTAGTGTTGTGATGTTTGTGGGGTTCGGAATGATTCAGGAGTCGGGGCGCTTGAATTTTTGATAATTTTGTCGTTGGTTTCCGTCATGTATTACAATTGCTAGCTTTCAAGGCGGGATGGGGTAGGTTTTGGTTCTCTCCTGTTAAATTTAGGGTTTTGCTGCCTATGGGTTTGTTCCGAGGTGATTTTTTTCCCCCTTTTTCTAAGACGTCAGCTGATTTCTACACAGTAGAGGCAGGTGATATCGCGGTAGTTATCACTCCTTGCGAATTAGTGTCGGGCTTGGTTTGGTATTTGTTAACATGCCTTGTTCTGTTATTCTCTTTCTAACATGGTATATAACCTTAGACCAAGCGCAAAATCGAAGATAATGGAGAAATAAATGAAGGGCCTGCAAATTCAATTAGTGGATCTTTTACTCTTTTACCGTGGAGAAGTGTTTTAATCCAGTAGTAGATGGAGGCGTGGCTTCTATTTAAACTTCATGTTGTTTCAAGCGAAAGATTTTAGTTTATTATCTTTAGCTTACTCTGGTAAGCCTTAGATGTGATGAAGCTAGTTGATGGATGTTTGTTTATGATCTGCTTTCCTGCATATGATAAAATCTCTCATGTGGTTCGTTGTTTTTGGTAATGGTTGTCAGGTTTTTGAGGATCTGGTTTTAAGGCGCTTTTTATTTTCTAAGATATGGAGCAAGCCTGCCTTTGGTCAACCTGCGATCAGTCTCGTCTCTCTTCATTTTGGGAAGTGTTCGATTGGCGTTTTCTTATGCTTGGTGACTTTCTTCTGGTTTCCTTCGTCAATTGCACTTAGTGGTCGCCTTCTGTGAATGGTCACTGCTGGGGGCGTAATGCAAGCTGTGATTTATCCTGGATCTTTAATGCACTTGGTAGTGCATCAACAGGCCATCAAGTGAAAATTTCCAGGAGAACATCTTCAGAGGTAGAAGCAATCCTGTGAATTGTTTCCCATACTGTCTCCCTTTATGTCCAATTTTCAGTAACTGGTCAATTTCTACGTGGTGTTGCTTCTTTGAACCCCATTATTGACATTATTACAGGGTTGAAGTCTGCCACTGCATATCTGAAGTTGAAGTTTGGCAGATATTGAGATATTGAGTATAGGCTTTGCTTATTTAGCACTTAGATACGCCATCTGAAGTTTCCCTTCGTGGCAAACGGCTAGAGTGATGAGGAAGCTGTCAATTGGAGATTGAAGGGGATCCTGAAACCTCAGCTGCTGCTCGTATCCCTGAGGCTGTCTCTTTGTTAAGTTTGTTGTCGCTATCAACATGATTCTTGCTCATCGTCTTTTCTTACCGCGGGTGCCAATCTGTGATCAACAATCCATGGCTCCAACGGTGAGGAAAGCTGAGAAACCTATCCATCAGCACGTTCAGCTCATGCTTTCTCACATCAGCTTATAGAAATTCAACGGATGATTCAGCTGGGACCCAGGCTTTGGTGCTTTTATTAGTATTTGGAGGTGTTCAGCACGAGACATCCACTGAAGTAAATGTTATATTTCATTTTTAGTTCCGTTTGTTTTCTTGAATAAAGAAAGAGCCTTGTTGCGCTGGAGTTGCTGTTACAATGGAGAGGTGAGTTTTTCTTCTGTTACTATTGTAGCCCAAAGGTTTTTGCAATTTGACTTAATTTGACCACCCTGTTGACTTCTGTAGGTACGACTTACTTAAAGAAGTAGGTGATGGAACATTTGGGAATGTTTGGCGAGCTATTAATAAGCATACTGGAGAAGTTGTAAGTTGTTCATGACTCGGCTGGAACTGCAATTTTTCCATATATCTGGTGCTGTTACTATACTTCTGCATCCGTAAATGTACTTAGTCGATCTTTAACCTTAACAGGTTGCGATAAAGAAAATGAAGAAGAAATACTATTCTTGGGAGGAGTGCTTGAACCTGAGAGAAGTGAAGGTACTAGAAATTAATTTTCTTTTTGTGTTTTCTCTATCATATAATTTTGTGGTTATGTATTGATTGTTGTGGTTTTGTCTTGTGGCAGTCATTGCAAAAAATGAATCATCCTAGTATTGTGAAGCTTAAAGAACTCATCCGGGAGAATGATATCTTGTATTTTGTGTTTGAGTACATGGTAAGTAGTGTGGCATTATTCCTTTTGTGGTCTTTTGGAATTCATTGGCTGATGTTGTCTTCTTTTGTCAGGAGTGCAACCTGTACCAGCTCATGAAGGACAGAGAGAAGCTCTTCTCGGAGGCCGAAATAAGAAATTGGTTCTTTCAAGTGTTTCAAGGTCTTGCTTATATGCATCATCATGGGTACTTCCACCGTGATTTGAAGCCAGGTAAATCATGCTTACTAGGGAGTTAAAAGTCACGATCAGCTTATCGGTCCCCAGCTTTATTTACTGGAATTTTTTGGGTGGTTTCTTCAGTCTCTATCTGATCATAAAGATCGCAAATGTCGCTATAGGTTTCTTTTTGGCTGGCTTGTGTTTAAGTCTTATGCCAGTTTCTTTTTTTGCAGAGAACTTGTTGATTACCAAAGACACAGTGAAAATCGCCGATTTCGGTCTTGCTCGTGAGATAAATTCGGATCCACCATACACTGAATATGTCTCAACACGCTGGTGGGTTGTTTCTCCTCTATGTGATCTCTGACTGATTCACTCTGCTTTTGTCTCAACACTATGATAAATCTTAAACATAAATACAGGTACCGAGCGCCAGAAGTGCTGCTTCATTCACACTTTTATGGTTCTAAAGTTGGTAAGGGTCCCAGAAGAAAAAAATAGATGTCTTCTGACCTAGCATTTGTACATACCTTTTAGACTCTCTGAGATTTTGATGTTCCTATAGATATGTGGGCTATGGGTGCTATTATGGCTGAAATGTTCACACTGCGCCCGCTCTTCCCTGGCATCAGGTATATGATCTTTTGCTAAGGCATATCTGTTGCTTTTCCTGTCTCACTTACTGTCCAATCAATATCTATCTATTTTCCGTTTGTATTATGTCAAATCTAATGTTTTCTTGTGATCCTCATGTTTAGTTCTGGGTTGAAGTTTCTCTTCTAGTTCTTTGTTGGAAATTCAGTGTTTGACGAACTTCCTTGCTTGCCTGCTTTGCAGTGAAGCGGATGAAGTTTTTAAAATATGTGGTGTGATGGGGAGTCCTACTTGGGAGTCATGGGCTGAGGGTCTTCATCTTGCTAGGGCCATTAATTATCAATTCCCACAGGTATCTTTACAAGTTTTACCTGCTTGATCAGTGCTTTTTCCCCTCAGCAGGTATAATCTGACTCAGCTATTCTGCAATGTAGTTTCCTGGTGTGAATTTATCCAGAATGATACCGTCTGCCAGTGTGGATGCAATCAATCTCATTAGGGTGAGCACCATTGTTATGACATATTGCTTGCTCTAGATTCTATAATAACATTTTATTGTGAAATACAGTCCCTCTGTTCATGGGATCGACTCCAGAGGCCAGAAGCAGCAGAGGCCCTCCAGCATCCTTTCTTTCAGGTGAAGCTTTTGTGCTTTTCCTGAATTTTTGTTGTTAAATTTATGATACATAAAGGGCGCTCTTTTGGTATATTAGTTCATTGTTTATATTTTCTGTGCCAGAGTTGCTACTACATTCCTCCTGCCCTCCGATCGAGATTAACTGCCAATCGGACGCCTCCACCTGGTTGTCTTCTTATCTAGACTTTGCTTTTTATCATCAATCATCAGCTTGAAGTTAATTTGTCCTGTTTCGCTGCAGTAGGAACAAGAGGCTCTTTGGAGGTGCAAAATGGCAGAAGGTATCCTGGGGTGTTGGATAATCGAAAGCTTGGCAGCAACAATTCATCACCAAGAGCAGTGGCTCTGAAGACAGGTAGCATGAAATAAATTACTGGTAATTTGAAGTGATTATCAATATATGAGCACTATGGATATTAAATTGCCAAGCGAAGAGAAGTGTAATCATTTGTACTTTTACAGGTGCTCAGCAGAAGCTTAATATGGTAAATCAGGTGAGAAGTTCTTGTGCCTTTCCTATTAAAAAAATATTACGTATCATGGTTAAAACTGTTCAACATGTTGGGTAGTTAATGAAGTAAATTGTTTGGGCGTGCAATTGGTAAACATTTTTAAATTATTGACTATAGATATCATACATGCGCATGACCATTTAAGGTAAGGTTCTCGTGTGGTTTTTACCTTGGGCTTTTGGGCCTAGGTAATGTATCATACGTGCTCATGGCTATTTAATAATAGTTGCTTCCATCTGTCGTAATTTATTATTAATGTATCGCTATTATCGCATGTCTAGAGGTACTAAACAGTTTTGTTTTGTTCCATAAGGATTCCAACAAGGTTGGGCCATATTCAAATTCCTCTGTCAAACAGTTAAGATTTCAACCATCGGGAAACAACAGCCCAAGTAAGTCTTATTTCTTTATGGGGTAATGACGCCGTAAGTATTTGGACTTTTGCCTTTTGTTTATTCAATTGAGTACGTGAACTTTCCAAATTTAGCTTCAAGTGAGGCCTTTGTTAAATATATCACCATGTCATGTGCTGGCGTGGCTCATTTCCCTAACAAAAGTTAAGTACAATTGATGACATTGGCTTGCTTGCTTATGCAAAATTGTGCCATTTCCTTTGAGACATCGAGTGGTGAGGAGAAAGAGTGTGTTCGCTGTGACGATTTTAGTCGTCTGATTTGTTGACGTGGCAATTTTTTAAGGGGCCACATTGGATGTCAATATGGACAGTTGATTGTCATTTGACGGCATTAGTGACCACGTTGACATTTTCTGCGATTTAATGGACGACCCTCATTTGAAAAAGGCACTTGATTGAACTTAAAATATAGTTTTAGGTATCCAATTTGGAGAATGGGTAAAACTTCGGGTACCTGTGCTTGATTAAACTTAGAAAAAAGTTTAGGTATCCAATTTGGAGAATGGGTAAAAATTCAGGTACTTGCAGTGTGTCATTGTTCCTTTCCTTTTGTGTTGTTTCTATGAGGGACGTTTCCTGGATATCTTACGCGCACTTAAACTTCATGTTCATTCATTGCGTGTAAGCCAAATCTCTATACCTCTAAAATGAGAATCTAAAATGAAATCTCTTAACTTATATATGTTCATTGTGAGCGCGTATGTAAGATGCTCTGAATCAGAAAAGTATTGACTTATCCACCCAAGGTCCTAGACCCCACCCACGATTGATGGCTTCGGATTCTGGAGAATGTTGATGAGATTTCATTTATTTAGTCATTTATTGCTTGTTAACAAATGATGCTTCTTAATGTTGCAGCTTCTGTGATAAAGGGTCCAATGTCTAGAGAAGTGGCTGATATGAGTGAAAAGTTGGCAGATATGAGCTTTGGTGCTCGCAAAGGTCTGGTGATGCAGCAACAGCCGCTGCCTTTGAAGGCCGGCGGATGGCGTGATGGACCGGTGCACACCTATTATGGACAACGCCAGGGACAGTGGATCCAACCTGGCCGAGGCTATAACCGCAAAGTTGCGGGATGAATGTGCAGGGTGTCCTTTTCCGTCCTTCCTGTCTGAGAATAAGATCAAACTTGCAGTACTTTGTTTGTGGTGTTTCGTGTTCTGACATATATTTCTTTAGTAACTCTGTTTTCTTGTAATGTCCCGGTGATCGGGAGGTGTTCTATTTGTTGAAATAAATGGCTCTCGGCATATATGCTTGATCAGTGCTGCTGTTGCCTATTTGTTTGGTTCCTGTCGTATTGCGATTTAAAAGCAAAGGTGTGCCAAGTAGGAAGGAATTTGAATCGACCAATGCTTCATTAGCATGTATATCGCGGGAATTCGAAAATCATTCTACGAGGAAAGAAGAGATTCTGGCTTCTTTGATGAAAGGTTATTGAGATTCTTGCGACTTTGCCGGTCAGGAAAAAGACAATTCAGGACAAAAGAACATTGTCCTTATAAGTCGTGCCAACCCATACAGCAACTGTATAGTTCTATCCTGTAAACTCTCTCTCTCTCTCTCTCTCTCTCTCTCTCTACAGAAACGGGATAATTTCAATTTTACAGCAGCCTCCATGCAAACTATGAGGAGTCTCACTATATACGAGAACACACAAATTACGAACTTGGGAAGAAACCACTCTTTTCCTCATTGAAAAAGAAGAAAGTCATTTGCATCTTTTGTTTATGGACCACCTTTGGCATCATCACATTCCACACAATCCAACCAATAACCATAGAAATGGGAACTCACACCAGTCACCCTCCTTTCACTTTTGTTGCGTTCACAAGAAGAGGTAAACATGATAAAAAAGAGGACAATGACATTGCAGCATGTCACCCTACCGCAAAAATAAAAGAAAAAATTCATTGGAATACACCACTCGCATTTTACTCCGGCAGTTTTCAACTAGTGTGGAAACAAAGGAGAGAAGCAGGGGCGGAAAGAGGACTAAAGAATGACAATCACAAATTAAAGTACGAAAAAGAAAGAGGAAAAAAAATACATCTTCAGCCTATGGGACAATATACTTGTATGAGAAGGCTCACTAAACCAGAATCAGGTATTATTCGTCACTGTTCATCGCTTGAAAGAATTTGAATGCAGGAATTCCTGAACCCTTGTTGGGTTCTTTTGACTGATCTCCTTGTGTGTCTGATCCAGGATTGAAACTCTCAATTGTCTATACTTCTATTCGGCAATTTTGTTGTACATGAAGTGTGTGTCTTCCTTCACTTTTCACCGCGAACTCATGCTCGACGGATACCAAAGCTTCTTTTGGCAGACCAATAGTTGCTCCTTCTCGACGCCGTACTCGGTGTCTTCTTTGTGACACCCCCATCTCATCCCCTTTGCGATGGTCGCAATCGCGTCGATGAAGTAGCTAGACTCCCGCATCATTACGTACCCGTTCGGACGGAGGATTCGGTCCATCTCCAAGAGAACAAATTTCATTTCACATCTGCCAAAATTCCAACAACTCCATTCTCAGGAAATATAAATTTGAGTTCTCAAAGGTACTTGTTTTATTATATAGGCGAAACCGGTTCGGCCATGTTTGGGTCAATTTGAAAAGCACGCCATAATAACGGTGTCATCATCTAAAGTGCTTCCACTAAGCAAAGAGGCTAGAGAAGATGCCAATTATTAAAAACACACTCACGGCGATAAGAAAATTTGAAATGGAAGACAGCCGGTAATACCTGTGGCCCTCAGCAGTGAAGAGACCATCGAGGTGAAGAAGGTCATATGTTCGAGGATATGTCGAGAACGCCTCACACCTACCAAAAGAGGCAAAACAAACAGATAAACATTGCAATGACCAAATGCAATTAAAGTTGTAGTCGGAGATCCTACAAACAAAAATCAACTCGTTGAAGTTACCAGTCATGGTATGTTCCAATAAGCCCACGATCATAAACGACGGCAAGAGTATTGGCACCATAGGACGAGACGACATTCATAACCCATAGGGGATCATCAATCAGAGCAGACGCGAAACCTCCGTAGACAGTGTTCATATCCATGACGTTTCTAATTTTATCAGTCCCAAGTGCAGGCAGTACTTTCTTGTAGTGCTTTGCCCGCACCTTCCACTTACTATCATCATGCTTGAAAGCACTCGCGCTTCCTCTGTGTATTTGTGACATGCGCTCGGGTGCAATGTGCAGTCGCTCAGGCCACTTGGGGACAGATTTGAGACCGATCTTCGTGAGCTTGGGATCCGGAACGACCACACAAGGGCGGAGCGGAGTATACCAAGCGGAGTCCGGCTCGAGGCTGTCATCGCATTTCGGTGGGTAGGCGTCAGGTATCGCGAGGCGGTTGTAGCACCTGCTCTTCGAGGTTTTCTGCCACACAGCGATGTCGTCCTTCTTGTTATACAGCTTGAAGCACATTGAGGTGAGCAGCTTCTGCAGCCCGTCATAATCTGACTTCTGTTCCTCCACAGTAGTGTTCCATCCACGCCAGCGGTTTTGGTAGTTGACTGGCGGTCCTGAGAGGACCCAGAAACCTCCGGGCCGCAGTATCCGGTTGATTTCTAGGAGGTATAATCCACCTGTGACCAATGCACTTTCATAAGTCAGAAAAGAGAGATTTTATACCCCCACATCCCATTATTCCTGGTATTTAGATTCAATGCATCAGGAAAGGAAGTTACCGAATTCCGTCCATGGGATAAGACATCTTGAGCAGTGGGCCATATCGAATGAATTAGATGGGAAAGGTAGCCGCTGCGTGGAGATGATGCCTAGTATTGCTGGAATCCCCCGCTCCAAGGCGAATTGGACTTGAGCTTCATGATTATCTCGAGGGGCGAGAGAAACTGTTAATATCCCACGATCCAACAAATCGCCTCCCCAGCTCGCAACCTTTAACAATGTCAAGATATCGTAGGCATCAGCTAAAACTGCCACTAGAACTGTAAGTGCCGAATCTATTGAATCACAGAAGCATCTGCACATCTCAGAAATGCTAATGAAAAAAAGTACACAATTCTTTTCCACTTCAAGAGTTAGTACAAACTCACCCCACAACCCGTGTCGATGGCAGTTCGAACTGTGCCATCTTTCATACCAGGGATCAGATTTTGCATCAAATCAAGGTATGCACTCACACCATTGGGAAACATAGTACCACCACCAGGAAAAATAAACTTCTCTCCTTGCTTTCTCAGCCAGTTCTGGTTTGATTTCTTCTTGTTGATCCAATCATATGGCACGTTCCTATGTCCCAATCCAAATATTCATTTTCACTTTCATGTCGTGAATTCCAGAAATTTCTGTTCTCTAGCATGACTGAGGAAACAGAATTACCTGTACCAACATTCGTCCCTGCTCTTTGGCCATTTGATCGGCGGCTTGTACCCTTCAGGGGGCGGGACCAAGCATTCCTTTCTCTCGAAAACCGCCGGGCAGTGGCGCTCCATGAAAGTCAGACGATGCATGCCATACTTCCTCCACCTCTGTACCCAAAAGAAGAAGACCATATATCTCAGATTCATTCTGTTAAGATCATATCATAACGAACTACATGGTCCACTCGTACCTTAGGATCTGTGCAGGGAGTGTAGTCTTGGTAGTCTAAGCTACACTCAGGGAAAGTGACAAACTTCATCTGAAGTGGAGCAACTGTCGATTCTTTAGGAGAAGGGACGGCCTTAGCAATGTCCTTGACATTCTTTACCTCAAATTTGTTCTTCTCAGCACAGTAAATACCTCCCAGATAAAATGACAAGCCACATAAGGCAATGAGCAAAGTCGTCATCGGAAGAACTATAGATCGCTTGTCTTGTAAGGACCCTGGTTTTCCATCCTTATGCTTCGTCATCCTACTGTTATTAAATTACAACTCTCTGCACAGATCAGATGTGGCTTTTCAAGTCAAATTCGTAACACGATACATCTGAAAGCTACTTGTAGCTTACTTCACGATGAACTTTTCACCATGCTTAGATAAATGAATTTCTGTGAAAGCCCACTGATCAGACAAATGATATTCAGACTAGTACTGCAGAATCAAGTCAATGACTCCGTCGTCTTATGAAACTCATTGTTCGCAAAGCAAGATATTGAGCACGAAATGCCAATTGCAAATGCAATAATCTGAATAGTTTCGATACATTAAATTAAAGAAGTATAGTCCCTAAGTTTCCAGTCAAGACAGAATTGCACTTAGGAACATAATTCATAGAGAAAAGAGACAACGAGCATGTTTAGATCTTTCATCAAAGAGAACCCATAGAACAACCTCAAAAGATGAAAAATCAATAATGCATTGTCGATGAAAGCGAGTGATCATTGGAAGAGGTTTAGGCAAGCATGATTGTAGGACTCAAATCAAGTCTCTAGGACTAGTGGCTATCTGCAACAGTATCCTTTTTAGCATAAAAGACAAATCAGTGTTAAACAGATCGAAGAAAAATAGTTCAATATACCAGATCTAGTGTTATCAGCGGTCAATACTCTAATGCCGGCTTCATGAGAGGGACTCGCAAAATCCTCCGAAGCTCACAAGACATGACAGTAACTTCATACAAATAAAAAAATTTCATGTCACTTTCCCTTTTTATCACATGACAATGGGCCCAAGCTCAACAAACACAGCCGACCTAATAACATTAATAGGAGGACCTCTCTCTCTCTCTCTCTTTCTCTCTCTCTCTCTCTCTCTCTCTCTCTCTGAGAAGCCCCACTAGGTTAAAAAGGCAAAAAGAAGCCATGGATAATCAAGAAAAACAAACCAATTGGACACGCTTCATGTGATTTCATAATTCCTTGAGAGGAGAGGCATTTCCAATTCAGCTGTCGGCAATATCCACATCGATGTTCTCTCTTCAGAATAATTGTTGACTTTCAACAAGAAAAACTCACAATTAAAAGAGAACAGACAATGAGAGGAAAAGCAAGAACTTCAAAGATCTTAATTGAAATGGTCGCCCACCAAAGTATGTAGCGTCCCATCCACCTGAGTTTGACTAAAGCAGAGCCTAATTAGCAAACCAAGATCCGAAGAAGAAACGAAAAGAATGCAGAGTACAATTGAAGTGATAGTACTCTGTTGCCGAGGGGCATCTAAATCTAAGCATACCACCCAAGAATCGGTGAAATGTGTGACCTCCCATCTTGTTGCTCATACAAAATCTAACTGTGATAAGCAAGGACCGGTCAACTGAATTTGCGGAGCTAGGATCAAGAAGAGAACAAGAAATGAACTTCGCACCAAAGAACAATCAGATCCTATGCGAATTATTTCTGAAGGAAACGGAGAAGACCGAAATGGACAAAGTGGGGTCAAATGCTAATGGGATCTGCGTTACGCGCGACAGAGAAGAGAGAAGAGAAGCAAGTACCAAGGAATGAAATGAACAGTACCGAACAGAACAAGAAGAAGAGTCAGGAGGAGGACTCTACGTGTTTCAAGAAAGTACCTACTCGCCTCTGAAGAGAGAGAGAGAGAGAGAGAGAGAGAGAGGAGAGTCTTCCACACCTCTCTGCTTCAAATCTTGGGAGACCCAGATGCAGAGCAGCCACCACTTGTGGGGTCTCAGGTCTCAACAGATGTAGAGAGAGAGCGAGAAACACCCACACAGAGATAGATAGATAGAGAGATGAGGAATGGAGATGAGCTCCTAGGACTCACAGGGATATAAGCAATTAACATTCACATCTCTCTCTCTCTCTCTTTTCTCGCCCTCTGCCTCGCTGTGTCGTCCCTGTTCTCACTCTGTCTCTCTCTCTCCTCTTACGGCAAGTGCTTTGCTCACCGTCCTAGTGGGGTCTTTAGCTTTTCTTCTGAGAGATTTTATTACTGGCTTTATGGTTCTTTCTGCGCCTTTTTCACTGTCTTCTCCAGGAGTCGTCATCATCAGGTAAAAAGCGACAGACCCTCCATTGATTTCCACCGTGGAGGAGCATGATGGACCTGAATTACACGCAGAAAGGACAACAAGTGGTAATGCTGTCAAGAGAAATTTAAGGTAAATAATATGCGGTAAATTTCTATGAAGTCTTTAAGGGCCTGTTTGGTTCAGCTTTGGGAAGGGGCTTTGGACCCCGAAAGCCCCTTCCCAAAATGCTGATGTGTTTGGTTCAGTATTTGGCCTAGCATTGGCCAAATGCTAGCATTCCAAATGCTGAAAGTCCAAGGCTGGTCCGGACCAGCCTTGGGCTTTCGGCATTCCACGAATGCTACTGTTCATACTCTCTTTTTTTTTTTTTTTTAGGGGGTCATCTGCTTCACAGAAGGGCGGGCGACGGCGGCCGGCGACGATGGCCGGCGAGGGGGAAGGGCCGGCGAGGTCGCCTGGCCTCGGGCGACCCCCGGCGAGCCAGATCCGCCGCCGTCGGCGGTCGCCCGCGGCCAGGCGACCCTCGCCGAGGGTCGCACGACCCAGGCGATGGCCGCCTGGGTCGCGTGACCTCAGGCAGCCGGCCAGCTGAGGTCGCGCGACCCAGGCGGCCATCGCCTGGGTCGTGCGACCCTCGGCGAGGGTCGCCTGGCCGCGGGCGACCGCCGACGGCGGCGGATCTGGCTCGCCGGGGGTCGCCCGAGGCCAGGCGACCATCGCCTGGGTCGCTGCGACCCCTCGCCGGCCAGCGTCGCCGGCCGGTCGCGCGACCTCAGGCGGCCGCCGTGAGGCCGTGCGGCCCCCGCCGAGGGTCGCCTGGCCTCGGGCGACCCCCGGCGGCGGCGGATCTGGGTCGCCCGACCTCGGGCGACGGCCGCCGGCGGCGGGCTCCGGCGGCCGGCGATCGGCTCCGGCATTAGGTAGGTTTTGTTTTTTTTTTAATAAATAAAATAATTCTCAAAGTTTATTTGTGAAAAAAATTTACCAAACACCATATTTTGGCCAAAGTAGCTTTACAAAATATTTTTACCAAACACCATTTGCCTTTTCCCAATGGGCTTTCACCCAAAGGTATTTGCATTCCCCCAAGTAGCATTTTCAAAGTTGAACCAAACAGGCCCTAAGTATGAAACACTCGGCAAGTGTTTGCATATGTTGTACCGTTTAATATATTAATTTCATGGAACCACTATAATATGGTCGGCATGTTTTGGACTTAGATATCCAGTTTGTATTTTTATGGTAAGAAAAGATTTTGAGATGTTGGACTATGTTTGGTTGCTCACACAAAATGTCAGCTAAGATAGGATAAAATTAGATGAGACATGCTATCTCCTGCTAGAGAGAAAATCGGCTGTAACTACGGAAATGGGTGTATTATCCGAAATTATTTCTAGCAAACCTAGATCGATATTTGATACATAAATCTATTGAGAAGAGGCGGCAATTGCGGCAGCGGTGCTCACCCTTGTTGATGGTGATTTTCACCACAGTTCTCGTTAATTAAATTCATATGCGAATGATGTCCATATTAGACCTGATCATAAGCCTACAAGCCCAGGAGCCCATCCAAACCCGATCCAAGTCATAAGTGCCCATAAGCATCTTTAGATTGAGTTATATGGTTGAGCTAGGTCCGTACGTGTGCATATTTTCTGTTTATCGGTGAGCCTGGGCTATAATTTTCACTTGATTCTAGGGTACTACACCATTTTGATTTGCCCATCGATCACTTCTCGTCCATCTATATATCTAACGATCAATTGGAAATTGATGTAGTTATAGCACTAGTCATGCTCAATTTCTTTATAAAAGAAAAACCTCCACCTTGGTTCAATCTAAGAATAATTTCACCAGAACCTATGGCGGCAAAAAATAAGACCGTTCGGACTAAACTATGAACACACCTGGTACGGCTTGAAGCCATTGATGAAATCAGACTCTGAATCTCTCTCCCCCCCCCCCCCTCTCTCTCTCTCTCTCTCTCGATCATCACCTTTCCCTGTCTTCTTCCTCGAAGTTTCCTTGGCGTGGCGAGCAGAGAGATTCTCCCTCTCCCTCTTTAAACCGGACATGGTTTCAGATTGGATCAGAGGATGCCTCCCTCTCTTTTCTCTCTCGCCTTTACGCTTTTGTTCTTTTGGCCTCTTCTGATTCTGCAATTCGTATGATCGAACCCCATGAGAGAAAATTCATTGCGTGTCCGTACTGTCATTCACAGAGAGAGAGAGAGAGAGAGAGAGAGAGAGAGAGAGAGAATATTCTATGTTAGATCAAATGGGTTGGATTCATTTCATAGTTAGGTACAGAAGACATCAGGTTGGTTCGATTCGTGTTTGCCCACGTACGTTGATTTTTTTTCCCCATAAGAGACCATACCATGAAAACCCAAAGAGAAAAAAAAATCAAGAAATTTCTTCACTTTTGAATCGGCCATGAAAAAAACAAGGCGTAAATGCAGTTCGGAGTGCCTCAACATCTGACGTGGTGAAGGGCCGGTTCAAAGTCAAAACAAAATTGCATAGACTATCCTAAACTTTCGATTCGATCACGTTAAAATACATATCGAGTTTGAACCCGAAGATGAAAGTTTCATAATTCATGTAGGTTTCCCAGTTGAGGGGTTTTTTAGTTGGAGAATGTTTCCTAAAAAGAAGTTTAATATTTTGGATCAAATTCTTGCTTATTTATAAGTAGGGATGTTCTTCGTGAAAAGTATCAAATATGTTTTTTCATGAATCACATCCTAAAAGTATCTTATGCTAAGATTTGTGTAATTTTTTTGTGAGATTGATAGATTATTTTGTAAGGAATTTTTGGGCTATATATGTATGAGTTATTGTGTGTAATTGGAGTTTGGAAAATACTAAGAGTGTTTGAGTGACTCAAGTGTGATTCTAATCTTTATTGTATCGTTTGATTTAAAGTGAAATTCTTTGCTGCTCTCCCCGTTAACATAAGTCATTATGATCGAATCACGTAAATATGATATTCGATTTATTTTTATATTTTGCCTATTTTATTGCATTTTTTTTGGTTGAAATCTATTTTATTGTTTAATTGCTTGTTTTTCGCAACAGATCTCAATTTGAACCGTCTAATGCGAAGCTTATAGCTTGCTTTTTCATGGACAACTTTCTCCTTAACACGGAAGATCGCAATGTTATTTGGGGCATGTTATATATTTTTGGGTTAACACGAGAGTAATAGCTCCCACAATAATCTGTCATCCTCAACATAAAACAACAACTCAAATCAAGTGTCCACACATCTAATATGTACCGCACATGGATTAGCGATCCCCCGCATGTGGATTAAACCGTGCATGGGAAGCAGTAATCACATCATTAGGATCACTAATCAAAGTGTGCCTCCCTTAACAACAATGACAAGAAAAGAAAGAAAAAAGATGCTCCCTTCAATTATTACAGTACCGTGACCGTGCTGTAGAGAGAGATTATAGTAATATTAAGGGCAGCAAAGACACCGAATTCAAGGGTGCATCATCTCATGGCCCTCACATGTCAACAGTCAACGCCCTCAATTTTATGACTGGAAATCCAGTCAAGAATCACGAGACTTAACATTATTCATTGAAGAGATCTCAAAGGTTGTCCTTTCGTTTCCCTACCTTGCATCGAAGGAGAGGGAGCATGTCACTGCCTCCTCCAACCATCTCTTGTTTTCCTTCCTTCTTCAACACTTGAGAATTCTCTCCATATTGTCAAAAAAGAGAGCATGTCTTAGCCAAGCCTTCACTTAACACTATACAAGAAAGTTGCATCCTTGAAAATGTCAAGACCTGTGAGAAAGAACTAGTTTAGTGAGAAGAAAATAAGACCCGAAGGATCAAATTTTCTGAGATGGGTACTATCGCTTTGGATTTCTGAATCGAGAACTCTGTTTTTAAAGAATGCATTGATGGATTTTGAGGCGAACTTGTGTGTCTGCAGTTAGTTGAAAATATACATGGCAAAATCTCGATCCCTCGTTTGAAAATTATGGATTTATAGGGTGTTTTGAATCGAGATGACCTGTGGTCACTTGCGCTTGTGAACAAAGGGTTATTGTTTTGTGTTTGTATGCGCGTTTGTGAAAGAGAGAGATTGTATTTAGTTTGGTGTTAATTTGTCAGGTTGCACACATTTGACTGATCGTCTTAATGGCGAAAGATGGTGATTGGAGAAGATGACGGGCTCTTTCCTCCTCTTACATCCGTCTCTTGTGTCTAATTTCTGCATCCATTAACTAAATCATTTAGACATATCATGTATCGATCTACCGCGTAATTAAAAAGGTCATACAGTTACTATTATAGTGCTCTTGCCACCTCACAAGGCTTGCTTTTCCCTCTCAGTTTGGCGTTAAATTGTCATGTGACATGCATCAAACCAATTCAATTGGGTGGTGATGGGAGATGGCTATGGAGGTGGCGATAGCTAGGTCCCCTTCCTCCCCCTACATCCATCTCTTGCATTTCTCTCCTCCTCCATTCATTCAATCTTCAATATATACTTTGTGTCAATCTGTCGCTTAATATAAAAAAGGTTTAATACCACGAAAATCCTAAACTAGTACACTTGTGATAATTTTACCTCGAACTATTTTTTTTACCACAAAAAACCCCAAACTAGTACATCTGTGACAAATTTACCCCGAACTATTTTTTTTTACCACAAAAAACCTCAAACTGGTATACTTGTGACAATTTTATCCCAAACTATTTCTTTGACCATAAAAAATCCTACACTGGTACACCTGTGATAATTTTACCCCTGGAACTAATTTTTGACAACTAAAAACCCCAAACTAGTATATGTGACAAATTTACCTTCTGTTAGTGTCCGTTAAATTATATTAATATCACAAAAAATCACAAATTGATAAACTTGAAACAAACAGAGGAGTAAAACCCAAAACCGGTACACATGTCAATTACCACGTGTCATTAAACTTTGCAATTTGACTGTAAAATTTAACGGAAACTAACAGAGGGTAAATTTGTCACGGGTGTATCAGTTTGGGATTTTTTATGGTCAAAAAATTAATTCGGGGGTAAAATTGTCACAGGTATACCAGTGTGGGGTTTTTGATGGTTAAAAAAATAGTTCGGGGTAAAATTGTCACAGATGTATCAATTTAGGGGTTTTTGTGGTAAAAAAAATAGTTCGGGGTAAATTTGTCATAAATGTACCAGTTTGGGATTTTTTATGGTATTAACCCTATAAAAAAGAACATTATTTTCTCTCTAGCACGGACACTTGTCTCAAATTGATTGTTCTATGCGTACTTGATGAAGACAGAAGATGACTCCAAGAGGCATAAACATGACCCACTTGTCCTCCTTGGTAAGAAAAACCCACATTAAATAAATACCAAAAGGCTTCATAGCAAATATATAGCAATTTATAACTAGCACATACTTTTCTCTGTCCTGAATCTTCTCTAATCAATTTTCTGATTGATAAATTACAAATATGTTAATGTATGACCATCTCTTTTTTTTTTGTCGAAATAAAAGATTCAATTTATTTCTCAAAATAATACTCGAGAGGCTCATAGCCTAACAAATTCCAAATCACTGTGGAATAAAACAAATGTCAGAATGCAAATACAAAGCATAGTCTGCAACTAGAAGCACACTCTCATATATTAAGAATAGATTTGCCAACGTAAATATTCGGCGGCTGGCATCAGATTCACTGATGAGCGAACGTCAAGATCCTCCACTATTTTTGCAATGGCTCGCGGTGCGCGCCTATATGTTCAACGTCCTCATCATCATAGTCGTGCAAAGACACCAATATCAATATGTCGAAAAAACACATATCAAATACCTGTAAAAGAACTCCCGGATCAAGACCAAAATCTAAATCGAGAGAGTAAAAGCCCCAAATCTAGACTCTTAGCTAGATGGTTGATTAGATGGTTGTATGGCAATCTAATTAAACGCGTGCTTAACAACCTAAGTCATCTACAAAATTAAGATCGTAGTTCAATGTAAACGCGTGATACTACCTTGTCCATGACACTCACGTACGTGCATGCACGCCTATCTTTTTCTTCTTCTTTTTTTTTTGCCCTTTTTTTCATTTTCCAAGATTGAAAATGAAAAATTATAATAACCAAGTTAATGCAAATAAAAAATCTACATCACCGACGAGCGTCGGTTTTTTTACTTTATTCTTTTCGTTGCCATTGCCATTGTCACATTCCTTATCTTTTTCTGAATAAAAGAACCCAAACTTGAAAGAGGAAAAGTCGTGGTCGTCACCGACATGCAAGCAATGGATTCCCACGTCCACCTGTAATTAAAAAAATAGGTTTCACTAATTTTTGGGAGATTTTCCAAATAAATAAATCCTGAATTAATTAGACGAATCCAGATTTTAAGAATTCTTAATACGGAAGATAGTTTATAGAGCAGTTTGGGAATTTTCTAAACTTGTTTTTTTAAGCCCCTAATTGATCCTTCGGATTTAAATATAAACAAAAAAGGGGAAAACACTTAATTTCCCAATTTTTTTCCTCCAAACAATGCAAATGATTGCATATCACATTTGGATCCCCATTATAATATCCTTAAAACTTTGATAAGAGACTGTTTGGATTGATTTTTGCCTTTTACTTTTTATTTAATCTAAATTTTATCGCACACGCATTTTAACGTGTCCAAAATTGAATTATTCCGAAATTTTTGCAAATTCACATTAAAACGAAATAATAATTTCTTTTGAAATTTGAATAGTATTTTAAATTTTGAAGGGAAGGCAAAATAAATACTTTTTGCTTCATATACTTTTAACATCTATCTCACACTTGATTACAATGAATATTCAGATCGTAAATTAATTTTACGATATATTACGACATTTTACTACTTAATTATGAAGATTCGTCTCAACGATGTTCGATACATTCGGGATACGGTAAAAGTATTTTTGGGGCATTTAGGATAATCAACGCGTCTCCTTTTTGGATGATTTTTTACATAGACATATGATTGAATTTTTTT
The DNA here is from genome assembly GCA_031216185.1 of Syzygium aqueum. Taxonomy (NCBI): domain Eukaryota; kingdom Viridiplantae; phylum Streptophyta; class Magnoliopsida; order Myrtales; family Myrtaceae; genus Syzygium; species Syzygium aqueum. The sequence continues at coordinate 8,636,096 of CM062235.1, read as the reverse complement.
AAATCGAAGTGAAGTATGGTACGGATATGATCACACCAAAACTTAAGAAAGTGAATTCTGTATAAAGAAAGTAACTTAACGATTCATTGTGTCCACATCTCACATATAAATTGGGCATTTTATCTCAAACATAATGTGGGAATAGTATGAAAACATTACAAAATTAAGGAAAATGACATGGATGAAATCTGAACTTTTCTTCAATATTCAATACAATTTTTGAACTTTTTTTAATTCAATTTAGTCCATGAATTTTCAAAAATCTGCTCAATTTAATCATTCCGTACTATATCGCCACATCATGCTGAGTTTTTTCGATGTGGACTGTCGCGTTAGCGTATGTTGAGCCCAAATGTTGATGTGGACCGCCGTGTTGCTTTACCAAGTGAGCAAATCCTTTTGGCCTGTCCTTTTGTTTATTTTGTTTATACACATACATAGGCACATGTAAGCCATGTGGGTGCCGGCATGGTACATATAGGTCAAGTCAATAGAAATTATGGCAGCCTCAGCTAACGGTTTTGGAATTTCTAACGGAAGAATTACGTCATATTGATTATATTTTTGGGAGTTGAAGAATTAGATTGAACAAAAAGAAAATTTTAGGAATCACATTAAATATTGAAGAAACATTCAGAGATCAACCGTATCGTTATCTCTCGCAATATTGAATGCCATAGGCATGGGGTAAGCACTATAATATCATATTTGAACAGTCATAATATTTATATCAAGAAAAGAAGCGTCGGTTCATGTTCCTTCCATGTGGAGTTTCTCTCTTATTTTGGAAGAAGCTAGATGTATTCAGGGACCGATGGTAGGGGTCCCCAAAACGATTTGATCTTTGTTAATATGCGGTCCCCAATACATGATTGATCAATTTTGAGTGATGCGGACGTAATTTGCATCCGTCGCCCATTCTTTTAGTCCACCTCCTCGATCCAATCAAAAGCGAACCGATGACTGCGAGATTACGGAATTTGTAAAGCTTACGACCCGATATCAAATCGAATGGAACCAAGTAGAAACTTGAATTGCACACATATCTTTCGTTCTGTGATCAATTCGAGCTCGAGTCAAGTTTGTCCTCTACCTGTGAATTCATTTTGGACAGCGGTTTTGTGGAGATCATAGTGCTCGATGCTAGTCTTACGAAGACTAACTTACAAAATCGATTTGTTCATTGATGTGTCAGATGGCGAGTGACCCTTCGAGCAAATAGGCCGTATTCAAAAACCAGTTCACACATCATTGTAAACCAATATCAATTGACACTTAGCATTTTTGCAGATATCATATGGAGACAATACAAGGTCAGACGAGCTTGTTCCAAGTTTTGGCGAGAACAAAAAGTAAAAAATTCCCCAAGGACCAGACAACAAAAAATTTGTATGTTGGGTGATGAATTCGATTCTCTAAGTTTGGGTTGGCCTGCAATGCTTCTTTGATGCTTTCTCAAGCACTACTACACTATGTTTCTCTTCTCAAACGGCCTAATTTCTTAAAGAAGTATCAATTTTCGATCGGGTTTGAACTCCGAGTTGAATTTTTTGTTTTGTCTCGTAAAAAGACACAAACTTTATCTATATTTCAATCTGGCCTGAAATTTTGTTTTTTTGGTCCCATGATGAAGCATGAATTTTATGTTGGGTCTTAATTCCTCGACCCCGTCAAGTTTCCATCTGACAATGCCATTAAACATCGGACGTGTCATTTCACTTGTACATCTGTCTCTCTCTCGGTCCCTCCCTCCACATGCCGTTAGACATTGGTTTTATCCTTTTCTCTACCTTTTTCTTTTGCCTTTTTCCCTTTCGTCTTCTTCATCTCAAAAGAACTCCTCCTTCGTGAAGAAAGGCACCCATCACAAACAAAAACTCAAGCTCTCTGCACATGCAGAACTTAGATCTCAAGCTTCTCCTCGAAAGATTTTTTCGAAAATAAATAATAGAAAAAATAATGGACCATGTGAATGACACACGGAGGTAAAGAGAAAGAGAGATGTCCATGTGAAAGAACACATCAAATCTTTAATGGCATCACTGGACATAAACTTGATGGTGACCAGATTTAAGTACCGACTAGTTCGTGCTAGCTTTGAGTATCAATTGAAAGTTAGTGTTCTATCACAAGACGAAAAAAGAAGTTTGGGCCAAAATTAAGATCTGACCTAAAGCTGATTTTTGTCATGAGCCAAAGTAAGTTCAGACAGAAATCGAGACTCGATCAAAAGTTAGTGCTTCTTAAGAGAATCGGGCCGTTCCCAAACTCAATTAAGTTACGAATTATTTCTTAACTTCGAAGTGATATTCTATTTAAGAAACAATCAATGGTTTTGGAGAATCAAACTTCAATTCCAAGTCTCGATGGGGGCGGTCCAAACCCTACCCTTACGTCACCAACAAAACCTTGACAAGAACAAATCTACCTTTGACTATTTCCGATATTCCCTAGAGAACCGCTAGGTCCAATAATTTCGCCTGCAAAGAGAAATTACATTATTTTTCCATAAAATTTTTGAAGAATTTGGCTTTTGTATCATATGAAATGTTATGATTGGAGATAATAAGAGGGCCTTTGTCATCGAGACCCCCACTCTTTCTTCTAGCTTAGACCCATGGCCATACCACTTCGCATGTGAAGAGATAATAGCTCCTGAGAAAAAGCCCGGGCCTGACGTCATTAATCGATATTGGAAAGCTGCTAATTATTTAGGTGCCTCAAGATTAAGGACAGATTATCGATTGTTCAAAAAATATTGTTAGGGACATCTCCTTACTTTTTGCAGAGAATACCCTAGTCGTTGGCATGAATAGATCATGAAAAGTGATCTGGAATAAGCGCACAACTTAGGCGAGGCGAGTCGAGTTGGTGGAGCTCAAAACTCGAACTCGACTCGCCCGGATGTCATTGTCATAACCTTCCTACTCGTCCTGAGGTGGCCACGTGAGGCATGAGCTAACGTTGCGCGAGTTAGTTGTGCTGACCACCTTGGATCGCTTTTGGGACACAAAACAGTGCTGTGCCGTGATGTTAACACTCCTTTAGCAGTTGTGTACAACTCCAGTATAGACTCGAGCTTGATATTTTCTAGCCTAAATGTTTCTATCTCGAAGTCCACTCGATTAGACTTGTAGTAATCTTAGAACCGACTCGTTTTTCTATAGGTAAATTTCGGGGGAAGAACAGTAATGGTGCCAAAACTTGTGTACGGAGGCCACTTTGGTGCCAAAACTTTCATTTGGATCACTTAAGTGCCAAAAGTTTACGCCGGCGATCACTTAAGTGCCAAATCGGAGAAAAAACGATCACTTAAGTGCCAACGGCGAGAAATTCCGATCAAATTTAATACGTGGCTTTTATATTTAAAATTTAATGACACGTGGCATTTCCATGTGTATAATTCATTTTTTAAATATTTTTTCTGATTTTTCTTTTTTCTTTTTTCTTTTTTTTCTTTTCTTTTTTTTTCTTTTTTATTATTTCCGTTGGCCGGACGCCGGTGGCCGGACGCCGGTGGCCGGACGACGGTGGCCGGACGTCGGACGCCGGTGGCCGGACACCGGTGGCCGGACGTCGGTGGCCGATGGCCGGACGCCGGCCACCTGAAATAAGAAGAAAAAAAAGAAAAAAAAAAGAAAGGAAAAAAAAAGAAAAGGAAAAAAAAAGAAAAGAAAGGAAAAAAGAAAAAAAAGGAAAAAAAAAGAAAAGAAATGCCACGTGTGCCTCCGGCGAGCCACATCAGCCTCCGGCGAGCCACATCAGCTTGAAAAATTAATAAAAAAACGCCACGTCGGATTTCCGGCGAAGTGGCACTTAAGTGATCGTTTTTCATAACTTTTGGCACTTAAGTGATCCAAATGAAAGTTTTGGCACCAAAGTGACCTCCGTACACAAGTTTTGGCACCATTGCTGTTCTTCTCCCGGTAAATTTCAGTGTAATCTCGGCTAAAGCTTGTGGAATCCTTAAAATGGAAGAGGATATGGACAAAAATCAAAATCAATCTCAATCTCGTCTCGATCAAATTACTCAAGTCACTCAAATTCAAGCAATTGAGGAGAATGAAGCTAAGTTTTGATTATTTTACGAAAAATGAATGATTTAGAAAAGATTTTCATAAAAAATAATCATTTATATTGCTTATAAAAATGAATCAACAAAATATTTTTCATCGTTCATGAAAATATCCAGACAAAAATTGTTGTCGATAATGAAAATATTTTCCGTTGACTAATTATTTCAAACGATACAAGTAATCAATTTTAAGAAAATATTTTTCTAAATTATTTATTTTTTGTGAAACAAACGAAGCTTTTCTTGAAATTCTTGAATTGGAGTGTTTTGTGAGTAGTTTCGAAGAGCTACACAGCTCGTTTCTATTCTTGAACGGCACAATTTCTTTAGAAAGTATCAATTTTCAGTCTGCTTCCAATTTTAACTTGAACTTTTTTGGTCTCATAAAATGTATCAATTTTAGGTCAAGTCCTAATTCTAATATGAACTTTTTTAATCTCATATAAAAGCACTAATTTTCAATGGGTACCCAAAACTGGCTCTCTCGTCGAGTTTCCACCTATGACGTATCAATCCACGTGTACATCTCTCTCCCTCCACGCGTCATTTGACGTTGTCTTTATTTCTTTCTTTGCCTTTTCTTTCATTATTTTTTCTTTAATCTTCTTCATCCCCCACCCGACCCCAAAGAACTCCTCCTTCGCGAAGAAAAGAACCCATATCGGATCAAAACACTACACAATCTGAAACACAATTAGTAAAAACTCAAGCCCTCGACACCTGCTGGAATAGGAATTTCAAGCTTTTCCTCTAGCGATCTTTTCAAAAGAGAAAACAGATCAAAAAAGTAAAGACGACTTGGAGTGAAAGAGAAAGAGAGATGTACACATGAAATAACACATAAATACTTTAACGACATCATTAAACGGAATCTTGACGATAACTGGATTTGAATATCAATTAAAACTTTTTGTTTTTTACGAGACAAGCAAAAAAATGTTCGGATCAAAATTAAGATCCGACTTAAAATCGATGCTTTTTAAGGAAATCGCGCCCTTCTCAAATTCAATGAGATTATAGCTTGTTTCTTTAACTTCAAAGTGATATTCTATTTAAGAAAGCGATAACGAAGAGAATTAATCAACGGTTTTGGCGAATTAAACTTCAATTCCAAGTCTAGATAAGGGTGGTCTAGGGCCTACCCTTATGCCACCAATCAAATCATGAAACATGTTTTCTGCAATTATCTGCCCTTAGGCAAGCCACCAAGACCAAATCTAGGTTTGACTATTTCCATTTCCAATGTCTGACTAAGAGAGCTGCTACTGCTAGGTCCAATAATCTTGTCTTGAGAGAGAAACGGCAAGTTTTGGCAAAATTTCCAAAAATGTTTGACTTTTGTATCATATGAAATGTTGTGATTGTATAGATGATAAGAGGCACAGTCGTTGAGACCCCACTATTCCTTCTAGCTTAGGCCCAAGGGGTATGCGGCGTCGGCTGCTAAGAGATAGCTCCTGAGAAAAAGCCCTGGCATGACGTCATTAATCAATTATTGGAAAGCTACTAATTAGGTGCCACAAGATTATGAACAAATTATCATTTGTTCAAAAATATTGTCAAGGACATCTCCTTACTTGTTGCAAAGAATATCCCTAGTCACTGATATAAATAGACCGTGAAAAGTGATATGGAATAGGAGCGTGGTTTAAGCAGGTCGAGTCAATAGAGCTCAAAACTTGAACTCGACTTGCTTGGATGCCATCGTTATGACCTCATGAATCGACTAGAGGTGGGCACGGAAGGCATTAGCTAACGTCACGCAAGTTATTTATGCCAAACACCTTATATTGCTTCCGTGACACAAAACAGAGCTGCACCGCGATACTCTTTAAGTAATTGTGTACAACTATAGTACTGACTTGGGCTCGATTTTTGGAACCTAAAACTTACTTAGTACACCCTGAACCGGCAATGGAACTGAACTTGCGTTTCTAGGGTTGGTTTTGGGGTCTACCCAGGAACCGCCGGCCAATTCCCAAGCAAAATGAATATTAAAGCAATAACAAAAATTTCCCTTCAAATAGATAGAGTTTTCATAAACAAGACTACCGATCCCAAACATATTTACGAAATAATTTATCAAACCTAATAAGAGAAGTTGTATTATGTTGTCATGTAGAGTAAATGAAAGGGGTTGATTCAAGAGTAAACTAGAAACACATGTAAAAGAGTAATGATTAGTTAATTTGAGGTTTCCAAAATGCATAGTATAATGGATTTCTCCTGCAATGAAAATACATATATGTTGCAAGTGGATTTTAATGAGTACATATCTTCCACTTGCACCAGAGCAAATTTAAAACTAATCCTAGTATTGGAACAACATATTGAATAACATTAGCAATGAAATGATGCTCTAAATTCTGAAAGTTTAATATTATTAGTATGAAAATTGGTGAAAAGATCCATAGATAACACTAGTTTTAGGGTTCCTTAGGTCGGTCTGGTCCCCAGTTTGGTTCAATTTGGTTCGGTTCGGTTCCTACTTGGAAACCAAGAATCGAACTGCATAGTATCTATTCCAAAAAATTTGGAGAGTTCAAGAACCGGATCAATTTTACGGTTAGTTCGATCCAGTTCCTAGTTTTATCTATGATCATGCTCACTCCTACTAATTAAGTTGGAGTTTGGGGTGAGCAAAAGAATCGGATCGAATTGAGCAGTTCTGGGTGGCCACGCGAGAGCCGGTCCGGTTCTCCGTTATTTTCTCGCTCAGACTCATTCATGCATGCATATCGCTCATGCCTCTCGCTCTCACATCTTTGGGTCTCAGTTAAGGATGAACAAAAGAACGGGGTCCATACCGAGTTGGAAGCAATTCTTTGGCAATAAAGTCCAGCAAAACTAGCATATCATTGTGGAAAAAAAGGCGGTGAAAGGTAACTTCAAATTAGACAAGAATCAATATGCTACAACTATTGGTTGCAGTTAATATGGGAAAGCATTCTTCTTCCGATAATTGAACACATACAATTTTCACGCTGGTAATTAGCCGGTTATCCATTGTGTTTCTTTCGGCAGTAGACAAGCCTTGGGCTGGGGCTCTCACTATGGAGAAGATATTCCTATTTGCAATATTGCCCGATGAATGGGACATTACGGCCGGTTCTTGGACACACCCGACAACCCAGCCGATGGTGAACTGGGCAATACAGCCGGCCGTAAGTCCGGTTTCTGGATGGGTCCAGGACCGGGTGGACCGGTTCTCAATTCCAAAAATCAGGAGCCGGCTCTTTTGGTCCGGTTCTCAGTTCGAGGGTAGGAATCGGCACGCCTCGAAACCGAACGTCTCTTGTTGGAGTGGCTCGTCGGCCTTTCGATCGGCCTAGTCAAAGCGTCCGTCTGAAAAGCCCAAACTAATCCGTTGACTACTCAACGCTTCATTCCCGACCAAAGGATCTTCCTCCACCGTCCCGTCGCTTCCGCCCTCTCGCTCCCCCCTTCCCCCCGCCGCGAGAGGGCCGAGAACGACGGCCCGCCTCGCCGGAAAATCCCGGGTTCCGCGGCGGCCGGACCTTCATTCTCCGATCGCCCCTCCTAATCGCTCCGTCCGACGCGGCGAGGGCGAGGGACCTCGGTTTCCATCCATGCTTCTCCGTCGCGTGTAGCGCCCCGGTATCGCCCGTCGGGAGCCATGGATTCTTCCGCCTGCGGCGGCGGCGGGGCCCCGCCGTCCGATCGCGGGGCGGCGAACGAGAGCGGGAATCCCCCCGTGTTGCTCCGATTGTTCATAGCTATCCTCTTGCCCGTCGTCTTCTTCTTCTCCTCGTCGTTCTTGATCGGCGTCGTCGCTCTCCTCGTCAGTAATTTCTCGATCCCCGGCCCTATGTCGCTGCCTTCTCAGTGCAAGATCGTTGCCAGCAGTAAGTTCAGTTGAATGCTTGCTTATGCTTTCGGGTCTTTCCCATTTGAGTTGGCTGAGCTACGTTGTGGATTGTGACCGTCTTGGCCGTTTTTGCTGCTTCAGCTGCTAGCTAGTGATGAGAAATGGACAAGATGTAGTATGTGATGTCTCGTTAGGCCAATGAAACATAGCGAGTTTCATATGCACTGGAGTGTCATATGCTGAATTTTTTATTTTTTTTTTGCAGGTGTGGATATAAGGTCGTCTAAAGTTTGCGAGCTCGGGCTGTTGAATTATAACGCCAAGATTGTCTTCAGTTCGTCTGAGAAAAGGAAATTCCGGTGCCATTATGATTACTATTGGGCTTCGGTATTTAAGGTGATTCTATGTCCTTTGAGAAGTGATTACACGTTTTTAGTGTGCATTTCTTGTCTGTTGTGAGGTTTAATTATCGGTGTTATCTTTCGGGGCCAATGAGGCTCAGTTTTGCTGATTTCATTGTTGCCTTGTTTTGTCCGGAACTGCAGAATTTTCATAGTTATCTGCATGTTTTCTCTAGCCTCAATTCTAATTTTCTATACTGCTGCCTGATAGGATGTCTGTGATATGTGACATACATCTATAATGCTATGGAGTACTATTTAGGATTTACTGATCTCTGTGTGTGTGGGTGGGTGGGTGCACGCATGCACGAGTGCAAGAGCATGCATGCCCCCATTTGCCTATGCCATTTCAAGCTGAGTTTTAGATTGGATATTAGTGTGCATGACCATCAGAAACTATCTTTTCATTCATTCGAGTACGCAATGAATCTTATCTTGCCATCAGTTATTATATGGAGGTTCAACTAATTAGGAATCAAACATTTGTCGAAGGAAGTACTTGTTATGTCACATATGCTATTATCATAATCAACCTTTTACTGTTTCTTTTAGCTATGAATGTCAGTTAAGGAAATATATTAATATAGTAGTTTTACTCTATGCTTATTGTCAGTTTGTCATCTATATAACAATGTCTTGTGCCGATATATTTATGAATGCCATATCATTCTTTTAAGTCACAGCGAAACCTTGTGAATCAGCTGGTAGTGATTCTGCTAAAATACTGTTCACATTTAAGAATACTATGAGCTGTAGTGAAGCTGAAAAAGCATTTATATGTGTGTTAATTGATACATTGGATACAGCGAAGTCTGAAGCTCCTTAGAAATGTTCATGGACGTGAGTATTCTTGCTGCGCTTGAGATGGTCATAAAAGTTAGAAGAATCATTCCAGATAAAAACGAAAAAAATTGAAAGTTTAACCCTTCTATGATTTGTATGAAGGTGGGAAGAGGAGAGGGGGCTGGTAAAATCTGTTTGATTAGGTTAAACTTGTCTTTGGAAAATTCCCTCTTTATGTTTAGATTTGATAAATCGTACCTTGTATGGATTGTTGAATCATTTAATGTTAAATCCGGTTTCCGTAATATTTCTAGAGACACTTAATTTACAAATTGCCTAGTTTGACCAATCTTACTTCTAGAAAGATGCTTGTTACCATGAAAATGAACCAAGTCAGCTTGATCTAAACATATAGTTGATAAAATTGGCAAAAGCGTCGGACATAGTTTGCTGGTTTGTTCCTATTTTTTCCGTCTTCTTGTTCAGACAATTACTGAGTCCAAATTTGATTCTTTTGATGTTCATTTTAAGATTGAACATGCGTTGGGATTGTGTATATCTATACTTTGGGAGTTTTGGTTTGTATAGTTTAGAATTAACTCAGATAGCAAATTGTTGGCTCTTCTTAGCTTTAGTAAGTGCCTTGTTATGCTCCTTTCAAATCAGGCATTCCTGGGAATTGCTGCATCTGTGTGTTTCTACCGTATTTATGAACCATTAATTGATTGTGCTCCATCCATAGATAGATAGAGATTAGAGACGCTATTATCAGGTTAAGTATCTTAGTTTAACCCAGTAGATGTAAAAGAATGGCAAGAGCAGCAATGGGAAAAGAAAGCTACTGAATTTACTGACCGCCTAATTTACATTACCGTTTTGCACTTCTTGCAATTGCAGGTAGAATATAAAGATCATTTATCAGGTCAGACTCGACTAGCACTTGCAGAGGCCCCAAACGAGGCCCTTCCTGCTGATTGCAGACCTGGTTTTGGTGTTGCTTGGTTGACCAAAGATACATTTAAGGTACGAAATGCACCTTTTCAACTTTTGTGCTATCAGCTAACTTCAAAACCATTATATGTAGGTTTTTGCAATCATCCTGAATATTAGGTTTGCTTCATCGGGATTGCTATGGTTCCTCTTGTATGTGTTTTTTGAATGCACAACTTAATGACTTATTCTCACACTGGTTTTAGGTGAATAATACTTATGACTGCTGGTATACATCTAGCAATTCCAAAGTTAGCATCTATCATGATGACTTCTTCAGTTGCCAAGCCGACGATCCATCTGTAATGGTGATGATGAGGAGATACTATATATTGTGAGTACTTGATTCCTTTTCTGGGCCTCTTTTTCTTTTTGTGCATTAGGAATGTTACAGCAAATGGGTTGGCAGTTCCTGTGCACTAAAAATAAATAAACTATTTTAGGACCAGACCCTGACTGGCTTGTGTCGTGGTCATTTAGATGGTTCTCGGTACTGCCAATTTTAATGTTCTGTTATACTTTAAGTTAGGACCACATGGGAGTTTGGCTTGGTGGATGAAAGTTTTGGAAGCAAGCATGCATGATCTACTGATAAGTAGTTCGAACCACCTCTAGCACTGCGGTTTGCATTTATTACCTGGGCTTGTGTTGTATGTAGCATGAAATGTATGTCTCTGGTCTGTTCTGGTAGCAAAGTGGAGTGTGGTCTCTGGCAAACTACAAGCAAAGGCGGCCTAAGTTGAATCAGGTCAACACTGGTCCAATCTGATTTCAAACACTCATGGATTGGTGGTCTTTACCAGATATCTGCCCTTGGCCAACTAGTGGGACTGGCTAGTCCAATCCGACTTTTAAAATACTGCATTAATCACATAGTTTATAGTGGTCAGATTACCATGACTTTATTCTGTCTGGTTCAGTGTCTTTCAATAATATGAAGGATCTTGGCATATCTGAAATCAGTTTACTCTTGCGGTCTTAGTTCGGCCTGTGCAACTAAATTGAAGTATACTGTTGTGCTCTGTTTGAAGTGATGAATGACTGTTTTTCATCTGAGTTGCATGCTAATCTCGATATGGTATTAAATGGTCATTAATACAGAATTTAGTCTCATGAATCATTGCAAGCCGACATTGCCATGTATCACGTGCATCTAATTGTGTTGTAGTTTCTTCTTTTTCTGAAGCCAAATTGCAATTGAGATTATTGTCTTATCTGCTCACAGATCAGTTGTTGTTGAACTTCTACAATACAATATCTGTTTTTTTTTGGTGGCATAAAAGATCATATTCGCCATTATGTGGCCTTCCAAATGCTGCATTTCCATCTCCTTTCAAAATTACCCTTGAATTACATTTAGCCTGTACATATTCATTTGTTGTGTCTCTTACTTACATCATGGTTTCTAAAATACTTAATGTGGCCTGTGCGCGTCGTCAGGTTCTCAGAGATTTTCAAATCCTGGGTAGCTGGCAAGATCAGAGCTAAATATTGGAAATGGGAAACTATTGCTGGGGTGGTTGCTGGTTTTTCAACCTCCTTAATAACAATGAGTTTTATCAGACTCTTTCAACAGATGAAATCTCGGCATTGGTTCCGTCCAACCAGGATGCTTCCTTGCATGGCTAGTGCAAACCGATTGAAGCGTGCTTGTTTGTATGTGGCATATGTATCTTTTACTGGTTGGCTTGCTTTACAATATGGGAAAAAGCTGGGCCTTCCTGTGATATATGTTCATAGGTAATCTGGAATAGCCATTTTTTTGTCACCTTGGCATTTGGGATTCTGCTACTAATGTAATTGCAGGATCTTGTTGAATATTGTACTTGGCAGAAAAGAGAGAAACATTTGCTCAGCAATTAAGTGTTTGGGTGTGAAATAGCGGGATGTTTGTAGTGAAGGGGAAGTTCTAGCGAGAGGCAATTCAAAATGCTGCTGTTGATCTCTTAATTACCCTGAATTTGTGATGTGAGCTATGTATTGAGTATGTCTCTTTCTTGACCTATCTAATATCATTATGTAACTAGACGACAGGGAAAAAAATACTTGACTAGTTTAGAGTCCTTTTATTGCAGAAAGTGTGGAGAGTGAAGCTGCAATTTGATTTCTAATTACAGAGTGGGCTACCAGTCGAGTTTGTATTTCACATACATAAATAGTTCACGTTTCTCATTATAGGGGAAGTCTAATTTGTTTAAGTTTTGGCAGAGTATATACAACTAATACTTTCTATAGCTCAATTCATGTTGATTTATGGTATCTCTTGCTGTTTGTGGCGACATTGTTCTTATCATATAAATATCCTAATTTCTGTTTCCGAACACACGATAAAGGAATTGCAAGATGTTGGGGATAAGGAATCGAATAGATTCAAATTAGAAGCAATTGGACGAACTCGGAACCAACTGCAATTGCCGGTGAAATCACTGGTTTTTCGTTTCGTAGAAGCTGCATGTAAATTTGGTAGGATAATTCCGACCTATCCTTGTCAAGGAAAATAAAAAAATCAACATACGTGGGGCAGATTTGGTGCTGTTGTGGGATTTAAATACTAAACCACGCCTCTCACGGTATAGAGCCTGTGGGCAAGGAAACTGAAATAACTTCTGCAATGACTATGATTGCAGGGAAAAGTACCAGAAAATTCCTAAACTTTTTGCATTTGTGCCAATTTAATTTGAAACCTTTTTTTGGTGCCAATTTATTCCTAAACCTTTTGCATTTGTGCCAATTTAGTCATAAACTTTTTGTATGGATACTAATTCAGTTCTAAATCTTTTTGTTTTTGTGCAAATTCAGTCTTTTTGATCAATTTTGGCCGGATTTTGCTAACATGGATGCCGGCTGGCCAATGGCCAATCACTGGCATTAACGTGGATAACTTTTAATAATATTTTAACATTTTTTGAATATTTATTTCTATAGTTTCTTCTCCTCCCTCCTTTCTCCAGCTGGTCGTTGGATAGGCCAGAGGCCACCTCACTAGCCATTGGCATGACCTCGCCATGGCTGAGCAAGGCTAGATCTGGAGAGGTTGTGCCTCACCCAGCCGACCTCGCTTGCCCCTGGCGAGGTTCGCCCTTGCTAGCGATGGCAAAGGCGAGCCTCGCCATGGCTAGGCAAGGTATCCAACGGTCAGCAAGGCTCAACCTCGCCAGATCCGGCGAGGTCGGGTCTCGCTCAGTTGCCGATGAGGCTCAAGCTCTCACCAGAGGCTTTTGTTGTGGCCTCCGGCGAGAGCTTGAGCCTCGCCGGAGACTGGGCGAGGCCCGACCTTGTCGGATCTAGCGAGGTTAAACCTCGCCAGCCGTTGGGCGAGGCACAATCTCGCCGGATCTGGCGAGGTCGTGCCTCGCCCAACCATGGCAAGGCTTGCCTTCGTTGTCGCTGGCAAGGGCGAGCCTTGCCAGTGGCCAGCGAGGTCGACCTCACCAACCTTTGGTCGATCGCCGGTCCGGCAACCGGTTGGAGGAAAGAGGGAGAGAAAAAAAATAGAAAAGAAAATTCAAAAAAATAGTAAAAGTTGTCCACGTCAGCAAAATCCGGCCAAAATTGGCCTGAAAGACTGATTTGGCACACAGACAAAAATGTTTAGGACTGAATTGGCACAAATGCAAAAGGTTTAGAATTGAATTAATACCAAAAAAAGGTTTAGGACTAAATTGACATCAATGCAAAAGGTTTAGAACTGAATTAGCGTCAAAAAAAGGTTTAGGACTAAATTGGCACCAATACAAAAGGTTTAAAACTTTTTTGATACTTTTCCTGTGATTGCAAGTTGCTAACTAAGGTTGTGCAAGATATTATACTGAGCTTGTGGTACTGATGTGTTTGGATAATTTGATGAATTGGTGGAAAAAAAACATAGGATTTTCATTACATCACAGGCAATATCCTATCAAGAGCCTGATGTAAATGAACTTCTTTTCGAAACAAAACTTTTATTAGCAGTTCATATTTTTTCTAATTTAACTTTCATAAATACATTGAATAGTGAATTTTATCACATCAACGGCTTTCGGTATAAGTTATTCTTATTTTTTAGTGGCTGAGCCAGGAAAATGTAGCATTCATTCTTCTAAAACCAAGTTTTAGGAATTTCTCCGTGAAATAAATTTGGTGATTATGGATAACAATCTATCACTTTTCATTGTAGCCTTTAACGATTAAATTGCAAATAATTGAGTTTCATGTTTATCTTCGTGTCTGCACCTTGTCTATCCGTTCCAATATTTTAGTAGCTTTCCGCAATTAGATTTTGGAATTAGCCAATGTCCTAAATTAGATTCTCTATCACAACCATGAAGTGAAAGTGAGTGCCACTTGGCACATAATCACAACATACATTAGAACGTAAATTGTCAATACATATGTTACAATATCTGATGACATAATACGACTTTCTAGGTAAAAACAGTCACAGAGATAGAACAATGAACAAGAAAATAACGTCTACATATTATAACTTAAAAAATTATGACTATTACAAACTAGACACATGGCAATTATATTCCTAATCAGCGTCACATAGATATCTGATTGTATGCACAACACTATATTGTTCAGTGTCTTCCTGATCTTTTCCATCCTTTTGCCATTCTCCTGGAGTGGTGCAAGAACCACCCACTCTTATCGTCAATGATTAGGTTCGCTAGCACAACGCCAATAAAAAACCCAAGCCCAACGCCAATTAGCACAACTTTCCAATCCAAGTCGAAAGGGGACTCATCGCCATTGTCTTCCTTGAGGAATGATGGTGGTAATGGTAAGCTATCTCCATCCTTTGTGCATTTATTTGGTAAAGGACTTCCACGCAATCCCTTATTCATGGCAAACGAATCGATCTCGAATTTGTTGAATTGAGTCCCCTGTGGTATTGGTCCTGACAATTGATTATGAGAGACATCGAAAGTTGAAAGGAATGTAAGCTGGGCTAGTTGTTGAGGGATCTCTCCTAAGAGCTTGTTTCGAGAAAGATCTAGAGATTTAAGTATTGTCAGCTTTGCTAGGGAAGGAGGGATGGGACCGATCAGAATGTTGTTCGAAAGATTAAGCGTGAGAAGTGACTTCAAATCTCCAATGACATCGGATATGCATCCTTCGAATTTGTTATGGGAGAGGTCAACTCCCATGAGGGCATATGGAACCTTCAAGTAGTCCCTTTCCGTGCCTTTATTCATCAACTTCATACCATAAGTCACCAAATTACCCCGGGACGTGTTAGTCTCTTGCCAAATATTCATATATTCCAAGTGATCTCGATCAACAAATACTTTCATGGCATGGAAACTCTGCAACAACTTGAAAGGAAGGTTACCATTGAAACTATTGTTGGAAAGGTCCATGATATGCAAATTGCTGAAGTTATACTGGCTTCGATATGTTTCTATTGGACAATATAACTTATTGGATTTCAAGATAATATCTTTCAGCTCGATCAATCCTAATAGCCATGAAGGGAACCTATCGAGAATTTGATTGTAACCAAGGTTCAAATACTCTAGCATTGTACAATTCGCCAAAGATCTTGAGATAGGACCTTGCAATTGATTCTATGTGAGGTCAATAATCTTCAACGCACCACCTTTTTGGGAAGCATGGGGAATCATGCCCTCAAGTTTATTTTTCCCAAGACTCAAAATTGACAGAGAACCAATATCTCCAAGACATGAAGGAATTGTGCCATTCAGACTATTGATGGACAAATCAAGAACGACGAGGAATCTTGCTCTACAAATAGATTGAATTTCCCCGAAGAGAATGTTGTTGGAGATATTGTAATAATTGCTGATGGAGGTGGAGGGGGGAGTGCTGTTTTGAGCAAGTTAGAACTAATGTCAAGATAGGGCAACTTGGGTAGTTGCAGATTGATCTGGTTGTTTTCAAAGCCAGTTAGAAAATTATAAGACAAATCCATATCCAACAAGGTTTCTCTGCTACCATTCCACATCCAAGTAGGAATACTCCCCCCGATTTTATTGTGTGAAAGACTTATCCACTTTAATCCGCTCACGTGGCCTAAGAACTCTGGGAACTCGTGTAAGTTGCATGAATCTAAACTTAACTCGTTAAGTTTTGGGAGAGCAGCATTGATCTCAACCGTGCTGACAAAAGATATGTTGTTGAAGTCCAAAAGTTATTCCCACTAAGTCTCAGAAATTTAAGATTATTGAGTTCCCATAATAAGCTTGGAATTTCACCTTGCAAATTGTTCGACGAAAGGTCAAGCAAAACCAACCTTGTCAGGTTCTTGAATGAAGATCGACTTGGACCGGTCAATTAGAGATCTGCCAAATGTAAAGAAACAAGGACCGTTAGTTTGACTATCGATTGCATCTTGTCATTCTTGCTAGTTGAACTATTACTTGAAAGGTCCAAATTGGTGAGTTTTGTCAAGCGGTCAAGCCAATACCCAATATCACCGCTAAAATTATTCAAACGAAGATTTAGGTGTGACAACTGGGTAAGATTAGCAAAGGAAGCTAGGATTTGACCTTGAAATTTATTTAGTGATATGCCCATATAAGCTAGCTGAAAAAGATTACCCATTGAGATGGGAAGTGAACCTGAGAAATGATAATTTTGAATTGATAATTTATTCAAGAAAACAAGATTTCCAATTGAAACAGGTATTTCCTCTGAAAAATTTGTGCCCCAAAGAGATAATGATTTTAGGGGATTACCCCACCGTGGTTCTAGAATATATCCATAAAGGTTGTCATTGCCCGAAATGTCGAGGGATTCCAGATTTGGTAACTAAAAGACGCTTACCGGAATACTCCAAGCAATCCACATTCTTTAAAGTGAAGGAACTTCAAAGAAGGGGAGTTTGCAAGTACTTGTGGGAATGGTGATGAGATGCTTATATAAGAGAGATCACGTTCTCCAAGCATGGTTAAATTTTGAACAAAGTTGTCTACATTGGGCATATCAAGAGACCCCAACCAAGAAGATAAACCGAGAGAAATTAATCCGGAGAGGTGAGGGATATCTGAGGGGACTTTTCCAGAAAAGACTAAATTGGAGAGATTAAGGTAATGTAATCTGAAAAGATTGCCGAAGCCATATGAGATCGATGAATAGTTGAATTAATTAAAAGCGAGATTAAGTGATTCCAAGTGGAGTAGGCGAAAGAGGCTAGTATTGAAAGTTACGATACCAAAGAGACAGCTGTTACTAAGGTCGAGGCCTATCACATGGGCCGTTGGCCTCGTCGCACTCCACGCCATCCCATGAGCAGCAATTGCCTGTCCGTCTAGTGACCATGATTCAGCCTTCGGATAAATGCAGTTATAATTTCTTTTGTTGATTCCCAAACTTCACTTGAATTCCATCAACGCTGAGCTCTCGGCTGCATGGCATAGGGTGTAAGCAAAGGAAGTAGGAAATCCAGCGAGGGAGACGATCAAAGTACAAAGCAGGTAGAATAGTGAGGGTGCCATGCTTTTGTTTTGCTTTTTTCTGCTATTTCGTAGACTTCGTTTTCAGTGGGGAAACCTGTGGTAGGCAGCGATGGGCAATTCGATCGTTGAAATTTCGTTGCCATTCAAGCACTGTTTACATCCGAAAAGACACTTGAGTTCCACTGAGGAAGGAGTCAGCCCTAACAATCTGACTAGTCTATATAGACCCGTGCCACTGGCGGTCAAAGTCTTTTAACACGCGAATTGACGGAAATAGTGATTCTAATAGTATACTTTTTTTTTTTGGTCTGTATTCTAGTAGTATACTTGACCTGCTGATCATTATGAGATGAAATTTTTTGTGCAGATGACTTATTTAGAAGTTTAATTAAATATCTAAAGAGTGTATTTTTTCACACCAACATCATTTTTTTAATAATTTTTGTGTTTGTTATTAGAACACGTATGATGACAAGAGGAGATTGAATGGCATAGCTTTCATAATTAACAATTTTTGTGGACAGGAATTATGGGGCTAAAGGCAAAATGTCATAGTCTTCTCTGCTCATTATTGTTCTTTGGATGACCTATGATCTTCCGATAGGAAGGGTCATCGTCCCAAGATATAGGTGGTATGTTTTCTTTTTCTTTCTTTTTGGGCATTTTCTCAGGCCTGCCCTACGAAAGTAATTTTTTTTAATCAATTCTTCGGTTTTAGGGTCAATGACCTAAATCGAATCAAAGAGGCCAATTTAATCTATATGCCAAGTCTAACTTGAAATATCACCTTATACAAACAAGTAAAATATATATAATTATTTTGAGCATAAATAATCAGGCACATTCAATTAATTTAGCCGCTTGACTTCCTGATGGATCACTGTTTTCCATAGCTTATTGTAAATGAATCAACAACTTACATGAGATTGGGGTGCAAATAAAGTTGTGATGAAGATGGAATATTGTATGTATGTATGTCTGGCCATGGATGTTTTGCAATTTCAACATATTCCCAAAGTCTCACTGCTTGTTTTATAAAGAGTGGTCACCCAACCAAAAGGTACAAATTATGTTGAATTTTAAAGCATGCCATGATTGATCGTTGTTGATGTGCAATCATAATTGCATCGTTGGTCAACTAAAAAGACAGCTCATATTTTTTTTCAACAAAAGACAAAAAATGAGGGCCCCACGAAATGACTTTTGCGTACCTTCTAAATTGACCAACTCGAATTATTCCACCGTTCCTAACAATATTGCTAATCGTCCAATTACAAAAACAAAATACCGTAATCATTGATTGAAAATATTTTCAGAGTTTATTTACCATCATATCATTTTATATAAGAAGAATTGTTTAGAATATAAGTAATCACGATGAAATACGAATAAGTGTATATCTCTCGGGAACTAGAGAAGCTCCAATGAACGGTGAATACATCCCAGCAGAAATATGATGCTATTAGATCAGAATTAGCTGATAATGTTACCCACTTACACTTTGAAAACTCTACATCGGGATTAGGGAGACGGCTCTTCGTATATTCCAAAATATGTAGAATGTACGTATTGATTTCGGTCATAGATAAATGAATTATTTTCAATAAATGGAGCATAATTATATGATGATGGAGTGCTGGAGTTAGCATTGAGATTGTTCAACTTTCCCAGACAAATTCTTTCGTTGATATACTTATTTATTAGATTATGGCTGAAAAAATCATTTATATTTGTAACAAAAACGTAGTGATCTAAGATACGTTTGGTAACTGGTCAAATAGTAAACTGATTCTATTCTTATTTTTCCAGAATCAGTTTTGGAACAGAAATCCGTTTGGTAAATTTTTTGTTTACAGGCACAAATTTGTTCTCAGAATCAATTTTGGAACAGAATTAAGAAGCAAAAAAAGGAACAAGAATGAGAAATAGAAAATATTGTTTTCCTTTTTCTTCTTTCCTATTCTTCTTTCTTGTTCTTCTTCTTGGCTATGGCCGGGTTGCCGACGACTGGCCATAGGCTAGGGCCGACGTGGGTGTTGCAGCCCTCACCCAGGCTACGAGGGTACAGTCCTTGTCTGTGATCGGCCAGGGCTGCGTCGCCCTAGCTGGCCCTCGTCTGGGTGGCGGTCGCCCTCGTCCAAGTTGTGAGCCTCAAGGGCGGCCCTCGCCGCTCGCGGCCTAGGCGAGGGCGACCCTTGCCCAAGCTGAGCGGGTCCAACCTTCGCCCTCACAGGCGAGGGCCGTGACGCCCTTGCTGGCTGGTCGCCGGCCATGGCCAAGAAGGAGAAGAAGAAAAAAAGAAAAAAAAGAAAGAAATATTAAAATATTAAAAAATATTATTAATAAAAAGAAATTTTATACAGTTACCAAACGCATTTCTGCTATTTTTCTATTGCAGGAATGGAAGTTTTGGGCCGTTATCAAATGCTTAGAAATTGTTTCCGGGAACAGAATAAAAAAAAATCATTTCTGAGCAGAAATTATTTTTGGAAACATAATGATTATCATACGCATCCCTAATAGATTTTACATTTGATAATTAGCTGGTCTCTTTAGTAAGGGGTCAATTTTTTTTTTTATATATATACCAAAACTTAATCATTACAATTGAATAGATTTTAGATTTTGTAATTGATTGGATCTCGTGAAGATAAACAGAGAATTGGGTCAATGAAGCTGTGAAGCACCTACAATTTCATTGATACTTTGTATAGTATAGATACAGAGATATCACCTTTTATAATTATGGTGTAAGTTAAACATAAAGACAACAATTGCAACTTCATGAAAATTGAGTTAACGACCAAACTGAGGAAAAACTCACCAAAAGATTAGTTCCAAAGGATGCCCTGACTATGTGTTCTCCATATTCTGGTTTGTAGAAGATTCTGCACGATAGCTATTTTGATTTGTGAGTATTTGGTTCGTTACTTCAAGATGCCCCTTCAAACCGATCAAAGCCCCTACAAAATGAGCACCATGGAAAAAAACGCAATGGGGGAGGACCAGAGATCGATTTGGTTCGTAAACCGACAAAGCTATCCTGAGTCATTTTGAAGAGTAGCAATGGATAAAACAATGCGAATGGTGACTTGTTTGACCACCGGACTAAAAGCTTCTAAGAAATCAATGCCCCCCTCTTGATGAAAGCCTTTTGCAGCAAGCTAGGCTTTTAGTCGGTCAAGGGAACCATATGAACGTAGCTTTGCTTTGCACATCCATTTACATCCAACCACAATTATCAAGAGATGATGAGAAACGAGTTCCTATGTTTTGTTGACTGCGAGAGCTTCCAACTCCTCAAGCATAGCGGCTGTCCAATTAGGATGTTTTAAAGCCGAATATGGACATTGCAAAATAAAGATGCAAAATAAAGAGAGATACATCATACCTTTGAAAATAGTGTTTCCACTGAAAATTGTTGTATTTGCATCCGGGTTGGATATTTAATCCAAAATAACTACAGAAGCTGCAAAATAAAGAGAGTTAGCAAGGGCCAAATTCAGTGAATATAACAGTGCTAAATCATTAACTTTCCATGACTCTATCACGACTACCTAGAGGGAAGAGAACAAGGACATTATTAGCATACATTAGAAATTCAACCGATTGGATATAAGTGTTGCGACCTAAAAATAAAAAATCGGCGGTTTCGATCTTAGGCTAATGGATTACTAGATTAATTAAATTAATTAACCTAGCTCAAGTTCTCCCAAACTCTACCAAATCGCAATTTAGGTCCAATTGTGAACATGCAAACATTTTCAATGGGAGTCGCCACTAGTCATTTAGGGTAGGTTGATTAGAAACCTAAATAAAATAGCGGGAGTACTATTTTATTTCTACGAACCAGAAATTATGGATTCGGGACTTGGTTACGTTAAACTCCTTAACGCCCTTTCGGTACCAATTTCAAGGAAAACACTCAATTTGACAATTTTTGAAAAAATTCTGATTTGAAGTTCAATGGTGCAGAAATTTCTTTTTGGGTTTTCTTTTATTTAAATGCAAACTAACCTATATGTAATGACGAAAAAAAATTGACATGCGATTAATGCAACTTAACATGCAAACTATATGTTATGCGACGACGTGACCTATTTCTAATGACGGGCATATTTTTTGTTTTTTTTATGAAATTCGGAATTAAAAATGTCAATTATCACCTTACCAAAAAAAAATGTCAATTATCTAAACATGCAATTAAAGAAATTAATCTATTCTAACGCAATCTTTTTGGTATTTTTTTTATCGAAATTCAAAATTAAAAATGCTAGTTATCTAAACATGCAATTTTAAACTAAAGAAATTAACCTATTCTAGCGCAATATCTTTTTGATATTTTTTTAATGAAAATTCGAAATTAAAATCAAGTAAAAAAAATAACCGCTAAATCTTTCGAATTAAGTTTCGATCTGAAGCCTGACAGATCGATCCTAAAATTCGAAATATCCGCTATGGAAATAACTCTATCTAAAGCCTAATAGATAGATTTATTTCCACGTGTGCGGTTGCGGATTAGGAAATTTTCCTAATCGATCACATCTTGAAAATTTAGATATCTCAAATATATTGGATATATTTAATGGATTTTGAAAATTCTAAATTATATCCAAATTTGAAAAGCGATAGATATCTAAGGTTTCAAATAGGAAATAAAATCCTAAATGTGATAATGCAAATTATTCAAATATGCAAAGTCGAATATCGATAAACACAAATTAGGCAACAAAATATTCAAATTAAATTGAGATAGGACAATTACCTGATTTGCATAAATAACTTTCCAAATTTGAATTGCGCGGATCGGGATTGCGGATCGGCGGTGCGTCGGGAACAGCGGCACGATGTCGGGAACAGCAATGGCTAGGGCGGTAACGCGGAGGGCAAATAGATCGGCGATGACAGCGTCGCTCGCGGATCGGGATCGTGGATTTCAAGCCTCGACGGATGATGGCTCTCGTCAAGGGCTGGGTAACCCGTGGAATTAATTTCAAGCAATCTGCAAAGAGAATAGATAGAATAGCAAAAAGCTCCGTTGATGTTGAGTGTTGCTTCACTGCAGCTTGTCTGAAACGTGGACAGCTATTGAGCGCGACAACAGGGCTTCGTGAAGGCTGACGGGAAGTCTTTTGGACTCTCTCTTTGTCCTGAAAGTATGTTATCTCCCTTGAAGATGTAGAATTGCCCGAGAGGAAAAAGAGAGATGCCCTCTTTTGTCTTTTCTTGGTCTTCTTCTCTAATCCCTCTTTGTAAAGGATGGCTCCTGACCTCTGCGAACTCTCTCCCTCAATTTTTGGGCGTGAATTCTATATCAGAGAAAGCAAGCTCCCCTTTGACTTTTCTTCTTCTTTTCTTTGTTCATGCGTGAGTCTTCTTCTCCTCTGTTCCTTCCTCTCAATTTTTCTCCCACGCTTTCTTCTCCTTGGCCGTATGTCTCTGAATGCGTCCCTTCAATGTGTGGCCTCCGACCTCTTCGAAATTCCGTTCTCCGAAAATTCTTCGAGTCTCTCTCTAAAAATCTGATTTCTGAAATTATGAGAACCTCCTAAGTTATGAGGTATAACGATATATTTATAATGCTAACCTAGGTCAATTAGTCGGGCTTTCTAGTCCTAATGGGCTTAGGTTTGAGCTTAATTTTAATTAACATCTAAATATGCTGAATTAACTTAGGCTTTAATTAATTAAACTCAACGTATCAAATTAAGCCCAAATTAAAACGACCGAGCCCGTTTAAATTGAAATTCCCAGCCCTTGCATTCCGAACGTGCCGAGTCTCGTTGAATGAAATTTAAGCTCATTCGCCACAACCAATTTGATGCAAAAAATGCAATTAAACTAAATGAACCTAAACTATATGTTATGCAATTTAAATATTTTTGTTTAGGGGTTAAAATTTAATCCCTAATTTTCTATGCAAATTAACACTAAATGATGCGCCGAAATTTAGGTGTCAATAATAAGAGATGAATATTTCTCCGGGAAACAACGTTTGGCCCCTGAGCTTACCTTAATGTACTCAGAAACAACGCTGAGATAATCCTCAATGACTGAAACTATCCCTGCGAAAGAGAAGAAGAAGAAAGAAGACAAAGCAAAGAGAATTGGTGAAAGCAATGTTGAGATATTGTCGAATAAATGGTGCTATGATACTCAAGTGATGACAAACTCGAGTGGCTTTTCAAGTTGACATTGATGGTTTTGTTGGATTACATGCCTACGTGCGCACACATATATCAAGACTATATGTAAGATAAACAGTAAAAGTCACTATTACTCTAGATAACTAAAATTTTGAAATTGAAACCCAAGAGGGAAAAATGTGCACACTCAGGAGCGAGATGTCACCATTGCCCAAGCAGTTGAGGCTATTGTAGCCATTGCCATCAATGGCAACAATGGAAATCAAGGATAGGGGCAAGTGAACATAAATAGGCAAATGTATCAACTAGTGGAACAATTTTTGAAGTTAAAGCCCCCTAAGTTCGATGGTAAGGGCGACCTTGAGGTTGCATCACTGTGGGTAGAAGAATTAGAAAAGGCTTTTGATGTACTAGGATATACAGATGAGGAGAAAGTGACATTAGCAGTGTATCAATTGTAAGGAAATGCAAGTGATTGGTAGAAAGCCACCAGAGGAAGAGTGTTCCCAGCTGGTACCGTCCAGACTTGGGCGATGTTTGTGGAAACCTTTGATAGTAAGTATTTTTCTGAGAGTACTTGGGAACAGAAATTGGCTAAGTTTATGAGGCTTCGTCAGGGGCAAAGGATAGTGGATCAGTATGAGGCTGAATTCACTCGGTTAGCTAAGTTTGCCCCAAGGATGATGGAGGACCTATTGGATAGGGCTCGGAGGTTCCGAGACGGCTTGAAACCGGACTTTCGCAGCCAAATGACTTCGTTGAATTTGAGGGATTATAACGAAATTTATGATCGGGCTCAGGCGATTGAGCGTACTTGACAGATAGGGCTACCGCTTCTGGATCGAGATTTGCCCAGGATAGGGACAACCGTCACTTAGGGAAGAGGCCAATGATGGGTAACCAACGTTTCGTCCCTCCTGCTAGAAGGAATATAGGGGAACCGACCGGTTTTCAGAATGGTCCATGTCGGATATGTGGAGAAAGACATGGAAGTGGACCTTGTCTGGGCAAGGGTAGATCCTGTTTTGGATGTAGCGAGTTTGGTCATTAGATAAGATTTTGCCCCAATCTCAGGCAGAATGGACCGACTGCGTTGTCGCCACCTCGGAACAGGAATCAAATTGAAGCTGCCTCATCGGCTAATTAGAATAGGCCATCGGCCCAAGGATGGGTGTACGCCATGGCCAGAAGAGAGATTAAGAACACACCAGGGGTAGTCACAGGTATGGTTTCTCTGTGCGATCATGCTGTGTATGCTTTATTTGACCCTGGGGCAGCACATTCATTTATATCAAAGCAATTTGTTAAATTAATTGGTATGGAACCGTAGTTGCTTGATGTGGTGTTTTGTGTTACAACTCCTTTGAATGATAAGGTTCTAGTCTTGTTGGGGTGCCCAAATTGCAAGATTGTGATTGGTGATAGGGAAGAGAGAATTGATTTAGTAGTTTTCGCGATGTATGATTTTGATGTGATAGTGGATATGGATTGATTGAATAAGCAGAGGGCCGTAATAGATTGTGGTAGCAGGGTGATCCAATTTAATCATGTTGGACATCCAGAATTCAAATTTGTGGGATATCGAGGGGGAACCTCGATCCCATGGATTTCGTCACTAGAAATGACTAAGTTGTTAAACGAAGGGTGTCAAGGATTTCTAGCGGCTGTGATTGATTCAACGGCTGAGGAGTTGAGGTTAGAGGACATAGCCGTGGTGCGCGATTATCCCGATGTTTTCTCTTAGGAATTGTTGGGATTGCCACCAGAAAGAGAAGTAAAGTTTGTAATAGAGTTGGTCCCTAAGATTGAGCCAATCTCAAAGGCATCTTATAAAATATCGTTGTTAGAGTTAAGGAGTTGAAGGTGCAAATGCAAGAGTTATTGCACAAAGGTTTTATTTGTTCAAGTGCGTTTCCATGGAGAGCGCTGGTCTTATTTGTGAGAAAGAAGGATGGGTTACTAAGGTTGTGTATTGATTATCGGCAGTTAAATCAAGTGACCATCAAGAATAAATATCCTCTGTCAAGGATAGATGATTTGCTTGATCAATTGCAAGGGGTTTTAGTGTTTTCTAAGATTGATTTGAGAACAGGATATCATCAGTTGAGGATTAGAAAGGAGGATATACCGAAAACGGCATTCAGGACGAGATACGGACATTATGAGTTTACAGTAATGCCGTTTGGGTTAACAAATGCCCCTGTTACCTTTATGGATTTAATGAATCGAGTGTTCAAGGAGTTTTTAGACCAATTTGTCATAGTCTTCATAGATGACATATTGATGTACTCGAAGAGCCCAGAGGAGCATGAATTTCATCTGAGTAAGGTTTTAAAGATCTTGAGGGAACACGCACTGTACGCTAGGTTTAGCAAGTGCGAGTTCTGGCTCAATCAAGTAGCATTTCTTGAACACTTGATCTCTGGGGAAGGAATCTCAGTAGATCCAACGAAAATTGAGGCTTTAATGAAGTGGCCGAGACCCACGATAGTAACAGAGGTTCGAAGCTTTTTGGATCTAGCAGGATATTACTGACGCTTCGTGGAAGGATTCTCGGCAATAGCAACACTGTTGACACATTTATTGAAAAAGGAAATAAGGTTTGAATGGACAGACAAATGTGAAAGGAGTTTTCAAGAGTTAAAGTATAGATTGACAACGGCGCCAGTGTTGACTATTCCATCAGGGCGAGGAGGATATGAAATTTATAGTGATGCGTCATTGAAAGGATTGGAGTGTGTACTCATGCAAAATGGACGAGTAGTGGCCTACATGTCAAGACAGTTAAGATCGCATGAGTTGAACTACCCGACGCACGATTTAGAATTAGCCGCAATAGTATTCGCCCTTAAGATTTGGCGACATTATTTATGCGGAGAGACATTTCAGATTTATATCGACCATCAGAGTCTCAAGTATCTATTTTCTCAAAAGGAGTTAAATATGAGGCAGCGTCGTTGGATGGAATTACTGAAGAACTATAACTGCGATATTTTATATCACCCCGGAAAGGCTAATCGAGTAGCGGATGCATTGAGTCAGAAGTCAAGCATCGCACACTTGATGATCAAGGAATGGATTTTGTTGGAAAAAGTACGAGACTCGGAGTTTAAGTTTGAAGTAAGTCAAGTCTCGAGTTTGCTAGACATGCTAAGGATTGAATTGGAAATTCAATTTAAGATCAAGGTTTTATGATCTACGGACCAAGAGATTCAGAAAATTTTGGAGATGGATACTACTAAGAGGAAATCGGACTTCCAAGTATCCAATGATGGGATCTTGAAGTTCCGTGGACGATGGTGTATACCTGACAATGCGGAACTTAAGGAAGAGATTTTATCGGAAGCTCATCATAGTAATTATAGCATCCACCCCGGTAGCACGAAAATGTATTAGAATCTGAGGCAATATTATTGGTGGAATGGTATGAAGGTAGACATCGTGAGGCACGTGGCTAAGTGTTCGACATGCCAACAAGTGAAAGCGCAACATTGTAAACCCGGAGGTTTGTTACGACCTATGCAAATCCCAAAGTGGAAATGGGAACATATCACTATGGATTTTGTGATGGGATTGCCAAGGAGCTAAAGAGGCCACGATTCCATTTGGGTAATTGTCGATAGATTAACCAAGTTAGCGCACTTCTTGACAGTGCGAAAGGATTTCGCATTAGACCGATATGCTGAATTGTATGTGTAACATATCGTTAGGTTGCATGGGGTACCAATAACGATTACGTCGAACCGTGATCCTAGGTTTACCGCCAACTTTTGGAAAAATCTGCAGATGGCTTTGGGATCAAAGCTGCAATTTAGTACAGCTTATCATCCGCAAACGGATGGCCAGTTTGAGAGGACGATTCAGACTCTAGAGGATATGCTTCGGGCATGTGTGCTAGATTTTCAAGGCAAGTGGGAAGAACAATTGCCCTTAGTGGAATTCGCGTATAATAACAGTTTTTAGCAGAATATTGGGGTGGTGTCGTTTGAAGCGCTGTATAGTAGGGCATGTAGGATACCCGTATGTTGGGATGAAGTGGGAGAAAGGAGTATAACCGGGCCAGAATTAGTCCAATAGTCGGTTGAAGCGGTTAAGATCATACACGAAAGGTTGAAAACAGCGCAAAGCTGTCAAAAGAGTTATGCAGACAAAAGGCAAAGACCTTTGGAATTTCAAGTAGGAGATCACGTATTCCTTAAGGTATTGCCCATGAGAGAATTGTCCCGATTTGGCAAGAAAAGAAAGCTGAGTCCAAGGTACGTGGGACCTTTTGAGGTGTTGGAAAGAATTGGAGATTTAGCTTATTGCCTTGCGTTACTGCCAAATTTGTCGCAAGTGCATAATATGTTCCACGTATCGATGCTGAGAAAGTATGAACCGGACCCAACTCATGTGTTGAACTATGAGGAAATAGAAGTTGACAACATGGTGTCGTATGTCGAGAGGCCGATAAGGATCGAAGACCGGAAGGAACGAGTTTTAAGGGATAAGACGATCTCGATGGTCAGAGTCGTTTGGGAACATCACAGGACAAAAGGTGCGACTTGGGAAAGTGAAGAGCTAATGCAACGTCACTACCCTCATTTGTTTGAGTAGTTGGTTAGGTAGTAAATTTCGAGGACGAAATTTTTATAATGGAGGAAGAGTTATGACATTCTGAAATTTGACCTATTTGGGATTTATGAAATGAATGGTTTTATGAACGTTCTTGTAATTAGATCTCGCCCGAAACTGATCATTTCTAGGATACTAACCGTTAGGGAAAGGCTAATTAGAGACTTAAATTCGCGTAACCAAAGAAATTCGATCGTGAACTGACTTTCGACCATAAAATTGTCGAGGTGACATTTTGAGCTAAAGTAGGTCGATCTGAGGGTAGTTGTGGGCCGATTTGTTGCTGTCATACGAGCGGATCACGGGTGATTCTGTTTTACCACGAGGTGAATTGGCAAACGATTCGGAACCTATACCAAACAAGCATGCCTGTCGGCACTAACGATCAATCATCGTGATTACATGACAACTGAGGTCGTTACGATCCGAGTGAACTTATACGTAGCTTGATTTAGTATTAGTCATGAGTTGAACATGTGAATTTCTCAAAAGTCATCCGTTAGTCTGAGACTCGCTCAAGTTACGTTACTTAAAATTCAGTCATCAATTAGAGATCAAATTGGGCATTGGAAATTTAGAAAGTGACGACAGGACTTCTGGATGACGTTGTTATTAGCATATTCAGCCTTGGAATCGTCCGAATCCTTTAGAAAAATTGAATTTCGGCGAGAAATGGAAAGTGACTGTTTACCCTTGAGATTTTGTTAAGGCTAAGTATAAAGGGGGAAGGGCATTTTGGTCATTTCACATTTATTTTAGAAATAAAAATTTTTGGATAATTTTGCCCTTGGGAATTTTGTGAAATTCCATTTTTACCCATGGATATTTTTTATAAAAATTAATATGGACCGCCAATCTTAGGATAAGATCGAATCTTGGCCGTTGATTGAAAAGTTGAGAGAGGGGTAAGATGGTCTTTTTCCATGGGGCTTAGATATCAATTATTGGTGTCCATTATTTAAGCCATTTCACTCTCTCTCTCTCTCTCTCTCCTCATTCTCTCTCCCCTCACTGCTCACTCCCCTCCCCCTCACCGTACGCTCTCTCCCTCTCCCCCTTGGTTGCGCCACCGCCGTTCGGCTGTCCGTCCGCCGCGCCACCGCCGTCCTGCCATCGAGTCGTGCCGCCCTCACCCTCACACCGCCGTCCCTTTCCCCTCTCCCTCTTGGCGACCTCTCTCTCTCCCTCCCTTGGCCGTGAGTAGCCGGCCAAGCTAGCCGATGCCGTCGTCGCCGATCACCGCCGCACAATCGCCGTTGTAGCCGCCGTCGTTCAGCCGCTTGCCACCGCCGGATCGCCACTTTCCCCTTCAGCCAAGCTAGCCTAGGACTTCGAGTAAGCATCATCCTAAACTCTATTTAGGATTTCGGGTATTGACGGATGTGATTAGGGGCTGAATCGGGTTAATTAGTGTTGGTTTAGGGGTTATTTAGGAGCTGGTTAAGGGTTAACTTAGTGGACTAATTTGGAGACTTGAATTGGCTGATTTGTGGGTGGAATTGTGATGGTTTTGGGGCTGATTTGATGCTGAGTTGAGTGCTGGAATTTGTGGATTGAAACGACGAGCATATGGTATGATTTAGGGACTAAGTGTGTCGGTTTGGCGTGTTGCGATGTGGTTGAGTTGTAATGCTTGTTATGGCGTGAAATAAGTTTGGAAATGTTGAATTTTTGCCCGCGATTGTAGCTGTGATTGTGGGCTCGATGGTGGCCTTGCATGTTTGTTGGTTTGTGAAATAGTTGATTGTAATGTGGGCCGTTATATGCAAGCATGGGCTGAATTGATCTGATTGGCAATTGGCCATGATTGAGTGTTAATTGAGCATGTGAAATGCGTGAAGTTTGATGCGTGCATGGGTTGAATTTCATTGGCTAGTATTTAGGCTTGTTGGTGTATGAATTGAGTGAGTGAATGAATGAGAAAGTGTGTGAAATGTCGTGCATGAGGTCACGAAAATCCCTGAGGCGATACCATTATGCAGGGAATTAATTGTGCCATCCTGAGGTGGTACCATTACGTG